>CM031234.1:551166052-552366052 GCA_018340775.1 Taxus wallichiana var. yunnanensis
CATTAACATCAAAAGCCTATGAAGGATGACAATGTGAATCTCGGGAGGAATGGGATCACCCTGAGTTGTCATGTCATACTATTAATCAAAAAATAGCCCGAATTCCTTGCAGGCTTCAAAATTGAGCATGTTACACCCTTCCCAAGGCCTCAAACCCATCAGAAAAGGGTGGGTAAAAATTTGCATGTAAAAAAATCAAAATATAAATATCATTTGACAATACACAAAGGCAAGCTACTTTTAAAATTGTCAAAAGAAACGCTGTAATGAAAAGCTGTTTGTCAATAATTTGTGTGACATTTTTATATCTTAAAAAAATTGATGACTTCTACAAACAACAATCACCTCCAGCTTTCCAAGCTCTACGCATGACTCGTAGATACATTAGCCAAGGCATAATACTTGAAATTACCAACATTTTTAATATAATAAATATAGTACTACTATAATACTATTAAGCTCAAATTCCAAGTATCTAGCAAGTTGTTGATGCCAACTCAGCGAATACTTGAGCACAAATACCTAAAAACCAAAGAGTTAATATTATTGTTTACAATTATGGCCTTTTCTTGGGATTCATTCATATGTTTTATCTCCTACTTTGTACTTTTTTTTTTATTGCATGATCCACCTTGAGAGACATAGAAAAAATCTAGGATAAACTTGCACACAAGTATTTGCACACTTGGGATCTTACACAACATGATTTGGAACATATCCAACGTGTAGAGTGACCACTAGTTTGGATAGGGTTGAGATGGATAGTTGAGGTCGAGGAAGATCTTGGAGAAAAGTGTTGAATTGATATTAAAGAGTGACTTCAATTTGTGACTCATAATGTACGGTGCTGAGAAGGCTCTATTGGAGTTGTGTTGGTTCCAGAGGGTGGTATGAGCTCGTAATGGTCTTGATCCAGATTACCTAGATCAATTTGAGCTCGGTATGTAGACAAGCCACATGCCAAGATGATTGAATTACCTCTATTTTTATGCAAGGGAGAAGGATCTCGGGAAAAGGTGGATGGGGCTTCCTTTTAAGTAAAACAAAGGTTGAGTCACTTGAGGAGCTCACCCATTATGACCCTTGCAAAGAAGAACCAAGCTAAGTGTTGAGTTACTTCCTAATGCAAAGGTTGATTGGACCTATTCAAGATGGAAGAATGCAAGGAAGAGGAGAGGAGCTCATTTCAGAGGAGGGAATGCGAAGAGATAATCTTTTTCATCCATTGAAAGAACCCTTCAAAGTCGTCATCAATATCTTCTCTCTAACTGTTGGTCAATATCGGTGATGCGGGGGCTAACAAAAATTATATATATTTACATTTGTGCTCAATACAATGTTGGTCAATACAATGTTGCTCAACTCTATGCCTAAGGAGTTAAGAAAAAGGGTTGTGAACAGATTTAGGGAGTATTACAAAGGGTTTGTGTGTTTAATGGAGTATTCTAATTTGGTAAAACATCATTTTTGTCTAGTAGATTAAATGCATATTGTGCATGAGCTGAAGCTCTTGGCTTTGACATATAACAAAAATATCTTGATGTGTTTGTCGATGACATAGTTAGTGTGGGTGTTTTTCTTGTACGGATGCCCATTTTCTTTAATTTATTTGGAAAACATTTAATTCAATGCATTTTACTAATTAAAATTTACATGGGTTTTAATTTTAGTTGTTAAAATAGTCCAATGCATTGTTTTATTGAAGTGGTAAGAATCCAAATGGGTTTTATTTTTAGCACTAAAATCCAAGTAGAAGTTAAAGTTATTTATTTTATTATTTACAAGTTTTCTTAATGATTTTGATAAGAGAAGTGTCCCACACAAAATTTGATCGTATTTATGTGTTTATTGATTTCTGTGTCTTCTTGTGTTATTTCAATTATTTGTTTATGTATTTAATTATTATTTTTATTTAATGATTATTTTATTTGTGATGATTTTTAGGAAATTATAATATGACAAATTTGGACTTTCTTTATATCATAATTTGATTATTTTACCACTTGAAACGAAGCTTAATTTTACAACATTATGATTGAGGGGCCATTTGTTTGTATTACTGAATTTTCCCTTTTTATATAAAGTGCCAATCAACTCGTGATTAAAAAAAACAATTTCTCATTTTAAAAATATTATTCTTAATTTTTATGACATGTGTATTTGATTTATTCTTATCAAATAAAGTGTAAAATATTCATACTAGGAAGTACTAGTCCAATATTTGCCTTGCCCTTCACAATAAATTTCAAACCAGCCCTTCAAATTTGATCCCTGATTCCATGTTTCGTTTTTGTATCGCATCTTCTAAGCAAATCTTCTTGTGAAATTGAATTAAAAAGGATTATTAATCTGCCCTTCCTTATGCAAATACAATTTCAAACCATAAACCTTACTTTATAAACCTAAAAAAATTGGAAACCCGTCAAGATAACCAAAGCAACAATTCTTAAATTAAAACGAAAGGTTAAGAGAAGGAGAATTACCTTTCTGTCCCACCCCAAGGTATATTTAGAACCTTTCTGTCTGCCAGCGATACAGAGCAAAATGTCCAAATCTGCAGGTCACATAATGGAGAGTCGGTCACGGCATTTGGGACAAACCCTCGTTTCAACCATTGCTACAGACATTCCGATCGGCTATGATAAAATGGTACCGGGGCTATGAAAAAGCAAAGGAAATGTCTGTACAAATTGCGATCAATGCTATGACGCTGTCCAAATCCCAACTGAATGATTTGGACCAGAATTCAAATACTCATTTACGCCAGGGTTCAAAATTGCCCTCTCTGCATCATCGACCCTCCTCGCTGGTCCATCTCGAACGACTATTCCTGATCTGATTTGTTCTTGCCATGCCTCGTCTTGTTCCATACTTGGCAATTTCAGTTTTAGGGCTGCGGATCGGTTCTATGCTAAGATTTTGCGAATGCAGAGCTTCCATTCGTAGTAAGTACTTCAGCTCTATAAACGTGAAAGGAGCCACAACCGCGTTTGATTTTGGCAGAAAATTACATCTTAAGAATGAGCAGGAGCAATTTACCTTTTACACAGATGGAGTAGAAAGTTGAAAATGTGAACACCTACTTACGAAAAATCGTTTCAATGTTTGACAAAAGGAAAACGAGATTTAGATGGATGCCCAAAACAACAATCTTGTCATACATCAATATAAAATCATTTTGGTCATATATATATTGTGAGGCCTCTTTTTATGGGTAGGTTTTGTTCTTTTGATATAGTCTATCACTTAAATATATGTGGATTGTTAGAAGCTTAATAGGTTATGAGTCTCCTTAACCATGACAATGATGTCAATTTGGTGAAATTAACATTTTGACTGACTTGTTTTATGTGTGTCAGTGAGAGTTTACAAAGATTGTTTAGCCAAGACAATTATTTAAATATGTTAAGAGTGTTCAAACTTGAAAAGTTAAAAATCTTTTTAATTATGATAATGATATCGAATGAAACTAACACATCCTAACTTACTATTTTTTAAACATTTTAAAACTAAACTTCTCCATTCAACAATTATATAATATATATTAAGCATATTAAATTTTAATAAATTGGGAGTCTCCTTGATCTTAACCATGATAATATTGTTGGTCTTCGATGATAAATTCAATAAAAATGTAAATATGTATAAAATAAAAATGATGTAATTGAATTTATTTACTATCTTATTTAATTTATTTTTAAAATAAAAATATTTAAAAAGGAAAAGAAAATAAATAATAAATAAATAGATGATTAACCCAAAATTCCCTTTGTCCTTAACAATTGAATCGAACAATTATGTGCACCTAACCTTGCTCAATTCAATAAAAAAAAAAAAGAACATCACATAATTTGCTTACACTTCATCGCATTCACGACACTAATAATACTAAGTAACTTTTTGATAGTGTTAGAATTGAAACCTCCACTATTTCGGGGCTCCTTTGCATTGACAGGTCGAACGAGTGGGCGATTTGAGCCAAATGGCCAATAGATGATCACAACAGGCATGCTTGGATTTTGCAAGGAGTTTAGATGTTTTTAGTCATTTTAGACGTCAAATTACAATCACTTTTAAAATATGACCGTCTTGATTGACAGGGAAAATTATAATTTAAACGTCAAAATGACATGTATATTACAAATTTAACCGTCAATTATAAGTGTATTAAATTTATAATAATTAAGAAAGTTAGTAAATTAAATATTATATTATATATATTTTTTGAAATTCATGAAAAATATGATATAAATAAAAATAGAAATTTCGAAATATAAACTTCCTACTTCCACCGAACGCCAAGCAAGGACTTCAAGCATATATCCATGATTCCATGTTTGGTTTTTTTTTTTTTTGTTTTGCAAATTCGCTAGAAGATCGATGACAGATTGGGCGGAGGCCTTTTTAGTGTGAGAGAGAGCTCATAAAATACATTCGAACCTGTATGGCGGTCATATTAAAATCATAAATGAACATTGGAGTTGGTAGATGGTACTAGTATAGGGTAGGTTGCAGTGGCTAACAGAGTTGGTACTAGTATAGGGCAGCGACTATACCATGTTAGGATAGGGCAACGACTATTCTCTGCCTAACATCATTCCATTACCGGCTACAAATTAGGACATGAAGACATATTACTGTGACTTCTTGAGCTTGAGAAGCGAGGTAAAGTGTATCAAAATTCAAATATTCTATTGTTTTTTCTTTTATTTTGGAAAATAGATCTTGAAATTAAATATTACTTTTCTATGGGCCCTTCTCACTTTTTGTTCATTCATTTTTATCATGATTTACATTAGAATGATTTTCATTTTTAGATACAAAATTTGTGATGCATTATTATAAAGAAATTAACATTTAAATTGATTTTGCAGGTTTTGTAAAATGTCAGAAAGAAAGAAGAAACAAAGGAAAATCAACCAAATGTTTAAATGGTCAATTCCATCCCAAGATCTTCAACATGAAGGTATTTTTGAATTTCAACCTAATATTGATTTGAATGAAGATTTTAATAAAGATATAGAAATTATGAGAAGTAAAATTTTACTCAATATTTTATATTTTGTAATAGTTCTTATAACTATAAATTTGACGTGCATATTATATTTTGATCGTCAAATGACATCCATATAATTTTTTAGACCGTCAAATAATATTATTGTGACGTGTAACATCGTCAAAATCCAGCACTGACAGCAGGTTTAAAATGATCGCTTTGACCTGGAATAAAACTTCAACAATTTGACCTGAAACTTACTAGGAATTTCCCCTACATATCTGCGTCTGCTGTGTTCAATTGTTCAGCTAAACTTCAGGTCCCTCGTAATCTCCCTAATTCAGCTGCTTCTGAGCACAGCACAAATGGCCGACACCCTACAGTTGTGTGAGGCCCAAGATTCAGAGGAGTACACAGGCAGAAGCGCCAGCGAAGGCGAATGGCTCATCCACGTCAAAGAGGGCCTCCATTCTCAGAATTCTATTGCGCGTCCCCCCACCGTCTGCATCTTCAGCGTCCCCAAGATCCTCATCGACCTCAACCGCCATGCTTATGTTCCACAGGCAGTTTCCATTGGCTCTTCTTACCACCGCAATAAAGATCTCTCTGACATGGATAGCCACAAGCTCAGGGCTGCCCAAAAGATGATGGGAGGCTCCCCTGGGAACAGGAACAGACATCAATTTTGTTGTCTCAGAGATTGAGAAAATGGACGGCCAAATCAGAGACGCCTACGAGAAAATCCTCGATTGCAACACTGAAACCCTAGCGTGGATGATGCTCCTGGACGCTTCTTTTCTCTTGGAGCTTCTCAGAACTCTCGCCGGCAAAGATCACTTCGATTCCTCTGAGTCTAACAGTATGTATTTTGAACCCCTTTTCGATGAAAATAGAATCAAGTCGGCCGGATTTGCAGTACTCGGGGACATTGTAAAGCTAGAAAATCAAATTCCCTTGTTCGTCTTGGCCAAAATATTAGAATTGGAGGCTGGATCGGAGAAAGAAGCGAAAACCAGGGTCTTTCACTTGCTCTTAGGCGCGGCTTCCACGTTTTCCCTTTCAAATATCTGCAGATCTCACGATATGAACTATATTCTCCGTTTACAGGCCGGGAACATTTTCTAGGTTTCTTGCATGGGTTAATCCTCTCTTTTTTCTCTGGGCAACCAACTAAAAACCCTTCTTCTTTCACTGTGGAAGCACAGAATTTGTGTAATCACGTTCTCCCCTCTACATCAATGTTATGCAAAGCAGGATTCAGAGTCCGGCCGTGCGGGGGAGATCTGGGCATGGCCTTAACATTTGACAAGGAAACGTCAACTCTTTTCCTACCTGTTATCATGATTTCAGAAAATACTGAAACTGTTCTGAGAAACCTGATGGCTCTCGAGGCGTTTCTTCCGTCAGAGTTGCAGGTTATCTGTTGCTATGTAGGGTTAATGAATAGTTTGATTAACTCAGAAAAGGATGCGACCATGATGAGGACGGCGGGGATTTTTACATTCATGTGGGAAACGATGCTCAGGTGGCTCAGATGTGGGAGGGTCTGTGCAAGGGCATGGCCATATCTTCTCTTCAGCGCTTCACAGCTTTGAAGGGGAGATAATAGAGTGTTATAGGAGCAAATGGAGGGTTCGAATACTCGAAGTTGTCTTCACGCGTTTTACAAGGCCATGGCGTAGAACAATATCTGTCCTCGCTGCAATTTTTATTTTTCTGTTTACATTTGCTCAAGCCCTTTCCTCCTTGTATGGTTTCCACAAGGGTGCCCCATAATCTTTAGTGAAAACATTTAATTTTCGAGTGGAATATCTCGTTGAGATGTTATGGAAATTCTAGGTGTATGAATTTTTTTGTATAGTGCTGTATTTAATAGATCTTTTTCATTTAAAAAACAAAAAAATTCTAGGTGTGTAATTTAATTTGAGAGGGTTAAAAGGTCATGTAAGTGCTTTATTCATCCTAGTGAAATTAAACATGTTTAATAATAATTAATAAATGTTATAGTGCTAGTTATTAGTAAAAGTGTACTATACGTGTTAAGCAATGTTTTTTTTTTAAATCTATTTTTTATAATAGAATTTAAAACTTCGTAAATGAAAATATATGAGAAATTTAACTTTTGTTAATTCATAAAGTTCATGGGAGTTATTTTCCTAACCAATATATTTGTAACTTTAAGAAAAGGTGGTCAATTTGATGTCATCGCCACTTTGCCTAATGGTTTATAAATACGAACAAAATTAGGTACTTGATATACATAGATAAATATAATATGGCATTCTTCCCTAAGCCACCCATAAGCAAGGTTGTTTGGCAACATCTTTAGAAACATAAATGCAAGTCAAATATTGCGTTAAGATTTTGGTTTTGTTTGGTCAAGTTTTGGTTGTGGGACATATTTTATTGGTGGAATAAAAAGTGGGACACATTTATATGCTTTGACCCCTATGTGAGTACTATTATAAACTATAGCTTTGGATTCCTTGATTGCGAGTACTTTAGAAGGTAGTAATAGATTGATAAATCAAACATATATTATTTTGGAGTAGTGCTAATGGAGGCACTATGTGCAAGGCAATTCATTAATCATGTATCGACTAGGGAGCTAGTAAATATAAAAGAGTGGGAAATGCATTAGTATAAAAGATGCATGCTTGACCAAATTATTGATCCATAGCTTGTGTGCAACATCTATGCCAAGCTGTTTGAGGAAGTTTGGAGAGACATCCGAGACATTCAAAATTCAGAGCCCTTCATCATGAGCACACAAAAAGTGGAAAGTACGTGGGGTTGGTGGCCCAAAATATAAAAAACTCCCTAGATTTAAAATGCAAATCCTAGGTAGGAAAAATATCATTCATGGAGGAATGGGGCATTTTTCTTCTCTAACAAGCTAAAGGACATGAAATGATGAATTTACATGATCATCCATGATATTTTCAGAAAATGTAATGCCATTTGTTTGTGGGTGAATCCCAGATTTTGGGATTCCACCTCCTCCTCTCTTTTCTTTCTTCTATACATGTAAAATGGAGAGCTCATTAAAAAGCAGTTGTTGAACATTCTCTATCTGCTCCTCCATTCTTCTATACGTTGTAGTGAGCTTCATGCCTCGATTATATATATTTTTGTAGGAAATTCATGCCTCTATATTTCATTGTAATGGACTGTGTAATTATATGAAGCAATAAAATCAAGTTTTGTGGCTAATCTTCAACCCTTTTTGTGTTTCATTGCATTCTCTTGCCTCTTTATTGCAGCTGAAAGTATTTGGTGCATTTTATAATTTCTTGCAAGCTCTAAATGGCTATGTTTAATGGAAATGATATTGTAAATGTGTGTTTATAGACTATGGTGTTCTACATACCCTCTCTATCTTCATTTCTTCTCATTTCTATTCATTAGAGAGTGTCCCAACCACCCTTATCTTGGTGTTATCACCTCCTTAGTGTAGGATTTCTTCATTTTCATGTATTTCCCTCTCTCCCGATCCCTTAGAATCATAGGATATGATTAGGTAGTTGTATTTCTAGCATTAGGAGTAGTTTTAGCATTAGACCAGGAAGAGGAACCGACCTTACGTGGAGAATTATATCGAGTTTCAAGGTCCCACACTTGGAGATAATTCCATGTTTCCCAAAAACACTGATAGATCATGTACACACTCATGCGAGATCATATGGTGTTGTTTTTCAGTGATAATAATACCAACTTCACAAGGAGCACCAACCCTACAATGAGTACCAATCCTTAATTTAGTGAAGCACCCACTCCACAAGAAGGCTACAACCCCCTAATATGATCAAACACACAATCAAACATATGAATATGAAGATCTTTGATTTTTTTCTGTTATAAATGATGAAGATAAAAATTTTAGCTCTCTCTCTCTCTCTCTCTCTCTCACACACACACACACACACACACACACACACACACCCTCCAAACCCTCATTCCTTGAACTTGATCTATCTCATTCTTTCATGACTTGTCTTGGCTTCAAACCCTTACACACATGTTCTCTAACATTCCTCAACCTATCACACAATATCTTAGCTATGAATATATGCCTTCATACCTATTTCAATCACACACTTGGGTCGCACTTTTTCCTTCTCTATCAACTAATTCAAAAATGAACTAAATAAGCACATGTATATGATTCTCAATTGATAAAAACATCATAGTTTGGTCTATATCAATTAGGTCGATCAACATAACTAAAACAAATAGCATTACACTCATTAAAATTCATAAAATGGACCCATATAGGTCGGCCATGCTCAAACACACCAAGAAGCCCAAAAATGACTAAAAACCCCATCATGTCTACTCTTTGTAAATTCATTAAAATCCCCTTAGATAATGATCCACCATATCTACCAACTCAGAACAATCTTCACACCTTATTTTTGTCTTCAATCTTGAAAAGATGATAAAAATATTCATCATACCTTTCTTAGAGATATAGAACCAATACTTACACAACCTTATTGATTATCAACAACCTTCATGACATTTTATAGCTTCCTCAACAAAAACTCCCTTTGAGATACAACTATATCAACTTACACAACAGTCATGAAACTAACAAAAATTTCCTATCTTCAATATGCAAAGGTACTTCATGACAGTCCACTCAACACTTGAACTTCAAAATTCATGATTTTCAACTCGAAAACTTCAAGTTTCTCCATGAATCCTTGCACATGGTTCATTCAATCATGCTATCATACCTTGTCTTGTCAAATTTCATCCTCTAGATCTTATGAACCTCTTGAAACGCACATCTTCTTCAACTTGTTTAGAGATCACAATACTTCATGCACTTTTAAACCATCAATCAACATTTTGAGGGGAAAAATCAACCTCCATTGACTCATGACTTGGGTTCATACTGACAAGCCTTCCAAGATAGAATTAAATAATGAAATCAAAGTATGTACTTGGCATCTTGAACACATCTACACAATTTTGCAAACTTTTACCATGCTATAACTTCCCATCTCAGGCATGAATGAATTAGCAAGACTTCTTGATACATCATACTTATGGATAATACACTGCTACAGACCACACAATTAATCACACATATGCATACCTTGGCTTTGATGCATTTGAAATACCACTAACTTCACTTGTTTTTATTCTTCATGCACTTAAAGCTAGGGTATTACTTCATTCAAAACTCTAAACCTTGTTATATTGACATTTCTTAGACCCTATTGTGCTTAATCACCTTGATGTAGTATCCATGATGCATGATCACACTTAGAGAAATCTTCATACATAGAAAGTACTACCAAATTGTACCTTTGTAGAAATTTTTTTGATTCTTCAAGAAAACTGAGATCACTTCTTCTTGACTCTCACAATCTTGTTAGTCTTTTTACAATATTTTCCTTAACCACTATTCATTCACACACTTTGAAGTGCGCCAAGAACTCTATGAGGATCTTACCTTCGCCAAAAATAAATCTTTTTGACTCCTTGCCATGCTTCATACAACCTTTTTGATGCTTGAATATGTCTTGAAACCTTCATATCTTAGAGGAATTAAAGACCATCATGTGCACACTGAGACCCTTAATCAAGATGACACTTATTACACTTTCTCGACGTCTTCACAAATACTTTTGATGAGCAAGGAGTACTTACATTTTTAAATCACTTTGTGCTCATGTACTATACTTGCTCCCCTCGGCTAATGATCCAATACTCTATCTTGACCTTGTCACTCTGTAATCTCAAAGATGCATAAACACGAAATGTAGTTATTTCTTCACAATTTTTATTTTATCACATGCTTTGGCTTCTTCCAATGACACTTTGAGCCATGACAAAAGTAATATAACAAGACGAAAATCTCCTTGTGTTTCAAAAGAATTAGATATAATGCATCTTGAATCCATAAAACATGGACAATAGACATATCTTAATCCCATTTTGACTCATAATGATACTATAGACTACATTCTCAAGTGAATACCATTCCCTTTTGATGATAAACACACCAATACTAAGCATAAATCTTTCAAGGACAACATATTCCAAGATAAAAAATATTATGATAATAGGACCATCAATAATAACTTGAAACTTCATTATCTTCATGCATAAACCTCTTCTCATATTTTATTATCTTGACTCACGACAAGAACTTCTTAAATGCATAGGATTTAAGTCACTTTTCACTCATATCTACTTCAAGATCATACTCTTTCAATCATACTCTCTTCCCATAACAGAAAATTCCATGAGCATCTTCATACCTTCTTGAGATTCCATACTTGACACCGGAGTAATATTACATTCATCCTTATCTTCTTGGTTCAGGACTCTATCATGGTATATAACACTAAAACAACATTGATGAGACATGATTGAATACTAGCAAGACTTCTAGACAAAAAAAACTTTGATAGTGAGTTCAATTATCCATGCACCTACATACAAACTTTATGAAAAAGATGACTTACTCTTACAACCATATGACATATATAGACTCTAAGACCCATGATAATGAAAAATTCATCCTAACAGACCATGATAATACTTCATACCTTATTTTCATCTTGTTCAAACTTTGATTTAGATCTTGAACACTCATACACCTTCCACTTGTCAATTGTCCTATGATCCCTTAGCTTGAATGAAAATGAGTACTCATTACAAAGCTCATACCTTATTTGAAGAAATGATGAACCTTGATGTTATCTTGGGAAAATAAAACCCTTCTTGGCCTCAAACCCTCCATGAATCATCATATTCATAGATTCAACTATACCAATTTATACTTCATGACTTGTTATCTCTACCATAAGGTTATCTAGGATGACTTCATTGATTTCCATCATGATTACATCATCATGACACCCTTCCTCTTCCTGTATAGACGAAAACACATCTTCTCCATTAACACTATCTTCAACTTCAGGGTTTACTTTAGATTCTTCATAGCTCATGAATATGGTTGAGAGAGCATGACACACATCAAAATCATCTTTTACACTTTGAGAGATTCAAAACAAACTCAAGATCGGTTCTAAGGAATCATCGAAACTTCACCATGTTATTTTAGTTCACATTTATTAGGATAAACTTCTAGGTCATCTTCATAATCAATTATTAGCTCTTCATCCTCGCCATTAGGAAAACTTGCTTCAAAAACAACACAAAAACATGCTTTTTCTCCTTCATGAAACTTATCATCAGCTATACCTATTGGAGATGGAGTGAAAAATTCATATATGAATTTACATATGTCAAACCCTAAGGGTTTCAAACAAGTTTTCATTTTGACCAATGGATTATCTTCAACTTGAGCTAGACTATCTGCCATACATGTTCTTTAAGAGTATCTCCTTCAAGTTGTAAAACTTATTTCATAAGGACTAACTCAGACACCAATTGTTGGAAGCAAAATGGGTGATAGGGGGTAAATCATTCTGCAAAAATTTCAATTCATTTACCATCACATCCATTCATCCATTTAGCATCCATAACCATATGAGCACATTAGGTGTGTATTAAACATTCAAAAGATCATGAAACAAAGAAGAAGACACATGGACACCATATATAAGTGGGAAACCCTAAAGGGAAAGAAAAACCCACTGAAAATATACTTATATGACACAAAGCAAAGAGATTTAATGAAGCACTAACTTCACAAGGAGCACCAACCCCTAGCTTAGTAGATAAATAACATCATAAGGAGTACCAACCCCTAATTTAGTGAAGCATCCACTCCACAAGGAGGATACAACCCCCTAAGATGATAAAGAACCAAATAAACCATATGACGATGAATATATATATTTTTTTCTTCCACAACTAATGGAGATCACAATTTCAGCTCTCTCTCTCACACACCTCTAAATCCTCATTCCTTCAACTCACTCTATCTCACTCTTTCAGACTTGTGTTGGCTTCAAACCCTTGCACACATGATCTATATAATTCCTCAACATGTCACAATCTCTCTCAAATCTAAATATATTTCTTCATACATGTTTCAATCAAAAATGTGAGTTGCACCTTTTCCTTCTCTTTCAACTAGTTCAAAAATGTACTAAACAAACACCTTTATATGTTTATCAACTCATAAACACATCATAGGTTTGTACAGATCAATTGTCTCCACAAAAAACTAAAAAATATAACAATAAAATCATTCAAATTCATAAAATGGACCCATATAGGTCGTTCATGCTCAAACACACCAAACAAGCCCAAAAATGGCTCAAAACCCCATCACCTGATTCACCAAAGACCACAAACCTCATCACCATGATTATTAAAGAAATAAAATATCTCAAAAACATCAAATATGACACAAACACATCACCCATGGTGTTAAATTATCTTGAACTAATCAAATTCTTCATAACACTACCAAGAAGGCTCATATCCTTCTTAAAACAGTTGTTTCCAGGAACTAGTCTTCACCTATCATGCTCTAGATCACCCAAGAACATCTAAACTATGAAATGTAACCAATAATTAGAAATAAAATAAACTATTGATAACATCCATTCTTTCTATAGCTCATGAAATATCCATACATGCAAAACCACACTCACTTTCCTCTTCACCAAACTAAGTTTCCCATAAAGTAGTTTTAGGAAGTCAACTGGTTTACACCATTTATATCACTTTAAATACCTCAAAATGAATTAAATAGGATTAAAATTAACCCCTCGTCACTCTCTAACTTATATCAAGCATCAACCAATACAAATCTAGCCAGAGCAATCCTGTCCTGAAAACCAAAAACCTTCTTCCTCACTAATTATTTTGGATGACCTATAAAATATCCTCATCATGAGAAAAACCATACACCATAAAAATCCATTTGTATATGGTTTCCATAACCTCTTACATTTCCTTCCAAATCTAAGTGGAAGGCCTTCAACCATGTCCATCTCTGAAACTGCTCATTTAAGCTTCTAGGACTCAAGAACTAGTCTTGAGGTCAACTTGATCCATCACCTCCAAAATCACTTCAAAATTTAACCAAAGAATAGAAAACCCTTAGAAATTTTTCATAAGCACTGAGAAACCTTTAACCAATAGGAATAAACTCAAAACAATCACCAACCTCATGAAGCTACTCAAGACCATGCTTAACTAGGAATCCTCTAGATTTTACCTTCAAATAATAGGTCATAAATTTCTTGTCCATTATTAAAAAAATGCAAGTTTCAAATATAAATGGAAATCTCTCTGAACCAAGATCACAAAAAAACTTTAACCAATTCTTAACTCCACCTGTAGCTCCTGTAAATCCACTTTTACCACAGATTACTCCAAAAGCCACCCTCATAAATAGGGCACAGTTTTCCATTTAGGACTCAACCATGATATGAAAGTATCATTGAAATATATAACAACTACTAGGATAAAATGATGTCAATTTATTTTGCACCTTCTTTGAGATACGTTTCCACAAACCAAACTTCTTCTGAAACTAGAATTTTTGAGTGGGGACCACAAACAATCACAAGCTCTATTTTACCTTTTTAGAAAGCTGGAGGATTCCTATACAACATAAAATCATAAATTTTACACCACCAATAAAAATGTGCTTAGTACACTCCTTTTTCTCCAAGTCACTTTTAGCTAGGGTTTAGCTAGGGTTTTAAAGAAACTTATCTTCTTAACAATCGTTCATAAAAATGTGACAATAAATCCACCTAATTATTTTTTATAAACCTTCTTAGTTTCATTAAAAATATCCCTAAAATCCTATAGGTCCTATAAAAACATAAAATCCACAACGAGCATCATAAGGTCCACTTTTAGCATAAAAACAAACTCTAGAAAGCCATGTTTTACCAAAAATCATGTATCTTGCAAAATTTTCTTCAGAATGACCTGAAACTTGTCATGAAGCATTACGACAACATCATATAACTATAAATACTCAGCATATAGCTCAAATAGATATGAATTTGATATGAAAATGGTCCTAGTTTATCTTTGTACTTTAAAAAAATTCACATACTAAATTTTTCCAAATTTAAAATGGATCAAGAGTGCTTAATTAAACCAATTTGTGTGTTTTGAAACCCTAATTTTCAAAACACTTCTTAACAATCAATTAATCTTTTTAAAATTCAAATTCAAAAATCAAAGAGAAATATTACAAATCCTTAATTTTGATATCAAGTGAATCGACAATGCACTTAATTTGTTTTAGTTCCCAAAATTGAAATGTGCATTCATTTTTAACTTTGTGGATTATGGATACTGAAATTTCCAATTAAGTCCAATTTCTTTTTTTAATTTTTTGCTTTATCAAATTAATCCAAACGATGAATTTTATCTAATCAAAAGTTTCGCAAAACTTAAATAAATCTATAAAAACCAGATTGTTAATGGAGTTCACCCAAAGGCTACATCTCCGGATTCAAGCAGTCATGAATTGATGTATTATTTCCCCAAGAAGTACAATTAACCCTTCTATAATGACAAATAGACCTTTATACTGTAATTCAAGCTTAGAAACAGTTTGATAACTCAAATTTCTGTCGAAATTGTTCACAAATTTACCCATGGCTTCATAAGTGTTCCATAATGCTTTTCTGTGTAAATACGATAGAAAAATTCCTACAACAGAAAATATACAACACTTCATGGAAAAATAAGACCACCATTGTCTTTGTCAATGAATTTCAAGAAACTTTTATTTTTACACCAAGTCTAGATTCTGCCTCGAAGTTCTCGAAACTCCAGGTTGAATGCAAATTACCCTATTTCCTTACCCCAAAGTCTTGGATCTATCACTATTTAAATACCTACGATCGAGTTTTTAGCTTGACCGAGCCTCGTGGTGAGTTATTTGGGGCAATCCACTTTTAATGGAGAGGTCGCGGGTTTAAGCTTACTCGCCTACGCTTTTACCGCCAACCGTTTATCACTAAGTGGGATCGAGTTCCATATCTTTGGCGTGGGAGATGAGGATAGTATTTAAAATAGGTACTTTGGCCTATCTAACCTATTGCATATAGCCACATCTGTAACTTTTTTGTTGCCACGACTAATAATGGGTCGAGATGTTGAACCCGAATGAGCTATGCATTGAACAATGTGCCATAAAAAGTGCCGAGCTATTGGTGATACGGTAGGTTGGTTTCATTGCGCGCATGCTGACTGAGTCATATGGTTGTTGTGCCAAAATAGTGCCAAGATGACTGGTTTGTTGATCCACCCAAGTATTTTTGAACCGCCCATCTAATGTGGAAGGTAAATAGATAGGCTTCGACCAAGATAATAGATAAAACCCGAACATTGTGGATAAGGCTGATCCTAAGAAATGTGGTAATAATGTAATCAACTCGATGGGGAGTTGATCACCCCACCAAGCTAAAATGTAGCTTTCCCGAGCTCTGTAAAGCATAAATAGAGTCTATGAATGCAAAATATAAAATATCTTATACAAATAGTCCCACATTGTGAAATTTATAGAGATAGATGACATATATAATCGAAAACTTGTTAATGGTAATATGAAGTAAAGGCGACAAAGGCACCCCTCTTACAAAAGAGTGTGTTGAACTGTTGAGGGCCCCCAGCCAATAAAAAGTGGGGCCCACTAAATTTTTTATTGGTCAAAGATCGGAGGCACTCAAACATGAACTTTTACCCTCTTTTTTCACCTTTTACCATTTTACCAAGTGTCATGTCCGGATTGGAATGTTGACCATGTTTGACCAATTTCAATGCCAATCTTAGACCTAGAATATATTTTACGTATGAGCTATGTTTTCTAAGCTCCACCTATCAATGTAAAACTCTCGAAACGCTCTATAAGACTGTAATGCTTTAGGGAGATTTAGGGAAGATATATACATCAAAAAATCCTCTAGATTAGGAACTCTCCAACCACAGTGAATTACCTATGCTATCTTTCCTTGTCTTCACCTTCTTGCTTCCCAAGGACCATGAAACATTTTCAAACCTTTAAGAACTGACCTAAAACTCCTCATAAATACCATGTGTACAATCACCATTGATGGATGAACATTTATCTCTCCAATGGGTAGAAACACAATTTTGGCTTTCTTGTGTATATAGGGTATCTAGTAGTCTTAGGGATGTCTTGACACACCTTTGGAAGCTTTGAATATAGCCTAAATCCTTTCAAACTTCAAATTTTTGATTTTCCCTCCAAAATAAAATTTGAATTCTTGAGAGAAATTTAGTGCTAAATCTAGTTGGAAAGGTTTTTTTGTATTTGTAAATGTTGTTCTCATGTTAGTTCTAGGCATATCATGCTTAGGGAGGTCCTAAATAGTTAAATAATACTCAGCTCTTATATCCATGAGATGCATGCTTAAGATACATAGTAATTCTTTATCAAGTAGGCTTAATTGTGGTTAGGAATTAGTTGTAAGGTGACTAGTTCAATGAGGATTGTCATCAAGAGACATACAATATTAAAATGTAACTACTTTTTATAATCTTCATCGAATGCAAGAAAGAACGTGAGGGGTGTAAGAAATTAGAAAAGAATGTGTCCAGTACAAGAAAACTATTTATAGAGAGTTTCATAGTTGTATGTGTAAATTCTAAACAAAACTAAGTCTATTTCCTTAATTATTGAGAGATTTTGTGTGTTTAAGGTTGCAATATATCTTCTTGTTACATGTGGTGTGAAGAGAGAAATTAATCGGGGCTTAGAGAAGTGTTCATTGGCTAACAATTGAACTTGATAGAGTTCTGTGTTGTGTTGATTTCCATAATAGGTTAAGAAATCAAAATCGAAGGCTTGAGTATTGTTGGCATTTCCACTTTCATCTTTGGGAGACAATAAAAGCTGTGTAATTATTATAATTAGAAGCCTACAAATCCTTTTAATAATCATAGAACAAGGTATTTGAAACAATACATCCTTTAATTCGTATTGAGGATAATTGTTGGAGATCATTCATAGAGAGATGAGTGTTGTTCGAGCTCCTAGAAGGTAAAAAATTCATTTCAAGGCCATAATATTTGAAGAAGAACAAAATTTGAGTAAGTTTCATTCAAATTTTGCTACTCGGTCTATACCTTGTCGGGAGAACCCTGCAACTAGGGTTTCTAGAAGGAATAATTATAAATCTCAAGTTTGAACCAATAAAAGATTCTAAAAATTTGAGAAGTGTCTGCATAAAGGTTCGTGAATCGGATGCAAAACAAACTAGACCAAATCATTGAGTTTCGAAGAAATTATTCTTACTAAATTTTTAGGAAAACTGTGGTAGACCATTTAAAACTAGGGCCATTGCAAATAAATGAATTTTTTGTCAATTGTGAAGTCGAAGACTCTTAGCATAAGAAAAAAATAGATTGGGTGATAAGAATACTGCATTCAAGGTCTTAATAGTAAAAGAAAAGTGAATTATCTCTTACAAAGAAAACAAAAGTCTAATAGTGAATGTTGAATAACATTGAAGTATTATCAAGGTAAGTTCCTATTCAATAACCTTCACCATTGTTGACAATAAGAATATAGCAGTTTAAGAGGGTGAATTACCATCAATTGGGAGTTTTTGTAAATTACATAGCTCATATAATCTAAGAATTGTATTGGAAATATCTTCAAGCTTGAGTGAAATTTTTGAACTGTTTTCCTTGGAGCCTAGAGGTGTGAGTGAGTTAGTTTAAGGAGAGACATTAACTACACCATTAGTGGGATCGAGCTTGGAAATAAGTGTGAAACAAAGAGAGGGAGAGGATAATTCAGTTCTAAGAGGAATAAGGTGAATTGTTTAAAAAAGAAGACATCATGCCTCCAAGAAGAAATACAACAACAAAGAGAGAAAGGTAAGCTGCTTTATAGATGGGTGAATTCATCCTTCAAGAACTAAGGAACATGATAATCAACTATGATTCTAGAATTGCAACATAATAATCTAATCAAAGGAGAGGAGTATAAGCCGATGGGGTGGGAGTGGTGCGGTCAAGTCACATGGTTGTGTTCTTTCCCACCTAGGTTCAAATCCCCTCGAGGCATGATCCTCCTCGGGAGGGGTTCACCACCGGAGGTGGATTCTTTGCTCATGCTGACACTAGTGGTTACTCCTCACTTTCCGACGCCGGTGGCTCTCCTCTCACTACTAACACTGGTGGTTTCTCCTCTCGTTGTTGACGCTTGCTTCTCCTCTTGCTGCTGACACTGGTGGCTGCTCCGCTCACTGTTGATGCTCTCGCATTGTCACTAGTGGCTGTTCCACTTACAGCTGATTCTGGTGTCTACTCCTCTCACTGCTAATGCTGGTGGTTGTTCCTCTTGCTCCATTCACTAATAGTTGTCCCACTCACTGCAGCCATTGTCGTTGGTCGCTGCATCTTCACTATGGTTTCATGGTTGCTCCAATTGGGTTCCTAAATAGTGGTCCCCTTCATTGTAACCAGGTTGTGGTTCCTCTCATGAAAAATCCTTGATTGTACAAGGATGTGGGTTCTTTCAAACACCCTCAATTTACCTTCAATCCAAAAAAAAGGAGAGGAGTATAAATAGGATATGTGAGTGATAGAGAAGAAGTGGTTCAAAGACCACAAGGAGAAGAATAAGAAGAGGAAAGAGATCCTGATGAATTGAGAATGGAAATATTATTGAAGGTAGTGAAGAGTGAAGGAGCTAAGCCCAAGATGGAGTTTCCAGTATATGCAGGAAGTTTGAATGGAGAAGAGATTCTAGATTGGATAGCAGAGTTAGACAAGTGTTGATATTTTAAAGGTGTGCCCAAGGATAATCATGTGAAATGTGTAAGGACAAAGCTTAAGGGATATATATCAATTTGGTGGGATTATGTCTAGGAAGAGAGGAAGAAGAAGAACAAACCCAAGATTAAGTCTTGGGATAGAATGGTAGCCAAGTTGAAGGGAATTTTTTTTCCTAGTGACTACATGACCAACTTGTATAGGAAATTATAGAATTTGAGGTAGAAAGAGATGGGAGTGAAGGAGTACATTGAAGAGTTCTACAAGTTGAGTATAAGGTTAGGACATATGGAAGATGATAAATATAAATTAACAAGGTATCTCAATGGATTAAGGTTCCAGATACAAGATGAATTGAGTTTGGCTAGTCCTAAGAATTTAGAGGAGTGTTATCAACTTGCACTCAAAGCAGAAGAGAAGTTAAAATGGAGGCATAACCAACAAGACATAGGAAGAGGAAGGAACTTAAGAATCATAGGATATCAAGGAGGAAGAGAACAACCCAAAATAACACAAGGTGAGTCTAGTTCTTCTCAAGAATAGACAACTAGTTTCGAGAGGTGGATTTAGAGGAAGAAGACCATATTTCGTAGGTGGTTTATAGCATGAGAGGAAGAAAAACTAGTGGTTTTACTAGTAGATGATACAAATGTAATAAATATACAGTCATAAGTCTTGGAAATGACTAGAAGAGGCATCCACAAGAAATAAAAGGACTGAAAAAGAAATTAGATTACACAAGTAGTAAAAGAGGAGAGTGTTAGTTCTCCATCACTTGGTGAAGATCGAGAAGAAGGAAAATCATTGCTAATGAGAAGGGTGTTTCACCAAATTATTAGTAGATTAATGAAATAGATAAGAGTAAATAGGCCAAGGAGGAATACCTATTGTAATATTGGTTGAAGGTTATGTGCGTGAATCTGATTTCTTATCCAAACTGATTGTGTGAGCTTCCTTTTGGCTAAGAGGAACTACCTGAAATGCAAAGCAAGACCACAAAACATAGTTAATAACAAAAGGTTAGTGGATTTCCTAGCGTGAGCTAGATCTAAGAAGTGTGATACTTCCTTGACGGTTGTCAATCCACTAATATATATAATTCAATATAAAGTAAATGAACATGCAACTAAAAGAATATAATACTAGTGTTCTGATTTAGGTATCTCAGATTACTATCAATGTTAATCCAATTAGATGCTTTAATAATTAAACTAGTAAAGGTCCCGGGTTGGGTTACAAGGCTGGGTAGGTGGTTTGGAGGTCACAGGAAGGGTCTAGGTAAGACTTGGTGAATTTTGGGATTGATTTGGGAAATTAGGAGGCTTGCTAGTCTAAGGTAATCTACCGAGATACGAGAGACTAACGTTAGTCGAGTGTATGACCGATGACGGTTAAGGTATGACGATACCAACTTAAGATGACCGATATCGGTTCTGTGGGAGTGGCCGAATGTCAAAAACACATATCTAGGCTCTCTTTGTGTCTACACAGAGGAGTTGGGAAGGTCTATGGTGAGGTTATAGGTGGGGTACCAAGTTTTGGCAAGGTTCTGTGAGGTTTTTGGGGTATTAAGGTCAATTTAGTAAAATTATGACAAGAGACACAGTAACCGACGTCGGTCGGGTGACCGATGTTGGTGAAGAGGAAACAAATGATGATCACGATGGCATTAATTCAGCATCGGTAGGGGAAATTTGGTGAAAGTTGATAAAAGGTAATTTTGGGCTTCTCTGTGATTACACAGAGAGTGAAGGAGGGATGATTGGGTTCGTAATAATATGAGGAAGACTCAGGAAGGTATAAAGGATAGGTAGGGAGAGCTAGAAGGCTAGGGGTGGCTGGATAGGTAGATGGGAAAGAAGGTGGGGATGGAGGAATACAGGGAAGAAAAAGATATAATAACAAAAAGATAAATAACCTATTAAATAAGTACATAAATGATGCAAAATCAAATATACTTAATTGTATTTGTAAGCCTGGTTTGGTGAAGGATGGTGACAGTCGATCTGTGAAGAACTGGGTGGTAAATGCAATGAAAATGCTTCCCGAAGTGCTACCATGAATGCCAATACCTTCGGATCAGTCTCAAGTACTTGTGTGGGCCTATGGATGAATGTATTTTGTTGTCTTGATGCTAAGAAAACTCTAGTTTGTGCTTGAATGCAGATAGCTCTATCCAAAACTCGAAGTGACCAACCCGGGAAAAAGGTTACATGATTGTATATATGGTAACCAATGATGGTCAAGGTGACCAGTGTAAGTTATGGGTTAACCAACGTTGGTTAGGGCGGAAAATCCTAGGTTTACCAAAAATAGCAGATCTTGGATATTTTTGGCGTGTTCTACTTATCAGTCCGGGTATCAAGTGATGGTTAGCACTTAGATAAGTGGGATTGTTGTTGGAGAAAGATTAGGAATTTAATGTTAGGGTTATACTAAGTCCTAGTTGGTTAAGATAAGTAGAGACTGAGTCTTAGTTAATTAATAGGGTAAGAATAAGTTCATGGTGAGGTGTTTAGGTGATGTGGCTAGGTGAGGTGTAAATTAACCTAATTAAAGTAATTAAATTAATAAATAATGTGAGGATGGGCATTAATTCAATTGTAAATAATTAAATTAATATTAATGTGGGGTAAAGGGGTCATGGTTAGGTGAACACGTTATATTAACTGATTGAAAGGGGACTAAGGGGAGTGTGACCCAAATTTGGTGTCTACATTTTCCCCTTTTTGTCGCGTAGCTTGTATTGGTAAGCGATGCTGAAAAAAATAGGAAGTGGTTGCCCCAAGTATAGGTGAGAGTGGGGTTGCCCCAAGTAGGGTTGAAGGTGAGGTTGCCCCAAGTGTGGGTGGAGGTGATCCCCTCAAACCAAGAACTGATGAGGTGTTAGATGGAGTTAGTGAGTGGTTTGATAAATGGGTAAGTGATGAAGGTGAGGGTAGGTGGGTTGTAAGGGTATGGTCATTGTGGGTAATGGGTAAGGGTAACATTGGGTAATGGGTAATGACAATCAAATGAACATACACGTATAGACTATGACATGGTACCAGGTGGAAGAGATTGCAAACTCTATAGCATCCAAGGTTGATAGGTTTATCCAAACAAGGTTGAAGTGTTTCAGGTATCCAAGGTACAGGATATGGTTTGAAAACAAAACTTAGGTTAGGTGCAAGAATGTTTAGGTATGATCCAATACACAAAAGGTTTGGTCGATAAACAACATGAAAATAGGCAAGGTAAGGTCATTAGGCTAAATAACATGGGTAATAACATCACAAGGTATAGCGAGTACAAAAATTCCAATGTCACAAAAGGTGGTTTAGGTCAGGGTATATAGGTCATGGCACGAGTAAGGATGAGGTATAGGTAAAGAACATGTCCCTAAACACAGTTAAGGAAATGTAAAGGTAAGGTAGGCTTGTGGGTAGGGTGTAATAGGTATGGGTAAGGTCAAAAGTTGTTGGGTCACTAACATTTTTAGGCAAAATAGACATAGGGTGTGTTAATAGGTCATGACAAGTGACCGATGTTTGTTATGGGTTAACCAACGTCGGTTAGGTAGGAAATGAAATGACCAATGTCGGTTGGGTTGATTTGGGGATAAAAAGTAAAATCCATGGTGAGTTAGGCATGGTGGAGTCTAGGTGAGTTAGCAAGTCAAGGTCATGTAGGCATGACAGAGTCAGGTATAGGCATGGGTTGGTCATGTTTTTGGGTTTGATATAATTTCCAAGTTATTGGTATACTATGGAAAGTAAATGATGACATGTATATGTATGTTATGGTGTAAATTTCCAAATATTTGATGTCATGGAAATATGAAATGATTGATTGGATGTTTTGATGATGTGATAAAATGGTAGGTATGTATGTTTGTGCATTGTTTAACTTCAAAGTGTTGTGAAAAATGGAAACTAAGTAAGGTAGAATGTTAATAGAAAAATGGAAAAATTGGTTAGGGTAAAGAGTGGTTGAGCTAACCTCCAAGGTCCCCATGCCCTTGGAGTTCTACCTATATAGCCCCGATGAAAAGGGGCCTCAGGACGATATAGTTCTCCCATAAGCTAGGGAAGAATATGATGAGGTAGAGGTATGGATTGGTAGGTTGTAGGCATGATTTAGTCTACGCCAATTAGGTATGGTTGATTTTAGGTCATTTAGGCATGGTTGAGTCTAGGTCATTTAGGCATATTTTCATTTAGGGAAAGAGGAATTCGTAAAATATAGGTGTCGATGGTCTAGTCTTGTATAGGAGAATCAACAAGTAGGAAAAGGTGAATGGTAAGAGGTGACAAAAAAATCCACCTAATTGATAAGAACCATAATGAGTCTACCACACTAAATATTTTCTTATGAACGCAAGACCCTAAAGGCGTTGCATAATTGACTATTCTAAGGGTGAATAAAGTCACATGATCATGAAATGTCACATTTACAACAAGTCCCTTGAGCGGGAAAAAAATTAGGGTGCCAAGGAGATGAGGTGAAAGAAGGTTGGTTTAGTGTAACCCGGTGTGAGACATCATGCCTTTTTGACAAGAGACCCAAGAGAAAAATAGGAAAGTCCATGACAAAAAAGTTATCTTTTTCTTTTTGCTTTTTTTTAATAGATTAATTGATGCGAAAGTATATGTGGGATGAATATAATATCTCCTTAAGGTCTTCATGAAGCTGATCGATGCGGGAAGCTTCATAATATTATTATTTTATTTTTGCAAGACTAGTCTTCTTTTGTGATAGACTATGTATAGTATGGCTAGCTTTGTATAGTTGTCCTTCGAGGAAACAATCTATTTATAACAATGAGATAAAAAGAATAGATTTCCTTGTTGAGGGATTCATATTTTTGCTAGAAGTTTGACTCAAGGATTTGAATCCCATTTTACTTTTGAAATATATATTTTTATTTTTATATTTTATTTTTAGACTTTTTGGTCATGGATAAGACTATAGAGAAGGATAGGCTCCTTGTTATGAAGACAAAACCATAGCACACAGTGGTTAGCTACGATAGAGAGGTTTTAAGTGATGAATGACCATGGGATTCCATCTTGAAAAAGATGAAAAGTATCCATGAGAATCATGCCATGAGTAGAGCCGTGGTACTCATATTGAAGATAAGGCTGAAAGGTGATGGGTAATATTATGATTCTTGTTTAGTCATTGATCCTTAAAATAAGTAAATGGAAGGTGAATGGTGCTCTAGGGACGAGCATTTTTAATAGTCATAACGTGATATAGGAATTGATTCGAAATAGAATGGTTAAAGATGCAAGGCATTGAGGGTCTCAGGTTCGGGTTTACCTTCGAGTGAAGACAAATGATAAGCACCTGATCCATAGGTATGAGTAACGATATAGTGTCCCCCATTAGGAGAAAATTTGATCCGTTTACTTTTCTCCTCTTTTTTTACATGTTGATTTTCCTTCGGGTGAGGTCACCCACCCGGAAGGTTTTTTCGTGGACACGTTTATCGTAGGAATGTTTGATACATTTTTGATAGATTTGAAGGTGATCGAGAGCATTTAGGCGATGTTCGTCTAATAACTCGAGTTATGCCAAATGGTCTTGGTGAAAGTCATCATCGTTGAGCATCTCTTTAAGTGAGATACAAAGAGAAAAAATCTTTAATTTAAGAGGTAGAAAAACATTTGTACCATAGACAAGAGAGAAAGGCGTGGCGGCGGTTGAAATATGAATACTAGTGCGATAAGCCCATAGGGCAAAAGGAAAGTGCACATGCCAATCATTTCTAGTATCATCAACAAATTTTATAAGAATTTTGTTTAAGGTTTTGTTTTTTTTTTAAGGGCAAATAGTTTTGAAGGGACTATACCACAGTATGCAGAATGGCTCAAAAGCCGAGATAATAACCATGTGAAAAGCAGCCCAGAGAAGGGAAAAACAGTCAACTAAGAAAGGCTCAGCAGCCATATATTACAATAAAGGTGAAGAGTGGATCTAAACGTACAGAGATCCAGAGCAAAAGAGACAAGTTAAAAAAGAAACCAAAAGAGGAACAAAATACAGAGCTCCGACAAAAAACAACTCGAGAACCGCCCAATGACAGCCAGATCACAGCCAAAAAACAACAACACATCAGCCCGTTACTTGAGGGCTCTGTCAATCTTGGCCTTGATGGCCTGCAGCGACATGAAAAAAGTAATGGCTGTGGCCTGAGAGGGGTCCTTCATGTCTGCTTGGGAGATTGCAATGTCCCTATTTTCTTTAGGGCCCCATATATCTTCATTGATTCCACTTAAGCTGCAAACACTGTGTACGTGTTGTTTAAGGTTTTGTTAGTTGATTATGCTTGGCCATTTGTTTGAGGGTAGTAAGGTAAAGAAAAATGAGTTGAATGTGGAAGGAATCAAAGAGTTTCCATATGGTTTTGTTTTTGAATTGTTTTCCATCACGGTTTAAGGTTGGCCAATAATAGCCTAGGTAGAGAATGCATTTAGCGATAGCTAAACCACTGAAGTGACCTCCAAAAATTCCATCGTGAACTTCCTTTATGGTATAAGGAATTTCAGAACTTGTAAGGCATCGTAGGAGGATACCATCAAAGCCACGTTTGTAAAGAAGACCACCCATGATGACATAGTGAGAGACACTTTTGAGAAAGGCTTGTTGTCCATTACGAGTAAGATCTGGAGGTAGAATGGAAAGGGAAAGGTAGTCAGCAAACTGCTTATACCAAAGGTCACGTGGGTCGGTTCAATGGTTCCGACAAGGTTGACGTCTCAAAATAGATAGGAAGGTGATTGCAGCCTTTGTACTATGAAAAAGATTTTTGAGTCAGAGGGCGAAGCGAGTATTTGAGAAGCAAGGTAGGCCATAATATCTACAAATTTATTAGTTGAACCCATGGTGGTATGAAGTTCATAATGGTCAAAGGTAGTCAAAAGTATGTCAACATGATGTTTATACTTTTGAAGTATCTCGTTACGACATTGGTATATACCATTAACTTGGTTTATAAGTTAGGAATCGCCAAAGATATTAATTGACTTAACATCTAAGGCAATGGAAGTTTGAAGGCCTAATACAAGTGCTTCATATTCAGCAATATTGTTAGTACAATAAAAATATAGTTTGAAAGATAATGGCATAGGCTCACCATCAAGAGGAATGAGGATAAATTTGACACCACCCCACACTAACATTTGGAACCATTAAAGAATAAGGTCATCTGGTAAATGGTATCATCCAAAGAGAGGGTAGAATGGATTCATCTGGAAAATTTAAGTTAGAAGATTGGTTTTCGAGAGAGGTATGTCTGCGAGTTGATCGGTGATGGTTTTCCTTTGACATATTTTTGACAGATGAATTCAAGCTCTAGGTCAGCAAGAAGAATGAGCCAACGTGCAACACACGTTGATGTTGATAGGGCTTGGCGTACATGTAATGTAAAGGGTCAGTATTGGTGACAAAAAATGTTTTTTGGTTGAGTAGGTAATGTTGAAGCTTAGTGGTGAAAAAAACTAAGGCTAAGCATAGTTTTTTGGCATGGGTATATCTAGTTTCGTAGTCTAAAAGTGTATGGATTATATAATAAACCACTTGTTCCATATGTTGCTCATCACAATGAGCGAGCATGACACCCAAGGAATGATCAATGGCAGAAATGTAAAGGTAAAATGGTTGGTCATCATTAGGTGGAATGAGCATAGGGGGTTGGAGGAGGTATTATTTTAAGGCCTCAAAGGCTTTGTGGCATTCATCATCCCATTTGAAGGAGACATCCTTTTTGAGGAGATGATGAAATGGGTGGCAACATAGGAAAGCTATGAAATAAAATGACGAATAGATTGCAACTTTCCTTGAAAACTACGCAGTTGATGAAGGTTAGTAGGTGGAGGAATTTTGAGAATATCCTTGATTTTAGTAGGATCAACTTCTATGCCACGCAAAGAAACAATAAAACCAAGGAGCTTGCTAGAGAGAAAAATGAAGACACACTTCTTAGGTTAAAGGCAAACACAATACTTGATGAGACGGTCGAAGATGACCTTAAGGATTGTAAGGTGTTTGTCTTAGTGTTTGATTTTACAAGAAGATCATCAACGTAATCTTCTAATATGTGATGCATAATGTCATGAAAGATATAATTCATAGCCCGCTAATATGTGGCACCAACATTTTTAAGGCCAAAGGGCATGACACAATAGCAAAAGGTCCCCCAAGGAGTGATGAAGGTGATTTTGTGTTGATCTTCCGAGGAAAGTAATATTTGGTTATAACCCGAGAAATCATCCATGACTGATAACATCGCATGGACGGTGGTAATATTAACTAGTTGGTCAATACTAGGTAGAGGAAATTCGTCTTTAGGAAAAGCTTGTAATTTCACAAATAGGATTTTAAAGCATGTATATTTTATTAATGTAAAATTAAATCAAATATAATAGTGTAGGCTACAATATGTATACATATTGGATACCCGGATACAAAAAAATATGGAGTTGTAACTATGCAACAATAAACTAAAACACAATAGCTTTCAAAATACATCCAGAAGCACAAATAAATAATGCCATAATTGTTATAACAACATAACAATTATACCCATGAATATAATAAGCCAAGTATGGTTAGTAAAAACATATAACATTATACAACTAATTAATGTAATAATGTTATACTAATAACTAATTAATAATTGTAATTAGTTATACAATGCATAATTAATTATCTTAACATTCCCCCTTAATTTTGCATTGTCTTAAGGGATGAGGATAGAACTCTCTCGAACAACTAAAACTTGTCACATGCAAATGACTTCGTGAATATATCTGCTCGTTATTCAGCTATTGGACGAATCAAGCCGTATATTGTGCTTCAAGACATGCTCGCATATGAAATGTACATATACCTCAATGTGTTTTGTTCTTTCATGAAAAACTGGATTGCGAACAAGTTTGAGAACACCTTCATTGTCAACATACATGGTGGTCGGTTTGTCTTGTGGTATTCCAAGTCCTTTGAGTATGCGACGTAGCCAAATTACTTCACGAGACATATTCTCTGCAATGATACTCGATTCTATGGAAGAAAGAGAAACAAAGTGTTATTTCTTGCTTCCCCATGATATTGGTCCAGATCCCATAAAGAACACAAACCTTGAAGTGGATTTTTGTCATCAATATTGCCTGCATGATCTGAATCCGAATATCCTGACAAGAAGAAGTTATCATTCTTCTTGTATTCTAGACCAAGATCCACTGATCATTTGAGATATCTTAAGATGCACCTTGCTGCTTTCCATTGACAAACTGTGGGTTCTTGCATGAACCTGGATAGATATCTCACTGTAAAGATGATATCTAGTCTAGTGTAGGTCAAGTAAATGAGACTCCCAATAAACTACTAATAGAGAGTGGCATTTACCTCAAGAGATGGATCTGAATGAGATAACTGCAATATGCTCTCTATAGGTGTAGAAATTTGTGTGTAATCCATCATCCTGAATTTCTCGAGTGTTATCTTGGTATATTTTTATGAGAAACAAAGATGTGATTCTCTTTCTTCCATACTTCCAATCCAAGAAAATAATGCATTAGCTCGAGATTTGACATGTCGAATGACCGATTAATATCTTTCTTCATTGCATTGATCATCCTCACTAAAATTTCAGTGATGACTAGATCATCGACATAGACAACGACAATCACAATCTTCCCTATTTCTTTTTGAGATAAAGATTGGGATCGTATGGATTTATAACAAATCTATGTTGTACGAGATGCTCATCAATTTTTATGTACCATGCCCGGGTGCCTATTTGAGGCCATATAGAGATTTCCTGAGTCTGCATACCTTTGCTTCTTGACCAAGTACTACATATCCCTTAGGTTGAGTCATATAGACTTCTTATTGTAAATATCCATTCAGAAAGGCACTTTTTACGTCCATCTGATGGACTTTCCAACCAAATTGTGCAGCTAGAGAAAAGATCATCCTGATCATTTTGATCTTATCTATGGGAGAAAATGTCTCCTCATAGTCAATGCCTTATTTTTGTGCATACCCCTTTGTTACTAGTCCCGATTTATACTTTTCCACTGTCCGATCTACTTTGTACTTCATTTTGAATATCCATCTGCATCCAATGGGTTTCTTCCCTAGTGGAAGATCGACAAGCTGCCAAGTGTTATTTTTCATTATTGACTAATATTCAGAGTCCATGGTATCTTTCCAAGCTTTTGTGAGAGGGCTTCTTGGGTGTAGAGGGCTCATCAAAATTTATAACTCTACTCATCAAAGCAAAGTTAACTTCTTCTCTTGCTATACTGCAAGTTCGTGGTCAAGGGATGGATGTATCCGGTGGAGCATCCATTCTTGCATCTCGTAACATGATAGTACACCACTTAGGCATACGTTGAACTGTTCCTGTGGGTTGTGGTTCTATTAGATCAATACCATCACCCCCATCATCACTTTTATCATCTGTGAGAACATCAGCTTTAGTTTTTACAACTGGTGAAGAATCTACATCAGGTGAGTCTAGAGGAGGAGACTCTACTTCCTTCTTCTCAAAAAAACTCAACATCTCTGCTGGTGTAGACTTTTCTGGTCTTTGGATCCATCAATCTGTACCCAAGAGTCTCTTCACTGTACCCAATGAAGATGAGTTTTTGTGACTTCATGTCCAATTTCTTTCTATTTTTCTTGGGTATGTGCATAATTTCTTTGCACCTGAATACTCTAAGGTGTGCAATAAATGGTTTTCACTTTGACCATGCTTCTTGTGGTGTTACTCCGTCAAGAGAAACTATGGGCACTTTGTTCAACAAATACATTGTTGTCTTTGCTTCTACCCATAATGTCTTTGCAAGTCTAGAGTCATCGATCATGCATCACATCATTTCCATGATAGTATGATTTATTCTCTCAAAGCAACACCAATATATTATGGTGTGTGTGTAGAGGAGACATTTATTGATGAATCTGTGAGATTGTAGGTTCTCTTTGAACTCATTACTTGGTGAATTCCCCCTCAATATAAGAGAGTTTTCAGATGTGATGAAAAATTTCATTCTCAACAACTACTTTGAACTTCTTGAAAGTTTCAAAAGCTTCACTTTTCTTGTGAAGACAAAAAATCCACTTTTTTTTGAATAGTCATCAACACAAAACATGAAGTACTAAAATCCAGAATGACTTGGTTGCATCGAAATGCAAAGATCGGTATGAACTAGATCAAGCTTACCATCACTTTCGATATGTACTCTTCGAACAAAGTTTTGTGTTGTTTTCTTGCTAGCGAGAGAAACTTGTCTGTATCCTTATGAAGAGATGGTAACCCATGTACCATATTATGCCGGTGAAGTGTCTCGAGATACTTGAAAATAACATGACCAAGTCTCCGATGCCACAACTATGCTGAGGTAGAGTTCTTATCCACAAGTTCCTGGTCATCTCTGTGGAAAAAATCAAGCTGGAACATGTGTCCCACATTGGAGGCTTTTGCAACTATTTTTGAGCCTCATGATTTATCTCAAATTAAACAAATTTTATTGTTGGAATGACTATCAAAGTCAATTTTTAAGTTGTCATCTAGGAGTTTACTTGGATGAACGAAAATTTTTAGTCAACCCAGGAAATATAAGACATCGATAGTCTACAATTGCATGAACTAAGGGAAGATAAATGTTCCCAATCCCCTGAATTGTATATGAAGAATCATCACCCAACAAAACATGGTTTTTCGAAGGCGTGTCCCTCATTGAGGTAAAACAGTCTCTGTGGCCGGTCATGTGTTGAGTGGCTCCCAAATCAACATACTAGACATCACTAGATGATGTGAATGGTTCACTTGATTGAGCAATTTATAAGAACTCTTCATTATTTGATTGTTCTTGTTGCTCAACAATATTTCCTTGCTAATGGGGTCTTCTTTTCTAGTTCCCCTTTTTCTGCCCTTGATTTTAGTTTGTATGTCCCTTGTGAGATTGCTGGTGTCAAGGTCCATAGTTACTTGATGAACCTTTTTGTATGTATTATACCAACAATCTTTCAACTCATGTCCTCTTTTACAGATTGGACATTACTTCTTTTGTTGTTTTTCCCCTTGATGTTGATACTGATTCTGATGTTGGGACTTTTGATAGGAATTAGGTTTTCCTTTACCTTTTCCTTTCCATTTTTGATGAGAAGAAAGTGCATGCTCCTCTTCATCATCCTTATTATGCATGGATTCCTCTTATTGTAGTAGGTTTACCAGCTTTTCAAAACTAACTGTCGTATCTAACAAATTTAGTGTTGTTACAAAAATGCAGTAAGAAGAAGGGAGTGATCTCAGAACAATGGGAATGAGAGCATCATCTATGACCACTTCTCCTAAGGCTAGAAGTGAAGCCCTCAACTTTGCAACTCTTCTTAAGAAAGCTTCAATTTTCTCATTCTACTTGAACTTTAGTGTGTGTAACTGACTCTACAAATTTAGTATGAACTTCTTATTTTTGGCCTCATATACTGTGTTGAACTTATCTCATGCTTCTTTGGATGTTTTGGCATCTTGAATGTGGTGTTTCACATCATCGACACTCCAAATAAGATGATGAGTTTGGATTTCGATCTACTTTATCAAACCGTTGTTATTGTGTTGTATCGGTAGTTAATCTAGTCATAGTACCCGACCAACAAAGTTAGATATATTCAAACTCAAGCAGTGTCTTGATTTTTGTCTTCTATGCAACATAGTTGTTTCCTCTTAGTACTTGTGAATCAGGAATAAAAACATTGGGGGCATTGGTGCCTATTTTGTAGAAATCAATGATAGGGGTTAGTCTCTTATCACTCCAAGTATAAGGTCTCCAAATCTATATATTATCAGTTTGATATACCAAACCTTTCTATATACACACCCTTCCGATATGCCCAACGGTACATGGAAGAAGATCGCCCTTTTTATATACCTAGCGATACGTGAAAAAGGCATTAACGTACATGAAATAATTCAATACGTGGTACCAAGATAGTACTGAAAGGGGTCTATGTGATTATTGACACGGATCAAAGAAAATATCCTCATACGCACGCGTAATTTCTCGCTATATATACTTGGATAATTTCTCAATCTGGATTTATGTCGTGTAATCGTTCATAGACAAATGGGAGGGCTCATAGTGTTTGCATTATGACCTTATTACTCCTGTCGATTTAAAGGGATGATGCTCGAGAAGACATTGTTTCAGCTTATATTAGGAATTAAGTGCAATAGTAGTTGCGGTGACTTTACCCGTAAGTGCTTCCCGGAGGCACCGTATATATCTTTGAACACCGTGAATGAGACCTAGGATGTTGTGAGTATTTTAGAACCAATATTTACTATATTTGATTACAAATCTCTGCTGTTTCTAAGCGATTATAAATTTTTGGTTGACTATGACAACCTACAAATTAGTAAAATATACTGAAGTATACAAATTACATTCAAAAATTTGGAAAAATTCAATGGCAGGCAATTTGCTTTTTGTTTTTCGGGCCCTAGTGGCCCCAAGCCCAAAACGGCCTTGTCAAAGAAAAAACCCATAAAAACTTGCTTAAAATGGAATTTTCCGGTACCCCCTTTTGGGAATGTTGTCTGGAATAAAAAATAGGCCTATTAGGAGAATTTTTTTGCCCTATATTAGGGTTTTTCTCGCTAAAATTTTAGGAGCCTATTTAGTCATGATTAAGGCTTTAGCGATGGTTTTTGCGCTATTTAAGCCTCTAAATTTAGTGATGGCCGCTATTATACTCCCCAAAATTTTTGAACAATATAAAATGGCTTCATGGGGGCTTGAACTAGCGCCCAAATGGTCCTAAGTTCCTTCATTTTAACCAATGCAACACTAGATGTGCATGTGAATGGAAATACAAGACATTTTATTAAAATGAGAAACTCAAATGCTAACCTATGAAAAATGACATGGATGTTTTGGGGTATCCATGTAGCAGAGAGAGAAATCAGGGTTAAGAGGTGTGATTTAGGGATTCTGTGCAAACAGAATCTATAATCCTTGATTTGTTTTCCTTCATCATTTTCTTATACCTTTTTTTATTTTATCCTCTTGCTGTAAGTGGATTTTTGTCCACTGTTTTATATTTTTATTAATCACGCTTACCAGTTGCAGGGATCGTGATTGTTGGAGCTTGTGGAGCAGGAGTGAATGATCAAAATATGAGGTCGCTTCTACTTATCTTATGTTGTATATTGTTTGCATGTCTCGGGGTTGGGAGATTTTCATGGTGAGCCACTTGGTGTATACGTTGGTTTTAAACAACTCCCTCAAATACTTCCTTACAGGTCGAATTTGGTCTATAACTTGCTCAAGACATGGAATGGAGGTTCCACTTCCAATATTCCTGGCTCAATCCTTCAAATAGGCCTCATTTAGCATGTAAAAGAGGCTCGGTCTGCTAGCAACAAATCCACATGAAGTGGCTCGGTGCTGCTGGGTCGGCTAGCTTGGGCTCACCCTATATAACTCTAGAATACAATGTGGTTTCTCTCCCCCCAATGCACAATGAATCCTAAATCGGCCTCAACACATTCCAATTTTTGCGAGACTCGATCAATGCCTTGGTGGATAGCTCATTCAGGGAGCTATGCAAATAAGAACTCGATTTAGACCTAAACTCAATCCTCAATATAAAAAATAATATCCAATTTTTAGCGTAATCCTCCAAATGTAGAGGTCGGATAAAAAATATCAAAGAATAAATTACACCTCTAACTTAGAGGTAAAACCCCTGGATGGGGAATTTTTTTTTTTAAATATTCTAATCCTGCAGCAAATTTTTCCCCGGTGTAGGGTGCACCGATTCAAAAAAAAATTGCATTCAAAACACCTAGAACAAATAGGAGGTTGTGGGGAGACAAGGATGGGGCCAGAAGTTACAGGAGGTTGCATAGGCTCTCAATTACTACAAATGCTTCTCCAATCTCCTCTATCTCTTCTGCTCTCTCTTTCCACACCTTCTTTGCTTCATAGGTCCAGATTCTTGCTCTGGTACCAAATGTAATTTCACAAACAGAGATGCAGGCTCGTATATTTTATTAATGTGAAATCGAATCAAATACAATAGTGTAGGCTACAATATTTATATATTTTAGATAACCCAGATACAAACAAATATGGAGTTGCTACTATGCAAAAATAAACTAAAACACAGTAACTTCCAAAATACATCCGGAAGCACAAATGAATAATGACATAATTGTTATAACAACATAACAATTATACCCATGAATATAATAAGCCAAATATGGTTAATAAAACCATATAACATTATACAACTAATTAATGTAATAATGTTATAATAATAATTAATTAATAACTATAATTAATTATACAATGCATAATTAATTATCCTAACAAAGCTAAGTTAAGGTCATGGAAATCCATGTAAATGCGGAGTCCCCTTGCCACTTTTGTAACAGAGGGCAATGTTAGAGATCCATTGGGGATAATCAATGGGTAGGATGAAGGAAACCGAGAGAAGGCGTTGGAGTGCTTCTTTGACAAGAAGGGCAATGTTAGGATGCATTTTCCGTAGTTTTTGTTTTACGGGTTTGGCTTTAGGAATAGTGACGATATTATGGAGCAAAATGTTTGGGTCAATACCAAGCATATCAGCATAGGACCAAGCAAAAGCATTTCTATGATCCCGAAGGAAAGAAGTAAAAGCTTCCTATTCAATAGCATCTAAATATTGGCCTATCTTTAGAATGTACGGGTCATCCTGAGTGTTAATATTGATTTCGATGGTTGATTCATTTAACATGGTTTGTGTCTAAGAAGTTAACGACTAGTGGATATAAGTATCCTCTGTACCAAGATAGGTGAGAATATAATCATTATCCCGACATTGAACGACGTTAATAGAAGGTGTATCATCATCGATCATGTCATGATACATGAAGGGAAGAAAAGAGGGAGTCTTGCCATATCGTTGACAAATAAGAGGTCCCAAGTAAATGGTGTTCACAATTGTTTTTGTAGGAGGAATGGATTCTGGATCCATAGACTCCGTAGGTGAAGGTGGTGAAGTTGGTAGATGGGGTGAAGGAGGGTTGTCGTCCTCAATGAGTTTGACGTGGGATTTCTTGGAAGATGGTTCAACAAAGCCAATACCACTTTGGTCTTTATGTTTACGTGTGGTGCACGGGATGACAATATGACAACCTTGTTCATAGAAACCAAAGCCAAAACCCTTCCATGCATAACAATGGAGGAAGGTGTGGGTGAAGTGGTGGTTGGTGAGAGATTGAAGGTCAGATGAAAATGGTCACATTTGGGAAGGTGGCTTGGGTGAGTAGGTAGAAGTATCAAGTCCCCCATATGTTAAGTTGGTACGAAGGTGGGGAGGACCATAAGGGAAAACCTTGCCTATGTGGTGATCATAGCGAGGATGTTGGAAAAGGTTACCATACTCTTGAGGAGTAAGGAATGTGTCGATGTTGTACAAGTGGTACTCCCCTAGAGTGAGACATTGAAAAAAACCTTCTAAGGGATCGGTAGTGGATATGTGGGTAGTGGGAATAGATGAATCACTAGGAGATTATGAAGAAGAAGCATTGGTTGGTTGAGAAGTAGATGGGTTAGCGGATGGGTTGGTTGCGGAGGCTACGACAACAATGGGAATTGAGGAATTAGGTGTGGGAGAGGTAGCGGTAACATTGGTGGATGGGGTTGTGGGTGAAGGAGAATTTGTAATGGTGGTGGATGACTTAACTTGTATAAGGAAATTATTAGGTCGATACAACATGTTACGATTTTGAATGGCGAAGGGTCACCTGAATGGCATAGTTATGTCCTTCATGTTCAAATTTTACACAATGGTGTAAGGTTAAAGGAACACAACCCATGATGCGTATCCAAGGTCATCCAAGAAATAAGTTATATTGGAATTCCCCTCTAAAATGTATAAAAATTCGGAATAGTACGGGGCCCACATAAACGTGGAGAATGATGGTGCCAAGGGTGGAAGTGATGACATCATTGAATGAATGAAACATAACTCGGTGATTATGCATGCAATTGGCGAGGATACGCATTTGGTTGTACGCGTGGGAGGAGATGATATTGATGTTTGGCACCACACTGTAGACACCAAATTTGTGTCTTACGACCCCTTGTGACCGCATCTCATCTCGACCTAACCTCATCACCTAAACCTTACACAATTATTTATTAATTACCTTGTAATTGACAAATCCACATCATCTCACACTGCCACCTCATTTTGCCACTTCATCATGACTAGCCCTAACCCTAAACTAACCTAATTAAGACCTATAACTTGGTCTACACCTACACCCATGACTAATGACCCCTTTCTCGCACCCAAAACCGACCTTCTAGTCATTTGACCAAGCCATGACTAATCTCTCGGGAGAAAGCGAGGAAAAAGTAGGCTATTTTTAGTAAAATAGCCTACTTTTTCCTCGCTTTTCTCCCGAGAGATTAGTCATGGGCTTGGTCAAATGACTAGAAGGTCGGTTTTGGGTGCAGAAAGGGTCATTAGTCATGGGTGTAGTGTAGACAAGTTATAGGTCTTAATTAGGTTAGTTTAGGTTAGGGCTAGGTCATGATGAAGTGGCACAATGAGGTGGCGGTGAGATGATGTGGATTTGTCAATTACAAGGTAATTAATAAATAATTGTGTAAGGTTTAGGTGATGAGGTTAGGTCATGAGATGAGATGCGGAGTCATGAAGGGGTCGTAAATAGACACAAATTTAATGTCTACATTAGCCCTTATTGGTGTGCCAAAATGTTTCACTCGGAATGTTTCATTCCTTTTAGAAACAGATAAGGTTAGGGCTAGGAGGAATACCTGTTGAACGTCGAGATGGTGTGCGCGTACCGTAGAGAAAGATCAGGTTGACTGCGAAGAACTCCTTTTTGTCTTGGAAGGACTACTGCAAATAAGAACACAAGACCACACGATTTTGATTAGACAATAAATGAGGGAACTGCCTTGGGCCCAGGAAATATAAAACTTCCTTTCGAAGGTGGTCAGTTCCCCTGCTAATATGAATTAACACAAAAGACTGTAAGATATCAATTAAATTGCTTCGTTGAACTGGGTAGGGGAAAGGCTGGTTTTTGGTTATAGTCAGGATAACCGATACCGGTTGCTGATAACCGATATCGGTATGGTCTAAGATCTGAAGGTTGGTTGTTTTGTTTTGTGGGATGACATCATTGAATGAATGAAACATAAGCGGGTGATTATGCATGTAATTGGCGGGGATGCGCATTTGGTTGTACACATGGGAGGAGATGATGTTGATGTTGGCACCACCATCGATCATAATGTGTTGAACGCGTATATTATCAATATAGATGGAAATGAAAAGGAGGGATCAAGATCCTCGATTAGAGAGGTGCAATCTTGTCATCGAGAAACTGAGAGTGGCTACTTGATGAGTGGTGGTAGGTGTAGAGGAAGGGGATGAATTGGTGAGAGAGGCCACATGGTGAGGGGTGATAATGGAGGCCATAGGCATAGGGTCATTAGGTAAAACCTCGATGGATTACAAAACCTCCATGAGGGCTTGTTGATGAGATTCAAAGGTTTGGACAAGGTCGTACAATGAAATTTTGAGAGGAGATTGGTGTAATTGTTTTATCATTGTACGATGGGTGACCCCATCAGAAATAGGGTATGTGGGTCCTTGAATGGTGATTTTTGCATGGGTGTGGATGGTATATTGGGCATAAGATTGGTGGATGGGATGGTTGCTTTCTCCTTTCCTTTATCTTTCTAGGCACGAGTGGTAACTTGGATCATGTTAATCTAAGGAAGAGAGGTGGATGGAGAAGGTGTGTCATGAAAATTATAATGACATGATGGAAAAAAACCTAGTGCGGGATAAGAACCTTGTGAAATGAGTAGGGTGCATTGGAATTTTGGCTAGCTCTCTTATATGAACCATATTGATCTCAAATTTTGGAGGTGGATAAAAGGGTTGTGGAGGTGGTGATGCAGGTCACTGAATAGGTAGTGGGTGAGGATGTGTGGTGATAGGTGGAGGTGGAACAAGGTCCTCATCTAGAAGATCATCATCATCAAAATTTTCTTCAGGAGGACACAATTGAAGGAGAATGGTTTTAAGAGCCTTACAAATTTCTACATCATGCCCTGGCACATGATGGTAGGTGCAAATTTTAGTATCGTCAAACCCTTTTGGTTTGGGTTTGAGTGGGTCGTAAGGTCTAAGGGGTGGCAATGTGATGATGGAGGTCTCTAAAAGGTTAGCTAGAATGTTGGCGTAAGACCCTGCCAATGGATCACAATGTGAGGTGAGTGTGGGTCTGGATTGAAGTGTGGGTGATTTTGGTGGGAGAGGTATCATAGGAGGTGGAATTGGATGTGAAATGGGTTTGACCACTAGTTTGGTAGGTGGTACTATTTTAGATTTGGGTTGTACCTTCTTGGGTAAAGGCATAGTAGATGAACTAGTGATAGAAGGTGTTGTAGGCTTAACTACCTCTTTGGAAGGTAGTGGGTTTTTAAACTTTGGTTGCACCTTCCTGGGTAAAGGTGAAGACGTAGTACACAATGTAGAAAGGAAGGTAGATGTTAGAAGAGGACGGGTTAGCCAAGGTGATAAGGGAGGCATGATGAAGGTTCTTGGCAGAGGCAAGGTGGAAGGTATCGGTTGAAGATAAGGAAATATTATAGGTAGTGAAGAGGTTACTTAGAAGTGGTGTGGGTACTTGGTGGTAAAAATGTTACAGTGTTGTGAAAGTGTATGTGGTGTAGGTAAGTTAGGTGTAACAAAGGCTCGTGATGAGGGGATGGGCTGCTTTATATTTTTAGTTTACCTTGGGTAGGAGGTTACTTGGCCAAGGTGGATGGGTGAGGTCCTAGGATAGATGGAAGTGGTGAAGGTGACAAAGGGGTAGTAGGAGAAACTGGTGTATGCGGCCTAGAAGGTTGGGTCTTCCTTTTAGGTGGAGGTATGGTTTTTACATAGGTTTGTGAAGATGTGGCTAAATCTAATTTAATAGGTGGCAGACTAGGCTGGATGTTGGCATGACCCCCAATGTGGTGATGGTTTTGGATGTGGGGAAGGTGTAGGTGTAGGTAGGTTCTTAGGCATAGGAATAGGTTTGATTGTTGGTAAAGGTTTAGGTATAGGTGAGGGTGATGAAGAAGATTACAACAGGCTTGGGCATGGTTGTTTTGGTTGTCTAAAATACCTTTGGATAAATTGTAGAGGTATCAACAAATGACATTTGCATTTGGGTTGAAAAAGGTAGCCAAAGGCGTCCCCAAAGCATGGAATTATCAACATAATCCAAGTGGTCAGCCAGCGTAAAAATTAGATTGTTGTAGGAGGATATGATGTTGACTTGGTGGTAATCCTGTAAAAATGTATGTGAGACAGGGAATTGGTTGGCTTTGGAATTTGTGGGTAAGAGAGATGAGAGAAAATCAATAGGGTCCTAGAAGGCTAATGGGGAATGGTCACCAACAGGAAGTGGCACTTTTAAAGGATCCCTTATGGGTAGGGGAGATGATGTGTAGGATGAGGTAGGTTCCTCTTTCGGTGGAGAGGAAGGTGAGCATGAATCTCCCATGGGTAAGAGAGTTAACACCACATGTTGTTTGTTAGGTTATGAGGTGAGTGGTGAAATGACATCGAAGATATTGTGAACTCCTCTGTGGGTGAAGGGGAGATGAAGGGGACTCCTTTGTGGGTGAAGGAGTAGATGAAATAGGTTCCTCCATGGGTAAAGGTTCTCGTGTAAGAATCTCCTTGATAGAGGGGATAGGAGGAAATTGAGGAAGGTCTGGTATGACTTTGAAAACAACATGAACTTCACGGACATTACTTGTCATCATTCACAAGTTTTCTAGTTTAGTTAGATGACGGGGTGTGATTAGGAAATGGCTTCTTGAAGATATGTAAGTTCTGATTAGCCGGTGCGTTTGGGTTGTCTAAGACGAGATCTCCATTATCTAACATTTCCTAGACAATATTTTTGAAGGTTATACAATTACCATTGCTATGACCTTTAACACGATGGTAGTTGCAGTAATCATGTTCCTTGTACCATGTAGACATAAGATGAGCGGGATCAAAACCAGTATGTGGTTTGATGGGTGGAAGAGCAATTGCTCCAAATTTTAGAAGTTTTTCTAAAACCGATGAATAGGGCTCTCCTATGGGAGTGTACTTTTGTTGCTCTGCTGAATTGGAAAGCTTGGATGAGAGAAAGGTTGGAAGTAGGTTTTGATTGATTGGATGGGTGAGATGATCCAAATTTTAAGAATACTGTGTTAGCAGATCCTTTGGCTTTGGAATAATTGTTTTGAGTTTTGGAAGAGGAAGAGGCATCATTTGACTTGAATGCAGCATTTTTGTTATGCAATTGAATTTTATTCTCTTATATGGCACGGATTTCAAGTTTTCTAGCCATGGTGAATGCTTCATCAAACGTACGAAGGTTTGGACTTGGAGAGTTGGTGAGATGTGCCTGACACAAGCCTTGGTGAACAACTCTATAAGCTCGGTTTGAGGTAGTTAGAATGTAAGTTGGTTGATGAGGCTTTACCAACGAGTGATGAAATCTGTGATAGATTCATCTTTGTATTGTCGTGTTGAGTACAAGTCGAGTCATGGTGACCTTCTTGACGATATTGATCAAAAAATGGTCCAAGAAGGCTTGAGCCACTTGGTTAAATGAGTAAATGGAATGTCGAGGTAAACCACTATACCAATCCAACATAGGTCCTATTAAGGACATTGGGAATGTCTGTAAGAGTAGAGCATTGTCATGAGTGATTAAATAACACCCATGTTTGAAAGACTGCAAGTGTTGTTGCGGGTCCTCTTTGCTATTGAACCAGTTGAATTTGGGCATTTCCCAATGTGTAGGGTATGGACAAATGGGAATAGACAAATGAATGGGCTCATTATAGATTTTGTCATATGTCAAAGAGTTACAAGATCTAGAAACTGATGCTTCTAATGTTTGCATCTTTTCCATCATCATTTTAATAAGGTCATTGGTAGGTTGTGATGACTGGGCACCCCTGTAGTATAAGGGGGTAGATGGTGAATGTATGATGAGGATGGCATCCCAATATATGGTGGTGTCGAGTATGAGAACTGCAAGGGGGGAATAAACGCAAGCATAAAATATCTCGAATAGGTGATAGATGAGATAGGTGGTTGTTGGTGATATGTGTAAGTAGGTGGGGTGGATGTATCGATTATTGTAGTGATTGCGGTAAAGATGCAAGGGATGGAAAGGAAGATGTTTTGGAATGGAGTATGAGTTTCTGACACCATGGGTGGTTATGATGCAATAGGTATATATGAGGTGGTAGGTGCGAGACGAGGGATAAGCCCAAGGTAGTTTATGAAGGAATGGTTGTCACCATGGGAGAAACTAACGTTAAATGTGCAACCGATGTCATAGGTTCTAAAGATATTAATGATGTGGGGTCAAGTTGGGATACTACAAGTGGTAAGGTGGAAGAAGGTAAGGCTGAGTTAGTACTAGCCGACATGGAAGTGGGGGTGAGGGAAGGGGGATGGACACATGCATGCCATATACTAGTTGTCTAATGAATCCTAAGTAGATGAATAGGAGAGATAATGTTGTAAGGTAGCGGGGTTGTGGTTAAGGAGTATTGCAAACTCCTCATCACCAGATCTTGATGATAATGGGTTGAGTAGGATCCATAGGTGACAAGATGGAAGGTGGTGATGGGATAGGCGGGAGTGGCTGAAGGATTATGTGGAATACAAGGGTGTTGGCTTGACTACGAGTCAAAACCATGTGAGTTGGTGTAGGCTTGGCAATCTGATCTCTGTAAATGACACAAAAACATAAGAAATGGAGAAAAATAGTTCCGGAAGGTGAAAACTGATGCTATTTTTTAAAAATATTAAACACGAGGCCGATGGTGGTTGGGTTAATCGATGATGGTGATAGAGGGTGACCAATGATGGTTAGGATGACCGATACCAATTACTATGGAAAATCAAAAGTTTTGCAAATGAGGCAATAACTAATGAAAATGAAGTAAAACCTAGATTTGACAATGATTTCAAAGGTCCAGAGTTATGATGATGTATCTAGGAAAATCAGAAATAACAGACAATATGATGAGTGTTGTTTTGGTGAAATAACCCAAAAAGAAGGAAACTGACAACGGTTAGGTAAAATCATGATGATCGATGTAAACCGGTGATGATCGCTAGACCGATGCCGATTCTTGTGAAATTTGAAGAGATAAATAAAAATGGGATTTAGTGACTTAGATTAGATAAATACCAACCCAGAAACTTGAGTATGGTAATGATGAACCTTGATACACTCAGAAGCGGTTGGAATACACCAACTATGATTGTGGAGTGTGAAAGGAAGAAAAGAATGAAGAATACGACCTCACAACTCAAAACACAAATCAAGAAAAACTAAGAAACACAAAATCCTATTGGTGAATTTTATGTTTTAGCTTATGCTATTTAGGACTGACTTGTGAATAGAACAAAGTTTTTGGTTTGATAGAAGGTACCCTATGAAAAGCCAAGAACTAAGGACAATTTTAGGTGAAGTTTTGGCGGGGGATGGTACTTTCTCTGAGATAATGAATGGACAGAGAAACCAACTGGGCACCCACTATTAATCCTCTGATCATGTGATCATTGACAACTTCTTCCAGGTAGGATGATGTTTAAGAAGATATGTAAATTGTTTAAGTGGTTTGGTATAGAGAGTGTACAAAGTGAACTACGATTGAATTAGTCAACCATTAGTTGGGTATGAATTCTAGCGTATAGGTTGCCCTCAATTAATGTGAGCTACAATGCAACAAACCAGAATGAAATGTAAATGTTTTAAGCCCAAATCCACAATTATGTTCGATGTAGCAAATGGAGAATAGGAAGAGGAATTCTCTTTCACTAATTCAATGCAAAGTAGAAAGAAAGATGTGTTCTTTTTAAAGCACCAAAAGCATGATTTATTTTAGACAATAGAAAGAAGGAGAAGATTCCAGAGAAGAAAATTAATGTGAATACTTTTCAAAGGGAAATAAACACACAATTTTTACCTAGGAATGAACAAATGCAACAAAACCCTTGATGGGTCCCACCGGCGTGCCAAAATGTTTCACCGGATTCTTAGTAGATTAATGAAACAGATAAGGGTAAATAGGCCAAGGAGGAATACATTGTAATGTTGGTTGAAGGTTGTGCACGTGAATCTGATTTCTTATCCAAACTGATTGTGTGAGCTTCCTTTTGGCTAGGAGGAACTACCTGAAATGCAAAACAAGACCACAAAACATAGTTAATAGAAAAAGGTTAGTGGATTTCCTAGCATGAGCTAGATCTAGGAAGTGTGATACTTCCTTGATGGTTGTCAATCCACTGATATATATAATTCAATATAAAGTAAATGAACATGCAACTAAAAGAATCTAATGCTAGTGTTTTGATTTAGGTATCTCAGATTACTATCAATGTTAATCTAATTATATGCTTTAATAATTAAACTAGTAAAGGTCCCAGTCGGGTTGTAGGTAGGGTAGGTGGTCCGGAGGTCACGGGCGGTGGTCCGAGTAAGACTTGGTGAAGTTTGGGATTGATTTGGGGAATTAGGAGGCACGATGATCTAAGGTAATCTACCGAGATACAAATACCAATTCTAGTCGATGTATGATCGGTGAAGGTTTAGGTATGTCCGATACTAACTTAAGATGACCAATATCAGGTTCTATAGGAGTGGTTGAATGACAAAACATGTATCCAAGCTCTCTTTGTGTCTCATGCAGAGAGTTGGAAAGGTTTATGGCGAGGTTATAGATGGGGTACTAGGTTTTAGCAAGGTTCGAAAGGTTTTGGGTTATTAAGGTCAATTTATTGAAAGTCGATAGGAGACACATTAACGCGTCGGTTGGGTGACCGGTGTTGGTGAAGGGGAAAAACAATGATGGTCACGATGTCGGTGTCGGTAGGGGAAATTTGGTGAAAGTTGATAAAATATAATTTTAGGATTCTTTGTGATTATACAAAGAGTTAAGGAGGGATGATCGGATTCCTAATAATATGAGTAAGACTCAGGAAGGTATAAAGGATAGGTAGGGAGAGCCAGAAGGTTGGGGGTGGCTGGATAGGTAGATGGGAAAGAAGGTGGAGATGGAGGAATACAGGGAAGAACAAGATCTAATAACAAAGATAAATAACTTATTAAATAAGTACAAAAATGATGCAAAATCAAATGTACTTACTTGTATTTGCAAGCCTGGTTGGGTGAAGGATGGTGATGGTCGATCTGTGAAGAAATGGGTGGTTAGTTACGTGTAAATGCTTCCTAGAGTGCTATTGTGAATGCCAATACCTTCGGATCAGTCTCAGGTACTTGTTTGGGCCTCTGGATGAATGTATTTTGTCATCTTGATGTTGAGAAAACTTTGGTTCGTGCTTGAATGCAGATAGCTCTCTCAAAACTCGAAGTGACCAACCCAGAAAAAGGTTGCAAAATCTGTATATATGGTAACCGATGATGGTCAAGGTGACCAGCATCGGTTGTGGGTTAACCGACGCGTCGGTTAGGGTGGGAAATCCTAGGTTTACCAAAAATAACATATCTTGGCTATTTTTGGCGTGTTCTAATTTTTAGTATGAGTATCAAGTGATGGTTAACAATTAGATAAGCAAGAGTGTTGTTGGAGAAAGAATAGGAATTTAATGTTAGGGTTAGACTAAGTCTCAGTTGGTTAAGATAAGTAGAGACCGAGTCTTAGTTAATTAATAGGGTAAGAATAAGTCCATGGTGAGGTGTCTAGGTGATGTGGCTGGGTGAGGTGTAAATTAACCTAATTAAAGTAATTAAATTAATAAATAATGTGAGGATGGGCATTAATTCAATTGTAAGTAATTAAATTAACATGAATGTGGGGTAAAGGGGTCATGGTTAGGTGAACATGTTATGTTAACTAATTGAAATGGGACTAAGGGGAGTGTGACCCAAATTTGGTGTCTACAAAGGGTATTAATCAAACCCCAAAAATATAAGGAGCCATCACAAAGAAAGTCTCTTTTCAGGATAACCTGCAAAATTCAAAGTAATTGTTGTAAAATGGTCATTGATTCTGATAGTAAAGATAATTTGGTGTCAGTAGAGATGGTTGATAAAATAGCCTTAAAAATACTACCACATCCTACCCCATATAAGGTTTCTTGGTTGAACAAGGGTTAACATGTATTAGTGAATGAGAAATGTTGGGTTGATTTTCATATTGGGAGGTATAAGGATAAGGTATTATGTGATGTTATAACTATGTATGCATCCCATGTGCTTCTTGGTAGGCCTTGGTAGTATGATAAAAAACCACACATGATGGAAGAAGGAATGTGTACATTTTGGAAAAGGATGGACTGAGCTATACACTTCTGCCCATGAAAGAGGAAGGGAATGAAAAACAAAACACTTTTAGTGTGATGATGATAGGTGACAAGGAGTTCATAAAAACAATGAAAGAGGAAGGATTAGGTTTTTATTTGGTACTTAAACCAAGAATGGTGATAACAACAATACAGATGGATGATTTCTTTTTCTTAGACGACATCCCACAATTGTACTCTTCAACTTCCTACACCTGGTTATATATTTTCATTTAACTTATATCTTATAAAATTATGTCATTAGCTCAAAAGAACTCTTCACATCCTTACTTCGAGCTCTTCAACAAACAATATGTATTTTTGACTTCTTGCTCGACCATATGACTCTTCGACATCTGTTTAAGACCTCAACAATCCTTGACTAAAAAAGATAAGAAAAGTAGTGACGGTTGGCCTTCTTGTTAGACATTGAAAGACAAATCATTGATGTGAAAGTAACTGTGGCTCCTCAAATTCATTTATTAAATATTAACTTACTTCAAGGAGAGTAAGAAGACTCCATTACTTCAAGCCAAATGTTCACTTTTGCACTTTTTTTCACTGTCAAAATACTTTGCACTAAAATTCAGACTGTGTTGCATCAATTATTGCACCTTGAACAAGATAGGGCTTGATAAAAATTATAAAAGACCCTTCCATGTTAGTTAATCCTCCTGAAACCTTGAATTAACCAAGCTCTTGTTTTAAGTTGCAAGAAATTTTGAGAGAAATGAAGAAAAACTGTGTTTACAGTTAGACTGTGAACTGAGCACAGTTTTTAAACTTTCTATTAGAAATATCTCTCTCTATGATTAATGAAGTGACTCCAAATATTTTTCAAACAATTTTTGTTCTCCATACAAGATATTTATTCAAAATTTCAGGGTTTTTCGATGGTTCTAAAGTTAGTTTGGATAATTTTCTTCGTAGAAACCCTAGTTGCAAAGTTTAGTGCATATGGAACACCAAGAAGGGATTTTTGAGATTTTTTTCTTTGTGCTTTAGTCAAGAAAATTTCTAAGGATTTGGAGGGAATTTTCACACTGGTTGGAAACTCCTCAAATCCCCAAAGTCTTTTAAGATACTATCCACAACTCTTGTAATTTGAAGTTCTTCAACAAAGAAGCCTATTATGCCTCTTACAAGCATGTACCCATAGTCTTGATATACTCATGTACATTATGCCTTAGGATAAGAAAACATGCATAAAATAACCCTAAAAATAGAGAAAGAAGAGATTGAAGGTTGAGATAAATCCAGATTTTAATGGCTTTCCAGACTCTGTACAGACAATTCAAGAAATTTGATCTTCAAGTAGGAAACATTATCCCGAAACATCGAGTTGTTCTTACTTTATAGGAGTAGATGATGAATATCATTTATCTTAGCATGAGATTTTATCTGGTCTTTGTTCCTAATAAACATGATTGAGAAACCTTGCATGAGCTGAGATGGACTTATGCTTACCTTACCATGTTGAAGTGACACTTCACTGAGAAAGAACTGAGATTTCCCTATTTCATCTCTAGCTTGTTGTCAAGCTATTACTTCACATGACCCTCCTTAGAAGACATACTCCAAATACCTCCTTTTTTTGGATCTTCATTGGATGAACATACTTGTATCTTTCTCCCAAACTCATATCAAAGCATTGTGATGACCTTGAAGCACTTTCAAAACTTCTAACTAGTTCTACGTATGACAATACACTTGATGGAATAAGGAAGTGGTCCGAGTTTGTATATTATTACCAAAACAATTTCCTAATAAGATTATAGAGAACTGAATAGATATCAATTACAAGCTTCACAACTACCTATTTACCCGAGTCTTAAAAATAGGCTTCACAAATAACACTTTCCAACCGAGAGGTGTTTCCGTATAATTATAGTATGCTTGAAAGAAAACACACACACCACCATCTTGTCCTGTAGAGGACATTTTTATTTCTGATATGTTTCATTACCTTTCACAAGTCAATATAAGTCAAAATTACTCAAATTTTGCGTATCGTTCCAAGAAGATAGTTTGGGTAACAAACAACCTTGTTAGAAAAATATTCATAACTTCTTTATTTCTCAACCAATATTCCTAAATTTTATTGTAAAAAGGCCATGCTCATATTTGTATTAAAAAATTATTCTATGAATTATTCTAAGAAGACACTATAGTTTTTCATGAGTGCTAAGAAGCCAGAGGCCTCAAAATGTACTTTTTAAAAAGGTTATTTTAGAAAAACTTGAATAACTCAAAATCCCCACTACAAAATCTGATGAAATTTGGCACGAAGCACTTGCACGACATCCCTATACATATTACATGATATTTTTAGCCATAGATTTTTTTGTGAGTCTCTCACCAATCTCATTTGAATGCAAGAACATTTCCGAGTTCGCAAAGCCACTTTTGGCTGACTTTTGAATTTTGCCTTCAGGACCTAAACCAAGCCTTGTTTTTGCTCAAATATGACCTAGAAAAAATTACTAGGCTAATTCCGTGATCTTGTTATATTTTTATGACCTATACCATCCTATTATCCCTCATTAGGATCAAGAAATAGGGCTAAATGAGTCGAGTTTGACCTGATACTTCCACTAACTATCATGATACTCACTATAAGAGCTTGTTATCATGCTTATAACATCATACTTAACATGTACCACATCCCAAACACACATACCTACCATTTCCATGCTTCCAATAAAATCCTTCCTCACCAAACAATCCTTTAGAGCATTGAGACCATCATGAACTCTCTCTTGTGATCTCTAAACTCCTTTTCCATCAATGCCATTTGACAAAATGACAAAACCAATGACCAAGGTTCAATAGTAGGAAGAAGGGATGAAATTATGATTGGATGAACCAAGCCGGACAAAAAAGAAAATTTCGAATGTGGAGAGGAACTATTAGATGAAAATACAAGTCCTAAAAATAAGTCCCCCTAGCGTAGGAGGATGAATCGATGAAGGTGAGAAGAAGGATGCTAAAAGATTAATAACGGGGGGAAGATGTTCCCCCAAAAAAGGGATGTGGATAAGATAGTGGATGTTAAAGGATATGAATGTCAGGAGGATGGTGTATCAAGGTGAACAATATCAATGAACAAGGGAGGACCCTCATCAAGAAGAGTGATAGGAGATGATGTAGATGGGTGAAGATACCTAGGAAGTTGAATGGATGGAGATGTGGTAAAATGGATCAGATGGGATATGTATAAGGTAGTAAATGGAGAAGGGGAATCATTGAGGAGGTCCTATCACTCAATAAGATCATGGAAAATAGTCTGAAGGGCCTTACAATGTTTAGTTTCATGGTCCAAGTGCGATGATAAACACAGATGCAATATAGATCAAACCATGAGGGCTTCAGATGGTTTGGGTCAAAGGCCTTGATGGGTGGGAGCATGATGGCAGAAGTTTGAAGTAGATGCTAGAGGACCTCTACATATGATTTGATGTATGTACCATGAGAGGTCCTATGAGATGGTGTGGATGGGGAGGATGAAGGTGGATTATGCCGAGGTCTAAGTGGCCTAGAAGAAGAAATAACAGTGGATGATTTAGGCTTAGATGGGTGGGAAATTGGAGGTGTTTTTGATGAGGGAGATGGACCTAGGAGGGAATCAAAATGTTTGGAATTGGATTGATTGATAGGTCATGATGGAGGAGGGGGTCTTAAGATGGATAAATGCAGCCCCAAGATAGAGGATGCAAATTTGGTCTTGATTTGATACATGCACACATATCAAATCCTAATCCATAACATTGCATACAAATAAACTCAACACTCAGACATGAAAGTTGGGACATGGTCATGGTACCAAAAGTAATGACATATAAAAATATATATAGGGGTGGGGACTTACTCTTCACCACCCATGCACTCTAAAAATAACTAGACATTAAACCTTGTTACTAATAATAGATTATCCTATAAATAAACTTCTCTTGAATCCTATTAATATCCTAATATATACATGACCTTTCATCTTTGTTATGCATGTGCTTTATCCAAAATTAGACCTTCCTTGCCCGCCAAGCCTCTTTAATTTTCTATGGATCTCGAATCATTTCTTGGTAAGCACTCTTACTCGCTTTTTAATTTTATCCCATGATACAAAAAGTCAGCTAAGTCCCAAAGGTTCCCTACTTAGGCGTGAACCTCCACATGCTATCCATTCTTCCCATGCACACCCCTTTGTGCCTATTCTCATGTGTTACCTATGTCCTTGTGCGTAAAATGTACTTATTCAATTATGTCATGTAAAATTACCCCACACTAATATGGATTGTTGTCCTCAATAATGGTTTGTCCATCTTGTTCCTCCAAATAATGTATATGTAACATAAAGAAAGAATAAATAATTCAATTCCCAAATATAATTCTTATAAATCATATCAGGCCCCAAGATTTTGAAGCGATTCTAAGAATTCGAACTTATCTCACCCTCTAGTTTCTTTCACTCATTGAGTTACTCCAATTCTTTCTCGGTGTCGCATCTACAATCCTTGGTACTTGGTCGGCGTTAACTCTTCAATTCTTGTCTTAAGTTCTTGGATAACCATAGTTAACTCTATATAATCTCCTAGAATATCCATGCATTCCAACGCCATATTCTCAAACTCGGCTTATCCGGAGCTCTAGTTTATCATTTTGGCCTTAATTAACTCTTTTGTTTTTTCACCTTGGCCATTACCTTAGTGCACTCTATCTTATTGGTTAGTGTATTTTCCTGTATGAACCTAAGCTTTGAATCTTCATTACTTACCCTCACACCAAGGATAGGGTTGCACTTCGACACTTGTTGAAATCCAAATAAGCTTTAATAATCACCTCCTTGAGTTGTGTGAATAAATCCTCAAGCTCATATATTATGGCTTCAACAACTATCTTATTTTCTTCATTTTCCTTTTCAAATTCCTTAGCTATCGGACCCACGTCACTTTTTATATTTACGAAAGCATCCCTACCAATTATTCAATGCACTCCATCTCATCATTATAGTCGCATATTACCTGGCTCACTAAGGTTGGGAATTGACCTAAGATCTTCTTTACTATCGTGCCTGCACTATCATATGCTTCCTTGGTGTGATTTTGTTCTCCATGGATATGATTCTTAATATTTTCAATCTCATTCTCCTTATCATTCTTATCTACTACCATTACCCTCATTGTAGTTCTAGAATCTAAGTTTGTACATGTAACATCCACACCAACTAATTCAAGGCATTACATTCTTATTCATCTATCAAAAACATAGGATCTACTTGCTTGTATTTCTTCCCAAGGTCACTCTTAAGCTCTATAACATTGAGGGAATTATTACTTACTTAAAACTCGGGATCTTTTGTATTCATATTGAAATTATAAGGCATCATCTTCCTAGTGCGTGAGACATCTCTATGTTTATGTGTTATATCCCAACCATATAGTTTGTCACTAGTTATTTTGCTAAGGAATCATGCCCTCAATACCTTTGTAGGATCATCTACAAAGTCCAGATCATGTGACACAGGGAGTCCACCTCTTTCTAACCACCTTCACCTTTATCCTCTGCTTCCTTAGAGTGAAGGGGGCTATGTTATTCACATCGGTCATTCATTTATCTTCATTAATAACATAGGAATCATATGTATCTTTTTCCTCCTCTCACGCCTCCTCACGCATGTGTGAATTATCCTTTCATGGGATCTTGGATTGATCCTTATCTTTCTAGCCAGAAATTCCTTTCTTTGGTCGAGTACCTTCCTATTTACGTGGCACCTTCCTCGCCTCTTTATCAACCCATTCATACTCCAAGTATCTGTAATCTCCATTTCTATTCAACCATTTTCTTTTGGTATCAAGACAAAAACATATCTCGTACGTCATCCCCTTTATTGTGAATTCAACTGAGGGTATAGGTCCAAAGTATTTGGCTCTAAAGTCTCTAAAAGGAAATCCTGAATTTATACATGTAGGTCGTGCATAAGATATATAGGTCAGAATCCATCTTATCAACATCAAAGGTCAACTTCTACACGTCCTTAATCCTATTCACCATGCACTTGAAATATCAAGAAGTGAATGCAAATGGAAGCTTGCACCACGGGCCGATATCCCCATCTTATATTTATAAGTGCGCAAGACTGTAGTGTTGCATTAGTGCAAACTTGGCCTTTTCTCCAACCTCTGAGAGTAATTCATGCAGGATGCACATTTCATTTTCATATGCCGTGCATAACATGTTGTACCAATTGTCTATTCTTTCGTTATATATGTTGGTGATTACATCATCATAAGTGTAACTAATAAACCCATATGAAGGGGACTATTTCATTAGTTGGTAAACCCACATGTTCTCATTTGAACCATCTAGAACTCCAATTTCCTATAAGACAATAAGAGGAGAATTGAGCCCCAAGTGATATTTTTCCCTCTTCATTATGTGCCTTGGCCTCCTCTATGATCCCATTACTAATGTATTGAACTATATTGTATTGATTCTCGTGGGCCATTCTGTGTGTAATATATAAGAATTTCTTATTCACATTTTTCCACCTTTAAGAGGCACCCTCATGTACCCCAAATATGAGACACTATAATAAATGTGCAGGCTTCACAAAGAAGGTTATCTTGAACAACTGGAGGACCCCCACGTTGTCCATTTATCCTTACTTGAATCATCTACCAAAAATTTCCCTTCTTAATTTGTCTCGTGGTAACACCCACAACATGTCGTGCTTCAATGTCACTTTATGGCCTAGAGCCCTATGGTTATACTCACTGATTTTACACTTTTTGAGATGGGAATTACATTTCTGGACCCTACACACTCCGGGAGGGTATTGTATTTCTAAGTAGATATTTTCTAAAATTTCCTCAACTTTGACCTCAACCCTCTTCATGTGGGGTTCACCCCTTCTTGATTTTGATGTTGTAGTTTCCCTTTTTGGTGCCATTACTCCTAGAAATTTATACCCTAGATAGTTTGTTTTACCTGAGCACTACAAACCCTAGTTATTTTAACTCTTAACCTTGTAAACCCCTTCCTTCTTATGCCCTCATTTTGTACTTCAACCTTCAGCTCAAACTTCCTCCCATAGAGGAGACACATACAAATACCTCATGCATGTTTCTATGATTTTATTATCACTCTTCTTGTGTTGTCACACAAAATCACTCAATAGCTCAATTGGTCAAATCTTCTTGGATTCAGGGTAGCAAATGAATCAATTTTCTCCCTTTTATAACCCTTTAGTGCTCCACTGACTTACTTTTATACTTTCAACATGATTTTTCCTACTTTAAATATTTTAAGTTAGTTTCCTAATAAACATATCTTTTCTAATTTTTACTTTATCACTTCCTTTCACACATTACATTTGTAACCTTCTAGCATGACTTACTACTTTCCAAGCCACATATCTCCTTACACATTCCTTCATGTGCCGAGTACATAATACTCTATGCCATATACTAATTAACTCATCATGTCACTACCTACCTTGCATCACACTTTGTGTGATCTTTCTTCTCATGTGGTCTTAATTCTAATTAATTTTATATAATCACCACTATCCTTAGAAATTATAACACTTTTATCTTCTAGAGAGCATCCTTAAGTCACACATTTACATGTGTCATTCTCTCCAATTGAGAATCCTCCCCAAACATGTACATAAGACTTATACATCATCAATTTTTGTTTTTATTATATCTGTGGGTCCTATTCATTATTCATGTTCCTTAGGTGGTGTTATATTGTGTCATGCCTTTTCAAAATTTGAATAACGAAATTTCCCTCCAAAAGGTTCCAATTTGAAATTTGAACGAATTTTATTTTGTTTTTGAGTTTTTTGTGATTTTTGGAGTAATAAAACATATAAAAAGGTTGAAACAAGACTTTAAGATGTCTCTAAGGAATAATTGAGCCATATTACTATCCTAAATCACTATATCCTAGTCTAAGCACGAGTCTAAATTCATGTAAAGTTGTATTTAAGGACAAAATTAGTCTAGAACATTCATATGAAGGATTTTGGTCACATGAAACTATAAAAGGAAGCATATAAAAACCCTAATATAATCAATTTCATTCATCATTTGAATGGTCAAGCTAATGGGAATTGGAGCTCCAAGTTTGATAAAAGAAGGAAAGTGTTTTTGCAAAACAAGACAGAGTATGCTTAATCCGAGTCATGTTGCTTAATAGCTTAAATTTTCATATGGATGATGAAATTATGCTTAATGGTGTTTGATCTCATTGAATAATACTCAGTCTCATTTAGGCATGTGGTTTTGAGACCCATATTGATTATAGTAATTTCTTGAAGTCTGTATCAGGGTAAAGACACATAATTTTCATTGATTTGCTATTTGTCTTGCATAGTAGTGCTAATGATCCTTATATAACATTCTATTGAGTTCGAATTCCTACATGTGTTTGTTCCTCATATGAAATATCAAGGGCATTGTTTATGTATTCCTCCCAACATACTATTTGAGTGTGGTTTGATCCTAAGGGAACTGTATAACTCTGAAACAAAGATTGTGATAGAACCAATTTAAGGAAGAGACATGTGTGAGTGCGTGGAAAGAGTGAGTATTTTTTTTCAAGCCTGAATATGCCTCCTCAATCAATTTATAGAAAAAGGATAATGTTCAAGAAGTTTTTAACCTCTTCCTAGTTTTAAAACAAAGACTCATAGTCACGAGACCAACGCCAAACATGAAGACATATGAGAGAGGAATATTTCATTAGGATTTTGGCTTCTGTAAATTTTTTTGGGATCCCTATAGTCTTCTCATAGCACTACGTTTATAGGAATATTGATTAATGGACAAGAAACTTAAAACAATTGTCTGTCAAAGGTTGATAAGAGAACCTAACCCTTAAACTAGGGTTTCTAGTGGAAATCCCATTTATCTTGAAATGAACCACTCAAATTACTTGAAAAATGGAATAATTCTATGCCTTTGGGTCATGCATGAGATTGTGAAGGAATTATAGTGAAAGGATAATTCTATTTCAAGTTCTCTCTGATTCTTGTCAAGTGTGACAGTTCTTTGAAAGATGTTGTGACTCAGGGTTTCTAGAAATTCATTGAGTATTAAGAACATGTAGTGATTCAAATCTTAAAAATCACAATATAGAATCTTAAATAGATTAAGGGGAATGTGAACTAGGCTCTATGCCTTGAAAGATGGTCAAACTCTCTTTCTTTGCTACAGTTTATTTCCATTCCTCTAGGTCATAATTGATAAGATTTTATGAATACACCACTTTTAGGAGGAATTGGAGTTAGAAATTGGATACCTAACATCTAGATGAGAAGGGGAACTATGCCCATAAGAATTAGAAGTTTGATTTACCATCCATTGACTATTATTCTTATCAGAGTTGGTTGAAGACAATCAAAAGAGGAAGTTGAAGGAAGTGAGGGTTTTTGAAACTAGACCATTGCCAAGAGAATTATCTCTTGAATTTGATGTTGAGGGTCTATATAGGTGTAGAGATGGTGAGTCCATAGAAAAATTGACACCCCTTTATAAAATTTTCACTATTTTCCAAAAGAAAATTTTAATTCCTAATTGACAATATTAATGGTGTCCACTTTTATCGTTCGTTATGAAGTTACTTATAGTAGCTAATAAAGAAACTAACAACTTAAAATGAAAGAGGGTTTATGTTACCTTAGATGCATGATGCTTGATATGAGCACTAAATGATGAATTTTTGGTGCTGCCAAACCTAAAAATATGATTGAAACAAGATTTTATTAGATAACTAAGGGCGAGAGGATTCTGATAAAGCGAGACGGAAAAGCGTTAACTTCCTTAATGGATGTCGAGGCCTCGTTTGTTAAACATGCGAAAAGAGGTATCACTGAATCTAAAAATGGTAGAAATTAGTCTAAAGCTATTTAGATCATAATAATCTGTAAATAATGTGTTACCTGTTTTGGGTTGACGATGACCCAGACTGTGCATAGGAAGGTCCACGGTGACCTAGGAGGATGGACTTGGAGCTTTAGATGAAATATGCAGACCTGTAAGGTCTGAGAGTGATTTGAAATTGATGAGGGTGGGTAGTTATTGTAAAAATGGTCTATAGAAGTGATCCGAATCGGTGAAGTAGGATAAATGACATAAAGAAGGATTTAAATGGGTTTTTAGATAGACATGACCCTGGTCGACGGCGACCAGGGAGGATCGGCGGTGGCTGTATCAGAAAAATGCAAAGATGAGGATGGAAGGATGAAAATGGTAACCTACAAGCAAAAGGAGATGTGGGAGAAGGTTGCTAAGTGTTTCCAAAGATTTTGTGTACCTACAAGATGTTAGAAGTGAAGCATATACAATAATATGATTAAGATAATGTGATAATGATAAAAAGATCTCACGAATGATGATCGTGAGTGATGTAAGAAATTTGAATAGATGTCCAAGAGGTATATGGATGTCTCATAAATACTCAGGCATGAGGAGGGTTACATGCATCTGATTTCTAGCTTGATTGATTTTTGATTTCGCTTCCTCGCTTAATGGAAAGAAAACACTCATTTTATAAGGGTTGACAATGATTGGGCTAGTTCACCGAGTACGGGGAAAGTTTCTACAATGGGAATGATTTTTTATTTAAGGTGATATTTTTCTGATTTTAAGGTTTGGGCGAGTGCTTTAAAGCATGTGAGTGGGATTAGGTTACTTGGGGATAAATCCAAGGTAGTTAGAAGATAGGATTGGGTAGAAAAAGCATAGGGATTTATGGGTAGGATAAAAGCATCCTAATTAGAAGGTTGATTAGGGTCATGAGGATATAAATGATTAATTAATTAATATGAATTAATTAATTAATAAGTATTGGGATGGAATTTAATTAAACAAAGGGGATGATTGAATAAATTATTAAATATGCGCACACAAGTGAATGAAGGTGTAGATACCGAATTTAGGTGTTTACATTTTGCTCCTTTTTTTTTTGAGTGGTTTATGTTAGCAAACATCAAGATAAAAATAAAAAGGGTTAGATGAGGATAAAGGATTGATGGTAAGCTCTCCCTTAATGGGGGATTGATGACCTCAAAGGAAATAAATGATGCGTTAAATAAAACGTAGATGATGAAAATATGGGTGAAATCATAACCAAGGACAAATGCCCCAATAAAAATGATCACAATATGGATAAAAACTATGGTGGTGAATCCAATATCACATCGGTAGGGGAAAATTTATATCTCAATGGATATAGACAACAATGTTACTGAGACCGGTGAGTGGGTGAAGATCACTATAGTATGGATGTAGGATGGGATGACCAACGGGTCATAAGAAAGTCATCAAAGTATGCACAACTATATGCAAAAAGTATGTGAAATCCTTCATACACGAGGAATCGAGTGAATAGGTATACATCCACAAGGGATGAGGATGCATGATATGGTTCCCAATGAGACACAAAGAATGGATAATAAGGAAAGATGAAAAAGAAAGTACAAAATAATATGCCCCAAAGGGGGAAGGTATGGCCACAAATGCAAAAATTCGAAAAAGTAAAATATGCCCCAAGTGAGGAAAAGGTATGGCCACAAAGGAAAAAATGAAAAAGGTATTCCCAATATAGGATAAGCATGGACACAAAGGTGGAATTTGATGAAAAATAATGGTGCCCCAAGGATGAGAATGAATATGGCCACAAAGGTGGACTTGATATAATGAATGTAATGCCCAAATGGTAAGATGAGTATGGTCTCAAAGGAGGAATTCATGTGCAAATTGGATAGGATTATAAAATAAAAATCCCAATAGAGTAGTGATTATGGCCATGTGTATGGATAGATGGGAAAAATATGATTAACATGCCCAAAAGAAAAATGATGGCCACGAAAGTGGACTTAAAGAGTATGTGTACCCGGAGGAAGAAATAGTTGAAAATGTTGTATGAAAATTCCCAAAGGGGAAAAAAGAGAGATGCCAATAAATGTGGATTAAAGGTAAACAACAGATGATGCCCTAGAAAGGGATGCAAAAAAGAAGGGAAAATCCCCAGAATGGGTGGTACTAAGGCAAGTCGATGGTGATTGCATCCAATCAATGACGACCCAAGGGGGTCGATGACGACTAGGTGTCGGTGGGATATATAAGCCCAATGGTTGGATGATAAAGCTAATATTCACATGCAGAGTTGATGAGAGAAAGAAGAGATAGAAAAGAGATATTGAGGAAATGGAGGTTTCTTGAGCTACGAGGAAATGCCAGAGGGTGCGAGAGGATGGTGAGTAAAAAAACTCACACTAGTTTTTGATCTAATTGAATGCTTTATTTATTTATTTTTTTCCATTTTTGTAAAATTTTTATGACATTAGGGGTGATTGGTGGTGACCCAAGTGGATCGACATTGACCCAACCCTTAGGTAGGTCAAATGATCCTAAGACACATTGACCCACCTCAGGTCAGTGTTGACTAGGATTTAGATTGAAATTTGGATGACACTTTGGATGGATTTTGTATGAGAGATTTGATGTATATATATTTTGTTTATGATTGTAGGCCATAGATACCTTATATTTGAGAGATTAGGTGTTAGCTCTATATGAGTAGATTAGAGGGGATATGATAGATGTGGAGTGGGACCATCTGTCTATAGTTGGATTATGTGGATTTAGACATTATCAGAGGATCCCACAGGATGTGGGGCTTATGATTACTTTGGTTGAGAGGTGGGATAGACAAATATGTACATTCTGGTTTAGGAAAGGGAGATGACTATCACCCTGGAGGATGTGTATTAGATTCTTAGGCTGCCAATACAGGGGAGAAAAGATAGTTCCCATTACTAGTGATGATAGATTGTCAGCTTCGATGTGGCTATTTGGAGCCGATGCGCCCCTTATCATATTTTATTCGAAGAATTTTCCTATGAGTGGAGATATGAGGATGGGGTGGTATACATCTGATTGATTTGTATGGTTATCTTTGGTAGTATCCTCCGTGCTTTTCCAGACTTGAGAGGATCTCGGTTTCCATGGGCGTTGACTTGTGTAGTGGCTGATATTGTTGACCACCAGATAGTGTTTTCATTTGAGACCGCACTATTGGCTCAGGTTTACCATGAGCCATCATGATACAAGGCGGAGTAGCAAGTTAGGACTTGATGTAGGATTCTTACTAAACTATTGGGCCTACGAGCATATTCCTATGATTAGGCCATCAAGACTTCCATGGGTCACGGTGAAAATATTCAGTTAGAGGTTGGATTTATGAGATGAAGGGATGATCAGGCCTTCAAAGATATGCGCAAGAGATGGGTGGATTGGTATATAGATTGGATTACTAAGCTAGATATTGACCAGGTTAGATGGTAGCCACATCGTTATTTCCCCACTTGGCCTGATGTGGATGTGGAGCTAGTGGGGATGAGGAAGAGATGTGTGCAGAGGAGATGGCCGGAGATGATAGAGGCCATTCAGTTTGATAGGGTGAGATGAAAATTTGGATTCATTCAGTCAGTGCCTCATGATCTAATTTTGTATAGGAGGGAGGATCTGGACAGAGAGCTGTCGAGTCCTACTATGGAAGACCCACTAGAGGAGGAGGTTGTGCCATGGGATGATGACGATGATGTGGGAGTAGGAGCAAGATACTTTGATTGACACATGACAACATGGGTGGCTTGGGTGGTTGAGGAGGGAGGAGAGGAGGAGATAGAGGAGATGGAGGTTGAGGTTGAGGTAGCTCTAGGAGGTGGTGGAGATGGAGCAGGAGAGGCTGCAGAGGTGGTACACTTGTGTGTCGAGTTAGATCATATGAGAGTAGAGAGGAATACAAAATTGTAGTAGAGGGATGTGGTCAATCAGGAGAGAGATAGAATTATTTAGGAGAGGGACCATTATCACCGGAAGAGGGAGGCCTACAAGGCCCATTTTGGAGATTTGGCTACCATCGTAGTGACAAAGTTGACCACTAGTGCTCAGGAAAAACCACATGGATTAGGAAAGATAGCACCCCTAGCATGATTTTGATGGAAATATATATAGTGCTTTAGATACGAGGGCTAGATATTATGAGGAGATTTTTTTGAGAATTTTTGAAGACCCTGTGCTATTGGGAGCATCTTCGGATGATGGCAATCGTAGGAGCTAGGCTATCTAGGAGTACGACTAGTGTGGCATATCCATAATGAGTAGAGGGAGGCCACGAGGGTGGTAGATATGTGTAGGGATCAAGTGTTGTGCCTTCCTAGGAGATGAGGACTTGAGAGCCTTAGATATTCATTTTACAAATTTTGATAGTACTTCTATTTTAAGGGAGCCCCCTAAATGGCCATGATGTATTTATAATAATTTTGATATATGATATATTGTTTTGTCATGGATTATCATGTTTCCATTATGTGATGTGATGAATTTTAATTTGATCTGATGATTTTATATTATATGTCATGAAGATGGCCTCTAGTTTAGATGTGATAATGATGGTTGCTCTTGGGATGCATGTTTTTTCATTTGATGACGATAGTGAAATAAATGTACGATTAAATGGATATTTTAAATTGGTACGTGTATGAATAGAATGATGATATAGATGTCGATGTGATGATGATTAGGACTATTTTTTTTTTTAAATTTGATCACGATGATTAAAATTTATATGGATAAGATGTGGTGAAAACAAATCAAGTATGAATGTGATGGATGATGGATGTGTTGTAAGATAGATAACATATAGGTGATTGAGATGAAGAAAGATGTGCTAGAATATAGATGTGATAGGATTTAGGAAAAATATATCTCGCAATGGTGGTGAACTATAGGTGTGAATCGACACTACTTTATAACGAGGAAATATGCCTCCAACTATGTGTGGCTAAAGCATATGTTAGAAAATAACCAATGATAGTTAGTCATTTCACATATCATAATGAAGAAATGGATGAGATGATCTCATAAACCTAATGTTGACATGAAAAAAGGGATTTGAGATTAAACTTGTATAAAGGAAAGAGGGTTCTCCCAAAAGTGGCATTTCCTAAACTATGTGCCAGCTCCGGGAAGGGGAAAGAGAAAGTTGATCAATGCGGGAAGATTTCTTAGGATGCTGATAAAATGGAAGGTTGATCAATGCAGAAGCCTTCAAATTCCATAAGGAGTAGCCATACTTTGAGGGTATGGTCTAATTTTTACAATATATAGATGGCAAGAATAAATGATAGCCATCCTTTATGGGATCGGTCTTTTATTTTATTTTGATTTCATGCTTTTGATTTCTTCTCTTTCATTTTTTTGCATGAACAACTATCCTTTGAGGGATCAGTCTATTTTTGATAACTTTGATTTTTATTTGAGCATCCATATTTTTATTTTTCATGGGGGAGAGTTGGGACTAGCTAAGTAGATCACTTAGGATGGGATAAAGAGTGTACAAGAGACACCCTTTGACCATTTTGATTGTTTCAATATGTGTATAATAGGGAGATGGATGTAATGATCATGGAGTTCCCACCAAAGGGGGATCCTATTCATAAGAAAAATGCTATGGGCGAGCTATTGTGCCGATATTTAAGGTCACATCTAGGAAGTGACGGAAGACCACTGTGGACACCAAATTTGGGTCACACTCCCTTGTGTCCTCTTTCAAATAGTCAACTTGATGTGTTAACCTAACCATGACCCCTTTACCACATATTCATATTAATTTAGTTACTTACAATTGAATTAATACCCATCCTCACATAATTTATTAATTTAATTACTTTAATTAAATTAATTTACACATCACCCAGCCACATCACCTAGACACCTCACCATGGACTTGTTCTTAGCCTATTAATTAACTAAGACTCAATATCCACTTATCCTAACCACCTGAGACTTATTCTAACCCTAACATTAAATTCCTATTCTTTCTCCAATAGCATGCCCACTTATCTAAGTGTTAACCACCACTTTAGACCCGAGCCAACAGAAGAGCTTGCCAAAAATAGCCAAGATATGTTATTTTTGGTAAACCTAGGATATCCCGCCTTAACCGACACCGGTTAACCCTCAACCGACGTCAGTCACCTTGACCATCGTCGGTCACCATATATATAATTTGGCAACCTTTTTCCTAGGTTGGTCACTTCAAGTTTTGGGAGAGAGATATCTGAATTCAAGCATGAACTAGAGTTTTCTCAGCATCAAGACGACATAATACATCCAACCAAAGGTCCAAGCAAGTACTAAGGATGATCTAAAGGCATTGGAATTCACGGTGACACTCCGAAGCACTACCACGACACTAACCACTAGGTTCACAGATCAACCATCACCTTCCTTCACTCACCAATATTACAGGAACAAGTAAGTGCATTTGATTTTGTATCATTCCTATACTTATTCATTAAGTTCTTTATCCCTTGGTTATTGGAACTTGTTATTCCCTATATTTCACCATCTCCATTTTCCATCCCATACCCTTATCCAACCACCATAACCTTCCGATCTTTATTCCTAACCTTTTACACACTTCTAAGTTTTTATCACCTTATCATGAACCCAACCAGTTTCCCCTTTTATTCTCTGTGCAATCACAAAGAAGCCCAAAACCACTTGTTAATCAACTTTCACCAAATTTCCCCTACCGATGCCAGTTACCTTAACGCCATCGGATTCCCTTCACCGAAATCAGTCACTAGACCGACGTCAATTACTATATCTCCTGCCAAAATTTTTCTAAATTGACCTTAACACCCCAAAGGCCTCACAAAAATCTCACCTAAGCTAGATACCCTACCTGAAGCCTCTCCACAGACCTCCCCATCTCTCTGTGTAGACACGAGAGAACTTGGACACTTGTTTACGATACTTTATAGAAAACAAGATCGGTTATCCCTAATTGGTATTGGTCATAGCTAAACCGTTTGGTCACACTCCGACCAACATCACTCTCTATGTCTGGTAAACTACCTAAGACCAAAAATCACCCCAATCACTCAAATCAACTTCAAATCATACCAAGCCTTACCAAGACCACATCATGACTTCCAGACCACACCTTGACTTCTAACTTTGACCCGTGACCTTTAACAGTTTAATATCAAAGAATTTAAGTGGATTAAAGTTGATAAGTAATTTGAGATATGTAAATCAGACTACTATCATTATATTTGTTTATATACATGGTCATTTGTTTTATATTGAAATATATATATGTATATATATATATATATATATCATTGGATTGACAACCATCGAGGAAGTGTCGTACTTCCTGGATCTAGCTCACGTTAGGCAATCCACTAACCTTTTGCTATTAACTATGTTTTGTGGTCTTGCTTTGCATTTCAGGTAGTTCCTCCTAGACAAAAGGGAGTTCTTGCAGTCAACTTGGATTAGGAAATCAGAACGCATGCATAACCTTCAACCGACATCAAAACATGTATTCCTCCTTGGCCTATCACCCCTTATCTGTTTCATTAATTTGCTAAGAATTTGGTGAAATATTTTGGCATACCTAGTGAGATAGTTGGTATACGACATGCCCATGTTTATCCCTCCTACCCTTGCCCCCACTTTTGCATCAACTACCTCTAGCTTAGAAGTACCTTCATTGACCTACCACCTGTGGTGTCTCAATTGGACCCCACATCCTCTATAACTGTTGCACCTATGACATCTGTCGCACCCATGGTGTCAACTATTCCTTCATCAGCCACCTTGAGCATAGCCCCATCTGTACCCTTTACCTCATATGTACCAGTTGCATCGCAACCACCCATGGTGTCAAAACCCATACCCCATTCCAAAACCTCATCATTTCCATCCTGTAGTCTCTACCCCCAATTACCACAAGAGTCATTACGACTACCCCACCTACTTATACATATCACCAACAACCCCCAATCTCGTTTATCACCTATTCGGGATACCTTCCACCTGCATCTATTCCCCCTTCATAGTTCTCATACTCGGCACCACCATATACTAGGATTCTATCCACATCATACATCCATCATCAACCTCTTTATACTGCAAGGGATTCCGAATGATTACAACCCAACATTATTAAGATGATGATGGAAAAGATGCAAACATTAGAAGCATCAATATCTGGCTCTCATAACTCCTTAACCTACGATGAAATCTGTAATGATCCCATCCATCCATCTATTCCCATTTTCCCATACCCTACGCATTGGGAAATGCCCAAATTTAATCTGGTTCAACAATAAAGAAGACCCACAACAACACTTGCAGTCTTTCAAACATGGGTGTTATCTGATCACCCACGACGATGTTTTACTCCTACAAACATTCCCCATGTCCTTAATGGGACCCACATTAGACTGGTATAGTGGTTTTCCTTGACATTCCATTTACTCATTTAATCAAGTGGCTCAAGCCTTCTTGGACCATTTTTCAATCAATATCATCAAGAAGGTCACTATGACCGACTTGTACTCAACTTGACAATACGACAATGAGTCTATCACTGATTTTGTCACTCGTTGGCAGAGCCTCATCAACTAGCTAACATTCCAGTTTCCTAAAACTGAGCTATAGATTTTTTCATTATAGCTTGTGCTAGGAACATCTCACCAACTCTGCAAGTACAAACCTTCTGTACCTTTGACGAAGCATTTACCATGGCACAAAAACTGAAATTTGTGTCATTGAAGAGAAGAAAATTCAATTGCGTAACAAAAATGTTGCGTTCAAATCAAATGATGCCTCTTCATCTTTAAAGCCCCAAAAAATTATTCAAAATCCAAAGGATCTGCCAACATGGTAGTTCTCAAAGCTGTTCCATCTCACCCATCTAACCAAGCAAAACCTTCCTCTAATCTTTCTCCCATTCAAACTTTTCAGTTCAGATGGGAGCAATGAAAATACACTCCAATTAGAGAGCCCTATTCTTCAGTCTTAGAAAATATTCTTAAGGCCGATCCATTGCACTTCCACCCATAAAATCACATACTTGGTTTTGACCCCACTCTTCCTATGCTTGCATGGTATAAGGAACATGATTATTGTAACTATCATCGTGTCAAAGGCCATAACGATGGTAATTGCATAACCTTCAAAAACATTGTCCAGAAATGTTATATAATGGAGATCTCGTCTTGGACAACCCAATGCACCATAAAATCAAAACTTGCATATATTTAAGAATTCGTTCCCTAACCATACACCATCATCTAATAAAAATGGTGAACCTTCAACCAATGATAGCAATGTTTGTGAGGTTCCCGTTGTTTTTGAAGTCATACTAACCATTCCTCAATTTCCTCATATCCCCTCTATCGAGGAGATTTTAGCACAAGATCCTCTACCCATGGAGGATCCTACCTCATCTAATCCTTCACCCATAGAGGAGTCCCCTTCATCTCCCCTTCACCCATGGAGGAGTCCACAATTTCTGCTGATGCCATTTCACCATCTACCTCGCAACCTAACGAAAAATCAATGGTATTAATTCTCCTACCCATGGGAGAATCATCCTCACTTTCTTCTCCACCGAAAGAAGAATCTACCTCACCCCACCTACCATCTCTCCTACCCATGGGGATCCTTTAGATGTGCCATTTCCTATTGGTGACAATTCCCCATTAGCATTCTAGGATCCTCGTTGATCTGCTCTCGGATCTTTTACCTACAGAGTCTGAGGCTAACCAGTTCCCTATCTCATAGAAAAATTTTACAGGGATTACCACTAAACAAACAACATCTCCTCTTATAGCAGTACCATTGTCATGCCTGACCGATTGCTTGGATAAATTTTATAATTCCATGCTTTGGGGACACCTTCGGTTACCCTTTTCAACCCAAATGTAAATGTCACTTACTAATACCTCCACAATCTATCTGAAGGTATTTCAAGCGAGAAAAAAACCATCACCATGCCTATTGAAACAAATTATTCTTCGTCACCCTTTCTTACATCTGAAACTTTACCCATAACCAAACCCATTCCTATGCCTAAGAACCTACTTGCACCTAAATCTTCTCCCATATCTAGACCTATCACTACCCTGGGTGTCATGCCAACATCAAGCCTTGTCCATCCACCCGTCAAATTGACTTAGCCACATCCTCCCAAGCTCATGCAAAAACCAATCCTCCACCTAAAAAGAAGACCCAACTTTTTAGGCCGCACACACCAAGTTTCACCCACCATGCCTTTGTCACCTTCACCCCTTCCATCTATCCTAGGGCCTCACTCATCGACCTTGGCTAAAAACCACCTATCCAAGGAAAATAATAAATTCCTTAGCCCACCTCTTCATCACAATCCTTTATTATAACCAACCTATCAGCGTAGCATATACCTTCACTATTACCCGCATCTTTCTTACCACTTATACCCCCACTAGCTACAATAACCTCATCACTACCTATGAGAATTCCTTCTCTTCAACATGTACCTTCCACCTTACCTCCACTAGCAACCTTTACTACACCTCCATTATCACTATGGATAACTCGTCCTCTTCCGCCATCTGCTTTCCTTCTATGTCACATACTCCTCCTTCACTTTTACCCAAGAAGGTGCAACAAAATGTAAAAACCCACTACCCTCCAAAGAGGTAGTTGAGCCTACAACACCTTCCATCACTAGTTCATCTACCATGCCCTTACCCAGGAAGGTACAACCCAAGCCTAAAATATTACCACCTACCAAATCGGTGGTCAAACCTATCCCATCTCTAATTCCACCTCCTGTAGTACCTCACACATCACAATCACCTACACTTCAATCCAGACCAACACTCACCTCACATTGTGATCCATTGGCGGGTCTTATGCCAACATTCTAGCCAACCTTTTAGAGACCATTATCATCACATTACCCCCTTAGACCTTACAACCCACTCAAGCCCAAACCAAAAGGGTTTGATGATACTAAAATTTGCACCTACCATCGTGTGCCAGGACATGATGTAGAAAATTGTAAGGCTCTAAAAACCATTCTTCTCCAACTTTTTCCTCCTGAACAAAAATTTGATGATGATGATATTCTAGATGAGGACCCATTTCCACCTCCACCTATCACTACACATCCTCTCCCACTACTATTTAGGGACCTCGTAGCACCACCTCCAAAATTTGAGATCAATATGGTTTATATAGGAGAACTAGCCAAAACCCCACCAAAATGCCAGTGCGCCCTACTCATTTCACAAGGTTCTTACCCCGCACTAGGTTTTTTTCCATCATGTTGTTATAATTTTCTTAACACACCTTCTCCATCCACCTCTCTTCCTCGATTAACATGATTCAAGTTGCCACTCGCGCTCGAAATAAAAAGGAAAGGAGAAAGCAACTAGCCCATCTGCCAATCCTGTGCCCAACATACCATCTACACCTTCACCAAAAATCACCATTCGGGGACCCACATATCCTATTTCTGATGGTGTCACCCATTGTACAATGATAAAATAATTGCACCAATCCCCTCTAAAAATGTCCTTGTACGACCTCATCCAAACTTCTGAATCCCATTAATAGGCCCTCATGGAGGTTCTTCAATCCATCGAGGTTTTACCTAATGACTTGACACCTGTGGCCTCCATTATCACCCCTCACCATGTATCTTATCTCACTAATTCATCCCCTTCCTCTACACTTGCCACTACTCAGCAAGTAGCTGCCCTCATTTTCTCCGAGGACAAGATTATACCTCTCTCGAACAGATGATCCGGATCCACGCCATTTTACTTTTTGTTTATATTGATAATATTTGTGTTCGATGCATTATGATCAATGGTGGTGCTAGCATCAACATCATCTCCTCCCATGCATACAATCAAATGCACATCCCTTCAAATTGCATGCATAATAACCCAGTTATGTTGTGTTCATTCAATGACATCATCACTTCCACTCTCGGCACCATCATCCTCCACATTTGTGTGGGCCCCTGTACCATTCCAAAACTATTCTATGTCTTAGAGGGGGAGTTCCAGTACAACCTGTTGCTTGGCTGACCTTGGATCCACATCATGGGTTGTGTTCCTTCAACCTTACATCGTTGTGTAAAATTTGAACATGAAGGACATAACTATACCATCCCTATTGACCCTTCGCCATTCAAAACCTATAACATGTTATACCAACCTAATGATGTCCTTATACCAGTTAAGGCATCTACCACTGTCGCCACTTCTTCTTCACCCATAGCCCCATCCACTAATGCTGCTGCTACCTTTTCCACACCTACCTCCTCCATTCCCACTGCCACCATAGCCTCTGCGCACTGACCCATCTGCTAATCCTTTTACTTCTCAACTAACCAATGCTTCTTCCTCCCAATTACCTACTGATTCATCTATTACTGCCACCCATATACCAACTACCGATCCCTTAGTAGGTGTTTTTCAATGTCTCACTCTGGGAGAGTACCACTTGTACAACATCAACACATTTCTTACTCCTCAAGAGTATGGTAACCTTCACCAAAATCCTTGCTATGATCACCATGTAGGTGAGTTTTTCTCTTATGGTCCTCCTCACCTTCATACAAACTTAACCTATGGGGGACTTGATACTTCTACATACTCACCCGAGCCACCTTCCCAAACGTAACCATTTTCTTTTGACCTTCAATCCCTCACCAATTGCCACTTTTCCCACACTTTCCTCCATTGTTGTGCATGGAAAGGCTTTGGCTTTGGGTTCTATGAACATGACCACCATACTATCATCTCGTGTACCACACGTAAACACAACGACTGTAGTGGTATTGGATTTGCTGAACCATCTTTCAAGAAAGCCCGCGTTGAACTCATTGAGGATGACAAACCTTCTTCACCCCATCTACTAACTTCCCCACCTTCACCCACAAAGTCTATGGATTCAAGAATCCATTCCTCCTAATTTTTTTTTTCATAAACACCATTTTCCTAGGACCTCTGAATTATCAACACGATGGAAAGGATCCATCTTCCTTTCCCTTCTTGTATCTTCACATGATTGATGAAGATACACCTTCTATTACGTCGTTTAATGTTAGGACGATGAGTTTATTCTCACCTACCTTGGTGCAAAAGATTCTTATATTCACCAGTCATTACCTTCTGAGACGTAAACCATGTTAAATGAATCGACCATTGAAATCAATATTAACACTCAAGATGACCCACATATTCTAAAGATAGGCAAATCTTTAGATGATGCAAGACATGAATCTTTTACCTCATTCCTCTGAGATCATAGCAATGAATTTTCTTGGTACTATGATGATATGTCGGTATTGACCCAAACATTATGGTCCATAATATCGTAAGTATTTCTAAAGCCAAACCCGTAAAACAGAAGCTATGAAAAATACATCCTCGCATTTCCCTTCTTGTCAAAGAAGAACTTTAGTGCCTTCTCTCAGTTTCCTTCATCCTACCCATTGATTATCCCTAATGGATCTCTAACATCATTCTTGTCACAAAATCAATAGGAGGACTCCGCATATGCATGGATTTCTATGACATTAATTTAGCCTTCCCTAAAGACGACTTCCCTCTACCTAGTATAGACTAAATAGTTGATCTCACTGCTGGCCATGAGATTTTATCACTCTTGGAAGGATTCTCGGTTATAACCAAATATTACTCACCTCGGGAGATCAACAAAAACTACATTCATCACTCCCTGGGGACCTTTTGTTATCGAGTCATGCCCTTTGGCCTTAAAAATGCTTTGTGCTACATATTAATAAGCTATGAATTATATCTTTCATGACCTCATGCATCACATATTGGAAGATTATATAGCTGACCTTCTTGCATAATCCAAACATCAAGTTGAACACCTTACAATCCTTAAGGACATTTTTTACCATCTTATCAAGTATTGTGTTCACCTTTAACCTCGAAGTGTGTCTTCGCCGTCCTCTTAGGACAACTCCTTGGTTTAATTGTTTCTTTGCGTGGCATATAATTCAATCCCACTAAAATCAAGGCTATTCTCGAAATGCCTCCACCTACTAACCTTAGCCAACTACGTAGTTTGCAAGGTGACTTGCAGATCTATCCGTAGTTTTATTTTGTAGCTTTATGACCTCTACCACACCTTTCATCATCTCCTTAAAAAGGATGTCTCCTTCAAATAGGATGATGAATGGTACAAATCCTTTTAGGCCTTAAAACATTATCTCCTCCAACCACCTGTACTTGTTCCTCCTTGGGAGCCATGCTCGCTCATCATGATGAGAAACACGGGGAAAAACAGGTTTGTTATATAAGTCGTACGCTTTTAGATTATCAAACCCGATACACCCACACCGAAAAATCTTCCTAGCCTTATTTTTGTCACTACTAAACTTCACCATTACCTACTTAACCATAAAAATTTAGTTGTCACTAATACAAACCCCTTAAATTACATGTATGCTAAGCCCTACCAAAATCGGTGTCTTTGCATGTTGGCTCATGCTTCTTGCACCTAGACCTCAAATTCATTCATAAAAAATCTATCAAAGGCCAAACTATTGCTGACTAGCTTGCAGACACACCTCTCTCCAGAGATCAACCCTCTAACTTTGATTACCCATATGATTCCATTACTACCCTCTCGTTGGATGATACCATTTACCACGATGACCTTATTCTTTGATGGTTCCAAATGTCAGTGTGGAGGTGGTGTTGGAGTTATCCCGATTCTTCTTGACGGTGAGCCTATGCCGCTATATTTAAAATTAGATTTTGAATGTACTAACAATATCACTGAATATGAAGAACTCGTGTTAGGCCTTCAAACCGCCATTACCTTAGACATAAAATCAATTAATATCTTTTGTGACTCTCAATTGGTTGTAAATCAATTCAATGGTATATACGAGTATGAACTTCAAATCAAGTCAATGGTAGACATAATTTTGACTACCTTTGACCATTATGAACTTCAAACCACTCCATGTTCCACTAAAAATTTAGATATACTGATGAGGGTCATCAATCCTCTCCATTATTAATGTCAATCTAGGGTTTTGGTGTCGATGGTTTGTATGTATTAAGAGAAAATATCTTTGGATAACAATGATGTTGAATACAATCCAAACTTGCATAAAATAAATCACACATGCAGAAATGTAAAGGCACACTTGCAGAAATAAAGTTTGCATGAAAGAAATCACACTTTGCATAAATGAAATTTCTGAATTAAAAATAAAGGAAAGATAAATAGGACACCTGCAGGTTCACAAAAGAAATTGTACGGACAAAAGAATTACATAACATAAAATCAGAAATCACAACAAAAGGAAAACGATAGAAATAAAGAAATGAACATAACACATGGATCCATATTCCTTGGAATGAGTGGCTAGTTCATTCCTTGGAAGAGGACTTAATTCATACTTTTAATTCAAAATCTGCAGAATAATTTCTCTCAGAAGATTAATGAGGAAGAACAAATATATTATTCTTGGTAGTGAAAATTACATATATGAGTGTGGAAGGTTGCATTTATAATTTATGCATCCAACCAACTTCTTATTTTGGGAAATATAATCTAATCTTATCTTTATTCCAATCCTAACAACTAATATCTCCATCTCCACAAAATAAGGGGAGAGATATATTATTGGAGTTAAATCTTATCTTGCTTATTTTAGGAAGATTTACTCCCAAATATTCTCCTTGCTTTTTGGTAAGAAGAATCAACATGATTTTATTCTCCTACTTTATTGGAAGGAGTTTTTCCTCAAAACATTACTTTGACCAAATGCCTCTCCTAGATTTTCCATTTGACTTTGTTGTTTTTGACTGTGGAACTTTTGGTGCTCGTCTGATACACTTTTTCCTTGGACTGCAACTCACTAAATGTTAGATTTATTTTTATTGGTAAAACCTGTAGAAAATATGAATGAAATTTTTATTAAAAAAATTGCTATGAACAAAAACCTCTATCATATTTTCCATTTGACTTTTCATTTTCTCGCCGTGGAACTTTTAGTTCTCATCGATATACTTTTCCTTGGACTGCAACTCACTAACAGTTATAATTATCCTTGTTGGTAAAACCTATAGAAAATCTGAATGAGGTTTTTGTTAAACACGTTGCTATGAAAATAAAATTATCTCATATTTCCCATTGGACTATCTGATTATTCACAATTCCTCATTTTATGCAGGTCTTGAAACTAAAACTCCAAGTTCTAGAATTAAATTTGCAAGTTCTGGAACAAAAACTACAAGTTCGAGAGATAACTCCAATTGTTACGTGTTAGTAGAAGACAAAAAAGTAAAAAAATAGACAGAAAAGAGAAAGATGACAAAAAGGGTGGTCCCATCGGGCATGCCAGGAATGTTTTCCAAATTTCTCATTCTTAATGAAGTTAATGCACTAGCTACTAAATAAATTAGCAACTCGAAATGCTAGAGGGTTTATGTTACCTCATATGTGATGTGATGTGGATACTTAAATGATGATGGATAAGATTACTACAAATCAAATCAAACCTACAAGAATGGAATGAAGATGGATTAGATAGATATATGCAGGGTTTTCCGACAATGTAGTTCCAAGAAGTGATTAGCTCCCTTTCATGGATTTCAACACCTATTTTAAAAAAACAATGTAAAAGATGAAATTACGAAGCATGTAGAAACAAAAATATTATTGAATATGGGAAGATGATAAAAAATGATCTATGTAAATAAATGTAAATTGGTAATTTTACTGGTTTGGGTCTATGGCAACCCCATCGCAAGGAGGTAGGTCGACGATGACTTAGGAGGGCATATTTGGACTATAAGATGAATATGTAGATTTGAAGGATCATAATTCCAATTAGAGGATGAAAAGATCTTTTGTATGTTGTTATTAGTTTGCAAGAAATAATGAAAGACAGAAAAACCCCGAAAAATGACCGAAAAGCGACAAGAGAGGAATTCGATAGACAAACTTGGCACAGGTTGATAGGGACCCAGTTTGAACGACGTTGACTATATCAAAGTTAGATATGGACGAAGAAAGGTAAGGCAAAAGAGTAGCCTATAAATAAATAATTGAGAGAGGTGGCTGCTTTGAAGAATCTCTAAGCACTATTGTTGATGGTATGAATCAGAAGAGACTAGATATGAGAAATACCCGGATAATATGATAAAATCTTAATAAAGTAACAAGATGATATCGATAAACCTCACGAAGGATGATCCTGAGGGATGTAAGAATGCTGAAAATATGTCTAGGATATATGTAAGTGTTTCAAGGATGTTCTACACGAGGAAGGATGCTCATCTCGCAAGGAAAGCTGAATTTGCATGCATTTGATGATGAATACAAAGAAAGCAACTAGTTTTATAGGGTCGACAATGACCAGGTTGGGTTGCCACCAATTATGGAGAAAATTTCCCCAATGGGTTACTTTTGTGATTTTGATGAGATTTTAGAACTTAAAGAATAGAAGGATTCTTTAAAGCACTTAGGTGGGCAAGAGATGAGATAAGGGTAGTTAGGGAATAAAAATAGATAAAATATATAAAAGCAAATGGGATGTGTGTGTAGGATACAATCAATAAAAATAGAATTTTGGTTAGGGCAATGGATGAGGATTAATTAATATTAATTAATTAATTACTATTAAATAATTAATTAATATGAATAAAGATCAATGTGGATGGGATAATTGGGCATATAAGATATTAAATGATTAACTAATGAATTTCACTTAATTAATTAATGAGGACTGGGAGGTCATTTAATTAAAGGAATGGGGATGACTAAATAAATATGCACACGCAAGTGATGAGGGTATGGATATTGAACTTAGGTCTCTACAAAAACACATCAAATCCTAAAAATAAGAAGATGCAAATGGGGAGTCGATGACCCCCCAGAGGTAACTTTGACCGAGTGAAATTACAATCCAGGTGATGCACTACATTTCAGACTCCATGTAGTTATGTGTATGTGTGTAAAATTATTCCCTAGGTGGATCTTGTGCAAGATGCATTGAATATCGAGAAACTAGATATAACAATGGAAGTAGATGTATGGATGTAAAAATGAACTTCCCCTCTAATGAATTGTATGCAAAAGAATACATTCCCTTGTCCCTTAAATGATAGCTAGATGGATGCTTTGATGCTCCTAAATTCCTTTGGATGCAACCTTAGGTGATAGTAATAGATGCTTAGAGCTTGGTCCTTTATTATGGTCATATAGCTTTGCATTTATATGATTCCCTTGTTTGAATTTCGTAATTAACCACTAAAAGGCTGACCCATAAGAAAACAATATGCCCAATGGCTAGAAGAAGCCCAAAATAGGTGAGCAAGATACAACGAGGTCAAGACACCCATAAGGGATGAGGGCACTGGGTGCTTTAAGGCGTCTTGGCTGGGTGTTGGTGTCCAGACTCAAAAAATATGAAGTATCGAAAGTCAAACTAGGAAATAGGGTTTAAGGCTAAGAAGGAAACCATAAAGAAATAAAATAGGCTAAAGACAATGGTTAATTAGTAATTTTCTCACTTAGGAATCATATGAATAGTAATATGTGATCAAGACCTATAAATATACCCAAGTGTGTGATTTAGTGTCTACATTTTCCCCCACTTTATGTTGTTGAAAAAATGCTCGATAACATAAAGTAGATAAGAGATGCATACCTGATAACCATGTAGATCTATGGTGAAATCATGCCGAGGAGAGAAGAAAAAGTGTGGAGTGATAAAATGAAGCATGGAAGCTAGAGAAGAGGAAGTGACCCTAGGGGTGAAAGTGTATGTGTATATGTCACGATGCACTTTGTTGTTGATGTCGCTTGACATGTTTGATGTGTTATTTGAAACATTTCCCATTGATAAAATATTAAATTCTAGAAGTTAGTAAATAATTAAAATGAAATGAGTTAATTTCTAAAGATTTAATCAAGAGAAAAAGCCATAAAATTAAAATTGGAAAGAAATAATTAAAGGATTAAATGCTAAAGAAATATGTATAAGAAGACACCTTTTAATAGGGTGAGAGATATGTGCATAGGAACCCCTTTAAAATAGGGGTAAAATAAAAGAGTTATAAGAGTTCCCGAACTCCTTTTAAAGGAGGGATTAAAAGTTATATAATGAACCCATTATGAGTGTATGTAAGTAATGGTAATATGTAATAAATAAAATAAATACCCCCATTTGTGTGTGTGTAAAAGTAAAGTAACATGGGTAAATAAAGAGTTAATAAAATAAAAAAGAATGATTATCGAGTACCCGATAAATAAGTATGAATTATTTATTAATTATAATGAAGTAATATTAAATATGTAATGAAGAGGTGTGATTATTGGTAACCACCTCTTGAAAATTATAAATAAGAGAGCAAACTTTGGAATGGAAGAGCATGAAATATTATGTATATTTGAGGACCCTTTAATATAGGGTGGATAAAATAAAAAGAACTTCTCGAACATGGATGTGTTGAGAAGGGTAATTAATGAGTACCATTTGGAAAATATATTAATGTTGGTAAAGTAATTAATAAAATTTGTTTTGAATGGGTATGTTGGTTGAAACCCTACCTAGTGAAAATTATTTAAATTGTGGTGCGAGGTTTTAATACCCATAGGAATATGTGTGATCAAGTAATTTTTATTTGATACTGAGTGAAGGAAAGTGGTGGGCATTGGAGAGGGCATTCTAGAGGGGTGTCCTAACTGGGGTATGTAAAGTATAACCCAAGATGGTTCCTGGCCAGGGCAAGAAGATTATTTGTTACATATTTCCTCCTAATAATGTGGCCATAGCTTGAGGTGTTGAATCCTGGTATCACTTAGGAGTTTCCTGAGCCACACATAGTCCTCACCTAGATATGCATATCTAAAGTATCATGTAGGGATTACTTGAGGCACACAGAGTCCTCCCCATTGTGTTATGTTTAATATTTGAACTATTGTTTTTTTTTGGTTTAAAATACATTAGGAGGATTTTTATATGGTAAAATATTAGGATTATTAAATGGGAAAAAGTCATATCACATGATATGTTGTGCTTGTGACTATTTTTTCCCATAAGGATGGACCTACAAAACAAAATAGCAAAAAAGTAGTCAAATATGTGTTTATGAAATTTTTGATGCAAATATATAAAAATGTAAATAAAAGGAACATGTGCGCTTTAATCACGTGACGAGTGAAAATGATAGAAAGTGTCCTGAAATGTTGTAGAAGAACATTTTTGGGCGATCTCACGCCAAGAATGAGTTTTTGGGAAATATCATGCCACGATAGAAGAAGTGTTGGGGAGAAAGGTCTAGTGTTATTCTCCATCCATGAATGCTTCTTGAAATTTATACACCACTTGTAGATGGCGTGATCCTATTGTTTTCCAATTTTATGTAGTTCAATCCAATGTAAATAGAAAAAGGAGATATAATGCATTCTGATTGCTGGAGGATTGTGCATGTTTTGTGTAAACAATCTGTGTAACTTTGTTATAAATCTGTGCTAATCTGAAAAAAATGTAGTCTCTTATTTCACTAAATTCTATGCGCACTAGGACCTACTTCATGATGGTTGAATGCTCACCCAAAGTGCATGCAGCTACCATGTCCCTCCTTTGTGATGCTTGTCAAGATGTTAGCATATAGATACATGATGATAAATAACCAAGTATTCATTCAATCATACTAAACCAATGCATACATTCAATTGGAAACACACATAATAAGGAAACATAACAGCTTAGATAATAATCAATACCAATTACACCATGAATTCACCATACTCAGATACATCAATAATCATAATCCATCCTCCATATTCCATTATAACAAAGTCTTACATAATAGAAGCTGAATACATCAATATACCAAGGTGTTGGAACATGCACAAGTATCAAACCCTAATCCATAACCTTGCATACAAATACTCTCAGCACTCAGACATGAACGATGGGACATGGTCATGGTACCAAAAACAATGACATATAAAAATATATATAGGGGTGGGGACTTGCCCTTCACCACCCACGCACTCTAAAAATAACCAGACATTAAATATTGTTACTAATAATAGATTATCCTATAAATAAACTTCTCTTGAATCCTATTAATATCCTAATCTATGCATGACCTTTCATCTTTGTTTTGCATGTGCTTTATCCAAAATTAGACCTTCCTTGCCCTCTAAGCCTCCTTAATTTTCTATGGATCCGAATCATTGCTTGGTCAACACTCTTACTCTTCTTTTTTAATTTTATCCCATGATACAAAAATCAGCTAAGTCCCAAAGGTTCCCTACTTAGGCACGAACCTCTGCATGTTATCCATTCTTCCCATGCACACCCCTTTGTGCCTATTCTCATGTGTTCCCTATGTCCTTGTGCGCAACATGTATTTATTCAATTGTGTTGTGTAAAATTACCCCACACTAATATGGATTGTTGTCCTCAACAATGGTTCGTCCATCTTGATCCTCCAAATAATGTATATATAACATAAAGAAAGAATAAATAATTCAATGCCCAAAAATAATTTCTTATAAATCATATCAGGCCCCAAGATTTTGAAGGAGTTATAAGAAGTCGAACTTATCTCACCCTCCAATTTCTTCCACTCATTGAGTTCCTCCAATGCTTTCTCGTGTGTTGTGTCTACAATCCCCGGTACTTGGTCATGCGTCAACTCTTCAATTCTTGTCTTAAGTTCTTGGATAACCATAGTTAACTCTATAGAATCTCCTAGAATATCCATGCATTCCAACACCATATTCTGAAACTGGCTTATCTAGAGCTCTAGTTTATCCTTTTTGGCCTTAATTAACTCTTTTGTTTTTTTACCTTGGCCATTACCTTAGTGCACTCTATCTTATTGGTTAGTGTCTTTTCCTATATGAACTCCGAGCTTTGAATCTTCATTACTTACCCTCACGCCAAGGATAGGGTTGCACTTCGACACTTGTTGAAATCCAAATCAGCTTTAATAATCACCTCCTTGAGTTGTGTGAATAGATCCTCAAGTTCATATATTCTGGCTTCAACAACTATCTTATTTTCTTCCTTTTCCTTTTTAAATTCCTATGCTATCGGACCCACATCACTTTTTATATTTACCAGAAGCATCCCTACCAATTATTCAATGCACTCCATCTCATCATTATAGTCGCATATTACCTGGCTCACTAAGGTTGGGAATTGACCTAAGATCTTCTTTACCACCGTGCCCGAACTATCATATGCTTCCTTGGTGTGATTTTGTTCTCCATGGATATCATGCTTAATATTTTCAATCTCGTTCTCCTTATCATTCTTATCTACTACCATTACCCTCATTGTAGTTCCGAATCTAAATTTGTACATGTAACATCCACAACCAACTAATTCAAGGCATTACATTCTTGTTCATCTATCAAAACATATGATCTACCTGCTTTTATTTCTTCCCATGGTCACTCTTAAGCTCTACAACATTGAGGGAATTATTACTTACTTAAAACTCAAGATCTTTTGTATTCGTATAAAAATTATAAGACATCATCTTCCTAGTGCGTGAGATACATCTATGTTTATGCATTATATCCCAACCACATAGTTTGTCACTAGTTATTTTGCTAAGGAATCACACCCTCAATACCTTGTAGGATAATTTACAAAGTCTAGATGCGGTGACCTAGAGTCCACCTCTTTCTAACCACCTTCACTTTTATCCTCTGCTTCCTTAGAGTGAAGGGGCCTATGTTATTCACACCGTTCATTCTCTTATCTTCATTAATAACATAGGCATCATATGTATATTTTTCTCCTCTCACGCCTCCTCACGCATGTTTGAATTATCCTTTCATGGGATCTTGGATTGATCCTTATCTTTCTAGCCAGAACTTCCTTCACTGGTCGCACCTTCTTGTTTCTATGCCACCTTCCTTGCCTCTTTATCAACCCATTCGTGCTCCAAGTATCTCAGTAATCTCCATTTCTATATAAAGACAAAAACATATCTATACGTCATCCCCTTTATTGTGAAATTAAACTGGGGTATAGGTCCAAATTATCTAGCTCTAAAGTCTCTAAATAGGAAATCCTGAAGTTATACCTATAGGTCATGCAAAATATATATAGGTCGAATCCATCTTATCAACATCAAAGGTCAAATTCTACGCATCCTTAATCCTATTCACCACACACTTGAAATATCAGGTAGTGAATGCAAATGGAAGCTTGCACCATGGGCCGATATCTAAACCAACACTCACCACACATTACGATCCATTGGAAGGGTCTTATGCCAACATTCTAGCCAACCTTTTAGAGATTTTTGTCATCACATTACCCCCTTAGACCTTACACCCACTCAAGCCCAAACAAAAAGGGTTTGGCGATACTAAAACTTGCACCTACCATCGTGTGCCAGGACATGATGTAGAAGATTGTAAGGATCTAAAACTGTTCTTCTCCAAATTTGTCCTCTTGAATTTTTTTTTTGATGACAATGATATTCTAGACGAGGACACATTTGCATCTCCAACTATCACTACACATCCTCACCCACTACCTATTCAGGGACCTATTGCACCACCTTTAAAATTTGAGATCAATATGGTTTGTATAGGAGAACTAGCCAAAACCCCACCAAAATTCCAATGCACCCTACTCATTTCGTAAGGTTCTTACCCCAAACTAGATTTTTGTCCATCATGTTGTTATACTTTTCTTGACCCACCCTCTCCATCCACCTCTCTTAGATTAACATAATTCAAGTTGTCACTTGTGCTCGGAAAGACAAAGGAAAGGATAAAGCAACTAGCCCATCCGCCAATCTGTACCCACCACACCATCTGCACCTTCACCAAAAATAACCATTCGGGGACCCACATATCTAATTTGTGATGGTGTCACCCATTGTACAATGATAAAATAATTGCAGCAATCCCCTCTAAAAATGTCCTTGTATGACTTTGTTCAAAATTTTGTATCCCATTGACAAGCCCTCATGGAGGTTCTTCAATCCATCGAGGTTTTACCTAACGACTTGACACCCGTGGCCTCCATTATCACCCCTCACCATTTTTTTTCTCAAACTAATTCATCCCCTTCATCTACACCTGCCACTACTCACCAAGTAGCTTCCCTCATTTTCTCCAAGGAAAAGATTATACGTCTCCGATTAGATGATCCAGATCCTTCCATTTTAATTTTTGTTATATTGATAATATTCATGTTCAATGTGTTATGATTGATGGCGGTGCTAACATCAACATCATCTCCTCCCATGCGTATAATCAAATGCACATCCCTTCAAATTACATGCATAATAACCCAGTTATGTTGTGTTCATTCAATGACGCCATCACTTCCACTCTCAACACCATCATCCTCCACATTTGTGTGGGCCCCGTACCATTCCGAAACTATTCTATGTCTTAGAGGGGAGTTCCAATACAACTTTGTTGCTTGGCCGACCTTGGATCCACATCATGGGTTGTGTTCCTTCAACCTTACATCGTTGTGTAAAATTTGAACATGAAGGACATAACTATACCATCCCTATTAACCCTTTGCCATTCAAAACCTGTAACATGTTATACTGATCTAATGATGTCCTTATACCAGTTAAGGCATAAACGAATATCTCCACTTCTTCTTCACCCACAGCCCCATCCACTGATGTTGTTGCTACCTTTTCCACACCTACCTCCTCCATTCCCACTGCCACCATAGCTTCTACAGATTGACCCATCCGCTAATCCTTCTACTTCTCAATTGACCAATGCTTCTTCCTCCCAATCACCTAGTGATTCATCTATTCCCTGCCACCCATATACCAACTACCGATCCCTTATTAGGTTTTTTTCAATGTCTCACTCTGAGGGAGTACCACATGTACAACATCAACACATTCCTTACTCCTCAAGAGTATGGTAACCTTCACCAACATCCTCGCTATGATCACCATGTAGGTGAGGTTTTCTCTTATGGTCCTCCTCACCTTCATACAAACTTAACCTATGGGGACTTGATACTTCTACATACTCACTCGAGCCACGTTCCCAAACGTGACCATTTTCTTCTGACCTTCAATCCCTCACCAACTGCCACTTTGTCCACACTTTCCAATACCATTGTGCATCGAAAGGCTTTGGCTTTGGGTTATATGAACATAGAATCCATACTATCATCCCGTGTACCACACGTAAACACAACGACCATAGTGGTATTGGATTTTTCAAACCATCTTTCAAGAAAGATTGCGTTGAACTCATTGAGGATGAAAAAAATTTCACCCCATCTACTAACTTCCCCACCTTCACCCACAAAGTCTATGGATTCAGAATCCATTCCTCCTAAAAAAATCATAAACACCATTTTCCTAAGACCTCTGAATTATCAACGCGATGGAAAGGATCCATCTTCCCTTCCCTTCTTGTATCTTGACATGATTGATTAAGAAACACCTTCTATTACATCGTTCAATGTTAGGACAATGAGTCTATTCTCACCTACCTTAGTGCAGAAGATTCTTATATTCACCAGTCATTACCTTCTGAAATGTAAACCATGTTAAATGAATCGACCAGTTGAAATCAATATTAACACTCAGGATGACCCACATACTCTAAAGATAGGAAAATATTTAGATGATGCCGGACATGAATCTTTTACCTCATTCCTCTAAGATCATAGCAATGTTTTTTCTTGGTCCTACGCTGATATGTCCGGTATTGACCCAAACATTGTGGTCCACAATATCATAAGTATTCTGAAGCCAAACCAATAAACCTAGAAGATGTGAAAAATACATCCTCGCATTGCCCTTCTTGTCAAAGAAGAACTTCAATGCCTTCTCTCGGTTTCCTTCATCCTACCCATTGATTATCCCCAATGGATCTCTAACATCATTCTTGTCATAAAATCAATAGGAGGACTCCGCATATGCATGGATTTCTGTGACCTTAATTTAGCCTTCCCTAAAGATGACTTCCCTCTACCTAGTATAGACCAACTAGTTGATCTCACTACCGGCCATGAGATGTTATCACTCATGGAAAGATTCTCGGGTTATAACTAAATATTACTCACCCCGAGAGATCAACAAAAACTACCTTCATCACTCCCTGGGGGACCTTCTGTTATCAAGTCATGCCCTTTGGCCTTAAAAATGCTAGTGCTACATATCAATGAGCTATGAATTATATCTTTCATGACATCATGCATTACATATTGGAATATTATATAGATGACCTTCTTGCCAAATCCAAACATCGAGATGAACACCTTACAATCCTTAAGGTCATTTTTGACCATCTTATCAAGTATTGTGTTCGCCTTCAACCTAAGAAGTGTGTCTTCACTTGTCCTCTTAGGAAAACTCCTTGGTTTAATTTTTTCTTTGTGTGGTATAGATGTCAATCCCACTAAAATCAAGGCTATTCTCGAAATGCCTCCACCTACTAACCTTCTCCAACTACATAGTTTGCAAGGCAAGTTGTAGTCTATCCGTCGTTTTATTTCACATCTTTCTGACCGCTGCCACCCCTTTCATCATCTCCTCAAAAAGGATGTCTCCTTCAAATGGGATGATGAATGCCACAAATCCTTTGAGGCCTTAAAATAGTACCTCCTCCAACCACCTATACTCATTCCTCCTTGGGAGCCATGCTCACTCATCACGATGAGAAAAACAGGGAGCAAACAGTTTATTAAATAACCCGTATGCTTTTGGATTATGAAACCTAATACACCAACGCCAAAAAACTCTTCTTAGCCTTATTTTTGTCACTACTAAACTTCACCATTACCTACTTAACTATAAAACTTTTGTTGTCACCAATACAAACCCCTTAAATTACATGTATGCTAAGCCCTACCAAAATCGGAGGGCAGCATGTTGGCTTATGCTTCTTGCAAACCTAGACCTCGAATTCATTCATAAAAATATATCAAAGGCCAAACTATCGCTGACCAACTTGCAGACACACCTCTCTCTAGAGATCAACCCTCTAACTTTGATTTCCCAGATGAATCCATTGCTACCCTCTCATTGGATGATACCATTTACCCGATGACCTTATTCTTTGATGGTTCCAAATGTCAGTGTGGAGGTGGTGCTTGGAGTTATCCTCATTCCTCTTGATGGTGATCCTATGCTGTTATATTTAAAATTAGATTTTGAATGTACTAAAAATATCACCGAATATGAAGAACTCATATTAGGCCTTCAAATCGCCATTGCCTTAGACATAAAATCAATTAATATATTTTACAACTCTCAATTGGTTGTAAATCAATTCAATGGTATATACGAGTATGAACTTCAAATCAAGTCAATGGTAGACATAATTTTGACTACCTTTGACCGTTATGAACTTCAAACCACTCCACGTTCCACTAAAAAAATTACGAGATAATGATGAGGTTCATCAATCCTCTCCATTAATAATGTCAATCTAGGGTTGGTGTCTGATGGTTGTATGCATTAAGAGAAAAAATATCTTTGGAAAATAACTCTGTTAAACACAATCCAAACTTGCATAAAATAAATCACACATGCAAAAATGTAAAGGCACACTTGCAGAAATAAAGTTTTCATGAAAGAAATCACACTTTGCATAAATGAAATTGCTGAATTAAAAATAAAGGAAAGATAAATAGGACACCTGCAAGTTCACAAAATAAATTGTACGGACAAAAGAATTACATAACATAAAATCAGAAATCACAACAAAAGGAAAACGACAGAAATAAAGAAATGAACATAACACATGGATCCATATTCCTTGGAATGAGTGGCCAGCTCATTCCTTGGAAGAGGACTTAATTCATACTTTTAATTCAAAATCTGCAGAATAATTTCTCTCAGAAGATTAATGAGGAAGAATAGATATATTATTCTTGGTAGTGAAAATTACATATATGAGTGTGGAAGGTTACATTTATAATTTATGCATCCAACCAACTTCTTATTTTGGGAAATATACTCTAATCTTATCTTTATTCCAATTCTAACTAAGATCTCCATCTCTACAAAATGCAGAGAGAGATATATTATTGGAGTCAAATCTTATCTTGCTTATTTTAGGAAGATTTGCTCCCAAATATTCTCCTTGCTTTTTGGTAAGAAGAATCAAAATGATTTTATTATCCTACTTTATTGGAAGGAGGTTTTTCCTCAAAACATTACTTTGACCAAATATCTCTCCTGGATTTTCCATTTGACTTTGTTGTTTTTGACTGTGGAACTTTTGGTGCTCGTTTGATACACTTTTTCCTTGAATTGCAATTCACTAAACATTAGATTTATTTTTATTCGTAAAACATCTAGAAAATATGAATGAATTTTTTTAAAAAACATTGCTATGAACAAAAACCTCTCTCAAATTTTTCATTCTACTTTTCATTTTTGGGTGTGGAACTTTTAGTTCTCATCGATACACTTTTCCTTGGACTGAACTCACTAAAAGTTATATTTATCCTTGTTGGTAAAACATGTAGCAAATCTAAATTAGATTTTTGTTAAACACATTTCTATGAAAAGAAACCTATCTCAGATTTCCCATTGGACTCTCTGATTATTCATAATTCCTCATTTTATGCAGGTTCCGAAACTAAAACTGCAAGTTCCGAAACTAAATCTGCAAGTTCTGGAACTAAAACTGCAAGTTCCAGAGATAACTCCAATTGTTCTGTAGCTAACTCACATTGTTCTGGAGTTAATTCCAATTGTTCGAACAAAATCAAAGTTCCGCAGACTAAATCAGCAAGTTCGAACTAAAACTACAAGTTCCGGAGAGCTAACTCCAATTGTTTCGGAGCTAACTAAAAACAAATATAACTTTTACACACAATCTTGGATTGAGATGATTATTTTTTTGAACTTGCATAATTTTAAAATAGGAATATGGATATGAAATCATATTTGAGTTTAGATATACAATTCATTATCAATTCCACTTTTCCTAGAACTAGCATTATCTTTCCTTTATGGCCTGCATACACAAGACTTTGCATCTTTCCTAAATAATCAACAAGATTAGTCAAAAAAATAGATAACAAAATAATTCTAAAGAATGAACAAGATATATATCCTATATTCTATCTTAAGAAAACTATAAGTTCTAAGATTACATTTAAATCCACTTTCAAAGGTAACTTGGAAGGACAAAATAATGGTAATTTATGGCCAATTTATGGCCTCATCGAGATACCATATCCTACCTTACTTCTCAAATACCTGCCTTACCCTCGACTCAAAAATATTTTTCATAATACAAAGGATGCAATCACCTTCCTATCTATTTTGAGACATCAACCTTGTCGGAACTGTTCAACATGACCCACATGACCTTTGGTATAAGCAGTTTGCTGACTACCTTTCCCTTTCAGTTCTACCTCCAGACCTTACTCACAATGGACAACGATCCTTTCTCAAAAGTGTCTCTTGGTATGTCATCATGGGAGGCCTTCTTTATAAACATGGCTTTGATGGTATCCTCTTATGATGCCTTACAAGTTCTGAAATTCCCTACACCATCAAGGAAGTTCACGATGGAATTTGTGGAGGTCACTTCAATGGTTTAGCTGTCGCTAAACACATTCTCCGCCTAGGATATTATTGGCCAACCTTAAACCATGATTGTTGTGATTATGTCAAACATTGTGTGAAGTGCCAACAACATGCTAATATTCATCACATGCCTAGTCACACCTTACAGGTCGCATGAGACCTTTGACCTTTCTCTCAATGGGGTTTGGATCTTGTTGGAGAAATCAATCCCCATTCTTCACAATGCCATCAATGGATTATTACCACTACTAAATACTACACTAAATGGGTAGAATCCATACCTCTTATTTAAAAAAGCCAAGAAAATATGTGAATTCATCAATCATCATATCATTTGTCGCTTTGGTGTTCCCCATCATCTAATCACTGATAATGGAAAATAGTTCAAAAATAAAACTCTATGGAAGCTTTGTGATGCCTTTGGCATTCAACTTAGTTTTTCTTCACCCTACTACCCTCAAACAAATGGCCAAGCTGAATCCACCAAAAAAACCTTAAACAAAATTCTTATGAAAGTTGTTGATGATACTGGAAAGGATTGGCACACGCACATTCCTTTTTCCTTATGGGCTTATCGTACTAGTATTCATACCTCAACTACGGCTACACCTTTCTCTCTAGTCTATGGTATAAAGGATGTTTTGCCTCTTGAAGTATAGATTTCATCTCTTCATATCTCACTCAAAGAGATGCTCAACAATGATGAATTTCTCCAAGACTATTTGGCACAACTTGAGTTATTAGATGAACATCATCTTAATGCTCTTGATCACCTTCAAATCTACCAAAAATGTATCAAATGTGCCTATGAAAAACACATCCATGAACGAACCTTCCAAGTTGGTGACCTCATCCTGAAAGAAAATCAACATGTAACAAAAGAGGAAAAAGTAAACGGGGAAAATTTTCTCCTAATTGGCTTGGACCTTATATCGTTACTCATACCTATGGATCAGGTGCTTATCATTTATCTTCACTCGAAGGTAAACCTGAACTGAAACCCTCAATGCCTTACATCTTTGACCATTCTATTGTTGAATTAATTCCTATATCACCTCTTGTCTATTCAATGCCCATCCCTTGAGCACTGTTCACCTTCCATTCTACCTATTTTAAGGATCAACAACTAAACCAGGATCATGTGATTACCCATTACCTCTCAACCTTGTCTTCAATATGAGTACCATGGCTCTACTCATGGCATGATTCTCATGGATAATTTTCATATTTTTCAAGATGGAATCCCATGGTTGTTCATCACTTAAAACCTCTCCATCATAGTTAACCTCTATGTGTTATAGTTTTTTCTTCAAACACAAGAGCCTATTTTTCTCTATAGTCTTGTCCATGACTTAAAAGTCCAAAAGCAAAACAATTTCAAAAGTAAAATGGGATTCCACTCCTTGAGTCAAACTTCCAGCAAAAATATGACTCCCTCAAAAAGGACATCTATGCTTTTTATCTCGTGGCTATAAATAGACTGCTCCCTCGAAGGACAACTATACGAAGTCAGTTGTATTGTACTTAGTCTATCATCAAAAGAAGACTATTCTTGCAAAAATAATAATAATAGTATTCTGAAGCTTCTGCATCAATCAACTTCACGAAGACCTCAAGGAGATAATATACTCATCCCACATAGACTTCCCACATCGATCAGTCTATCAAAAACAAAAGAAAAAAAGAAAAATATTAACTTTTTCATCATGGAATTGCCTATTATGATCTTGGGTCTCTTGCCAAGTTGACATATTGTCTCACACTAGGTTACACTAAAACCAACCTGCTTTCACCTTATCACCTTTTCACCCTAATTTCCCACCCGCTCAAGGGATGTGCCGCAAATGCGACATTTTGTAATCATGAGACTTTCTTCACCCTTAGAATAGTCAATCATGTAAATGCCTTTAGGGTCTTACGTTCATAAGCCCATCTTTGGTATGGTAGATTTGTTTTGGTTCTTACCAATTAGGCAGCTCTTCTGTCACCTCTTACCACTCACCTTCTTCATTACTTGTTGATTATCCTATACAAGACCAAGCCCTCAACACCTCAAATTAACCACACCTCAATGACCTCAATTCACCCCTGTCTTCATGACTTAGAATCCATCGTGCCTAAGTGACCTAAAATCAATCATGCTTAAGTGACCTAGATTCAATCATGCCTAAGTGACCTAAAATAAATCATACCCAAATAACCTAGAGTCAACCAAGCCTAAAACCTGTTAACCCATTTCTCTACCTCATCATATTCTTCCCTAGCTTATAGGAGAACTACATCGGCCTGAGATCCCTTTTCATCGAGGCTATGTAGGCAGCACTCCATGGGCATGAGACCCTTGGAGATTAGCTCGGCCACTCTTTAGCCTAACCAATTTCCCCCCCCCCCATGTTTTTAATTAAATTTTCACCTTAATTAGTTTCCATTTTTCACAACACTTAAAAATTAAACAATTAACAAACATAAATACCTGCCATTTTCTTAACAACATCATAGCATACATCCATCATTTCACATTTCCATGATATCAAATATTTTGGAAATCTATACCATAACATACATATACATCAACATCATAATTTATTTCCCATGTTACCAATAACTTGGAAATTAAATCAAAACCAACAAACCTTAACTCCACCATGCCTAACTCACCTAGAATTAATCATGCCTATACCTAACTCAACCATGCCTAATTGACCTAAACTCAGCCATGCCTTACTGGCCTAAACTCAAGCATTCCTAACTGACCTAAAATCCACCATGCCTAACCAACCTAACTCAACCATGCCTACATAACCTAGAATCAATCATGCCTACACCTAACTCAACCATGCCTACATGACCTCGACTCAAACATGCCTAATTCACCTAGTTTCCATCACATACATAATAAAAATGGAAATTAAAACCAAGTACATCATTAATACATACACATCACCATCAAAATAATCATCTATATCAATGAAAATATCTGTGTATCAATACATATGTACACAACTACAAATAAATACAAGTATCTCAAGATGCTCAGATATAGTCTCACTATCTTCGGCACGCAGCCGGTATAATAATCAAAATCACAAAACTCTCATGTACATCCTCACTATCATTAGCACATAGGCCGGTATATACCAAAAATCGATACACCAATCATATCAAGTGACTAATCATCACTCCACCTGATATCCATGCCTGTCTCATATATCTCCTCCTCATCACCTCTAGCTCGACGACCTACCCGCATCTCCCCACCTATCATGGGTCTCGGCCTAATATCTAACTTCCCCTCACTGGAAATGACCTCCATGAACTCATAGCATCGCCCGACTCTACCTCTAGGCTTGTTGGCCCTCTATGTTCTCATAACTATGAGTGTGGGATGTAGTCCTCTCACTCATTGTCGATGTGCCTGTACTCAGCATAGGAAGGGACATCTATCTTGGCAAGATTTAGATGATCCAAGTGTTGTACAACAAAAAATTTTCTCATGTAGGTGGATGTTAATACTTAAAGCCACCAGAAACTTTGAATGATGGAGGGCTTAGGACCTTATATGCAGATATGGATTTACGGGCATAGAGAAGATAGATATCTGATAAAAGAAGATAGATTTACAAAACTGAAACAAATTTGATTAGATAACAATATACGAGAGTTTCCCGGATAATTCTAGTTCCAAGAGGCTATGAACTCCCTTAGAGGATGTCAACCCATGTGTGATAAAGAATAATGATAAAATACAAGACAAATAGATAACATGCAAGCTGATGAACAAAGAAACTTGCAGATGTTGGTTTATAAATGGTTTTATTGATGTGATCTAGACACAACATGCAACATGAACCGCACTAAGTAAACCACCAAATCATGAATAGAGTATTATGGGGATCCCAGTGTCATTACAAGGACATTATGAGGATACTATGATAAATAAGAGGCTAAAAATTCAAAACAACATTTTCCCAAAATTTTCCAACTTATTCTTCCTTTTTTCAAAGAGGGGGACGACCCATATCTATAGCTTATGGATGAGGTTATACGAGGATTAACAGTAACCAAGTTTTTATAAATTAACCTTGGTTAAGAGACATGATGTGATCAAGTGGGGCTCATGATTTGAATTATGAGGTTAAAGAGATAAGGATGTGATAAGGAGTGGGGAGCATGATTGACATGGTTAGGTGCAATAATGCATCCCATTTTTGAATTTAGGAGTGGGGTGTCAGATGGGTATATTATTGCCCATGAATTGAATAAATTTAGGATATGTGAGATAATGCCAAATTTTAATTATTAAATGGGTTTACATGGAGCCCATTAATTAATTAAAATTTGGGTGAGTAAATGGATGGAATTTATTCAAATTTAGGAAAAAGAAAAGCGAGAGGGAAATTTTCATGAAGGAGAATAAATGTGGGATGAAGGAGAGGAGTTACACCAAAAATTGGTGTCTACACCTAGTAATACCGTGCCTCACTCAAAGAATCCCTAAACGTCACAATCGACACCGTCTCAGGTGGTGTCATAGGTCTCACAAAAACCCTTGAGCTCTGACCTACTAACGCTGGGCTTGGACCATGTACCAATGAGCCGTGTCCTCCTCCCCTGTACCATTAGAAGTTGTCCTACCATAACTACCTATAGTGTGGGACCCTGTCCCTGAGTTTTTGGAGGTGCATGTGCTATAACCTGGGCCTATAAGGCCACACCTAAGCTTTGTGTGGTGGCCAACCGGCCTGAAACTGCTACTAACACTGTAAAAAAACTAACTGTCCCCCATCTCCATCTCCATGCTATGTGGGAACCTATCCCTATGCTTTGGGCATGTAATTCCACTACTTGTGCCTCGATCGGTAAATTTCCCTTGTAAAGCTATAATCTATTCCTGAAGGGTAGCCACCGACCTGCAAGGTATCTGTTTGTACTATGATGGTAGCAAAGTTTGGCTACCCTAGCCTCGATGGTGCCACTCTTAGTTGTACCACCCAACATTGACTATATCTATTAGTGACCCCTACATTATCAATCCTCCTGTCCTTCACTTGATTCTCCTTCCCTATAGGCACACTCGGTCATGGTGGAGACATAGGTCTCTCCATGTAACACCCTAAACTGTTGTTACTTTCTCCAGAGCATTCAAGTATTGATAAATGATTTCTTCTGTATAAGGACATGTTCCTTTGGTTTTGGGGAAGTCATGCTTGATATGGATTGTATCCTCTCTGCTCTTGAAGATATTTGATTGAACCAGATTATGATTGGACGCTTTCATTTCTTTCATTCTTGCACTTAAGTTCAACCTGATTTTTGGATGAATTGTGGATTTATCCACCTTTATGACTCAGCCTTGGATCAGTTGCATTGATCCAAGGAATGTTTTAAGTTTATTCAGGATGAACAAATTTTATTGACTTTACAAAACTTTCAATGTATGACTGAGCTTTGAATGATCAAACCCGGAGGTTAACTCAGGCTGATCATGGTAAATGGAATTTGGTTCTAGATATCGTAACATCAGGAAAGGCCTGGACCTTAAGCCAGGTAAGATGTTTATGTTTTATATCTTAAGCTTAATTTATTGATGCCTAATGGAATCCTTTACAGGAATGTTTTATCCTGTATAGACTCTAACACTGATTAGTCCTATTTAGGGGACCTAAACTAGAGTCAGTAAGGTTAATAGTTTTAACCTAAACTATAACCTAATGGTTAAAAGAATTGCTAATCTAACCTAGCCCTAAACTATGAGCTTAATACTCAAGGGTTAACTACACCTAGCGCTATGGAAATGAGACTAATGTCTTATCCTATGATTTAACCTAAGACACTAACCTATCTTAACTAATGCTAAGAAGGGAGGGGGACCTAAGAAGGGTCGCGAGTCATGGGCGGTGGTTCCATGGCATTTAAGAGGGGGATAAGGTTGAAGGATTTGGAATGCTATCAGGTTTGGTGAGGATAAAAACTGCCAATATAGTCCTACGTGGCAGTATCTCTAAGGATGGGAATGTTTGTTTATTGTGTTGTGGCTATCACCAACTTTGGTAGTCGGTGGCAATGGAAAATAGGTGGGAGAATGGAAGTAAATGCAATTAATGAGCTTTGGTTCCCGAGCGCAGATTGCTTGGGAAGGCATGCAAGTGGAATTTTGTTTGGTTGTTTAGTTTTCCATGCATTCCATTTTTCGATCTGTATGAGCACTGGTTCTTCGAACTAGCCGTCTACTCTATGTTGCATGGCAACTTTGAGAGTTTCTAGCTTACTTCTCTATCGGGAAATATATAAGGCATGGAGGTAACAATATTTTGTTGTTTAATATTTTATGGAAGAAGAAGAGAAGGTGCAAGCAAATTCGAGAGTCTTCTTGAATTTTAGCGACACTTATCGGGCATGATAGGCCCTAACTTTTAAAAATCTTGCTTTCCTTTAAATGCTTTCATTAGAACAACTTTGTTCAGATGATTTTTGTACAGTTCGGCCTGGCTGGTAGCAATGTATTGGTTTTCTTCTTTTCTTGTGGATTTAGGAATCCCTGATTTTACGTAGACCCTGATGAATCTGCTTCTTTTATCTTCTCGCCTTGCTGAGAATACTATATGGGTATCGACTTCTGTAGACGTGTTTTATGTCTCTTTGTCTGACTGAGGTATTGAGTTTCCAAACTGGTACCATGATAGACATCGTGCTTGATGATTTCGTGTTTGAAGAATACCACGGAATGAACTGTTGTGTCAAATTTGGTTGGTTTATTTAATTTTTGCTTAGTTGTATGAGCTCTACTATTACTTGACAGCTTCAGGTGAATATAAAGTTGGATTGTGGTGAAACTGTTAGTTCCTTCTATAAAGCTCGACTGAGTTCAGTTGCATGAGTTGGAAATATGTTTGAATACTAAGCCTGTACCTTTGTTTGAAAAGGGTCTGGATGTTTCTATGATTATAGGTTCTGTAAGTAATGAAATATTTGGTGTAGCTGTTGTCTTCTTTACGATTTTACTTGGATAATTGGAACACAGTTGTGACCGAGAGAAAACTTACTTTGATGAACTCTATCCCCTAACAATTTGTGGGTGATCCTAGATCTGCATGAATGGAAATTAGGTTTTATATTTGGAAGGGAATGGACTGTGTTTGATGTTACCTGAAGTGACCTTGAAATCTATCATTAGAATTCATCTATTAACACTGGAAGTGCTATTTGTTTTGGTATCCTTGAACGTAACAACAAACTATCCAGTGTAATGGCTGGAAATAATTAGTTTAATCTATTGGTAAGTAATGATAACAGTTACCCTAACTCTTAGTCTAAAATGATTCGAGTCCTGGGTGAAGTGTAGACTGTTTATTTGGATCAGGATTGTGGACTGATATTTGAACGTATATGTATATCGTTTGTAACAATCTGTGGCTTTTGTTTAATGTGCAATTGCAAGACCCTAGGGATCTAAGGGAAACCTTTTAAACAGTTCTACCTGATTGGAGCTAATGGTAAACTTAGGTGTTGATTTTCTTGCCTTCTCTTTTTCCCTGATTGAATTTAAGATTTTTATATATGCATTAATCCTGGAAAGTTGGTGCAGTCCTGAACTTGTTTGAAATGGAGATCTGATTTCCTCTGTTTCTCCCTCTTAGTTGTAAATCATAAGTTGATATAGGATTTTTGGAATACGAAGGTATTCTCTCCCTTTGTGGATTATGAATTCTCCCTTCTTTTGAATCTCTATAAGAACTCTACAGTATGGGTTTAAGATGAATAGACTGTTAAATTTAGGAGGAAGAAGTGGCAAGTCTTTGAATCTTAACGAAGTCTCCTTTCCTTCTCTTTAGCAATATTATTACCCTGATCGAGAAATTCGGCTATTATCTTCTAGTATAAAAGTAGTAGGGTAGTAAAATTTTGAATACTTATCAATGCTTATGAATTGATACAAAAATGTTAGAGGATATCTCGTTAGTTGAACTTTCTTGAGGCAGTAATCTGTTTTTGCTTGAATTGTTTATATGCAAATCTGATGGTTACATGCCTTGATAAGATTTCATTCCTTGAATAGAGTAATTACATTAGGATTGATACTGCTCTTGGTTTTCGGATGGCTAGGTATTTATGATTCATTTTGTTTCTTCTTATTCTCTAATATAAGATGAACCATCCAAAAATATTTGAGTTGAAATGGTGGCTATAATATGAGTTATGTTATAAAGTCATATTAGAATGGTAGAAAGATAATTGGCGTGATTCATGTTTATGGATTTGATGTAATGATTTCATTTAAACAGGTTGTTTAATGGAAACATTTGGTGGAATGCAATTGTTTTAAGAATTAGTGCTTATCATGCTCGGTTCATCGAATCGACCGTCTTGCTAGCAATTTTACGATGGTCATCGTAAGTGGTAAAGACACGCAGATCGATATGATGCATGATTGTTTAATTTGATTTTTATGATGAATTCCAACATGATCTCTCTAATTGTACTATAGGAAGAAATTTACTCTTTTGTTGATGATTATTGTATTAAAATATGCCGAAGTGCATAAGTTGTAATTGTATGGCTTGAAATAAATGAAATGAGGAATTGTTACTTACGTGGCTGCATTTTTATTTGTTGAACTGATCTTCTCATGTCATTGAATGAGAGTACATTCTTATTATTAAAAGCCATGGGGTCTAGATGGATTCCCTAAGTAAGCCTTGTAAAAATTATGTGACTGAATACTTCATGTTTGGCTAGTAATTCTTATATATTATGAATAAGGCTAAATTGGAAATTAGACCACTGCATTTTTAGGGAAGTTGAGGTTAAACTATGCCCTGATATGTAGCTAAAACAGGAAGAGTATTCCATTACTCCATAACAATGATCTAAGTCAAGGTAATGTAATTGATGGTTTTAAATCACCGTCTTAATAGCAATAAGTCGATATATTTCGAGTCTTCGAGTTGATATAAACCCTTACGGGTTTAGTTAGCTTCCTTATGAGAGAAGATAGGGTTGTTGTCCATTTATGAGGAATCAAGGATTATTAGGAACCGATGGACACCTTGACGAGGTCTCATATCTTATTAAACTTCTCTTTGTGAAATTGAACTTAATTACGTAAGGTAAATCAAAGGTGTGGAACCCTGGGTTGGGGAAAAGGCTACCCAGTTAGGAGGTCCTATAATTCTAATTGAATTCAACTTAAGTAACTTCTTGAAGTTATGTAAATCTTATCGAGGCAGTATTGTAGGATGTTGACACATGTCAACTGTAGGGTTATACCTTCGAGAAGATTAGGATCTTCTCGAGGATACAACAATGCAGGTGACGTATGGAAACACCCTTTTACATTGATTGTTAATATTTACACCCGAAACTTTATCTAGATTTTCCTTTGGGACTAGTTAGGACCATACACAGGCTATGAGAGACAGCCCTTTTGGACTTAGGGTACCTTGACACATGGGCTTAACAGTGGTTGATCCTGTATGTCAGCTTACCCTAGTCTCCAAGGGCATCCTTATAACATGTGTATGATACTACCCCATTCCGGAGTGAAAACTTGGGACAAGGGGACTGACAGAAGTCAGTATAAGACGATCTATATAACATCGGAGTGGGGTGAAGGATGTATTCTGGATTGACGAGTATGTCGTCAAGGAATATAAGACATGAATAGTATGTTACAAATCTTTGGCCAAAGTATCACAAGCGGTTGATTGTGTTGTCCTATGTCACCTAGTCTAAGGGACGTGATGCCGATGAATAATGGTAACAATTATTCAGATAGGTTCCTTGGATAGAGCATTCTGAAATCCTAGATTAGGGAAGAGAACCACAAGAGTGAAGTGTTCAGATGAAAACACCAACTCGATGATACACATGAATAGATCGGTAGCACACCGAGTCATGGAATGAATAGATCGGCGGAACACCGAGTCATTACGAAGCATATGGTTATCTGTTATTTGAATGATTTTCATGATCTGTGTGTTCTAAATTATGTATTTGGAACTAGGAAACACTAATCAAAAAAAAAAATATTGTTCTAATGTACTAAAATGAGGATGTTACATCTTGGTATCAGAGCTGAAGGTTACAGCTCTTGGACCTATTATGTCCATAATTTGATATAAACCTGAATTTTATTGTAACAGAAAATGGTTAGAACAAGGGGGAACGTTGCGAATAATGATCCACCTGAGGAAGGGGTGGCAACAACCCAAAAACTGGATGAGATCCTTGCTGCCCTATTAGACACGAGAGATCGTTTGGCTATACTTGAACAGCAAGTAATGGGAAATGAGGAGGATGATGAAGCTGGTAACAACAATCAGCTACCTCCTGAGGACAACCCCGATATGGGTGTTGGTAATAACACTGGAAATGTACCTGTCCAACTAGAAAACAAAAAGGCCAGGTTGGCAGCGGAACTCACTAATGATATAAAAAGGATAAGTCCACCTAAATTTGATGGCACCACATTAGGAGATGGAGCTGAGAACTGGCTCAGTGAAATGGAGAAGTACTTTGCAATAAGAAACTTCTGGAGGAAACCAAAGCTATTTGGGGAGCCTATCAACTTTCTCATGAAGCATCTTCATGGTGGGATAGCCGTAAAGCTGAGCTAAATATTGATGAAACCAACATCACTTGGGATCAATTTAAAGGCTATTTTAGGAAACGTTGGCTGCCACAACTTTTCTATGATCAAAAAATGACAGAATTCCAGAACTTAGTTCAAGGAAAGCTAATCATGAATCGAATACTAGGAGCGGTTTACTAAAACTCCTCAAGTATGTACCGCAGTATCAAACTGACGAGAAGTTCAGAATATGGAAATTCATCATGGGACTAAATCCCGTGATAGGAGGAGAGGTTGATGTTCACAGCCCAACCACTATGGAAGGGGTTGTTGAAAAATCCATAAGGCAAGAACAAAAATTAAAGGCTATTTCTGCTCATAAAGAGGAAGTGCGGAAGAAGATTGTAAACCCTTCTTCAACTTCTCTTGCACCCAAGAAGGGGCCATGGAAAAATTTTGGCAACAGAAGTAAGTTTTTAGTGGATAATAATAAGAAAACGACAGCTGAATAAGCCTGCTGGAAATACAAGGGATAGTCTTGCCAAGAATTATAATAATGGGCAGAAGCCCTATGGAGGACAACGTGATAATTTTAAGGCTGGAAGTAATTTTGAGCCTAAAAAGGGACCTGTAGGAGGCTGCTATAATTGTGGAAAAGATCACTACGCAAATCAGTGCCCTTTGAAGAAGGATGATCGTAATCAGCAGCATAAGATACATGCTGCAGTAGCAGACAAGCAAGCTGAAAAGTAAGTGACACCTATAGAAGTTCCTGGTAAGTTATTTGGCATACCTGTCACTATTATTTTTGATACAGGAGCTACTGAATGTTTTATTTCTAGTAAACTCGCTTCTAAACTTAAAAGAAAAGCTGGAAAAATGGATAAATCTTGGACTGTACAGTATGGTAATAACTCTGTTCATATAGTGAGTATGTGTCTTTTTGGGGTAGTCCTTGACTTACCTAACTTTTCCACGGAAGTTGACCTCTATGTTGCACCTTTGGGATCCTATGACGTTGTCATCGGTGTCAATTGGTTAGCTGACCATAAAGCAAAAGTAGACTGCTTTGAAAAGAATATAAGATGTTTAGATGATCGGCTGAAAACAACAGAGATTCAAGGTGTAAACGGGAAATTTCAGTTAGGAAACTGTCAGCTATGTAACTTAAAAAGGCTAAGAACAAAGGATGTACCTTATATGTAGTAAAGATATCTGAATCTGTAGAAGAAGACGGTGATTCCATGAAATGATACCCACTGTTACAAAGTTTCAAGGATGTATTTCCAGAGGAATTACCAGGTTTACCACCCAAAAGGGAATTTGACTTCACCATTGAAATCAAACCAGGGACGGAACCTATTTCTAAAGCACCTTATCGGATGACTACTATAGAGTTAGTCGAGCTTAAGGCACAATTGCAAGAAATTTTGTCTAAGGTTTGATTAGACCAAGTGTTTCACCTTGGGGAGTGCCAGTAATATTTGTGAAAAGAAAGATGGAACACTTAGACTGTGTATTGATTATCGGATGTTAAACAAAGCAACAATCAAGAATAGATACCCACTTCCAAGAATTGACGATCTATTTGATCAGATGCGTGGAGCATCAGTTTATTCCAAGATAGATCTTCGATCTGGGTATCATCAATTAAGAATTAAAGAAGAAGATATTCATAAAACAACTTTCTAAACCAGGTACGGACATTATGAATTCACGGTTCTACCCTTTGGATTAACTAATGCACCCGCAGATTTTATGAACTTAATGAATAATATCTTTCAAGAATATTTGGACAAGTTTGTGCTTGTATTCTTAGACGATATTCTCATATATTCTAAAAGTGTTGAGGAGCATAATGAGCATTTGAAGATAGTTTTGGAAATTTTGAGAAAAGAAAGTTATACGGTAAGTTATCCAAATGTTCTTTCTTTGATACTGAAGTTCACTATTTGGGTCATGTCATTAGTAAAGAAGGAATTACAGTAGATCCTTCAAAAATAGTGGCAATAACTGAGTGGCCTGCACCAAAGAATGTACATGAAGTAAGAAGCTTCATGGGCCTTGCTGGTTATTATAGAAAATTTGTTAAAGATTTTTCTAAAGTGGCTGCACCGATAACTTCATTACAGAAGAAGGATAAGAAATTTATTTGGGATGAAAGGTGTGAATCTGCTTTTAAAAGTTTGAAAAGTCAGTTGACTTCAGCACCTATATTAGCTGTACCAGACCCTAATGGGGACTTTACCATTGTAACGGATGCTTCTGGGGAAGGCCTTGGAGGTGTTTTGTTACAAAATGATCATGTCGTAGCATATGAAAGTAGAAAACTTAAGTTACATGAGCTGAATTATGCCCCTCATGATTTAGAGCTTGCTTTGTAATTGTTCATGCGCTTCAAGTTTGGAGACACTATTTACTTGGGAAACCTTTTGAGTTGAAAACTGATCATTTAGGGCTGAAATATATTTTCACTCAGCCTAATCTAAATGCAAGACAACGAAGGTGGTTAGAGTTTTTGTCTCAATATGATTTTGATATTAGTTACATCAAAGGAAAAGAGAATAGAGTAGCAGATGCTCTAAGTTGTAGGAAGCACATTTCTGCTCTTATAACATTAAGAACTTAGTTTAAAGATGAGGTGAAAAGTGCCTCAGAATCTGATATATACTTTCAGCAAGTAAAAGCAGCACTTGTTGCAGAACCAAAAGATGAAAGGTATAAAGGTTTTCATTTTGATAATGAAGGAATCTTACGTTATGAAAACAGAGTATACGTACCTTTGCTAAATGATTTGAGAAAGAAATTGTTAGTTGAATTTCATAATTCACCCTTTTCTGGACACCCGGGTATTACTAAAATGCTTGCTGATCTAAAACAACAATACTTCTAGAAAGGAATGAAAAAGGATGTTATTAATTTTGTGACTCATTGTCTGGAATGTCAGCGGGTTAAGGCAGAACACATGCACCCTGCTAGTTTATTATATCCCCATAGCATACCACAGTATAAATGGCAAGTAATAAGCATGGAATTTGTACAAGGGCTGCCTATGTTGAGAAATAAACATGATGTTATCTTGGTAGTTGTAGACAAACTAACAAAGGTAGCTCATTTCATCGTTGGAAATCTAAAGGATGATTCTCCTGTGCTAGCTAAAAGATTTGTGCATGAGATTTTTAGGTTACATGGAGTACCAGAATTGATAATATCTGACAGGGATCCTAGAATGACATCAAGATTTTGGCAAACGCTTAATGCAGCTCTTGGAACTAAACTAAACTTCAGTTCTGCATATCATCCAGAAAAAATGGACAAACTGAGAGGGTAAATCAGGTGTTGGAAGATATGTTACGAATGTATTGCATGGATGGTAAATCGGTGATGCCGATGAATAATGGTAACAATTATTTAGATAGGTTCCTTAGACAGAGCATTCTCGAAATCCCAGATTAGGGAAGAGAACCACAAGAGTGAAGTGTTCAGATGAAAACACCAACTCGATGATACACATGAATACATCGGTAGCACACCGAGTCATGGAATGAATAGATCGGCGGAACACCGAGTCATTACAAAGAGCATATGGTTATCTGTTATTTGAATGATTGTCATGATCCATGTGTTCTAAATTATGTATTTGGAACCGTGAAACACTAATAAAAAAAAATAAAAATCTTGTTCTAATATACTAAAATGAGGATGTTACACTCCACGTCATCTCTCCTATACTTGTGGGAAGGGTGGAGGCACGTCCTATAACAACCCAAAATGCCATCTAAAGCTATCTATAGGTATCATCTCGTGCTCACCAACATGACGCCCTTGAATCCACCTTAGTATTTTTAACTCCTCTAACTCCTCTGCCATGTCCCTGTATGAGGGATAGCCAACATATGGCCTCTAAACAATATCAACACCAGACAATCCCTCCAACAACTACCTGTAATATGAAACATCATGTGTGGCCCTAGCCACCCTGTGCTTCCCACCAACTAGTACCCACTGTCTATATTTGAATCTGACCAAGCCACCCCCAAACCAATCAATTCGGGAAAACCAACTGGACGTACACATACGATGTGCTCATATTCCCAGCAATGCAGAAGAAAAGTGCAACAAAAACTAAACCACCGCAATCTCCCATAGGCCCACAGCTCCCTATACAACTACACTAGGAATGCCAGTGCCCATGCAAAATAGATCCACTCCTCCACCATATCCTGGAGCACTCCCATCAATGCTCACGGGAATCTCCCACCCTTAACATCTGGTAAGGTGAAACAACATATCACCTCCATCATCAAAACAACCAACCTCGTCTCTTGAGGATGGGATGTATACATCTCTCCGTAGCTAAGGCTCATACTATGGTACCTAAGATCACCCATTGCCTCCCAAACACAACCACTATAGGCTCCACTAAGGCCTCTGAAGAAATAGAATACACTTTCTCACCCACAATCGGTAGCCACAGGATCCTGTATACATCCTCCAGGGTGACAGTAATCTCATCCATCCATAAATAAAAAGTGTTAGTCTCTGAATCCTATTTATCAATGAGTGTGACCATTAGAGCTACATGCCTATAGTGTTGAATCCCAATCAATCCAACATCATTCATATGCTCCCACTCCTCCGTAGTCACACTCAACCGCATATCTACCAACAGAGGTGGTACTCTATCCGCATACGTAGTTGGTCCCTAGCCTGCATCCAAAAAACACAACATTATTAAAGACATGACTACCTCCAATTACCAATTAACCCCAACACCATACCCAATCACACCAATCATGATTACCCCATTTACCTAATTCACATACAAACCTCCTACCCTTTACAATCATGACTCATCACCTTAACATTATTTCACATACTCACCTACCATATATCACCAAATATTGTATTTTTACCCTTATCCCTCTACAAGCACTCTTCATTTACCCCTTCCCACCTATTTTCCTTTTATACCTATCCCTTCTTACCCCTATTCCTCCTTCACCCTAACCGGTGTCGGTCACCTTGACTATCACCGATTTTCTTAACCGACATCGGTTCCATTTAACCAGTGTCGGTCACCTCAATCTTGACCGATGTCGGCCAATACCAACTGACATCGGCTAAACCTAGACTGACATCGGTCTTTTTCGTGACAACCAAAATCAAGCCGCCCCCATTTCTAAAAAAATTACAAAAATAACTTACAAACCTACTTAATCCCACCCATATCCACCCCACATTTATTTCTCACCCTACTTAGCCTATATTGGACCTTTTCCCCTAATTCTATTAATTTTTCAGCCACAAATTCAAAATTAAAAACCCACCCAAATTTGTAACCAAAATAATTTCACCGATACCATCTTTAATCAAATAATGGGTTTGGATCACCTCCTACCTCATCCCGATGGCGTTTACATGGTGACACATCTAGCTCTTTGCACCGGTGGTCCACCCGACCCCTCTCCCACCTCTGTCATGCCAAAATCTACCTCGAATCTCTCCACCAATCACACATCTCCAACTGCTTTCATGGAACCATCTACCATGATTATCTCACCACTTTTTCAATTCCACCATAGCTTAGTACAATGCCTTGTCTTTTTCCTCTATGAAAAATGTACAAGTCACTCAGCTCTATCGTATTCTCAAATTCAAAAACAACAATGATTCCGTAGAATAGAACATTTCAACCTTATAACCCTAACTCGACATGATTGGCATCGATCACCCAAAACTGACATCGGTTACCTTATAACTAGCATCGGTCACCTGCCGTACCATTTCCTCCATATGTTTCCTATTTTGACCTAAACTCATTATTGTCCCATACCTTTTGGCCTTACCAACACTTCATAGACCCTACCCACAAGCCTAAATTACCCATACATTTCCTTAATTGCATTTAGGGACCTGTTATTTTACCTATACCTCAGCCTTACCCGTGCCATGACCTATAAATCTTAACCTGAACCACCTTTTGTGACCTTTGAAATTATGTCCTCGCTATAACTTGTGATATTGTTAACTATGTTGTTTTATCCTAACAACCATGCGTTGCCTATTTCTATGTTTTTTATCCTGAACAAACCCATGGTGTACCAAATCATACCTAAACATTCCTACACCTAGCCTACATTTTGTTTCCAGACCATATCCTATACCCTGTATACCTAAATCACTTCAACCTTGTTTAGATAAACCTATCAAACTTAGACGATTTAGAGTTTGCAAGCTCTTCAACTTGGTACCATGTTGTAGTCTATACATGTGTGTGTGTGTGTGTGTGTGTGTTTCAATTTCCATTACCCATTACGTAATTTGACCCTGGCCCATTACCTATTACTTTATTTTACCATTACCCTTTACCCAAAGTACCCATAGTCTTCCCCACCTACCTTAACTTACACCAACTACACATTTATTAAACCACTCATTGACTCTGTATAACACCTCATCAGTTTCTCATTTGAGGGGGATGATGAATCTAGGAAAGCCCTTAATTTAATGGGAGGTGGAAACATAAACCAATTGAGAATGAATGATATTAAATACCTTTGTAGAAATTATTCAAGAACAAGGGGTGGACCTAGGAAAGGAAAAATGTGAAAAGTACAAATCAAGACATGAACAAACTTATGGATGAACTAGCAAAATTTAAAACAGATATCCTAGTTCAATTAACTTCCACCATGGATGGATTGCAAGCCAAAGAAAATGCTAATACTGAACCATTAGCTATGTATTGTCCTAGATGTAGAAAGAAGCATGCAATAAGATATTTTCCTTTAGATAAATAGAAATGTGTCTTATTTGTGAATCTAGGGAACATGAAGTTAATGTTTGTTCTCTTCTTCCATTCATAAAAAATCATCTTAAACAAACCAGCACTTCATCCACTATAGAAGAAGTAAACTTTGTCCAAAGACAACCTAGCTAGGGGCAGTTCATACCAAGATTTGTTCCTAATCCTGGATGATGCCATGGGTGGCTTAGACAGTACCAAAAATTGGGGACAACCACCTTGGAATCCTTAACCAACATGGAATCCCCAGGATTTGGCATGACAAGCTTTGTATGCTCGAGGACACCAACAACCATGATCTGGTCAAAGTAACCTTTATACTTGCTCACAATATATTAGTAACCCTAATAACTACGCTCAAGGGAAAACATATCCCAACCACCATTAACAGGCCATAATGGGTTCTCCAACACAAGGTTCACAAACTGAAAATGTGGTTTAAACACAAATAATAGCACAACCAATGGCTAATCCCAAAAATAAACAAACAAGCATTGTCTATGGAATAGAGTAAGAAAAACTAGTTGATCTTAATGCCATGGACTATAAGGATATTCAAACAAGATCTAGAAAAATAATTAATAGTCCACTTGTTATAATTACTGAGATGACAAGAAACTAAAACCCCTAGTTCAATTATTCCTAAGGAGGATGAAAAAGAAAAAGAGAAGCAACCAGATAGCAACTCTACTGAAACTCCATTTCTAGAAATATTTAAGGAAGTTATTGAGACCAAAGAATCTAAACTAGTGCAAGAATTAAGGAAACTAAATATTGAAATACCATTGTTGCAAGCAATCAAGGACATTCCTGAATTAAACAAATTAATCAAAATGTTATGTTTAAAAAGACCTAGAAGGAAGAAGCAGTACCCTAGGACTATTAAGGTAGATGGGAAACTTGCTGATTTATTAGCAAGAAAACTCTTACTTCCCAAATATGGGGATCCTAGAAGCCCTGTTATTTCTATCTCTATAGGAAATAAACATATACATAATGTTTTGGTTGATTTGGGAGCAGCTATAAATGTGATGACAATAGAAACTTTGAAAACATTACCATTGACAGTATACAACCTATTATTACCATGTTGCGGATGGCGATCGATCGGTAGAAAAACCGAGAAGGATCATTGAAAATATGACAATTATGGTGGAGTCATGGGAGTATTTAGTGGACTTCCTTATATTACGGCCAAAAGGTAAAACACTTGGTTATCCCATTATTTTGGGAAGACCATGGTTAGCTACAATTGCTTCCTTAATTGATTACAAATCAGGTGATATGACTATCTCAAATGGTAAGAATTCTAAGCAATTCCCTTATATCCTTCTGCATGACCTTTTATTGATAATTAAGAACAATTATGGTTTGATGATCTTGATAATAATAAAGAAAAAAAATATTCTTTTCCTATGATAACATTGCAAGATCATGTACAAGAGGTAGAGGATATGATTAATCATCCATTGAATGATCGCTAATTATCTTTGGAACAATCGGGGATAGTTCAAGAACCTTCAGAATTAGTTTTAGAACACTCAGACTTATCTCCAGAACCACAACAATTCCATGCAGATGTAAATAATTTCACTCAAGGAACATGATTTATCTTTGGGAGGGGCAGAAATAGCTACGGAATTAGTAGCTTTAGTCTCAAAGATATCAGGGAATAGTAAGGAATGTTTTGAAAATAACAGTGATGAGGATTTTGACCAACGACAAGATAAGTATCATAACTCTGCCTACGTCCTTTGTCCAATATTCTTTCTCAAGCGAAATTTAGAGACATTGCTTCATATCATATGTTTTTACCACATTCATGTCCACTAAAAACCCTAATGGAACCTTTTCAACAAATTAGTTCATCACACACTAGAACCAAACAAATTGAGATTCAACCAGGTAAAATTTTGAACATTAACAATTGGTTGGAAAATGATCAAGAAGCTAAATTGTTTGATGTCTTGAAAGGTCATACTAGATATTTTTCTTGGGACTATAAAGACATGAAAGGAATCCATCCAAGTATTTGTACCCATCACATTTATACTAAAAATGTTAAACCAGTTAGGCAACCTCAGAGAAGGATCAACCCAACCTTGAGGGACATAGTCAAGTAGGAAATTGAAAAGCTATTGCAAGTAGGCTTTATCTACCCTATCTCAGATAGTCAGTGGGTGTCTCCTCTTGTGATTGTGCCTAAAAAGAATGGAAAATGGATAATTTGTGTTGATTATAGGGAATTGAACAAAGCTACACTTAGAGATTATTTTCCCTTACCATTCATAGATCAAGTTTTAGACAACCTTTCAGGTAAACAATACTTTTCCTTCCTAGATGGCTTTAGTGGATATAATCAAATCAGGGTGGTTATGTTGAGGATCAGGACAAAAATACTTTTACTTGTCCATGGGGTACCTTTTCCTACAGGGTATTTCCATTTGGACTATGTAATGCTCCAACAACCTTCCAAAGGGTTGTACTAGTAATTTTTGCAGATCTAACCAATGATTGTGTGGAAGTATACATGGATGATTTTATTGTGCATGGAGAAACATTTGATGATGCCTTGAAAAATTTAGATAGAATATTAACAAGATGTGAGAAACACCATTTATCTCTTAGTCATGAGAAATGCTTGATGATGGTTGATGAGGGAATTGTACTAGGACACCACATTTCAAAAAGAGGAATTCAAGTTGACCAAGAAAAATAAGGATTATTTCAGACTTACCTGTTCCTCAAACCCCCACGGATATCAAGTCATTCTTAGGACATGCTGGATACTATAGGTGTTTTATCAAAGATTTTAGTAAAATTGCTGCCCCCTTGTTTGGTTTACTTACTAAGGATTGTGAATTTCATTGGGATGAAAAGTGTACACATTATTTTGAAGAGATTAAAGAAAAATTATTCACTGCTCCAATATTAAGAGGACCTAATTGGGAGAAACCTTTTCACATCCAAACATATGCCTCAAATAACTCAATTGGTGCGTTTTGGGACGAAAAAAATGAAGAAGGGAAAATGTATGCTATTTACTACCTTTATAAAAATCTTACTCCCATTGAAAGAAATTACACCACCACCGATAAATAATTTCTTGTCATGTGATTTATGCAATTAATAAGTTCGATATTATATTACAGTAGTGCAAAATATTTGTACATACGATCTATTAACAATTAGATACTTAATGAACAAACCAGTGGTTAGAGGTAGGATAATTAGATGGTTATTACTTTTACAATAATTTGATATTACCATTGTGGATAATCTAGGAAAATCTAATGTGGTAGTTGATTTCTTGTCAATATTAACCACTATAGGGGAGCAAGATCCAATTAAGGAAAACTTTCCAGATGAACAATTATTTGTTATTTCAGTTGATACACCATGGTTTGCTGATATGGAAAATTATCTTACAACAGGGAAGTTTCCCCCTTCTTTTACTAAGAAACAAATGAAAAGATTAATCAAAACCAGTGCACAATTTAAATGGTTAAATGGAATGTTATTTAAATGTGGTCCTAATTTGGTTTTACGTAGGTGTGTGAGAGAAGATGAAATCTTTGACATACTTAGGGCATGTCATGATGAACCAAGTGGAGGAAACTTTTCAATGAAAAGAACAGCCCACAAAATACTTGGCACTGGATATTATTGGCCATCTCTGTATAAATATGTGAAGAAATACATGAAGCACTATGATCCCTGTCACCAAAGGATGAGACAACCAAACTTTCACTAGTGAAATGCCTCTGCAACCTCAAGTAGTGATTGAACCATTTGAAAGGTGGGGGCTAGATTTTGTTGGCCCTTTTAGTCCTCCTTCACAAGGAAAAGAACACATTCTTATATGTATTGATTATGTAACAAAGTGGGCAGAGGTGCATGCTTTAACAAATGCTAATGAAGATGTAGTTGTTGATTTTCTTTGGCACAAAATTATGATGAATTTTGGTGCACCAAGAAGTATAGTTTCAAACCAAGGTCCATATTTCATGTCTAATATGATCCAGGCCTTCATAATGTACTATCATATCAATCATAGGAAGTCATCTCCCTATCACCCACAATCAAATGGGAAAGCATAAGTGACAAACAGGGAATTGGAAAAAATTCTCACCAAAACAGTTGAAGTAGGTAGAAGAGATTGGGTGAAGAGGTTACCTGAGGTTGTATGGGCTTATAACAAAAATTGGAAGACTACAATAGGGTTCTCACCATATGAGTTAGTCTATGGGAAAAATACCTTGTTACCCATTGAATTTGAAATACAAACATTGAGAACAATAACTAAATTGGGTATTGAATTGGATACAACACAAAAGGAAAAAATTATACAACTCAATGAGTTAGATGAGATGAGATTGGAAGCACTTAAATAGATAGAGATAATCCAAGACCAAAGAAAGAAATGGCATGATACACATATCAAGGAAAGGCAATTCAAGGTAGGAGATTGGGCATTACTATTTGATTCCAAGTACTAGCAATTCAAAGGAAAGTTGAGAACCAGGTGGTTAGGACCTTATCAAATTGAGCAGATATATGAAAATGGCTCTATTCAACTACTTCCCATTGATGGTAGTAAAAGGAAACTTTTGGTCAATGGACACAGGCTAAAACTCTATAGGAATCCTCCTACCAAGGATGAATTCTTGAAGCAAATTGAAGCAAACAAGGAATTTGATCATATGGAAGAACCTAGTTCTTCCAAAATGATCAAGTAATCAGATGCAAGGATCCAAAATAAAGGGAAGGGAATGAAAACCAGCAAATGGCATTCTCTTCCCAATATATATAAATATATATATAATGAAAATAAAAATAAATAAATAAAAAACAAAAGGGAAGGGAATGAAAACTAGTAAATGGCATTCTCTTCCCCAAAAACCAAATTCCTCAAAGACCAATTGAAAACTAGAAATGGTGGTTGGTCTCCTCAATAAATGGCTAATTCAAATAAAAGGAACTTCTTTGGAATTCTAGCTATCTTTTCTAACCGTTTTTCTTTTTCACTTTTTTAGGAATGATGAGTCATCAAGGTAGATGGATTACATCAGTAAGGATAGTAATTATGTCTTGATCTTATTAAAGTTTAAATTAAAAGTCCACATGTGTGATTAAAATTGATTTAAGTAGACAGTATAATGAGTCACTTATTGTACATTATGATTAAAAGCAAGTAATCATGAGGGTGATGTCGACTAAATAAGTAAAAGTGGTGGTGTATTAATAATGAACTATCATTTGGGTGGAATAAATGAAAATTGAGCAGTTGTAGAGAAATTCAAGGAAGAAATAGTAGAATCATATTTGAAATTCCACAGCTAAATCCAGCAGTTCCATAGCCAAATCTAATAGTTCCGTAGCCAAATCTAGTAGTTCTCGCAACTATCTCCTGACAGAGTAAGGATTTGAAAGAAGAAAGAATTTGAATCATCCTCTTTGCCATGGGTATCAAAAAGAAGTCAGAGCCAGAAGATGATACACAACTTCTTGCAGATGGAGAAGTAGTAGCCATTTTGAACAAGCAGGTTGGCTGGAGTTTCTAAAGAAATTCTCAAAGTACAATGACGAACTGGTAAGATAATTTGTTATAAATTTAGAGCAGTCCATAACTAAGGTTAAAAGCATTGTAATTCCCTTTACTATTAATATAATGAGCAATGTATCTGGGGTACCAATTGTACATGTTCCAAATCCTGTAAAGGGGACCCTAAAAGAATTGGTGGAAACCTTAAGATAAGAGGGTGAATCTGAACCCCAATATATTTATAATACTAAGAAGATCATCAAGGGGGTCAGAAGAGCTATCCTACCCAAACCCTTTGACAGAGTAGCATTTTGGGTAGTTAAGTACCTAACTTGTGATGGCCAATATGGGACTGTGGGAAGGGAGGTCCTTAAAATGTTGATATATCTTAGGTATGGGGTAGAAAAATAGGAGTATATAGTAAACCTTCCTGGTTTCCTCTTTGAATCCATCCATACAATGACTCAAAGATATTCTTGGGGATTTGGGACAATTAGGCACCATGGATTAGTCCATCTGGTCTATCAGCACCACTTTCTCTCAAAGAAAAATGGAGAAGAAGCATGGGAAAAATTCCTCAATAAGTTCAGACAAATCCCTAATATTATCATAAGGGGAATACCAACCCTTTCTCTCCTAAAATTAACTTGGAAATTGATCCCCCTAATGAGAAAAAGAAGGAAATAAGTGGGGTTAAAGTGCCAAAGAGGAGGAGATCTGAAAGGATGATCAAAGATACAAAACCTACCATGTCTTCAAAAGAAAATCCTTCCTCTATAACAATACTAGAAGAACTAATACTTGTCTCTGACAGTGACAGTTCACCCAAGCTAGACCGTGAAGTAAAAATCGAAGAAGTTCAAGGAGAAAGCCCACTTCAGGGACATGTTGAAGCTCCTCAAAGAAAAAGAGTTCATAAGAAGTCTAGGGAAACTCTAGTGGATATTGAAGTATAAGAGGGTTTAGAGAAAGAAGTTTCTGATATTCTGGGCAGCATGGTGATGTCTCCTCTACCAAGTCAAACTGAGGAATTGGAGAAAGAAGATGAAAGATTTGAAGAGCAGGATTTTTAGGAGATGGGTGACTCAACAACACTTTGTCACATGAGGAAGAGGAATTGGAATCTTGGAAACAAAAAGGGAAATCCCCTTTGGTGGAAGAGCAATGCTCATTCCCTAAGGAACTTCCAGAAAAAGAGGAGAAACAACAAGTTAGGCAGGCTCTGTTCTTGTCTAGAGCAGAACTTATCATTAGGGAGAAGGATGAGGAATTAAACTTCCTCAAAAACAAATTGGAGCATAGGGAAATTCTCATTGAACAACTGAAAACTCATCTCACAGATAGGAATGAAGAATTGACATTAGTCAAACAACAAATGGTGGAAAAATAAAAAGAATGTCAATTGGCTAGTAAACAAAGTGCTATGACAAAGATATCTTCAATGGATCAAATTGTACAAACTGAGCTAACTTACTAGCCACTTAAGTAGTTATGGGATGATACCTGTAGAAAGCTTAATGAGTTCAAAATATCAAATCAGAACTAAGAAGCAAGATGGAAGAGGAGAAGAAGGCAAGGAAAGAGTGGGAAGAAAAATTCTACAAAATGGAGGAAGAGAAATTTAAATGTCTGGAAAAGATACAGATGGTCTGTATAATGAGTGAAATATTACTCACATGTAGGAGACCTTCTCCTGCATACAATGTCTTTCTAGAAGAGCAATTTATCCATTGGAAACTATCAAGGATTGCATGTGGTCTTCCACATGAAATAAAGGATGAATCATAATTCATGACAGCATATTCCTTAGCTAGTGCAGAGCAGAAAAATATTCTCTATGAATTTTATCTCTGCAAATTTTTATTAGAAAATAATATAGGCTTCATGATTAATCTGTATGTAGGGGAAAGCCAACTGAATGCATTTGTTTATGTACTCCAAAATCAGATAGCTTGGAAAGAGAGGGATACTGAACACTTATTAAAGGCTAGTTCATTTGGCCTCTGCATGAGAGCTCACTATGGAAAACCATCTACCTTTTTTATACATTTCAGATCCCATGCCTTTGACAACCGATTCAAGGAACATTATATTTCCATCCTACAGAAAAGTATTGATGCCTTCACCTCTTATGAAGAGAATTTTTTTAAGACATTTATGATGGATTCCTGAAGAGATGGGAGTTTCTCACTGTTGCATTAAGAAGAAGAGAAGTGATATCTCCCATGAACTTAATATGGAGTCTAGAAAGAGCCAAATATTTGTGTACACTCATCCCTCAAGTTGGTGAAAAACACAGGGGCATGTGGATGGGGATGAGAACAAGGCCTCCTCTCCTTCTCACTCCCATGTCTCCATGGAAAAATAGAGAGCCCCAGGATCCCACTCACTTTAAGGAGTGGCAGAAAAATATAGAGGAGGGATCATGATACAACACTTTTGAATGAAGCACTGGGATATTCAGTTTCAACCATTTGACCTTAGCAATCAATTGGAATGCAGAATTCACAATCCCAATTTTGAAGAATAGAGTTTGTAAGAGGAATTACAAACAAGTAAGTGTGGGGAGATGATAAGGCCAAAATATGCCTCATCAATGTGCAATAAATGATCTCATTTTACTCTCCTTTTAATCAAGTTTGACTACATTTTGTGGCTTTTGTTTGATCTAGTATAAGTTAGGATGTAATTTTCCATATTTTGTTTTATTTAGTTCTAACGTCTAAAAACTCTATAATTCCTAACAAAGTGTGTGGAAATTTAGTTTTTGGAATAAAATAGGTCACATTCGGTCAGATAAACAAAGTATGAAGCAACCAACACCTTTTTGAGGACATTGGCTTCAATGTGGCTTAGCTCCGTAGAACCTTCAGGTTTAGTTCGAACTCCATCACTCAGCTAAGGAACTCTATCGCTTAGTTCCAACCTTCAGACTTAGTTTTGGAACTCTAACACTTAGTTTCGAACTCCTGCGCTTAGCTCTGGAACTTTTGCAGTTAGTTCCAGAATGTTTCCCTTTGGTTCCAAAACTTCTCCAAAGTTCTAGAATCAATGGGAATCTATTTATTTTGACAAAATCTGGTGATAGAGAAATTAATGGGCCCTCCAATCAGGAACAAATCAACAAATTGTTGATTCTTCATACTCCGAAATACTTATGTAGGACCAAACAACTATATGTCCAACAAGGTTTCTAAATTTCACATCTACTTTGAGCACAATTTATTTCACTAGAACTCTGTAAATGGATGGATAGCTATTGAACACTTATAGTTGTAAATGCATCTTCAGATGATGAAATATATATAAAGACCTGAAGATAGATTAAATATAGATATGATATAGATATATAGACATATACACAGTGAAGTTTTGTAAGATAGAACAATTCAATAATAAGATAGCCATTTCATTTTGAGAGTATCATACTTTGTCAACTCTTGATTCAAGGTGGAGAAAGGGCCCACTCCTCCAAGAAATAGGATCCTTATTTTATTGGTATTTATATTTTTAAAACAATTCATGTAAATATGTTAAGTATTAATTCTGTAAGTTATTTTGATTCTTCATTTGAAATCTGTTACATAATTTTTCCTACAGGTGTTATAATTTAAAATCTTATTTCTTTGCAAGAATTTTTAACAACATTTTCAAACGTGTGTTTATTTCCAAGAAGTGTGTTTAATTTTGCAACATATATTTATTTCCAACAATTTGTTTCATTCTGCAAAGAGTGTTTATTTCAGCAAGATGCGTTCAATTATGAAAGATTTATTATTTCAGCAATGTGTGTTTATTTCAGCAAGTTTCTTATAGTTTATCTTTAATAAGGCTTTGCATCAGAAATCTTAAAGACACTTTAAAACCCCCTAGAAAATAAAAATAATAAATATCTACAATCAATTACTAGATCACTAAGATTCTTCTTGTTGCATATAGCTTCAAACACACCCCTGGTTTGAATATGACATCAACCAAGAGTTGATTAAATGAAGGGAATAACGACACCCATCATTTTTGGCATCGTTTCTAGGGACCCACTAGTTAGAATTGTCTAATTAGGTGTCAACAAGAAAAATAATCATACATATAGTAATTGAAAAATCTTCCCTATGTTATCATAAAATTTATGACTAGAATAAGAGACTTAAAGGGTAGATTTCTCCCAAACATATCTCAATAAGAATTATTAGCGTTGTCTAGTACAAATAAGGAAGTTGAGAAAGAATTAGAAGCACCATTGTCCCCTGTTAGACAAGAAGCAAAACTTCCACCTTTGGAATTTTGGATCAATCACCAAAGAAGGAGTGGAACTTTTAGGAGAAGGATTATATCCCAAGACCCACTTAGAGCAAGTCTTGATTCTCAATTGAGTAGTCAACCTCCTACTCCTGACTTCTCACCTTCACCAAAGTGGATCACATACCACATTGATTGGGAAAATATCTAGAAGATACTGCAGATATGGCATGAGAAGCTGAAAGAGAACCTGATAGGACCTTTACTTATCCAATTCAGTTGGAGGATGATGATACACCTATGAAGAATATTTCACCTGCACACTTGCCTACATTTAGAGGGATGTCATCTGAGGACCCTGACCAATTTTTGTTTGAATTTAAAGTATTGTGTCAGACCTATGACTACAAAACAAAAATCAAAAACTCAAGTTGTTCCCATCTACTCTGAAAGATGCAATAATGAGGTGGTTTATGGGATTAACATCCAATTCTATTACCACTTGGGGGCAAATGGAAACTTCCTTCCTAGAAAAATATCAGGACTACTATAGAGGGAGAAACAAGAAGGAATAATTTTTTAGGATCAAATAGGAAGAGGATGAAAATATGGAAGATTATTTAGATAGATTCCTCTTTGTAAGTAAAAGGTGTGGATTTGTACTTCAAGAAGAGCTAAGAAAACCATTTTTCTTAAAGGTTTGGATGATGAATCTAGGGAATCCCTTAATTTAATGGGAGGTGGAAACATCAATCAATTGAGAATGAATGATATTAAAGACCTTTGTAGAAGTTATTCAAGAACAAGGGGTGGACCTAGGAAAGGAAAAACTGTGAAAAGTGCAAATCAAGACATGAACAAACTTATGGATGAACTAGAAAACTTTAAAACAGATATCCTAGTTTAATTAACTTCCACCATGGATGGATTGCAAGCCAAAGCAAATTTTAATATTGAACCATTAGCTATGTATTGTCCTAGATGCAAAAAGAAGCATGTAATAAGATATTTTCCTTTAGATAAAACAGAAATGTGTCTTATTTGTGAATATAGGGAACATGAAGTTAATGTTTTTTCTCTTCTTCCATTCATAAAAAATCATCTTAAACAAACCAACACTTCATCCACTACAGAAGAAGTAAACTTTTTCCAGAGACAACCTAGCCAAGGGCAGTTCATACCAAGATTTGTTCCTAATCCTGGATGATGCCATGGGCGGCTCAGACAGTACCACAAAATTGGGGACAACCACCTTGGACCCCTCAACCAATATGGAATCCCCAAGATTGGGCAGGACAAGCTTGGTATGCTCAAGGACACCAACAACCATGGTCTGGTCAAAGTAACCCTTATACTTGGTCACAATCTAGGTGTAACCCTAATAACTATGCTCAAGGGAAAACATATCCCAACCAACATAAATATACCATAATGGGTTCTCCAACAAAAGGTTCACAAACTAAAAATGTGGTTCAAACACAAATACTAGCACAACTAGTGGCTAATCCCAAAAATAAACAAACAACCCTTGTCTATGGAATAGAGAAAGAAAAACTAGTTGATCTTAATGCCATGGACTGTAAGGATATTCAAACAAGATCTGGAAAAATAATTAATAGTCCACTTGTTATAATTACGAGATGATAGAAGAAACTGAAACCCCTAGTTCAGTTATTCCTAAGGAGGATGAAAAAGAAAAAGAGAAGCAGCTAGATAGCAACTCTACTGAAACTCCATTTCCAGAAATATTTAAGGAAGTTATTGAGACCAAGGAATCTGAACTAGTGCAGGAATTAAGGAAACTAAATATTGAAATACCATTATTGCAAGCAATCAAGGACATTCCTGAATTAAACAAATTAATCAAAATGTTATGTTTAAAAAGACTTGGAAGGAAGAAGTAGTACCCTAGGACTATTAAGGTAGATGGGAAACTTGCTGATTTATTGGCAGGAAAACTCTTACTTCCCAAATATGGGGATCCTGGAAGCCCTGTTATTTCTATCTCTATAGGAAATAAACATATACATAATGTTTTGGTTGATTTGGGAGCAACTATAAATGTGATGATAATAGACACTTTGAAAACATTACCATTGATAGGTATACAACCTACTAGCACCATATTATAGATGGTAGATCAGTCGGTAGAAAAACTAGAAGGGATCATTGAAGATGTGGCAGTTATGGTGGAGTCATGGGAGTATCTAGTGGACTTCCTTATATTACAGCCAAAAGGTAAAACACTTGGTTATCCCATTATTTTGGGTAGACCATGGTTAGCTATAGTTGTTGCCTTAATTGATTACAAATCAGGTGATATGACTATCTCAAATGGTAAGAATTATAAGCAAATTTCCTTATATCCTTCTACATGACCTTTTATTGATAATCAAGAACAATTATGGGTTGATGATCCTGATACTAATAAACAAAATTTATCTTCTTTGGCTATGATAACATTGTAGGATCATGTACGAGAGGTAGAGAATATGATTAATCATCCATTGAATGATCACCAATTGTCTTTGGAATAATCGGGGATAGTTCCGGAACCTTGGACTTAGTTCCGGAACACTCAGACTTATCTCTGGAACCACAACAATTCTCTTTGGTAGGGGTAGAAATAGCTACAGAATTAGTAGCTTTAGTCTCAAATATATTAGGGAACAATGATGAATGTTTGGAAAACAACAGTGATGAGGAGTTTGACCAACGAAAAGATAAGTATCATAACTTTGCCTACTGTCCTTTGTCCAATATTCTTTCTCAAGGGAAATTTAGAGACATTGTTTCATATCATATGTTGTTACCACATTCATGTCCACTAAAAACCTTAATGGAACCTTTTCAACAAATCAATTCATCACACACTAGAACCAAACAAATTGAGATTCAACCAGGTAAAATTTTGAACATTAACAACATCAAGACAACAAAATACATCTAGCCGAGGTCCAAATAAGTACTGTGGCTGATATGAAAGAACTCGTATTCACAAAGTGACACTCGAGAAGCACTTTCATGGCACGACCACCGTGTTCATAGATAAACCATAACCTTACTTCACTCACTAATCTTACGGAAAGAAGTAAGTGCATTTGATTTTTTTATCATTCTTGTACTTATCCATTAATATCTTTATCCCCCAGGTTATTAGAACTTGTTATTCCTTGTATTTCACCATCTCCATTTTCCAGCCCATATCCTTATCCATCCACCATAACCTTTCGGATATTTATTCCTAACCTTTTACACACTTCTGATTTTTATCACCTTATCATGAACCCAACCAGTTTCCCCTTTTATTCTTTGTGCAATCAAAGAGAAGCCCAAAACCACCTATTAATCAACTTTCACCAATTGCCCCTACCGACGCTAGTTAGCTTAACCACCGTCGTTTCCCCTTCAACAAAGATCGGTCACCGAGATCGACGTCGGTTCTCGTATCTCTGCCAAATGTTTTCTAAATTGACCTTAACACCCCAAAGGCCTCACAAAAATCTCATCCAAGCTAGATAACCTACCTAAATCCTCTCCACATACCTCCCCATCTCTCTGTGTAGACACAAAGAGAACTTAGACACCTATTTCTAATACTTTATAGAAACTGAGATCGGTTATCCCTAACCGATATCGGTCATAGATAAACCTGTCATTGGTCACACCTGATTAGTATCGGTCTCTATGTCTAAAAAACTACCTCAGACCAGAAAGCACCCCAATCACCCAAATCAGCCCCAAATTATACCAAGCCTTACCCAGACCTTGTCTGTGACTTCTAGACCACCTGCCTAACCTGTGACCTGACCCATGACCTTTGATAGTTTAATATCAAAGCATTTAAGTGGATTAAAGTTGATAAGTAATATGAGATACCTAAATCAGACTACTAGCACTAGATTCGTTTATCTGCATGTTCATTTGTTTATATATATATATATATATATATGTATGTATGTATGTATGTATGTATGTATGTATGTATGTATGTATGTATGTATGTTAGTGGATTAAAAACCATCGAGGAAGTGTCATACTTCCTAGATCTAGCTCACGCTAGGAAATCCACTAACCTTTTGCTATTAACTATGTTTTGTGGTCTTGCTTTACATTTCGGTACTTCCTCTTAGACAAAGGGAGTTCTTGCAAATCGACTTGGATCAGAAATCGAATGGGCACATAACCTTCAACCGACATCACAACAGTGTATTCCTCCTTGGCCTATCACCCCTTATCTGTTTCATTAATTTTCTAAGAATCCAGTGAACAACCACATAATTCAAAATCATCACAATGAGGAATAGAAAGGGCTAAGATGGAGGAATGATCCAAGAATGGGACTAAGGGAACATTGGTAAATGTGCTAATAATTGAATGATCACAAGTGCAATGCATTAAGTGGTTCCACTTCCATTTTATCATATGGTCCAATCTAGTTAGGGGAAAACTTTCTATGTTTTCTCCTTTCTAGAGTAGTGACGTTTTGATAAAGTTAAGAGATTAGCATCATGCTTTGGAAGATGGGATGAGATAAACAAGTGAAAATAATAAAATGTATTGCCCCTCAAGGAAGCGAAAGGTATGCATCTAAGATGAGTGAATGGTCCCCCTAGAGAGAGACAAATGTGATTACATGATGGATTAAAATGACAATCAAGATGCATCGGACCATACGAGATAATTTAAATATAGATCATAAAAAAATGTGCCACGATGGTGAGTTCTTAAATGAGAGCCATGGTGCTTCCAAAGGGAGGCACAAATATTCATAGGAGGAAAGGATGAAAAACATGATCGGATGAATCGAGGTGGATAAGATAAGACGATGTAAAAATGTGGAAATGGAGTGATCTATAAATAGACAAGTCCTAGAAATAATTCTCCCTAGTGTGGGAGGATGAATCGATGGAGACGAGAAGAAGGATGCTAAAATATTAATAATAGAGGGAGGAAGATGTTCCTCTAACAAAATTAATGTGGATAAGATAGTGGATGTTAAAGGATATGGATGTCAGGAAGATAGTATATCAAGGAGAATAGTATCAATGAACAAGGGAGGACCATCATCAGGAGGAGAAATGGGAGATGGTGTGGATGGTTGAGATGACCTAGGAGGCTAAATGGATGGAGAGGAGGAAAAATAAGCTAGGTGAGCTACAGATAAAGCAATAGACAAAGAAGGAGACTCATCAAGGAGGTCCTCTTGCTCGATAATATCATGAACAATAGCCTGAAGGGCTCTATAATGCTCCATGTCATGACCTAGAGTGTGATGAAAGGCACAGATGTGATGATAATTGAACCATGATGGCTTTGGTTGGCTTGGATCAAAGGGTCTGATGGGAGGAAGTGTAATAGTAGAAGTCTGTAGTAAATGTTGAAGGACCTCGACATATGATTCAATGTATACACCAGGATGGGTCCTGTGGGATGATATAGATGGCGAGGATGAAGGTGGATTACATCGAGGTCTAGGTGGTCTAGAAGATGAAGCGGTGGTGGATAATTTAGGCTTGGATGACTGGGTAGATGAAGGTTCTCTAGAGGAAGGAGTTGGTCCTAGGAGAGAATCAAATGTTTTGGATCGTGATGGAGGGGGCCTAAGATGGATGGATGTGGCCCCAAGATGGAGGATGGGGATTTGGTCTTGATCGGGGAATGTCAAAAATTTATGAGAACACTCAAGGTATTGTTGTGGAAGGACACCAAGGTCTTTAGATTTGGATTTTTGAGGAGTACCCTTGGCGGGGATGACAATAATATCTACTAGGGGATCTGGTGATGGCATGGTGGTTGATGGTGGAAGTAGCTTCTTCATGACGAATCTAGGGGAGGGTAAAGATTGGATAGATGTGGGAATATTTGGTTGTGTGGATGAGACAGGAGGGTCTCCTATAGCCATTTTTTTGTCATGTAAATGTGCAATCAAAAAATTTACTATTTTCGAGAATGACAACTATATCTTGGTGTCGAAACTTTCAAAATTCACTCTTCTAAGGCACCTCAGGTCTACAAATTCAGTCCCATTACCTATAATATGATTTCAAATCATTACCCTAGTTGATTTAGGAAACTTAATTCAACCCCCTAGGTGATTTTAGGAATTCATCGAAAATGCAAATTTCAAGCAATTGTGGGAAGGGCTATCATTGGCCTTCCCATGACTAGAACAACCCCTTGGAGAGAAATGGAGGAACCTAATATGACATGGAGATGAATTGAAGGTCTAGAAACATCATGGAAGTGATTCAAGAAGATTCGAAAGGATTTGGAAGAGTTGGGGCAGTTTCACAAAAATTAGGGTTCACAAGCCTCAAGAATGCAGAGGCCAAAAAGCTTATGAACTTTAGAAGGTGATTCCAGGAGCTTCGGATGGATTTAGGAGGAAAATAAGACATCATTGAAAAGGTAATTCTAATCCCTATAATATGGTGAAATTATGTTTTTCACAAAACTTTGACATAATGGATTTGTAGGTAGATTTTCTCATGCACAAGTAAGGGACCAGATCACAAATCCACTTTTTTAGGGATTAGATGGATGAATCAAGATCTGAAACCCCCAACATTGGATTACAAATTCCAATTTTAGTAAATTTAATATACAATTTAACCAAAAATTCCATTGAGAACTCAAGATATTGTCGTTTCAAGTTGCCCTCTCAATGAGTTCTCGCAGTTAGTCAAATTTCAGGATGGACACATGTCATCTCCAGAATCCGGATCAATTTTGTGTCCCTTTCATCCCTAAAAAAAATGGACATAAGGGAAATAAAAATCGTGTATCCCCTATAAGCCCTCAAGTCACACATACGATCTCTTGGATTGCCAGTTTAACCCTCATGTGCTTGTAGGAGCTCAAACTCTCAACCTTTAGATCGGCCGACAAGTGGCGGTTTTGGCCCGTCATGAAAATTGATTTCCCTCATGTCCCTTTGTGTAAAATTAAACTAGGGACATGAAAATTTTCCCATCCCCAAGGGAGTCTTCTGGTCACTCATATGACCCTCTCTAGTGCTTTTTCTAAGCCTCCAGGAGCTAGTGGAGCTTAAATCCTCAACCGTCAGATCGTTGCCACATGTCATCACCTGACATGCCATGAAATTTGATGTCCCATTTTTCCCTTTGTGTTGGGGGATATGAGGGACACAAAAATGTACCCATCCCCCAAGAATCCTCATGGTTCCTCATATGACCAATTTCCAGCCCCCAATGCTTCCAACTTGCTTTTTGGGCTTAAACCTTCACCATTGGATCTCTGCCACTTGTCATCACCAGTTCTACATGAAATTTGATGTCTCTCATGTCCCTTTTGGATTTATGGACATGTGGGACATAAAAATTTTCCCCACGTATGATTGGTCCATTTTGAAAAAGTGTTTTAAAGCTCTTTCTTTCTTTCTTCCCGCTTCTTCTCCATTCCTGTGCACAACTTCACTCTAACACTTGCTTTGTAACTTCTCACCACCACTCCACAATTTCTGAGCTTAAAACTAGTTCCATCACAATGACTAAATCCTCTACTCCATGATAGTATATAGGTCCTAGAATAAATATTGATCAAACAAAGAAGAATAAACGAAGAACGAACGAAGAAATCCCTCTGAAAACCTCCATTGCCATGAAACAAAAATTTGAAAAGATCTTACAAACAAGTACACAAGAAGAAGAAAAAACCATTTTTATTTGTTTATCTCTATGAAATACCAAAAAAACTCACCTTCATACCTCCCATTCATAGCAAGAATTTTTTGCAATAAAGAAATCCATTTCTTTGCACAACGATAGAAAAAGTTGGATTTCCTATCAAACCGACAATCGGTTTGAAGAAAAAATTCACCAATAGAACAAGAATAAAAAACCCATATCAAAAATGTGATTTTCATTGTGAATAGAAGAGAAAAATAGACGTATAATTTTCAAGTTCAATTAATCGTTGTCATGTTCAAAGATGCCACTAGGTCAGAAATTTGAAAGTTTAAAATCTCCCAAATTGCTGGTTGGGTAGGTCCAAAATTTTAGAGGGAAAATATTAGGAAAAATCCCATATCAAAAAAATTCATTTCGTAGTGATCTAACTACCATAGGTTCACTTTATAAAAATAATATGTCTTCTATATAGAGGACTGCCATTTCGGGAAAGTTGTCAATTGAAGAAACTATGAAAGAGGCATTGAACACAAAAGAAGTATTGCAGTGGAAAATTCATCTTGGTCCAAACTATAAACTTACTAAAAATAGTAAGTGGTCTCAAAAACACCTACCAAAAATAGAAAATTGGTCGAGAAGGTCATATAAAAATAGGAAGGAGGAGAATTCGAGTTGCATGCCGTATCTAATTAATGTTTGAAGGAGCTGATTTTTCACATTTACTAAAAATAGTAAGTTGTTTTTTTCGAAGAAACCATGAAGTATAAGTGGATAGGACAAAAGTCGACACAACCTTTTACTTCTGAGTATGAGATAGAAGATAGTGATGTCTCATACATGGAACTAAATTATCTAAGGGCTCGCATGATAGCCAAGGAACGAGGAAAGATCGAGGATCATGTATTCATAAGTGGATTGTTCACAGCTGTAGGACACCCCGTGTTTGTACAAAGCTTTGAGTTGGTCTTGGCTTGTTTACACCACTATGAACCCGAAACATGAACAATTTGAGCCAACAATGGAATGAAAATGGTGGTCATTAGTCCCATAACCATCTCGCTCTCTCTACAAATCCCAATATCACGTAGCATGGTTATCATTTCAAAGGATAGGGCCTTGCACAACTAGTAAATGATGGATGCATATACGCAAGGCGGTTTCACTTGGATCATGGATGAAGATAGGTAGAAATACCTCAAGGATGTCAAAGACCCTTCTGATATGTGAGTTCCACGAGGGATATTTAGATGCAATCACCCTTCTTAATAGGGTGATGGGAGAAGTGAACACAAGAGAATTTTAGAAGTAAATGGGCCTATTAATCTTGACTATGACTGAAGGAGAGAAGAGATTTGACTTTGGGAAGATCATCAGTGAAAATATGCATCTACAAATTCTCCAGGTGCCCATGAAGAATAAGTTTCACATGACTTATTACTTGGTCTATCTACTCACTAGCTCAAGATCATTCAAAGGATTGATCTCATACAAAACATTGCTGCCAAGGTGCCCACACATGAGAAACTTCCATAGTTGGTGATGGAGGAAAGCCATAGGAACTTTTCTCATGTGAATTATGCATTCATGATGTATGTGGTCCAAAACTTGGAAGGTGATTTGGAGGCCGGGTCACATAAGTGGCGTCCTTAATCGAGAGATATGGCTCTTACTTCATCCAATTCCTAACCTTATCCTACTTGTGAGTTGTCATATTTGACCAAGATCTACTAAGTTTACCCAATTACCTAAGTGGTAAAAGTTTACAATTCGAGTTCTATAAGAAAATCATTCGTAAAACAATAGGATCTCTGAGCAGAAGAAGAATTTTATCTCATTTCCCATCTCTCTCGAGTGTTCAAGTGCAAGAACTCAAATGATGCATCTCATCCGAGAGGCTGCCTTCTCATTTTACTTTGCATTCCTACGCTACCTGACCTAATTTCAATATCCGAGATGATTTCAACTCTTTCCAAGTTCCAGAGTTCCAACATGAGCCACAAATTGAGGACTATGGACCAATTGTGCTGATGAATTTGAAGTGTAGGAAAAATACCATATGAGGATGATAGTCAATGAAATTAAGAAATTCAAGTTCTCTTGGTATGAAGACATCTTGTAGGATGATGGGACAAATATGTATGATCTCGAGTATGCAACCATCAAAATGTATCCATTGCCTCAAGATGGCCTCAAGTCATCTGTACATTCATGAATCATTGGACATAAAGGAGCATACCGAGAAGGTGGTGAAGAGAATGAGATATTGGTTTCAGAAGAAGAGAACCATAATCATCACAAGGTATGCCTGTAGGATAGAAACAAGCCTCTCATCATTCATCATCAAGAGTCGTGGAAGTTTCCTCAAAATTAAGGCATTCTGGAGAAAGTTATAAACAAATATCCATATAATTAGAGACTTCTTCTCATGGAAGGTCACCAAAGAAATCTAGGGTGGAAGAAGGCTCAATTGCAACAATGCAAGAAGAAGATCCAGTGATAGAAGCACAAGCAAAGGAAGAGCATGTAGTTCAAGACCCAATCTTCGAACCACCATAGAGGCCTCACCTCTTATTAACACTAATATCTCTCCCATCCAAGATGTTCCTTCTCTTCCGCATAGGGAATGGTTGATGTACCTATCATAGAACCTGATTCGATGAGATGTTCCCTTGGATGCATGAAAAATTTCTCTCGACACCCGTAGTGTTTAAAAAGAGGCAGCCCCGACTTATCAAGGTAATTACCTCACTTGCTAGAGGAAACAAAAGGAACTTAGCACACATATCCTCATTTTTCTACTATGGGGAAAAAGGTAATCAATACATCATGGTAGCCTAACCAAAGGTGATCAAGCCGAGTGGTATGAGATGACACCGACAACTATGAGATGAGCATAATCCAACCAGAATCGGTGACTCATGAAGGGGATTTGAACATGTATCAACAATCTTCTGCTTGCATGGTGGCAAGTAATAAGGAATATAAGAATAATATTTATGAACTAAAAGAACATGTGTGAACTTTGTCATCCTACGTATAACATCTAGTTGAGCCAAATGCCACGACAATCCCCATTGAATAAGTTGCGCCCATTAGTAACTTTAATGAAAAATCTATCAAGAGGACACACGAATTCACAATGCAGGGGCGAGTGAATAACGAATGGATCAAATCAATTTCTAAAAATGGAATTAAATGATCTAAGAAGCGGTCAAACTCTTCGCTTACATGTATGTAACAACAAATTAGATGTGAGCACTCAAGGAAGACTTGGAGAAAGAAAGGGACTACTGGGATCCTTTGGGTCTAGTAGTGGATGAAATGAGCAACACTTGTCAACATGAGTTTATTAAAAGAATATTTTTGAAACTCCTTCTGAAGACTTATCACTTGTATGTGTGAGGGTCCTAGAAATCATATTTGAAGCGATCAATTAGACCATTATTGAGCTAGAGGAAAAGGAGGAACAAGTGTATAAGTTGCATGATAGTATAAAATCAGAAAATTAAGAAACTTGGAGTACCTATAATAGGAGAAAACACAACTTCCGATGAACTAATTGGTCCATTTGAGGAACATGTCAAGAAACATGCAGTAATCCATTGTCCTTCACCAAGGATACCCTCAAGTTCCTCTCAAAAATTTAAGCTGCATTTGCACTCATTGTAGAGAAACATAAACAATGTGTCTGATGGATGGATAAAGACCCTGAGAAATGTTTTCATTCCTCATGCTGACAAAGTGGAACCTACATTACCTAGTTTTAGTAAAGAATTTTGAGGAACAAATATCTTATCAGCAACATAGGATAGAGACCAGTCAGCGAGTGAGATAAAATCCACCATACTGGCTCATTCATATGCATAAGTCTTCTTCCTTCTTTCTTTTTATTCTTCTCTTTCTCTCTCTTCTCTTCTCTCCCAACATTCTCTCTCTTTAATGTTATAATCTTGCATTGGGGTTTTCACTTTTTGATATATCTTTAAGTGACTTTAGAAACATAATGTAACATTTAAGTCACCTTGTTTTTATAAAAGGGACTTAAATATTTAACTGATATACAAATAGTCTAAAGTTAGAATATGGTATTTGAAAATCCATTGGGAAGATGAAGAGTTGCCTTCTCTTCTATAAATTGTAGCAAGCTCCTCATTTGAGGGTCTTCTTAGATCTTCATATACTTTTGAGTTATTTTTTGTGAATTCATGAGAGAGATATCCTTGTAAAGAGAACAAAGAGATAGCAAATTTCTTCCATTTCCTTATTCTAAAATTTCTTCCATTTCTATGTTATGTACAATTTCTACTTGAGCATCAATACAAGAAGAAGGAATTTTAGCCTTTTTTACTAAGGAGTTTAGTGATACTTTGTGCTCATTAAATGCTATTTGGTCTTGTTGTTGTTATGCATATTTGTTTCTTCTTAATTTCAGTGCATGTGATGTAATTTCTAACTGGTGTATGCAAGTCTCTGATTTTCTACTTGCAGCATTAGTTTCTCTTTTCTAACATTCTCACTCCCTTTCCTGCTCTCTTAGAAAATTATTCCCTTATAGAAATCTGTAAGATTTTTCCGCAGGGTCATTGGAGTGCCCCTGTTAGATCCTTGACCAAAAGGCCACTAGGAAAATCCACCTTTTTACTCACACATGCATATACGGAAGTTGCACCAGTTAAGTAGAGGGACTTAGATTCCTAGAGCATTGGCAAGAAGTCCATCAATTTGTCCCCTGAAATTTTTCTCAAAGAACAATTTTTGGCGCCCATCGTGGGGCAGATTTAGCAGCATCTACACCTAAAAATGACCTTGAAAATACAAAAAAACTTCAAAAATTTAAGAAGAAAATTTCTGTAATTTAAATAGCTATGTGAGTCTCATGTCTAAAAACCATTTCTATTTTGGGAAATGCTCCTGTTGAAAGACCTGAGTTACTCTTCCACATTCAAGAGGATATTCCTTCATATTTTTGAGAGGCTATTTGGCATAATAGGAAAAGTTTCAACCACTACTTCATTGCCATAAGAATTCTTGACCTTAAAGAAGAACGTGTATCTGAATTAGAAAGGTGAAGACAAATTCAAGCACCGCAAAGAAGAGCATAAATATCCAAGTTGGTGGATAAAAGATACACCCAAAAACAAAGACAAGGAGGACAAACCGATCCCACTTTTGAAGAGCTTCAAAGAAGACAAGAGCTACTATGAATTAAGAGGTCTCCTTTATGTAACACGGTTGGTTCCACTGGAATTCCAAGTGTAGCCAATCCATTAGACGTTGAGTTTCCATACATTAATGAGAACCTTGAAGATTTCACCGATGTAGAAACCAAAGAAGAAGATAGAGAAAGAGAAGCAAGAGAGAAAGTGGAAATAAGAGCTTAGATTGAAGAAATTGAAAGGCTTCAAGCCGAAGTGAAAGCAAGAGTAGTAGCAGAAGATGCAACCTTAGAAAGGTTGGAAGCTAGAGCAGGAACAAAATGGTGGATCATGATCTTGAAGCACACATACCTAATGTACCATGGGGTGGAAACACCAGCCCACTTTCCCTTGCTCAACCTCTCCATGACCTACCAAAAGGCTCAAGATTTTTTTCTAAATTTCAGAGGGGATGGTTCTCAACTTCCCGAGGAACATGTAATCGTGTTCATCACCGATTTCGGTGTGTTGGGCATTGAGCACGAAGATGTTTCAATCTGGATCTTTGTGGAATCACTTCAAGAAAAGGTTGCATAATGGTTCTACATGTTGCCTCCAAGGTTTGTCACCTATTGGGAAGATATAAGAAGTGCATTTGAACATAGGTTCAAGTCCATAGAAGACTGCCAGGATCTTTTGGTTCAATTGGTACAAATGAAGAAAGACACTTCTGAATCAATGCATGATTTCATCGCCAAATATAACAAAATAATAAGAAGAATTCCATAAGATTTTGTACCTCCTAAAAATAATTTGAAGAGATTCTTCATCAGTGCCTTGCCATCGGAAGTTGGTTTCTTCCTTAGAAGATCCCAACCTAGAGATTTGAAGGAAGCACAAGATTTCATGATCAAGACAGAAGATGATTTGATCTTGTCTAGCAAAGTGAAAGGTCTAAATGGAAATCAAAAATGTCAAAGTTTGGGCTCAGTTACCACATATCCAATGTTCCAAAAAATGGCCAATGACTTAATTGTTGTGAAGAAACAATTGTCTCATATCACAATGAGGAATACTCCAAGGAAACTAAATTCTCCCAATAGACCAAGAATCACTCCACCTCCACACATGATTACTATTGAAGAACCACTAGTCAATGTCGGTTGTGACACCGAGGAGCCAAAAGAAGAAGTAGAAATAGAAGAACCTGAGGAAAGATGTGTAGATGATGATGATAACTATCTTGAGGTTGAAGAATTTGATGGTGATACACACAATGGACTAATTGAGTACGTTGATTGGGATGAAGATGATGATGATGAATATTCCCCAAGCTTCTTGTGTGCGGTATACACTTGTGCACAATATTGAAAAGGATCCTCATCCTCAAAGGCTACAGTGAAAGAAAAGAAGAAAGAAGATCCTCATGCAAATATTCCTCAAAACAAAATTATCAACAGAGGATCACCGCTACCACCTTCAATGAAGTTAGATAGAAAAAAAATCCAGACCCACTATTTATCAATAACCACACCGTCATACCAAGTAAGTCATCTAGTCCTAAAAAATTCTAAAAAAATCTTCTTCAAATGTTATTCCTACAAAATCACCTAAATTACCATCAAAATCTACATCCTCGTCCCATTCCAAGTTGGATGCTACACCTGTAAAATAAAATCCTATCCCCAAAATAGAAAAACCTTCACCATTTAAACCCTCTATCATTATCAAAACCGTTGTCTTTCCAACCATAACCCCATTTGACTTTGTGGAACACATAAGCAAAACCAAGGTCCAAATCATAGAGCTAGAGTACTTACAAACACATCCCACTCAACTTGATAGGTTCATTGACATAGTCCATGGTGGTAACCCTATAGTATCAAATGCAAATTCCAAATGTCTACTTCCCACACCATCCACCCCACCTTCTCAAAACATGCTAGCCCTTAGTGCCTCCAAAGCCAACAAGGTTGAACCTTTTACCTGTCACTTCTCATCAAAGGCTTCTAACTCAATAATTACATCATAGATTCTAGAGCCTCAAATAATGTGATGCCCATAAAATTGAAAATTCCCTAGGCCTCACCTTGACTCGATAAAATGGCTCATGTTATTCAATGGAATCCAAACAAGTGCCATTGGTGGGAAGAATAAAAGATGCACAGGTAGTGCTAGCTGATTTTCTAAAAAGAAGGTGCTCCTCACCATCCTGGTGGCATACATTCCATCATAATTTGGTATTCTACTGAGCCAAATATTCTATAGATATTTGGGTGGAGAAATAAAAATGGATTGGTCATTCAACTATCCCAGTGAAAGGTGAAATGAAGAAATTGTTTCCAGTAAGGAAGATGAAATACATGGTAAGAAAGTATGATGATCCAAGGGAAAACATCCTATTTTAGGATAGTGGGCTAGGTAACTACTTCCTCACATCAAAAAAAGATGAGAACTTTCCACTTATTATGGAGGAAGAAGAAGACCAAGTTTGGAAAATGGAATTTGATGGTAGTCACTCCAGTGTAGGTTCGGAGAATACGTGGTGTTGTGCTCTATATACGTGAATTGTACCCATTTGGATACAAACTACATTTTTACAACACAAATAACATGAAATAGTATGAATAAGTCCTCTTAGGAATGGGCATAGAAGAAGATATGGGAATCAAAAAGATGAAATGTCAAGGTGATGCAGAGGTGATATTAAAGCAAGTCTATCAACTGATACCGTAACAAATCCAAGACTCCATCATTATAGAAACAAAGTATGGGATTACATTGAGTATTTTGATGAATTTTCAATCAATTATGTTCCAAGAGAGAAAAATTAAAAGGTTGATTCCTTGTAGTGTCACCTTCCCTAGTGACACTTCATCCTTCTTTTGGCAAAGAAAAAGTAACCATTTTAATGGTGTTCGTGCCTAGTGTACTAGATATTACGAATAATTGGCAAGTCTTTAATGATGATAATCAACTTCTGGAATTCTTGGAGAAAAGATACAATTTCAATAATCTCTTCTTTGAAGGAAGTGAGAATCCACACCGAGAAGCAATAGCCAAAGAGGAGAAAGAAGGAATTAAAGGAGTTGATGAAGAAGGAGTGATCAAATTGAAAGGAAACAATATTCCCAAAGGCATATTTTCTTTGGAGGACCTCTTTGATAAGCACAATAGAGTCATCTAAGAGAAGGAAATGGAATCTTAAAAATTCCTAGGTGATTTTGAGAAGGAGAATATTGGCACTTCAAAACAGCCAAGGATGTTCAACATCAGAAAGTGTTGTTCTCCCGAGGAGAGAAGAGAAGGTTTGTTTCATTACTCAAGATATATTTGGATGTCTTGGCCTACTCTTATGATGAGCTCAAATCCTTCCAACCAAATGAAATGCATCACTCGATCCCCTTGAAGCTGGATGCCAAGCCATTTAGAAAAAAAAGGCCATATAATCCAAAATTGTTGATACCATCAAGGAGGAAGTGATGAAGATGCTCAATGCAAGGATCATCTTTCCCATCCATCATTCAACATGGGTGGAAAACATTGTGCCAGTGCAGAAGATGAATGGTGAAATAAGAATAAGTGTGAATTTCTGTAACTTGAACAAGGAATCATTGAAAGAAAATTACCCCCTCCCAGTCATGGATCAAATTTTGCAGATGGTCACCGGAAATGAAATTCTGTCACCACTCGATGGATTCTTGGGTATAACCAAACCAAGGTGGTAGAGGAAAATCATACCAAGAAAACCTTTACAATGGGGGCACTTTTACATATAGTAGAATGCTTTTTGGCCTAATCAATGTAGGAGCTACATTTCAAAGGGTGATGGACCTAGAATTCAAATATTTGAAGCATTATATTTTCATATACCTGATGATCTCAGTATTCTCAAAAAGAGGGGAGACCATATTCACCATCTAGAACAGTACTTGTAAAATGTAGAAATCATGGCATATCTTTGAACCCAAAAAAATGCATTTTTGGAGTTATGGAAGGCAAGTTGCTAGGGAACATCATGAATAATCATGGAGCACACATTGACCCAAAAAGAGTGAAGGCCATTCAAGCACTATCTCTACCCATAAGCAAGAAAGGAGTCCACTCCTTCTTTAGTAAGGTAAAATTTCTACGCCGCTTCATTCCAAAGTTTATAGAATTAACGAAGCATATCACCACCATGATGAAACCTCAATTAAGCTTCAAGTGGAATAACGAAGGAAAATCAGCTTTTGAAGAAATCAAGAAATCCATTACCAAAGCTCGACTTTAGTGTCTCCAGATTTCAAAAAATAATTCATCATGTATTGCTATGCATCGGAACACACACTTTCTAATGTTCTTGTCCAAAATAATGATGAAAGTGTGGAGGTACCCATTGCTTTCATGATCTACCCATTTTAGAAGTATGAACTAAACTATAGTCAGTTGGAGAAACATGCCTATGCAGTAGTTAAGGCTGTGAAATTTTTTATATTCTACATACTCAAATCTCATACTGTGGTGATGGTCCCTAGCAGAGAAATCAAGTCCATATTGAGTTGTAAAGACTCAAGAGTATGATTTGGAAATCTGACCCTCCAATTTGGTGCGAGGAAATGGTCTGTGTAGATTGATTGCCAAAGATGAATCCCTCAAAGTCCAATATGGTGAAGATAATTGTGCTTGCTCAACTTTCTTTGAAGATAATCTGGGTTCTCTTCGTAACCACTAATGATGAAAGGTACGCGGACATTTCCTGTTACCTAATCTATGGATAATTCCCTCTCATCTCCATTATAAGCAAAGGAGAACACTCAAGCTGAAGGAAACAAATTTTGTAATCTAGAACCACATGCTTTACAAAAGAGGTCTTGATGGATGCTTTCTCAAATGTGTAGACAAAGAACAAAAAGAGAAGTTTCTTAAAGCATACCATGACCAAGCGTGTGGCGGGAATTTTTCAGCGATGGTCACTACACATAAGATCCTATGAGGTAGGTATTATTGGCCAACCCTCTTTACAGATACTCAAGAATGGGTTTCCAAGTGCAAAACATGTCAACAATTCATTGGGATACCACAACTTGCAGCACTACCACTTAGGATAGTCATCATTGAAGAACCATTCCAACAGTGGGGGATAGACTTCATCGGTGTTATGAATCCTTACTCAATCGCGTGGCATACCTACATGCTCATAGTGATATATTAATTCAAAAATTGGGTGGAGGAAATGCCACCAAGAAATCAAACACACGAAATGATATGTAACTTCATCAAAGAGAATATCATAGTATGTTTCAGGGTGCCATAGAAGATTGTAGCGGATAATGCTACCTATTTCTCTTCAAGGGAGTTAAATGAGTTTTTCTATGGCTATGGAATCTCCCTGTCCCACTCATCAGACTACTATCCATAGGGAAATGGTCAGGATGAATCAAGAAATAAGAACATCATGACCATTGTTCATAAGCTCATGGATGAAAACCAAAGGAATTGGTAAAAAAATGTTGTATGATGCATTGTGGGCAGACAAAATCACTCCTAAGAAGAAAATAGGCATGTCACCATTCCAATTGTTGTATGGAGTCAAAGAAAAGATTCCCATCATGGTTGAAATGATAGATCTCAAATTTATCCAGGGAATAGAAGATGGAAAATAAAAGGACTCCAATGAAAATAGGATCCTTTTTCTTGAGAAGCTAGAAGAAAATAGACTCTGAGTGGTTGATCATATCAAATATCATCAACTAAAGGTGAAGAAGATATTTGACAAGAAGGCCAAGGTGAGAGAGTTCAACAAAGACCTTGCCTTGCTATGGGATAAAATGAGGGAACCAAAAGGAAGAAATGGAAAGTTTGATTCACTATGGCTCGACCCATTCTAGATTCATGAAGATTTTCATGAGAACATTTTTTCTACTCTCATACTGGATGGAAAGTTGTCGAATTTCCTCACAGTGGGAAATATCTAAAGTTGTATCATCAGTGAAAATGGGTTGTCCCCTACCTTGTACCATAGGTGATTATTAGGTGTGTTTCTCTTTCTGTTGTGTGTGTATTTTCCTTTCATTGTTTTTGGTGTGTTTGTGGTTTCTTCTTCAATATCTCTCTCTCTTTGTCGTAAGTTATACATAACTCTGTAAGGCCCAATGGATAAGGCATTGGTCAATGAATTATGTGTATTGTAAAATTGAGATACTATATTCTTCATGTCATGTCTTTTCTATGCTTATTCCATACCATGTCCCCAAGCTAGAGCCAGTTTTTGTCATACAAACCAAAAAATTGACTATTTTTTAGCATGACCACTATACCCCAGTGTCAAAAATTTCAAAATTCACTCTTCCAAGGCACCCCAAGTGTACCAAGTTAGTATCATGACCTACCAAATTATGTTAACTCATTCCCCTAGGTGATTTAGGAAATTCAATTCAACCCCTTAGGTGATTTTAGGAATTCTTTGAAAATGCAAATTTCAGGTAGTCATGGTAAGGGCTATCATTGGCCTTCCTAGGATTGGAACAACCCCCTGAAGAAAAATGGAGGAGGATAATATAACATGGAGAATAATTTCAGGCCTAAAAACATCATGGAAGTTATTTGGAAGATTCAAAAAGGATTTGGAAGAGTTGGGGCAGTTTCACCAAAATTAGGGTTCACATGTCTAGGAAATGCACATGCCAAAAGTTGTTGAGCTTTAGAAGGTGATTCTAGGAGCTTTAGATGGATTCAAGAGAAAAAACAATACATCTTTAGAAATAGAATTCCAAGACTTTAAATATGGTGAAATTATATTTTTCACAACACTTTTGTGAAATGGGTCTCAGTAGGCGCTTTTTCTCATGCACATGTAAGAGACCATATCACCAATCCACTTTTTTAGGGCTTAGATAGATGAATGAAGATCTGATATCCAAACCATTGGATTTATAAGGTCAATTTAATTCAATTTCATATAACATTTAAACAAAAACATCCACCAGGAACTCAAGATATCACCATTTCAAGTTTCCCTCTTGATGAGTTCTCGCATTCAATTAAATTTCAAGATGGACATGTGTCATCTCCTGAGCCTGGCACAATTTTGTGTCCCTTTCATTCATCAATAAAAGGGACATGAGGGACATAAAAATTCTCCCAAACCCTATAATCCCTCAAGTCACACATATGACCTCTTGGTCGCTTGTTCACATCCCCAGGTGCTTGCAAGAGCTTAAACCCTCAATAGTCAGATCGTTGACAAGTGGTGGCTTCTAGTATGTCGTGAAAATTGATGTCCCTCATCTCCCTTTGTGAAAATTTAAATTGGGAACATGAAAATGTGTCCAGCCCCAAGGGAGTCTTCTAGTCACTCATATGACCCTCTCCAGTGCTTTTTCTTAGCCCCTGGGAGCTAGTGGAGCTTGAATCCTCAACTGTTAGATCGTTGCCACATGTCATCACTGGCATGCCTTGTAATTTTATGTCCCATTTTTCCCTTTGTGTTGGGGACATGAGGACACCAAATTTCACCCAGCCCCCAAGAATCCTCATGGTTCCTCATATGACTAGTTTCCAGCCCCATAGTGCTTCTAGCTTGCTTTTTGGGCTTAAACCTTCATCGTTGGATCTCCACCACTTGTCATTACCAGGCACCACGTGAAATTTTATGTCCCTCATGTCATTTTTTTGGCTTGAGGGACATGGGGGACATAAAAATGTGCCCCACCCCTGATTGGTCCATTTTGAAAAAGTGTTTTAAAGCTCTTTCTTGCTTTCTTCCCGCTTCTTCTCCATTCTTGTGCACAACTTCACTCTGCAACTTGCTCTGTAACTTCTCACCACCACTCCACCATTTCTGAGCTTAGAATCTATTCCACCACAAAGAAAAAATCCTCTAATCCATGATAATATATAGGTCCCAAAAGAAATATTGATCAAACCAAGAAGAAGAAACAAAGAATGAATGAAGAAATCCCTCTGAAAACCTCCATTGCCGTGAAACGGAAATTCAAAGAGATCTTAAAATAGATAAAAAAAAAAAAATTATCTATTTATCACTCTCATATACCACAAGAAAATCACCTTCAGACCTCACATTCACAAAGAAGAAGTTTTTGCAAGAAATCCATTTCTTTGCACAACAAAAACAAAGTTAGATTTCCTATCAAATCGACAATCGGTTTGAAGAAAAATTCATCGGTGGAACAAGAATAAAAACCCATATAAAAACATGATTTTCATTGTGAATAGAGGAGAAAACCAGACCTATAATTTTTGAGGTCCATTAATGGCTACCGTGTTCAGATGTGTCACTAGGTCAGAAATTTGAAAGTTTAAAATCTCCTAAACTCGTTGATCGTGTAGGTTCAAGATTTCGTAGGGGAAATATTGGGTTAAAAACCATATCGAGAAAATTTTTTTTGATAGAAATCCAATGACCATAGGTTAGATTTCTAAAAATAGTAGGTCTTCTACTTAGAGGATTGTTATTTTGGGAAAGTCGTCAACTAAAGAAACTGAGAAAGAGGTATTGAACACAAAAGAAGTATTGTAGTGGAAAATTCATCAAAACGTCATCTTGGTCCAAAATTAACACTTACTAAAAATCGTAATTCATCTCATGAGCACCTACCAAAAATAGAAAATTGGTCTAGAAGGTGAGTGAAATTCAAGAAGAAAGAGAATTCGAGTTGACGCATCAAATTGAGGTTCAAAGGAGATGATTTTTCACATTTACAAAAAATTGTAAGCTACTTTTTCTAAAGAAACCATGAAGTATAAGTGGACGAGACATAAGATGGCATAGGCTTTCACTTCTAAGTATGAGATAGAAGATAGTGATGTCTCATACATAGACCTAAATGATCTAAGGGCTCATATGACAACCAAGGAATGAGGGAAGATTGAGGATCAAGTATGCACAAGCAGATTGTTTGCAGTGTAGGACACCCCATATTTGTACAAAGCTTTGAGTTGGTTATGGATTATTTATACCAATATGAACTGGAAACATGAACAATTTGAGCCAAAAATGGAACAAAAATGGTAGTCATTAGTCCCAGAACCATCTCAATCTCTCTGCAAATCCTGACATCACCTAACATGGTTTTCATTTCAAAGGATAGAACCTTACATCAATGGGAAATGATCGATGCATATATGCAATGGATTACACTTGGATTGTGGATGAAGACAAGGAGAAATCCCTCAAGGATTCCAAAGACCGTTCCAAGATGTGAGTTATGCGAAGGGGTATTCAAATGTAATTACCCTCCTCAATAGGGTGATGGGAGAAGCAAACACAAGAGAATTCCAAGAGTGGATGGGCATGTTCATCTTGACTGTGACTAAAGGAAAGTAGAGAATTGACTGGGGGTAGATCATCAGTGACAATCTACATTTTCAAATTCTTCAGTGCCCATGATGAAGAAGTTTCACATGAATTCTTACTTGGTCTATCTTCTCGCTAGCTCAAGATCATTCAAAGGATTGACTCTCATGCAAAACATTGTTGCTAAGGTGCCTACACATGAGAAACTTCCATAGTTGGTGATGGATGAAATCCACAGCACTTCACTTGTATGAATTATTCATTCATGATGTATGTTCTCTTAAACTTGGAAGGTGATTTGGAGGCTAGGATGTTGCCACAATCCACGTCCTTAATCAATAGATATGGATCTTACTTCATCTAATTATAAACCTTATCCTACCTACGAGTTGTCAGATTTAACCAATCTCCACTAAGGTTACCCAAGTACCTTAGCGATCAAAGTGTACTATTTGAGCTTTGTAGGTAAATCATACATGTAAACAACATGATCAGGAGAAGGAAGAAGAATTTGATCTCATTTCCCATCTCCCTTGGAGTGTTCATGTGGAAGAGCTCAAATGATGCATCTCATCTGGAGGCTACCTTTTCTCATTTGAATTTGCATTCCTAAGCCATGTCAGGGACTAATTTCAACATCCGAGATGATCCTAAGTCTTTCCACATTCTAGACGTGCAACATGAGCCACAAATCAAGGACTATTGGGCCAATTACGTTGATGAATTTGAAGTGTAGGAAAAATACCATATAAGGATGACAATCAATGAAATGAAGAAATTCAAGTTCTCTTGGTAAGAAGATATCTTTCAGGATGATGGGACAAAGATGTATGATCCTAACTAAGTGGCTGTCAAAATGTCTCCATTTCCTCAAGTCAATTGGTAAGTTCGTGAGTCATGGGATTTAAAGGATTGGACTGAGAAGGTGGTGAAGAGAAAGAGAAATTGGTTTTAGAAGAATAGAACCATGATCATCCAATCATGAGGTATGCTTGTAGGTCAGAAATAAGCCTCTCATCAGTCATCATCAAGAGTCATGGAAGTTACGCCAAACTCAAGGCATTCTGGAGGAAGTTCTAAACAAAGATCCATAGAATTGGAGGCTTCTTCTCATGGAAGATCACCAAAGAAAGCTAGGATGGAAGAAGGCTCAGTTGCAACAATGCAAGAAGAAGATCCAGTGGCAGAAGTACAAGTAGAGGAAGATCTAGTAGTTTAAGAACCAATTTTTAAAGCACCACAGAGGCCTCACCTCTTGTTAACACTAATATCTCTCCCATAAAGGTGTGCTTTCTCTTCCATAATAGGGAATGGTTGATGTGCCTTTCACGGAACTTGAGTCCAATGAGATGTTCCCTTGGATATAAGAAATAATTTCCCCATCACCTACACTATTAAAAAGTAAATCTACGACTTATCAACAATTACCTCACCGGATAGAGGAAAGTAAAGGAAGTTTGCACATATAGCCTCACGGTTCTACAATGTGGAAATAGGTAATCAATACATCAAGGTAGCTTGGCCAAAGGTGATCAAGCCAGTGGATGAGATGACATCAACTGATTATGAGATGAGAATGATCCAACTAGGATTAGTGACTCTTGAAAGGGATTTGCACATGTATCAACAATATTCTACTCACATGGTGGAAAGGAATAAGGAGTATAAAAAGAATATTGATGAACTAAAGGAACATGTGAAACTCTATCATCATACATACAACATCTAGTTAATCCAAATTCCATGACAATCCTAATTAAACAAGTTGCACCCATATGCAACTTCAATCCAGAATCTATCAAGAGGACACACGATTTCACAATGCATGGGCGAGTGAATAATGAATGGATCAATTCAATTTATGAGAAAGGGAATTCAGTGCTCCAAGAAGTGGTCAAATTCTAATCTTACATTTGTGCAACAACAAACATGATGTGGGCACTTAAGGAAGACTTGGAGAAAGAAAGGGACTACTTTGGGACCCTCTCGGGCCCTAGTAGTGGATGAAATGAGAAACACTTGTCAACGGAGTTGATCAATAGGAATATTTTGAAAATCCTTTTGAAGACTTGTCACATGTATGGGCGAGGGCCCCGTAATCATATTTGAGATAGTCAATCGTGGATATCATTGAGCTAGAGGGGAAACAAGGAACAAGTGTACAAATTAAAAAACCAATGAACTAATTAGTCCATTTGAGGAACATGTCCGAAAGAGTTATGTAATCCATTTTCCTTCGCCAAGGGTACCCTATAGTTCCTCTCAGAAATTCAAGCTACCATTACACTCATTGCAAAGAAACTTCCATCATGGTTCACAAAATACAAAGACATCAACATGTGTGTCCGATGGATGGACAGAGATACCCTAGCGTGTTCAAATTCCTCATGCTGATAAAGTAGAGCCTACATGTAGTCCATTTTAGTAAGGAATTTGGAGGAATATAGATCTTCTTAGTAATGTGGGATGGAGACCAAATCAGGAGTGAGATAAAATTCACCACAACAACTCATTCTTATGCATAATTCTTCTTCCTTCTTCTTCTTCTCTTTATCTCTCTTCTCTTCTCTCTAATGCTCTCTCTCTCTCTCTCTCTTCTTCAATTTTATAATATTGCATTGGGGTTTGCACTTTTTGATATATATTTAAGTGAATTTAGAAAGATAATGTTACATTTCTAAAAGGGACTTAAATATTTACTTGGAATATGAATAGTCTAAAGTAAGAATATGGTATTTGAAAGGCCATCGAGAAGATGAAGAGTTTCCTTCTCTTCTATAAATTGTAGTAAGCTCCTCATTTGGGGGGTTTCTTAGATCTTCATATAATTTTGAGTTATTTGTGAATCCATGAGAGAGATATCCTTGTGAAGATAACAAAGAGATAGAAAATTTCATCCATTTACTTTATTATAAAATGTATTCCATTTCTATGTTATGTTCAATTTTTACTAAGGATTTTAGTGATACTTTGTGCTCATCGATGCTATTTGGTCTTGTTTCGTTATGCATATTTTTTTCTTCATAATTTTAGTGCATGTAATGTAATTTCTAACTGGTGTATGCAAGTCTCTGATTTTCTACTTGTAGCATTAGTTTCTCTTTTCTAAATTTTTCACTCCCTTTTCACTCTCCTAACGAATTCTCCCCTTACAAAAATATGTAATCCTTTTTCTTAGGATCAATGGAGTGCCCTTGTTAGATCCCGACCGAAAGGCCACTAGGAAAATCCACCTTTTTACTCATGAATGCATATATGGCAACCGCACTAGTTAATTAGAGGGACTTAGACTCCTAGAGAGTTAGCAAGAAGTCCATGAGTTTTTCACCGAAAAATTTTCTTGCCAACATACAGCAAGTTGAAGTGCCCTCCGATATTGTTCAAATGATGAAGGAAGTGTGGAGGAAGATGGATATGACGGGTTTATGATGACAATGGTGGATGCGGTAGGTGTAGGTAAAAGTATGAAAAGAGGTACTAGTACTAAATCTACGGAAGGTAGGACGGTAAGGGTGGAATACATGTGCATAGAGGAATAGGATCTATTGGAGTAGATGTGGATGGAGGTGCATAATCAACTTGAAGTAGATAAGGAAGATGTAGGTGTGGGATCTATAATAGGTGTGGGTGTGGAAATGATGAGAGGCATCTAGATGATGTGGTTAATGATATCTATGTGAGATGGGGAAGATGGTGGATGAGCTAGGATAGGGGTGGAAGAGGTATGAGTTTCAAAAGGCACATGAGTAGATTGGGGAGGTGTGATAGGTATGGCAATAAATGTGGATGTGGAAGATGAGGTAAGTGGGGTGGTCATAAGTGACAAGATAGGTGGTAGGGATGTCGGGGTAGATATAGTATCAGATGATGTGGGTATAGGAAAAGAAATGTGTGATAAGGATGTCAATGCAGTGATGACGGGTGCAGATGAGGAGATAGGTGTGGCCAAAGCTGATGCAGATGTAGTGAGAGTAGGATTGGATGTGGTTGTAAGAGAAGCGGTAGAATTAAGAGAGGTAGGTAATGTGACTGTATATGTGATATATGTAGGAATGATGTTAGAAGGGGCCAAGGGAGAAATACCTAGGATGGAATTAGATGAGGAAATGGGTGAAACTAATGTGGAAAGAGGTGTATGATGTATGGTATTGATTGAGAATGGATTAAATAGGTGTGATGTAGAAGGTGAAGATGAACTGGATGGTGGATGATTAAGAAATGGTTGTCTAAATATGTCATGTGATGAGGATTGGATTGATTATAGGGATATAGGAGCATGATGATAAGTGGGATCATAATGAGATGATGGAGATGGGGTAAGAACAAGGAGATCTAATATGGCAGGCTCATTAGAGGTATCCCTCGGTGAGATGGGAGGAGAGATGTCATAATATGGAGTAGGATCTATTGACTGATACCTACAAAGAAGGAAGTCACGAGATGGGGTTCTCGTGAGGAATATCCATAAGAGAAGTGGGTATGGTGATGTCGGGTGACACAGGAAGGGCACAAGGTAATGAGGTCAAAGAAGATGGGGTAGAAGTAGGAATGGTGCATGGGGATGAGGCTAAAGATGATGAGGATAAAGGTGATGAGATATAAGGCAATGGAGTATAAGGTGATGGAGATAAAGGGGATGATGCATAAGGAAATGAGGGTGAAGCATGGTCTATGGATCGATATGGGTGAGAGATGGGAGGTATACGACAAAGATAGTCATAGATAAGGATAGAGGAACCCTAGAAGGAATTAGTGGTCTAGATGGGGTCACAGAGGACTATAAGAACTGCTCGAGGAAAAGTTTGGTTCCATTTTTAAATAGGAAAGTAAGAAAAAAATCCTTTTTATGTTCTGATTAAGAAAGTGTGAAGAGGATGGATGTGAGAGGACCTAGGAGATGGAAAACTATGTTTGGTCTCAAGTAAGTTGTGGCTGGAAATGTTTGAAATGGTCTCTGTTGGGTGATCAAATCCCAATCAATGAACCAGGTGAAAGGAATATTTTGATGTGTTAATTGATTTTGAAGTATTAGGATGTGTGTGATAAGACGTGTTATGCAGAAGATTAAACTCCCTACTTCAACTATATGAGCAAGAAGGATGCAAAAGGAAAGAGCACTTTTAAGCCAAAAATGAGGTGTGATATTTGATGAGTAAACAAATAAGAAGGGAAGGTATTGTTGGTGTAATTTATGGGTTTGCACCCTTTACTCTAAATTCTCCATGTTTGATTTTTATTCCAAAACGTCCTTGTGGCTCGAGCTGAAGATTTGTAACTCGTTTTATCCAGTTGAATGTTTTCAAACTACCCTCAATGTTGTTATTCTGCCCCTTTTTGAAACAAAATCCAAGTTTCCCCTTTATTTGTGCCCTAGTTTTTCATGTTGCACGGGATGCGTTATTTTTCCTTGGCCAAAGAGTGAAAGAAACCCGTGTTTGATCGAATTCCATTTTTATGAGGGTGAAATCTCACTCCCCAAGCTTAAATCATCCCCACATCATGTTTCGTTGGATTCAAAACCAAAAATACATCTTCTTTGTGAGAAAATTTGATTTCAGAAGCATCCCCTACATTTTTTCATTTTGACGGGCATACGGGCATGTTCTACCCGTCAAATTTATCAAGGCAAAGTTTATGCTGACATGGCAGGCTCTCATTGGTCGGGATATGCGGAAAAAACATTGCTAACTTGTCATTTTTGATTTTTTTACAAAAGGAAAAATTTTGAACGTGCCACCACAATGTTACAATGGTGCACCTACGTGGCATGATGTAATTGGCTGAAAGATCATTAGGTGGCGGGGGTTACTTAGGAAATTTTTCTTCCATTTCGGGAGAAATTTCTCAAAATCACATTTTGCCCAAAACCCACACCCAATGAGAAGTGGACACATGTCCAAGGACGGTAGCATGGATGGGCGGAACTTATGGAAATTTTGAAGCTTTTTAACTTCAAAAGTTTAAGGTTAAAATTTGGCCCATAAGCCCACGCGAATGAAAGGTGGACACGTGTCCAGGAAAGGCCATATCACGGGCGGAAGTTTTGAAGACTTTGAAGTTTTAACTTCAAAGTGCCAAAATCAATTTTTTTCCCATAAGCCCGTGACCGGTAGAAAGAAAACACGTGTCAAGGAGGTAAGATGGAAGAAGGGGCTGTTGATGCAAAATCACAAAGACCCCCGACGCACATCGAGCTTCTAGGTTGATGTTCGAGCATCCAGTGTGATTGCACAACATGGAAACCTCTCTCCAAGCGTGGGGCGTGAAACCGAGAGAGGAATCTCCAGAGAAGGGCTGGTTCCTGCCCTAAACTACCTACCACAAGCTATTCCAAAGTGCAGGCAAGCTAATCTAATCCTAATCTAACCATGCCAAGGAGATAGAGAGAGAGAGAGAAGGGAAAAACAGCAAAAGCCTACACTAAAATGGTGATACACGAGAGAGGAGAATGTTGGACATCTATCAAAACTTCCATGGACAAAGAGAGGTGAGTGATGGGAAGGATGGACAGGATGCATCACGAGCCCAAGGATAGATTTCACACGAGAAAATGTCCCAAAACTCCATGAACACAAAATTCAGGACTGCTGCAATGAACATTCAAACATGCACAAATACCTCGCAATGAAGAGAGGCAAGAAGAGAACAAGCAAAAACGAGGAAGGATGGACGATGCATCACAAAACACGTTTTGTTGCTCCGTAAGTTTGCATGAGAACATCATTCCATTAGTAAAGGCAAAAACGCCATTTCGAGCAAGGGAGGAGGTTCGAACTCCATTTTCAACCCTAGAGAAGAAAAGAAGGGAGGGCAGAGCCGAAAGAATGAACCACTTCTTATTTTTTGAGCCAAATCTAGCTTTTTACATTGTATGGGTCGAGCCTAGGGGACATGAAAACGTAGGAAAACGTGCAAGCCCATTCCTCATTGAATGCCAATGCATTAAAACGGCATGGGATACCTTACCAACCCATACCCTGTCACTTTGACTGATTTGGAGGAGAATGTGACCCATTTGTATTAATTTGGCCGCTAAAATGTCACTTCTGGCCGTGCTGAAGAAGGATGCGACCCATTAGCATTAAAACAGGTTGTTGAAATGTCGCCTCGGCCATGAACACGCGTCGAGCTGTTTCTTGATTTTCTCTCTCAGATCGCACCAAAACTTGACATTAGCCCCGAATCATGTAGAGGATTTCACTAGCTTTCCATTGATGTATAGAACGTGCAAATCCAAGCTCGGATCAAAAGATATGACATTCTCAAGATTTAGGGCATGGAAGTACCAAAACGGATTTTGAAATATTTTCCCGCGCTTAGCGCAACTAGGATGACACATGGCACCCATTGATTGGTCACGTGATTCTCTCTCCTTTGCCTTTCTACAGTTGTCTTTTGAAATTTCCTTGTGGGCCCCTTAAACTTGGACACGTGGCGCTATTTCATTGGTTCGGATCAGTGCTCGAAAACTCACCCTTTGACTTTTGGACTTTTCCCTTGTGACACGCGTCATCTCCTGGTTGGTCCACGGGTCTGCCGGCTCTCTCGCGCACTTCGCGTCTTTTTGTCCCGGATGTCCCAAACCGTTTGGGACATAAACCTCCGATCCGCCCGAAATGGGCTTCCCTGTCCCTCATTTGGCCGATGACACATGGCGCTGCTTGATTGGCTTTCGGCTCCCTCGGCGATCCGCATCCCGCGCGTCCTTTTGTCCCATTTGGCATAGTGCTCCTTGTGCTGATTTCGGCCGAACCGGCCGGTTCGTGTCCATTTGTCCCAAATGTCCCTGTTGTTTACGGACTGCCTCGACTCTTTTCGCTGGTTCGGCCGGTTCGCGTACTCGTAGCCCAAATGTCGCATTTGCTTTCGGACCATTTGTTCCCATTTCGCCGAACGCAGGCTTGTTCGGGTCCTTTGCATACTCTTGTCCCGAATGTCCCTCTCAAAGCAGCTTAGTCGATTTTCTTTCTCGGTCAAACCGGCATTTTGCGCTCGCCGCGTACTTCTCGGTCCCGAGATGTCCCTTTGCTTCATGGGCCGCCCGGAGGCTTTTCGGCCGATCCGCACCTTCCGCGTACATTCGTTCCAATTGTCCCAAATGCTACCTTGAGCAGGACTTAGCCAATTTTCACGATTTTTCCTGGATCAATCTACTTGCCTTTCTCAGTAACTTTTTGCATTTTTTCGAGCTTGCTCCCTCCTCCTTCGGCCAGGGGAGTTAAAAATATCTGAGAGAACCTCAGAAACATGATGTTTGCTCTGAATCAATCAATGTGCCTGGGACTTGAATATTCTGATGCATGTTATCAAAATTACCCTGGGGGGTGAATTTTGGATAACAGTTTTGGCGACTCAGTGGGGTCATCTGCCTGCTAGATGAAAAGACCAGTTGCCTGAAGCAATCCATTGGGCATGGAGTCATAAGCAAGCCTGAAAACTGATCTGAACTTTGAAAATCTCCCCTCTGAGCCACTTGGAAACCCACCGGACATGGAGTTGTTCTCACCAAAAACCACTGAAAAGAACTGTGCAAGAGCAAAACCAGCAACACCAAAAACTATGTACAAAACTGAAAATCATACATGCCCCAAATGGAACATGCAGAGTGTGCACAAGCACTTCTTCTGCTGAAAGCAAACCTAGCTACTCTACTCTAACTGGAAGCAAAGGCAAGCTAAACAAACCCTGCAACTGGTTGTGCAAAATAGCTTCCTTTCTTCAAAATTGGCAGCCATGCAATTGATTTGGCACTGATCATGGCTGTTTGGATGGATGGAAAATCAACAAGAAGCTGGTCTTCTATCCAAATCATCAAGGTATCAACTGAAAAATCTAATACCTCTTTTAGTTGCTCTGCATTTGGATTGGAGAGGTATGGCAGCTGATCCTTGGTACTTTGTAGCTCATCCTCATGCTCAGAAGCAAGCATGACTGGTTGTGGCTTCTCCTTTGGCTCCAATGAAGCCAAATACCTGATTGGGCAAGGTCTGATCCGTTTGATATGCCCATAGCTCTGATTTTCAACTCCAAGAATGGAGTCTTCTTGTAGACCCACCTGAATGGATGATGTGGAAGAAATGGTGGAATTCTTTTGTCCTTTCTCTTCCTCCAATGAAGAACAGGGAAGATTAGAATCTTCCAATTTTGATTCCAAAGGGCTGTCAGAAGATGCAAAGCTGCTGCAAATGAAAGCTCTCCTTCATGACAAAGAGCTCGGTGCTTGGAATGTGGATGATGAAAGAGAGAATGGTGAAAACTCAACCGGTTCTTCTCCATCAAAACAGTCCTCCAAATCTGACAGGTAAACTGCCTCATTGCTGTCCTGCTGCTCGTTTTCAACTTCCTCCATGGTGTCCTCTTGATCTGCAACTTGATCACCATGGTTTCCTTCACTCTCCAATAATGAGTTTGAGAGATCAAACTCCTCTTCAGTATTAGAACTTAAGAGAGGTGAAGTAGAAAGAAGAACTCGAAGGTCCTTCAGTAGCTCCGCTTTGTGCTCAAAGCCATTGGATCTGCCCTTTTCTCCTCCACAGCCTAGAATGTGCTCCTCTTGTTTTGGATTTGGAGCAGCTTCTCCTTCCTCCAATGTTTGAAGACAATCTTGCTCTTGATTGAAATCCTCCAAAGCATGAAGTTTGTCAAGTCAAACTCTTCAATTTGCTGCTCTAGAGGACAAATTGGGACTGCAAGATCTTCTTCTTCAACAAAATCAGTCCTTACCACCATTTGTTCAACCTTAGCCTCTTTTGTAGGCTTAACCATCAAGGGGATCTTTGTCATCCCAAATCTAAGAGCCCAACTCTTCGAGACTTTGAATTTCTTCCTCTTTGTTGGCACTCTCTTTTTGTTGTTCTTGATGACTAATTTTTGCAAGTTTTGTGGTGGTGGAGGCGGTGAAACCTCTTGTTTCTTTGGAGGAGGGGTATTTCGATAGCTCTTGTGGAGGGGATGACTGTTTGGAAGGGAAAAGGAAAGAAGAATTAAGATGGGGTGGAAGACTAGGGGATGGAGGGATGGATTCAACACATGGGACAGCAGATGGGGAGTTTAAATGAGATGGTGCTGCTTGAGTAATGGAAAGAGAAAAACTAGATGATGGTGTAGAACTTACCCATTGACAAGGTTGTTCAACAACAAGTCTGTAGGCCTCTATCTCTGCTGTCCATTGTGCAAGTTGGGGCAGCATCTTTATCATGAAGTCCAGCTTCTCCTGAGGGCTGTAATGCCTTGGAAAAGGTCCCACCCATGGACAAGGTGCTCCATAACCGATTCAGAAAGCTTTCATTTGTGCTTGAGCCTTGACCGCACCACCCCCACCTCCATTTTTTGGATTTTCTCCAATGAGACCAGCACCTTGCATCTGATGGTCTTCGTAACCAGCATACCCTTGCTCTTGATGTGCTTCATATCCAAACCGACTTTGCACTCGCTGCTCATATGGGTATGCATACTGATCTTGAATCTGCTCAACATGCTGATCTGAAAGAGTTGTAAAACATGTTGGAGGTGGAATATACTGCTGCTGTGTTGATGTGAATACCATGATGGAAATGAAGTCATGATTGCACAACTTCATGGAATCGAAAAGAATGAAAGGGATGAAAAGAAAGATGGATGAAAATGGATGGAAACGAATGGAAAGGAAGGTCTCGCAACTTCGAGAGATGGGTTGTTGACCGGATGGAGTCGCCGATGTGTTTGCAAGTGCCTCCAAAGGCTGAAATCTTCACAGAACACATCAACCTGCAAAAGATGAAGTGAAAGACCTCTAAGGTCCCATCGGGCGTGCCAAAACTGCGTGACGGTTGCACGGTGGCTTGAGATTTTCTATTTGATAATGAGACACCTCGAAAGATGAAACTCTAACTTCGTGATGTCCCACCGGCATGCCAAAACCAAGCTGATCAAAATCACAACACTCCTGGATGCACATCAGGCTTCTAGGTTGATGTTCAGGCATCCAGTGTGATTGCACAACATGGAAACCTCTCTCCAAGCATGGGACTGTGAAACCGAGAGACGAATCTCTAGAGAAGGCTGGTTCCTACCCCTAAACTACCTACCACAAGCTATTCCAGTCAGGAGCAAGCTAATCTAATCCTAATCTAACCATGCCAAGGAGACAGAGAGAGAGAGAGAGAAGGGAAAAACAGCAAAATCCTACACTAAAACGGTGATACACCAGAGAAGGAGAATGTTGACATCTATCAAAACTTCCATGGGACAAAGAGAGGTGAGCGATGGGAAGGATGGACAGATGCATCACAGGCCCAAGGATAGATTTCACACGAGAAAATGTCCCAAAACTCCATGAACACACGCTCCGCACTCCAATGAACATTCAAACATGCACAAATACCCGCAATGAAGAGAGGCAAGAAGAGAACAAGCAAAAACGAGGAAGGATGGACAAATGCATCACAAAACACGTTTTATTGCTCTAGAAGTTTGCACAGAACATCATTCCATTAGTAAAAGGCAAAAACGCCATTTCAGAGCAAGGGAGGAGGTTCGAACTCCATTTTCAACCCTAGAGAAGAAAAGAAGGGAGGGCCGAGCCGAAAGAATGAACCACTTCTTATTTTTGAGCCAAATCTGGCTTTTTACATTGTATGGGTCGAGCCTAGGGGACAAAAACGTAGAAAAACGTGCAAGCCCATTCCTCATTAAATGCCAATGCATTAAAACGGCATGGGATACCTTACCAACCCATACCCTGTCACTTTGAGTGATTTGGAGGAGAATGCGACCCATTTGTATTAATTTGGCCGCTAAAATGTCACTTCTCCGCCGTCTGAAGAAGGATGCGACCCATTAGCATTAAAACAGGTTGTTGAAATGTCGCCTCTGGCCATGAACACATGTCAGAGCCGTTTCTCGATTTTCTCTCTCCAAACTGCACCAAAACTCGAGATTAGCCCCTGAATCATGTAGAGGATTTCACTAGCTTTCCATTGATGTATAGAACGTGCAAATCCAAGCTGGATCAAAAGATATGACGTTCAAAGATTTAGGGCACGGAGCAGACCAAAACGGATTTTGCAATATTTTCCCGCGCTTCGCAACTCTGACGACACATGGCACGCATTGATTGGTCGCATGATTCTCTCTCCTCTACCTTTCGGCGGGTTGTCTTTTGAAATTTCCTTGTGGGCCCCTTAAACTTGGACACGTGGCGCTATTTCATTGGTTCGGATCGGTGCTCAAAACTCGCCCTTTGACTTTTGGACTTTTCCTCAGACACGCGTCATCTCCCCGGTTGGTCCACGGTGCTGCTGCTCTCGCGCACTTCGTCTTTTTGTCCCGGATGTCCCAAACCGTTTGGGACATAAACCTCCGATTCACTCGAAATGGGCTTCCCGTCCCTCATTTGGCCGATGACACGTGGCGCCGCTTGATTGCTTTCGCTCCCTCGGCGATCCGCGTCCGCCCGTCCCTTTGTCTCATTTGGCATAGTGCTCCTTGTGGCCGATTTCGGCCAAACCCAGGCGATTCGCGTCCATTTGTCCCAAATGTCCCCGTTGTTTACTGGATCGCCTCAACTCTTTTTTTGCCCGGTTCGGTGGTTCACAGATTCGTGACCCAAATGTCCCATTTGCTTTCGAACGATTTGTTCCCATTTTCGTAGAACCGGCTGGTTCGGTCCTTTGCGTACTCTTGTCCCGAACCTGTCCCTCTCTCAAAGATTAGTCGATTTTCTTTCTCGGTCGAACCGGCATTTCGCGCCCGCCGCATTTCCTTCGTCCCCAGATGTCCCTTTGCTTCATGGGCCGCTGGAGGCTTTTCGGCCGATCCGCGCCTTCAAGTGCGTACATTCGTTCCCCAATTGTCCCAAATGCTACCTTGAGCAGGACTTAGCCAATTTTCACGATTTTTCCTGGATCAATCTACTTGCCTTTCTGCAACTTTTTTGCATTTTTTCAGAGCTTGCTCCCTCCTCCTTCGGCCAGGGGAGTTAAAAAAATATCTGAGAGAACCTCAGAAACATGATGTTTGCTCTGAATCAATCAATGTGCCTGGGACTTGAATATTCTGATGTATGTTATCAAAATTACCCTGGGGGGTGAATTTTGGATAACATGGGCCAAAGGAGAAGTTCGTGATTTTTGGCCCTATGTTTAAAGGGTAAAAAATACAAGGTAGTCCCATGATCAATGAAAGGAGGACACATGTCCATGATAGCAAAGGGAGTAGGAATTCGGGAATGGTTGGGACTTTTTGCCTTTGGAGGCAAAAATCTCAAAATCAAAAATAAATCCGCCAAGGAGCGATGAGGAAAAATTGAAGGTGTCCCCCCGCATCCAATCAGGGGGCGACACGTGGCAAAAGGAGCAGCGGGTGTTCGGGCCAGTGGAGGTTTTGAGAAAAAAATTTATTTTTCTCAAAAAGGAGAAAAATTCATAATGCTGGCCCACGGTTCTTGGTGGGGCCCACAGGAGGACACGTGGCATGTCCAGGGGGCTCGCGGGGAAAATATTCAAAATTTTCCCGAAGTTGAAAAATTTTAAAATGCATTTTTGAAGGCAAAGGTCCAGTCCAATGGTATTTGGGTGCATGTCCCACCTCATCCAAAGACAAAAGGAGAATATTCGAGATCCCATCTGACACGTGGAGGGCAGAAATTTAAAGTTGATTTTAATCAACGGTTGCTGTGCATTCTCATTTTTGGGCGCCATGGAAGCTCCAGGAAGCTTGGATTCATCATTTCTTCACCAAATCACATGAAATTTTATATGAATTTGCATCCCTTTGGCATTTTGAACACAATGAAATCATTTATTTGAGCTAATTCGGTGCCCTATAGTGTTTTTCGTGAGATATTTTTCTCAGCCCATGAAAAACACGTGAAATGTAAAAATGAAAAGTTGCAGAGTTAAAAATGATGAGGGAAAAAGGTGAAAAATGATTGCAAATGCATGTTGGCATGGTGGAATGCCAAAAACGTGACCCTAGGATGGATAAGGATCTCGAGTTCATGCAATATTTTAAAATATTTGTGCATCTCTGGCATTTGGCGAGCTGTTTCACAGTTTTATATCATTTTTCATCAAATGGATAGGGTTTTGTAACAAATTTGATCCCTTTGGCATATTCTTTGCTTGGGATGCAAGGATCCAAGTTGGCATAGGGTATATGATGTAGTTTTGGAAACATTTTAGAGGTTTGTTGAGAATTTTGGAGAAAGAGAGAAGCGCAGGAAAAGCTGGAAAGAGTCCATTTCCTTTTAAGAAACTTCCTGAGAGCCATTTTGATTCAAGTTTGCATCAAATGTTCATCATGTTGAGTTGGTTTCAGCTGTAAAGCCATCAAAATCTTTGAGATTGTCTAAAATAGCATTCCCTTACTGACGTATTTGATCAGATTCTTGGATTAACTGTTTTATCTCTTGGCAAAGCTTGCATGCACTTGTATTTCAGTATGTTTTCAATTTGTGTTTCATGCTCACGTTGCAATCTTGTGTTTAGGATCTTTATTGGTCATGTATGGTCTCATTCTTTGTAGAGGGTTTGAAGGAATCTGCAATCTTACATTCAGAAGAGCATTCATTTGAGTGGAGATAAACAGATTTAAATTCATCTTACCTTCCTTACAAACTGAGGGTATTTGTAAACCTTTGGGTGCACCTTAGGACATGATCTAACAAGGGGATTCTTAATGCTTTATTGATATTTTTCTTCAAGCCTTTATGGCAGGCTATCAAAGTTTGTATGGAATAGTGCAGATTTGGGCATCCATTGTGCACACATCCTAGTTGAAAGAGCACTGCAAATTCATTGAAATATCTCTGTTGTTTAGGTGTTGTAATTCTATTGCAAGGTTTCCTAAAGAAGGTGATGACTCCTAACTACTCTTGTCCCAACATCTCTCATTATAATTTCACTTTAAACTAACTCATCCTACCTACAATACCCCTACATCTGCATTGTGTGGCTACAAAATAATTCAATCCTTTCACAAAAATGCACAAAGTTGATTAGGGTTTTATCATGTATTTAGCAACTCTAGCTTTGTTTTGAGAACATTTCCATCATTTAGTAGTGACAGCTCCTTTGAGTTTGGATAATGGATATTCGATCATGTTTTTACAAAGCCTCCTCCACACCATATGCAAAACACAAGGATATCTTCATCTCCTTACCATATAGGGGCTGCAATATAGGTTCTCTTGCCTTGGTTGATAGGCACAACCTAAAATAGTGAGGGTTAGATCAAAACCCTTATGAAGGTGCTATCCAATCCCTCAATTCTTGAATGAAAACAAGTAGATAGGTGTGATCCCCAGCTATAAACGACATACAAAACATCTATCTATCCTTGAGTTTCTTGTGCAGTTTCATGATGCTATTCAAATTGTGAAGGAGATTAAATCTGGATACCAACACCCGAGTGGCGCCGTTTCTGGGGACTTCTTGTAATTTCTTAGTGGTTTTGAAGTACTTGAAAGGTTTGAGCATTTGTGTGATCAAGTATTTGAGCTGTTATATTCTTGAAATATCATTTCATACTTCAGATCTAGATGTTTTGGTAAGAAAGACTTCAAACTCAGCCTGCTCTCCTCATCTACCAAGTAGTTTATGTGATTTGGATGCATTGTTTTTGGTTGAATTAAGAAGAAGAAAATCTGATTTGTGAATCCCTACAAGTTTTCAGTATAGCATGCATTTAACAGAATATTTTAGTGCTTTCTTGCACAACTAAGGTGAAAATCCTTGGTGGCGACTCCATGTTGTTGGGATCTTGAAAATATCAGTTGTCTAACACATTTTATCATTTGAAACTTGTTTTTAAATCTTTCAAACTGGAGGGAAGGAGATCCCTCTTCATCAAGGACTCTTCTAAGAAGTTTCTCACCGAATCAAGAAGCTCAGAACTAGAGGGAAGAAGAGTGTGGAAAGTGGTTGGTGATTTGGTTACAAGGAAAGGAATCCCCATAGTTGAATTTGAAGGAGAACAGCCTGTCATTGAAGATTATAATTCCTCTTCAAGTAGATCTGATTCAGGCAATATTCTTGCTGATTTTCATTCTCCATCAGGTGAGGGACCTTCTTGTGTATTTAAAAAACTTGCTCCTAAATCTGCTCCTGTGGTTTCTAAGTTTGCTAAAGTTTATCAAGAGAGAGATCCTTTGGGGGGTTATCATTTTAGAGATTAGTCATCCATTCCAATCAGACCCACTACTACTCCTCATCAGCTTGTTTCACCTCCAAGATCACCCCCACCAAACAATATGGCTCAACCTAGACCTCCATTTGTTGTAAACACATTTGGTCCTATAAATTTTGGAGGAATGGATGGTTATCCAAATGTTGTCCCACAGGATGTGAGAAATAGATTACCAAAATTCCAAGGTAACAATGCCATAACTGGAGATCAACACCTCAAACTCTTTGTTAACATGATGGAAGACTTTGAAATAGAATTTTAGGATGTGTATATCAAGTTGTTTATCCATACACTTGAGGAAGATGCAAGAGATTGGTATAAAGCTCTCTGATAACTCTATTGATTCATGGAATGAGATGAGTAATGCATTGATTACAATATGGAGACAAAACAGATCCAAGGTTCCTTCTATCCGAGTTTGAGAACATCAAGAAGAACCCTAATGAGACCGTTCATGATTTCAATACAAGGTTTAATAAGAAATTGAGAAGGTTGCCTATAATTTTGAGGCCTTGTGATGAATCTTGCTTGATCAAATATGCAGATGCATTTGATAAAAAGGTAGCCTATTACTTGAGAGACAAAAATCCTACAAACTTGAGGCAAGCTTTCACCATGGCACTTCAAATTGAAAATAATATTAAAGCTGTCGGTAAACCACTTAAGAGGGACAGTGTGAAGTTGATAAACCCTGAGAAGCCTCAAACTAGCAAGGGTGCTGATTTGGAGGATGTTGTCAAGACTTTGGCAGAAAATGTCATCAAACAAATTTCTTACAAATTAGCCCGGGTGAGAAAGGAATTGGGAAAAGTTCACAAGGACAGCAAAGAACTCAAAACCATGATAGATTTGGCAATCATCCTAGGGGTGATCAAAGACAAGATGATAGAGGTAAGGGCTTATTGGATCTGAAAATAGATAACCCCAAGCACGTGAAAATAGAGTGGTGCCTGACCCTCTGACTGCAAGAGTTGCTGTTGTTCAAGAAGTTGCTGATATGGATTGGTGTGATAGATGTTTTCTTCCTCATCCGCCATGTGAAATGGACCAGCAAGATATAGATGATGATAATGAGAATGAAATGGATGATGAAATTTGTATGATGGGCAACTCTTCAGGCTCACAACGAAGCAACAACATCAACAGATGTGATAAGTGCAAGGACTTTGTAACCTTTTGGGATTGCATAAAGACGGTACCATTTCTTTTTCTTCCTCAAGTTCATGATGTAGATGTAGTTCAGGCCTTTGAAATTCCTAATAATGACTTTGAATACCTAAGGGATTTAATGATCAAGAAGTATGATGGTGGCATTCCTTCAGAGGAAGATAGACAATTGTTAATGAATGTTGTGGTTGGTCAAGAAAAGGAGTACAATACTAGAAGTAAAGTTGTTAGAGGAGCTGGCCCTCAAGCCAAGCCAAAGACACCCTTGCTCACAAACATTCCCAAAGATAATCCTAGAAGAGAGACAGTTTCTAAGAACCCTGCTGTCCCATACAAAAATGTCAGTCCTCTTCATGCCCAGGCTGCCAAGAATACTTCTCCATCTGATGAACCTTCTTGTTCCCCTTCTAATGTTGTTTTGCCAAAGAATGTTCCATATGATATAGCCCAGGTATTGAGCCAAATTAAAGTGAGTGTTCCCATTATTGAATTTCTCAGAATTCCTGAACACAAGAAGAGAGCTTTTGAATACTTGGGATTAAAAGAAGAAAAGATTATACCAAGCAGAAATGTCAATGTTGTTGAAAGTCCTCTTCAAAGCGTTGTTGGCCCTGAAACACCACCACCAATGGAAGATCTTGGAGAGGCACCTGAAGTGTATTTGGGGACATCCTTGGTTGATTCCCAATTGAATGTTGATCCATTCTTCACAACTTTGCTCATCAAAGGTAGGTTGCTTCACAATTGCATGTTTGATTCCAGTGCATCATGTAATGTTATGCCTCTAGAAGTTATGAATGAATTGGATATCAAGGTGACAGCAGCATATGGAAAGTGTACAGCCATGGATTCAAGGGAAGTGCCGGTTGTTGGATGTGTGAAGGGTTTAGTAGTGCAACTTGCAGCCTATCCGGGTAAGAATTTAAAACTTGATGTTGTAATTGTTGACTGCCTACGCCAAATGGGGTATGCTTTTGTCAAGAAAGTGGGTTGCAAGTGTTGGTGGTAGTGTTCAAATGGACATGTCCTATGCCACCATTCCCATTGAGGGCAGCCTTGTCAAACTCTATGGTGAAAAGAAGATGTTACACTTGATTGAGGATCCCAACAATGCTTCTTATGAAGTGTTGTTTGCTGATGTAGATGTTGACAATTTCATTGGTTTTGCTGATGGAAAAGAGAATAAGATGGACAAATCAAAGTTCTCCATGGACATTATTGTTTGATGGAGCTTGCTCCAAAGCTGGAAATGGTGCTGGTATAGTGTTGGTTTCCCCTAGTTTGGAGGAGTTTCCTTTCTCCTTCAACCTCAATTTTGAATGTACTAACAACATTGCTGAGTATGAGGCATTATTATTGGGATTAAGGATTGCATGGAAGTATGGAGTAAAAGATATTTTTGCTAAAGGAGATTCAGAGTTGGTTGTCAAGCAAGTAAGAAAGTTATATGCCACAAAAAATCAGCGTATGAAGCAATATAAGCATGTTGTTTGGGACTTGATTGAGATGTTTGATTCCTTTAACATTGTTTACCATGATAGAAGTCTTAATGTTGCTGCTGATCAGCTGGATGTTCTTGGTTCTAGATTTGACAATTGCACCATTTCACCCTTTTGTGAATATAACATTGAAGTGCTAACAAGGCCCGCTGTCCCGGATAATGTGAAACATTGGCAGATTTTTTATGATGATGCACAAGTGTTAAGATTCTTACAATGCCAAGGAGAGTTTTCTGGTCAAAATATTGATTGGGAACCAATGGTGTGCATGAATGAAGGTAGAGAAACTTTGTTTGACAAGGATATTATACAATTGAAAACAAATACCATTCCCAAAGGTCTTGTTGCACTTGAATCCAATTTTAGCAATGCTGATTGCATCATTAATAGAAAGATGTCTGCTTCAAGGGATGTGGAAGAGAATAATTTGGGAACTAAAGACAAACCAAGGAAGATCTAGTTGGGCAGTCATCTCAGCAAAGAAGAAAAATAGTCCTATGCCCAACTTTTAAAGAAATATCAAGACTGCCTTGCTTGGTCTTATTCAGAGTGAAGGCATATAGAGAAGATTTGTTTCAGCATGAGATCCCTCTTGAGGCTAAAGCCAAACCATTTAGACAAAAACAAAGGCCTATTAACCCATTACTTTCCATGAAAATGCAAGAAGAGTTGAAGAAATTGAGAGATGGTGGCATCATTCAGCCTACTAGGTACTCTTCTTGGGTTGCCAACCTTGTGCCAGTTAGAAAGAAGAACGGAGATATCAGACTTTGTGTGGATTTTAGGAATCTAAACAAAGCATCTATGAAGGACAACTATCCTTTTCCAAATATGGAGAATATGTTGCAGCTTGTGATAGGGTCAGAAATGCTTTCTACTTTGGATGGTTTCTCTGGATACAATCAAGTAGTTGTTAAAGAATCAGAAAGACTTAAGACAACCTTCACTACTCCTTGGGGAACTTATGTTTTTGTAAGGATGCCTTTTGGATTGATGAATGTTGGGGATAATTTTCAAAGGGCAATGGATGTTGCCTTTGCTGGTTATATCAATGAGTTTATTGCAGTTTACCAAGATGATGTGACTATTTTTTCAAGACAATGCAGCGAGACCATTTGCAACACCTAGAGAAGATGTTGATCAGATGTAGGGAGTATGGCATTTCACTTAATCCAAAGAAGTGTCATTTTGGTGTGCCAAAGGCCAAGCTGTTGGGGCATATTGTGTCCAAAGAAGGTGTTATGATAGATCCTGAGAGAGTGGAAGCAATCAGCAAGGTGCCTATGCCAAGAACCAAGAAGGGTATTCAATCTTTCTTTGGCCAAATCAATTTCATTAGAAGGTTTGTCTCCAATTTTGCTGAGTTGACTCTTCCAATCACAAGCATGCTAAGAAAGGATCAAGTTATTAAGTGGGAAAAGGCTGCCATCCAAGCTTTTGAAGGAATAAAGGATGCACTCAAACATGCACCTGTTTTGGCAGCTCCAAACTATAAGATGCCTTTCCAAATCTTCTCTTTTGCTTCTGAATTTACTATTGCTTCAGTTTTGTTACAAAAGGATGAAAATGGAGTTGAGAGGCCTATTGATTTCTTTAGCAAGGCTTTACAAGTAGCTGAATTGAGGTACACAATTATGGAGAAACAAGCATTTACATTAGTCAAAGCAACAAAGATTTTCAGGCCCTACATTTTGAGTTCAAAGGTTGTTTCTTATGTTCCCCACACCATGGTTAAGGACATCTTATCTGACATGGAGATACCAAGCAAGAGATGTAGATGGGTTAACAAATTACAAGAGTATGATATGGATATCCAAACAACAAAGTGGTAAGAGGTTTAGGTCTTGCCAAACTCATGGCTGAGAGTAATTTGCAAAATGTAGAAGTGAATCAGCTAGGGGAAGAAAGGGCAGATCTCCTTGACAAATTGATGAATTCTGAGTGGTACAAGGATGTGGTCTATTACCTCAAGCACTTATGCTATCCCAATCACTTAAATAAAAATCAAAAAAGAGCCCTCAAGTTGGCTTCTCAAAAGTATGTCATAACAGACCTTGGGCTGGCTTGGAAAAACCTTGAAGGTGTCCTCTTGAAATGCATAACTAAAGATGAAGCTCCAAAGTTGATTGTTGATTTCCATGGGGGAGTGTGTGGAGGAAATTTTTCTGGGAGAGTGACAGCACATAAGATTTTAAGAGCTGATTATTGGTTGCCAACTCTTTTCAAAGATGCAAACCGACTAGTTAGAAGGTGTGATAGTTGCCAGTGGTTTTTAGGAAGATTGAAAGCTTCAGGTTCCCTTCCTTTACAGCCTGTATCAGTTGAAGCTCCTTTCAAACAATGGGGAATGGATTTTATTGGTGAGATTTCAGATCCTTCTAGTGCTGGTTATAAATGGATCCTTGTAGCAACTGATTATTTTACAAAATGGGTTGAGGCAATTCCATCTAGAAAGGCAACACACCAAGTGGTAATGGATTTCTTGCTGAATCATATCATATGCAGATTTGGGGTTCTAGTTAAGATTGTGTCTGATAATGCTATGTGTTTTAGAGCCAAGCCTTTGATGGCAATGTGCAATGAATATGGGATAAATCTGACCTATTCTTCAAACTACAACCCACAAGGGAATGGGCAAGCTGAATCAAGTAACAAAAACTTGCTCAAAATCATTAGAAGAACCTTGGAAATAAACAAGAAGTGGGGAGAACAATTGAAATTTGTAGTTTGGGCTGATAGGATAACCCCAAAAAGAACAACTGGTAAAAGCCCATTTGAACTGGTGTACGGAACTCAGGCTTTTTGCTACCATTACACCTGCAATTATCCACTTTTCAGTTTGCCCAACAGTTGGAAGATCAAGAACATGGCCCATATGAATCAAGAATCAATCAGATCATTGAGTTGGATGAAGAAAGGAGAGCTTCTCATCAAAGGCATGTCAGGTTTAGGGAGAAATTGAAGAAGTTGTTTGATAAGAAGGTCACCCCTAGAGCTTTCAGTGTTGGAGATCTGGTTTTGTTGTGGGATAGTAGGCATGAAGACAAGGGAAAGCATGGAAAATTTGATGCTCTATGGATGGGCCCTTATGCCATTGATATCAGGATTGGAGAAAATACATTTTTTCTCAAGGATTTGGATGGGGATTTGCTGGAGCTGCCTGTTAATGGCAGACATTTAAAACACTTTTTGGATTAAATCCCCAAAGGAGGTATGCACAAGTTGTACATTTTGTATAGCCCTTGTTTTTGTTTTGTCTTTTCCTTGTTCTTGCTATTGTTGTTGGCTTGTGGTTTGCCCTTTTGTCCTTGGCAACCATTGTTGGTGTGGTTTTCTCGGTCTGTTTTTGGTGAAAGTTCTAGTTTTGGGCTACTATGCATGTTTTGACTCCTTGCCCAATGGATTTTTGGCACTTGGTCTACGTTGTGATCTTGTGGCACTCACTGGGAGTGCCCATCCCCAAGCAGGAGCCAATGTTGGTGCAATTTATGGGTTTGCACACTTTACTCTAATTCTCCATGTTCCATTTTTACTCCAAAACGTCCTTGTGGCTCGAGCTGAAGATCTGTAACTCGTTTGATCCAGTTGAATGTTTTCAAACTGCCCTCAATGTTGTTATTCTGCCCTTTTTGAAACAAAATCCAAGTTTCCCCTTTATTTGTGCCCTAGTTTTTCATGTTGCACGGGCTGCGTTATTTTTCCTTGGCCAAAGAGTGAAAGAAACCCGTGTTTGATCGAATTCCATTTTTATGAGGGTGAAATCTCGCTCCCAAGCTTAAATCATCCCCACATCATGTTTCGTTGGATTCAAAACCAAAAAATCCATCTTCTTTGTGAGAAAATTCAATTTCAGAAGCATCCCTGCGTTTTTTCATTTTGACGGGCATATGGGCATGTTCTACCCATCAAATTTATCGAGGCAAAGTTTATGCTGACATGGCGAGGCTCTCATTAGTCGGGATATGCGGAATAAACATTGCTAACTTGTCATTTTTGAGTTTTTTCCAAAAGGAAAATTTTTGAACGTGCCCCGTAATGTTACAATAGTGCGCCTACGTGGCATGATGCAATTGGTGAAAGATCATTAGGTAGCGGGGTTACTTAGGAAAATTTTCTTCCATTTCGGGAAATTTCTCAAAATCACATTTTTCCCGAAAACCCACGCCCAATGAAGTGGACATGTGTCCAAGGATGGTAGCATGGATGGGCAGAACTTATTGAAATTTTGAAGTTTTTAACTTCAAAAGTTTAAGGTTAAAATTTGGCCCGTAAGCTGCGCGAATGAAAGGTGGACACGTGTCTAGGAAAGGCCATATCAGGGGCGGAAGTTTTGAAGACTTTGAAGTTTTAACTTCAAAGTGCCAAAATCAAATTTTGCCGTAGGCCCGTGACCGGTAGAAAGAAAACACGTGTCAGGGAGGCAAGATGGAAGAAGGGGCCGAAGGAGAAGTTCATGAATTTTTGCCCCTATGTTTAAAGGGTAAAAAATGCAAGGTAGTCCCGCGATCAATGGAAGGAGGACACATGTCCATGATAGCAAAGGGAGTAGGGATTCGGGAATGGTTGGGATTTTTGCCTTTGGAGGAAAAATCTCAAAATCAAAAATAAATCCGCCAAGGAGTGATGAGGAAAAATTGAAGGTGTCCCCCGCATCCAATCAGGGGGCGACACGTGGCAGAAGGAGCGGGTGTTCGGGCCAGCGGAGGTTTTTGAGAAAAAAATTCTTTTTCTCAAAAAGGAGAAAAATTCATAATGCTGGCCCACGGTTCTTGGTGGGGCCCACAGGAGGACACGTGGCATATCCAGGGGGCTCGCGGGGAAAATATTCAAAATTTTCCCCAAGTCAAAAAATTTTAAAATGCATTTTTGAAGGCAAAGGTCCAGTCGATGGTATTTGGATGCGTGTTCCACCTCATCCAAATACAAAAGGAGAATATTCGAGATCCCATCTGACACGTGGAGGGTAGAAATTTAAAGTTGATTTTAATCAACGGTTGCTGTGCATTCTCGTTTTTGGGTGCCATAGAAGCTCTAGGAAGCTTGGATTCATCATTTCTTCACCAAATCACATGAAATTTTATATGAATCTGCATCCCTTCGGCCTTCTGAACATAATGGCATCATTTATTTGAGCTAATTCGGTGCCATATAGTGTTTTTTGTGAGATATATTTCTCAGCCCGTGAAAAACATGTGAAATGTAAAAATGAAAAGTTGCAGAGTTAAAAATGATGAGGGAAACAGGTGAAAAATGATTGCAAATGCATGCTGGCATGGTGGAATGCCAAAAATGTGACCCTAGGATGGATAAGGATCCGAGTTCATGTAATATTTTAAAATATTTGTGCATCTCTGGCATTTGGCAAGTTATTTCACAGTTTTATATCATTTTTCATCAAATGGATAGGGTTTTGTAACAAATTTGATCCCTTTGGCATATTATTTTCTTGGGATGCAAGGATCCAAGTTGGCAGAGGGTATATGATGTAGTTTTGGAAACATTTTAGAGGTCTGTTGGGAATTTTGGGAGAAAGAGAGAAGCAGGAAAAACTGGAAGGAGTCCATTTCCTTTTAAGAAACTTCCTAAGAGCCATTTTGATTCTAGTTTGCATCAAATGTTCATCATGTTGAGTTGGTTTCAGCTATAAAGCCATCAACAAGCTTTGAGATTGTCTAAATAGCATTCCCTTGCTGATGTATTTGATCAGATTCTTGGATTAACTGGTTTTATCTCTTAGCAAAGCTTGAATGCACTTGTATTTCAGTATGTTTTCAATTTGTGTTTCATGCTCACATTGCAATCTTGTGTTTAGGATCTTTATTGGTCATGTATGGTCTCATTCTTTGTAGAGGGTTTGAAGGCATCTGTAATCTTACATTCAGAAGAGCATTCATTTGAGTGGAGATAAATAGATTTAAATTCATCTTACCTTCCTTGCAAACTGAGGGTATTTGTAAACCTTTGGGTGCACCTTAGGACATGATCTAACAAGGGGTTCTTAATGATTTATTGATATTTTGCTTCAAGCCTTTGTGGCAGGCTATCAAATTTTGTATGGAATAGTGCAGATTTGGGCATCCATTGTGCACACATCCTAGTTGAAAGAGCACTTGCAAATTCATTGAAATATCTCTGTTGTTTAGGTGTTGTAATTCTATTGCAAGGTTTCCCAAAGAAGGTGATGACTCCTAACTACTCTTGTCCCAACATCTCTCATCAGAATTTCACTTTAAACTAACTCATCCTACCTACAATACCCCTGCATCTACATTGTGTGTCCACAAAAGAATTCAATCCTTTCACAAAAATGCACAAAGTTGATCAGGGTTTTATCATGTCTTTAGCAGCTCTAGCTTTGTTTTGAGAACATTTCCATCATTTAGCAGTGATAGCTCCTTTGAGTTTGGATAATGGATATTCGATCATGTTTTTACAAAGCCTCCTCCACACCATATGCACAACACAAGGATATCTTCATCTCCTTACCATATAAGGGCTGAAAAACAGGTTCTCTTGCCTTGGTTGATAGGCACAACCTAAAATAGTGAGGGTTAGATCAAAACCCTTATGAAGGTGCTATCCACTCCCTCAATTCTTGAATGTAAACAAGCAGATAGGTGTGATCCCCGGCTATAAATGACATACAAAACATCTATCTATCCTTGAGTGTCTTGTGCAGATTCATGATGTTGTTCAAGTTGTGACGGAGATTAAATCGATACCAATAGGTACAATGCAAAAGGATAAAATAGGGAAAAGAATAATACCCGGATAACACTTTTCCTATTTTTTTACACTCTCAAGTGATGAGCAATCCAAGCCACAAACCCAACATGAATAATCAATGAAGCCTCATGCTCCGGTGTTAGTAGGAAAAAGAAAAATATAAAAAATAAAGAAACCACCTAAAGGGTGGTCGCACCGAGCGTACTCAATTTTTTTTTTTCCAAACTTCTCATTCATTATGAATTTAATGCACTAGATACTAAAGAAACTAGTAAATCAGAAATGAAGGAGGGTTTATATTACCTCGGATGCGTGATGATTGATATGGGAATTGATGGATGAATTTTTTCTACTACAAAACCAATAAATAAATTTGAAAAAGATTTGATTAGATATATACGGGTGAGGGATTCCCGACAAAGCGGACATGAGAAGCGTTAAATTCCTCAATGGATGTCAGTCCTTGTTTGTTAAATAAAAAGATGTAAAATAAAAAACATGCAGAAATAGAGCTATCACTGAATCTAAAAAAATGGTAGAAATTGGTCTAAATCTATTTACATGACAATAACTACAAATAATGTGTTACCTAGTCTGGGTCGATGGAGACCCAGTTGTGCACAGTGACAGGTTGTGATGACCTAGGAGGATGGACCTAGAGTTATAGATGAAATATACGGACTGCAAACTCTAAGAGTGATCTCGAAGCGATGAGGGCTAGGAGTTGTTGTAAAAAAGGTATGTATGAGTGAAATAGAAGCATGGAAGTAGGACTAATGACATAAATTAGGATTCAAATGGTTTTTTGGATAGACATGACCACGGTCAATAATGACCAGGAGCATCGAGGTGAATGTCTTAGAAAAATGCAAAGTCGGGGTGAAAATGGTAACTTGCAAGAAAAAGGAGCTATGGGAGAAGGCTATTGAGTGTTTTTAAATCTGTTATGTACCTGCAAAATGTTAGTAGTGAATCATATATACTAATATGATTATGATAATGTGATAACGATAAAAATATCTCACGAATGATGATTGTGAGTGATGCAAACAAGCTGAAGGGATGTTCAAGAGGTCTGTGGATGTCATTGAAATGCTCAGGCATGAGGAGGGTTACATGCATCTAATTTATGGCTTGATTGATTGATTTTTGATTTCCCTTCCTCACCTAATGAAAAGAAAACACTCCTTTTATAAGGGTTAATGGTGATTGGGCTGGGTCACCGCCGACTATAGGGAAAATTTCCCCAATGTGCATGATTTTTTCTTTGAGGCGGGATTTTTCCTGCTTTTAAGTTTTGGATGAGGCTTTAAAGCATGTGAGCAGGATTAGGTTACTTAGGGATAAATCCAAGGTAGTTAGAAGATAGGATTGGGTAGAAAAATCATAAGGATTTATGGGTAGGATAAAAACATCCTAATTATAAGGTTGATTAGGGCCATGAGGATCTAAATGATTAATTAATTAATATGAATTAATTAATTAATAAGTATTGGGAGGGAATTTAATTAAACAAGGGGGATGATTGAATAAATTATTAAATATGCACACGTGGGTGAATGAAGGCATAGATACCAAATTTATGTTAAGAGAATGATCTTAAGTAGAATTAAGAAAATGAAGAACTAGATGATTTTTGAGAATAGGAATAAGAGGTGAATGGGTATATAGATGTTTCAGATGTTATGAGATTAAGTGTCTAAAGTCAAGGAAAATGTTGCAAAACTCTTAATACAGGGCTAGGAGAGCTTGAGTGGGAAGTTTTAACTAATTGGGTTGGATGATGATTTCTATTAAACTAACAACTTTTGTTAATTGGATGAGCATTGTTGGAGTCTAAGCATATGTTGTAGGAGGATTACTATCCCAAATAGCAATTGAAGTTGGAATTGATCAGGAGAGTCAAGAATATAAGCCTAGAGGATTTAACCTTCTTGACTAAAAGGAGGCTATACTAGAAATTTCACCTAATAGGAGTGTTGCTTGACTGAGTTGCTTATTGGACTACATCACCTCTCAACACCAGTGGATTTATTTTTTCTACACTTACACCTTACTCACACCACACTAAAACAAAGCACATTCATTTGTGCATGAACTCAATACATAATAATTAGCTTCATGCACATAAACGAGCTTATTAAAATAAACATGAAAAAAAAACATAACTAGAAATAAACACATGAAAGGGAAACCTAATCTAAATGACAATATTGCCATATTAAAAACATTGAGAAATGTATTTATAGTAGGGATTTATCCTACTCCCATTGAATTAATCAGGAAACATGGTTCCATCCAACACCTTCAACTGACATGCACTTGATTCAAGTATCTTGGTTACTATAAAAGGTCCCAACCAATGTACTTTCAACTTTCTTGGGTGGCATGAAAACTTTGATTCATAGAGAAGGACCATCTTTCCAACTGTAAATTTCTTATTCTTAATGTGTGTATCATGCCATGATTTTTTTCTTACCTTCTCAGTTATTTGAATCCAACATGCAATAGCGTGCCTCTCATCTAAATACATTAGTTTGTCAATGTGCTCCCCTAAAGCTTGCTCATCATCTAGACCACCTACATGTGTAATACGCAGGGATGGTAACATGAATTATAATGGTAGCACATCTTCCATCCCAAGCACCAACTAAAAGGGCATGGCCTTGTTCAAACTTTTATAAGTGGTCTTGTAAGTTCAAAGTAAAACTAACACTTTATCATCCCAATCCTTTCTTCCAACATTACAAATATTTATCAATGTTTCTCCCAATATTTTATTGAAAGCTTCTGTAGTACCATGAGCTTGGGGATGATACAGAATATTTTTATGGTGTGTCACTATAAACTCTTCCAATAAAATTCTAATTGTCTCATTCAAGTAGGGATGAATTCTCACCTAAAATGTAGTCTTTTATTTCACCTAAATGTTATGCATGTTGGCACCTCATTCAACAAGGATGAATGCTCACCCAAAGCATGCAAAACTATTAGGTCCCTTCATTTTGATGTTTGTCAATATTAATGGGCATCCATACCTACCAATGATATTATACCATTAAAGTTATGTTATTGTGGTTACAGTACAATCCTTTGTAGGCGTAACCTATACCCACCTTGTAAGGTAGTACGTGTAAGTAATAATGTAGTTCACAAAATTCCTACATGTGGGTGGCATAATAGGTCCCACAAAGTCAATAACCCACTTCTCAAAAGGTTCCATGCTTGTAATCAGTCTAAGTGGCATTGTAGACACCAAATTTGTGTCTTACGACCCCTTGTGACCCGCATCTCATCTCGCAACCTAAACTCATCACCTAAACCTTACACAATTATTTATTAATTACCTTGTAATTGATAAATCCACATCATCTCACCTGCCACCTCATTCTGCCACTTCATCATGACCTAGCCCTAACCCTAAACTAACCTAATTAAGACCTATAACTTGGTCTACACCTACACCCATGACTAATGACCCCTTTCTCGCACCCAAAACTGACCTTCTAGTCACTTGACCAAGCCCGCAACTAATCTCTCGGAGAAAAGCAGGGAAGGTGGGCTATTTTACTAAAAATAGCCTACTTTTTCCTTACCGATGCCGGTTCCTACTCGACCGCCGTCGGTTACGTAACCGCCATCGGTTCCCTGTAAATGGTCTCCCCAAACCAAAAATAAGGGATGGGAATTTCATTTTGGAGGAGGGTCGAAGGATTTTTGAATCAAGAGAGATCATTTGGGAGTGATCAAAAGAGTCCAGATCTTCACTTGACCGAGCAGAGACGAGTGGAGAAACCAGAAGAGTTTGCAGCAAAGGAGATCAACTTGCATCTTCGTCAAAAACCAGTAAGTCACATCTTGCATGTCCTTTGTTATAACATTTCTTATGCTTTTGAATCACAGTCCTCATAAATCCATTCCTGAATCCACTACCCAGCGTGCCATTGCATCTAACTATCATTCTTTTACCTCTCATCACCTCATTTCCTAATATCACCCATAAAACCAGCCTTACAAACAACATAGCTACCCTACAGCACAATCACCCCACAAAACAACCAACCTACAGATCCTAAACCCTACCGACATCGGTTACCAGTAACCGGTATCGGTTATCCTGACTACAACCAGAAACCAACCTTTCCCTACCCGTTTCAACAAGATAATTTAATTGATATTTTACAGTCTTTTGTGTTGATTCATATCGACAGGGGAACTGACCACCTTCGAAAGGAAGTTTTATATTTCCTGGGCCCAAGGCAGTTCCCTCATTTATTGTTTAATCAAAATCTTGTGGTCTTGTGTTCTTATTTGCAGGTAGTCCTTCCAAGACAAAAAGGAGTTCTTCATAGTCAACCTGATCTTCCTCTACGGTACGCGCACACCATCTCGACATTCCACAGGTATTCCTCCTAGCCCTAACCTTATCTGTTTCTAAAAGGAATGAAAGGATAGAAGCAACTCTATTCCCGTGGCTTGCAAACATTCCGAGCGAAACAGCATCTCATCTCTATGTCCGTGTTTCCCAAGGCAATAATCATTAGGTTGTGGATCCTATTTTCATGTGAGAAAGTGTGAAGACTGTACACTAAGATTATTGTACACTTTCCATAGATGTCTCACGGGGTTTGGGGCGCAGCCCCGAGAAAACATTTTTGGCCTTAAAATGTGCCCGATATACTGTAATGTGCTTTTCTCATATGGGTGGGATTTTGACCCATAGGTTTATGGGATGGTTTTGGACCATGGTTTTGATACCCACGGTTTTGTAAAACTACTTAAGTAGTTGTCTACTTATATGGTTTTATGCATATGGTAGGTAGTATGTAACATTGCAGATGTGTTTTGAATTCAGGTGTGAATTATGTAGAGTTTTTTGAGCATAGCTCCAAACAGCTCTAGTTATTATATTGAGAGAGCGGTGGCTTGTAATAAAATATAAGCAAGTGATTCTTGGTGGATGTAGCCCAAATTGGGTGAACCAAATTAAATAATGTCTCTTTGTGTTGTGTTATTTTATTCTGTAATTTTATTTGAAATTTGTAATATTTTCTGCATATTAGTTTCTACTGTTGCGATTCTGTGAGGGATTATTCCACATATTTTATCCCTTATTTCCTAACAATTGGTATCATATCCTGGTTTGGTTTTCTAAAGTGTTGAATCACGGGAAAGTTTTATCTTGAGTGGGAGCTATGGCAAATGATGGAAGATCAAGGGTTGATAAATTCAACGGGCATAATTTTAGTCTTTGGAAGATACAAATGGAAGATTACCTTTATCATAAGGATATTTATATTTTGTTGTCTGAGAAGGTGAACAAACCCTTGAGCATGACAGATGCGAATGGGATTTGCTGGATAGGAAGGCACTTGGGACAATCCGGCTATGTCTTGCATCTTCGATATTATTTAATGTTTCAAAGGAAAAGACTACAAAAGAACTGATGGATGCATTAGGGAAGTTGTATGAAAAACCCTCTGCCTCTAATAAGATATTTTTAATGAAAATTTTGTTTAATATGAAGATGTCTGAGAATGGTTCAATATCAGATCATTTAAATGATTTTAATATGGTTGTAAATATGCTAGCTTCAGTTATAATAGAATTTGATGAAGTTAGGGATTTATTAGTTCTTTGCTCTTTACCTGAGAGTTAGAATAGCCTAGTAATGGCGGTAAGCAACTCGGTTCCAGCTAACTCAAATTTGAAGTTTGAGGATGTTGTAGGGGTGATTCTAAGTGAGGAAATCTGAAGAAAAATCTCTAGTGAATCTTCTACTTCAGGGAATGCTTTGATAGTGGAAACTAGAGGGAGACAAAAGAATAGAGGAAGCCATGGAAAATTGAAAGATTGGGCAAGGTCAAAATCCAAAAGAAAGATAGTATGTTGGCACTGTGGAAAGTCTAGGCATGTAAAGAAGGACTATTGGGAGCTTCGAGATAAGAAGAAACACGAGAAGAAAACAAGGAGGAAAATGTGGCAATGGGTAATGTATGGTAGGATGCTTTGATTATTTCTTTGCACAATATTGTTGAATCTTAGGTTTTAGATTCGGGGGCTTCTTTCCATGCTACTCCACATAGGCATTATTTTGTTGATTATGTTCAAGGGTATTTTGGGCATGTTTTTCTTGGTGATGATGAGCCTTGCAGTATAGTTGGAAAAGGATCTGTTCAAGTTAAGATGCAGAATGGGAATACATGGCTATTGAAGGATGTCAGACATGTGCTTACTTTAAAATGAAATCTGATATCAGCAGGCTAGTTAGGAAGTGATGGTTGTACTGTGATATTTATAGCAGACTCTTGGAACATTACCAAGGGTACTCTTATGGTGGCAAGAGGTAAGAAGGTTAGAACCTTGTATTTAACCAATTATAGCACTAATGTTTGTAATCTTGTGGCTTCAGAAGTAGATACAACATTATGGCACCATAGGCTCAGTCATATGAGCCATAAGGGCATGGAGATCATAAAGAAGGATTTTCCTATATATACAAAAATATGTTTGGAGTTTTGTGAGGTCTGTATATATTGGAAATAGAAGCGAGTAAGGTTTCTCAAGGTTGGACCTAAAAAGAAAGAGTGTAAGTGAGAGATGGTGCATTCGATGTGTGGTGGTCGGCTCGGGTATCATCTCTTGGGGTTCAAGTTATTATGTTACTTTTATTGATGATGTAACAAGGAAAGTTTGGGTTTATCGTATTAGAAACAAATCTAATATATTTGACACTTTTGTTAAATGGAAAGCCTTGGTAGAGTATGAAACAGGTCTTAAGCTAAAATGTCTCAGTCCAGATAATGGAGGGGAGTATTATAGCAATGAATTTGATGATTACTATTCTAAGAATGGAATCCGTAGGAAAATGACGATTCTAGGAACTCTGCGCAGAGAATGGGGTGTCGAAAGGATGAACAGAACAATAATGGAACGTGTTATGAGCATGAGGTTACATGTAAGACTCGCCTCTTTTTTTGGGAAGAAGTAGTGAGCACAAATGTGTACTTGATAAACAAAGGACCCTCAAGTGCCTTGGATGGAGGCATACCCGAGGAGGCTTGGTCCGCAGTAAGAAAGTTGATTATTCATTTCTTAGAGTCTTTGGATGTGAGGTGTTTGTCCATATAGACAAGGATGATAGGACCAAGCTAGAGGATAAATCAGAAAAATGTACTTTCATTGGTTATCATGGTGATGACTTTGGATATAAATGTTGGACTATTAAGGACAAGAAAATCATTCGATCTAGGGATGTGTTCTTTAATGAGAAATTCATGTCTAAGAAATAGTTACAGGAAAATAGGGAAGAATCCAAGAAATAATATGCAGTGGTACAGCATCTTCAAGATGGGAAAGTGACACATGAATCAGTTCAAGAACCTCCTCAACAGGAACCCCAAAATCCTATATTGAGGAGGTCTTCTAGGGTAAGAAGAGAACCTGAACATTGTTATCCTTCGCTTTATTATTTATTACTCACTGATAGTGGAGAGCCAAAGAGCTTTGATGAAGCAATGCAGGTAGATGCCACGAAGAAGTGGGAGCAAGCCATGGATAAGGAGCATCAGGATCTCATGGAGAACTAGACATGGGATTTGGTGAAGCTACCCAAAGGAAAAAGAGAATTAGATAACAAGTGGGTGTTCAGAGTCAAAGAGGAAGAAGGAGGCAAGAAAAGATACAAGGCATGGTTGGTGGTCAAGGGGTTTGCATAGAAAAAAGGTAAATATTTTGATGAGATTTTTTCTCTTGTAATAAAAATGACTTCTATTAGAACTGTTCTAGGAATAGTTACAGTAGAAGAATTACACTTAGAACAACTTGATGTAAAGACTGTATTTCTCCATGGTGATTTGGAGGAGGAACTATATATGCAGCAACTTGAGAGGGTTGTGAGGTCAAAGGTAAAGAGGAGATGGTTTGCAAACTGAAGAAGAGATTGTATGGCTTGAAACAAGCTCCACGTCAATGATATAAGAAATTTGATAACTTCATGATGGAGCAAGGTTATATTATATGTCATTCTAACAATTTCGTGTATATAAAAAATTTGAGGATGGAAGTTATATTATCCTGTGTTTGTATGTGGATGATATGTTGGTTGCAGGTAAAAACATGTAGGAAATAAAAGTACTCAAGAAGCAACTAAGTGAATCCTTTGCCATGAAGGATTTTTGGGTAGCCAAAAAAATCCTTGGTATGAGGATATCTTGGGATAGGAAGGAACGGAAGCTGAATTTATCTCGAAAGAGTACATTATGAAGGTCTTGGAGAGGTTTAAAATGCGAGGATGCTAAACTGGTTGGGACTACTTTAGCAGGCCATTTCAAATTATCAAAGGAGTAGTGTCCCAAGATATAGCAAGAGAGAAACCAAATGTGCAAGGTATCTTACTCATCAGCGATTGGTAGTTTGATGTATGCTATGATGTGCCAGGCTTCATATTACCCATGTAATGGGATCGGTGAGTAGATTTATGAGTGATCCAGGTAGAGATCACGGCGGGTAATAAAGTGGATCCTTCGGTATTTGAGAGGTACCATAGGGATAGTTTTGTGCTAAAGTGGATCGAGACACCACTTTGTGTGGTTATGTGGATTCGAGATATGGTGGAGATGTAGACATTAGGAGGAGCACGACAGGTTATGTTACACCGTAGGTGGGACAACAGTGATCTAGATTTCATGACTACTTTTGAATTTGGTGGCTTTGTCAACCATAGAGGATGAGTATGTTTCTGCCACAGAGGCAAGCAAAGAAATGATTTGGTTACATCAATTACTTGAGGAGTTGGGGCATAAGCAAGAGGAAGGAAAGATGCATAGTGATAGTTAGAGTGTTATACACCTAGCTAAGAACTCTTCTTTCCACTCTAGGACAAAGCATATACAGTTAAGGTACCATTTCACCAGGACAACTTTGGATGAAGAGAAGTTGAAGTTGGAGAAGATTCATACTAGTCAGAATCCTACAGACATGATGACCAAGGTGGTCACAAGGGAAAAAATGAAGTTGTGTTCAGCTTTGGTTGGTCTTCATGGAAACTAGTGAAGGGTTGAGAAGCTTGCTAAGAGGAAAACTAGTCTCCAAGTGGGAGATTGTTAGGTTGTGGAGCTTGTTTTCATGTGAGAAAGTGTTGAACATTGTACACTTTCCACAGTTGTCACGTTGGGTTCGGGGAGCAGCCCCGAGATTTATATTTTGGCCTTTAAATGTGCCTGATATACCGGGAAATGTGCTTTTCTCATATGGATAGGATTTTTACCCATAGGTTTATGCGATGGTTTTGGCCCATGGTTTTGATACCCACAATTTTGTAAAAATTCTTAAGCATTTGTCTACTTATGTGGTTTTATACATATGGTAGGTAGTATGTAACATTGCAGATGTGTTTTGAATTCGGGTGTGAATTCTGTAGAGTTTGTTGAGTATAGCTCCAAATAGATTTGGGTATTGTATTGAGAGAGTGGTGGCTTGTAATAAAATATGAGCAAGTGATTCTTGGTGGATGTAGCCCAAATTCGGTGAAGCACGTTAAATATTGTCTCTTTGTATTGTGTTATTTTATCCTGTAATTTTATTTGATATACGTAATATTTTCTACATATTAGTTTCTAATGTTGCGATTCTGTGACGGATTATTCTACATATTTTATCCCTTATTTCCTAACATTGACAATGATCACATGCCTTCACATATTCCTTGGTATCCTTGTATAATGTTTTCCACCATAGGCTAGCTAAGAGGATCTTTCATGTTGTAGCATCACCTACATGATTCCCTCTGCTATCTTGCCATGAGTCTCTTCCATAATAGATTCATTCTCATGTTCGAGAACACACCAGTGTAAAACCTCATCTCTTCCCATTTTTTACAAGTCACCTCCAATCAACCGATAAGGCATTGTTCGTATGGAAAACTATTTTTTTCTCCAATGTCTTCATTCCCTCTGGTGCCATTTGAGTGCGCAAAAAGACATTTGTCTTCTAAATCCATGGGCGCGTGGTTCAATCTAAACAAATATTCATCCAACATGGTATATTCAATGCTTTGTGTTTCCTCTTCAGAATTAATTATTGATAGATGATCAATCCTTGAATTGATCTTCCTTGGCTTGAAAACAACTATCAAGTTGAATTGTTGAAACAAAATTATCCACCTATAGATCCGCCCTTGCAAAACACTTATTCACTAAGTTCTTGAGTGCCATATGATCTATATAGAAGATAAACGAGGTTGCGAACAAGTATTGTTTAAAATTATGTAGCATGTAAATCATGGGTAATGCCTCGCACTAGGTGGTATTGCAATTTTTCTCCACGGGTGTCAACTTCTTTCTTACAAAGAAAATAAGATGATCCACAATCCCTTCTCCTAGTTATGCCAACACTATGCCAATTTCCATTCAAGAACCATAAAAATTTACATAAAATGACTTATCCCATGAAGGAAAGTGCAAAAAAGTGAAGTAGTTATTCTCCCCTTCAAATTATCAAACACCTACTATTGCACATCACCCTGATAAAAGTTTCCCTTAGATTTGAGTAACTCTTCCAGGGGCATGGCAATATTTTAATATCCCTTGATAAAATTCTTGTAGTAACCTATATGTCCCAAGAAGTTTTACACTTCACTCTGATTGGTAAGCTCCTCCAATCCCAAAATAACAACTATCTTAGTTGGGTCTACCAGAAATCCTCCCTTGCAAATAATGTGCCTACGTAGTGTTCCAAATGGTTTAACAAAGATAAAATTCTTAATGTTCAAAGATATGCTTAACTACCTACACCTATCAAACATAAGCATGAGATTATCATTATGATCCTTGACTAAGCCATACACCATCCAATCATCTAAATATACTTGCAAGAACTTATGAATGAAATCATGGAATGCGTGCACTACAATGCGCGACAATACTACCGACACATTTTTCAATCCAAAGGGCATAACTGTATATGAAAAACTTCTCCACTTAGTGGTAAAGTTTGTCTTCTTCGGATATTATTTCTTGATGTGCACCTAATGATATCCCGAAAACCCATCGGTGAAACAATGTATGTCGCACCCGATTAATCCCTCCAATATTTCCTTAGTAAAAGGTGTGGGAAAGGGATCTATAACACATGAAGTGTTCAAATCTCTATAGTCCACACAGATCCTGATCCACCCATCCTTCTTGATACTTATAACCATGGGACTAACCCATTCATATTCCTCAATAGGCTCAATAATTCTATACTTTAGCATCTTATCAATTTATTCCTTCACCTTCACACATAAGTTAGAATTCATCCTATAAGGCCTCTTTCTAACCGGTGCATGCCTTCTTTCAATTTTATCTTCATTTAACCTAAAGAAGGATGTACACCTTTTAATTCATGGTAACCTCTTGGAAAGAGATCCTGAAGTAATGCAAAAGCTCTATGATCTTGGCTACTTCTGTTCGACCGGTAATCCCAAATAATTACTTCTTGGGGTTAATCTTTTGTGCCAATATTCACCTTCTTTGTTTTCATGGGACATGGTACACACATGCCTTCTTATCTACAGAATCCATCACCTCGCATGCACCTTTAGTGTGGATAACCTATAGGTGGTATACTTCCTCATCATCAATCATGTATACTATCTTTCCTTTCTCTTTATCTTTCAAGGCATGACCCATTCGTACTTCTTCTGTCTCCTCAAGATTAAGGCATACCTAAAAATAAAATTCTCCCAAAATATATAGCATGAGATCTTCTTCCTTCATGTTATCCCCTAATGTGATGCACTTCATGATTTGTAATGCTTCATGGATTGGAGGCTTAGTAAAAAATTAATCAAAATTTTGAATCATACCTGCAGTCATATCTTGCCAATTTTAGTCTCCCTTTTTAGCTCAAAGATGGACATACCAGGTGCGCTCGCACCAACATAGTGTGGATTAGAGCTATGTACCCATAAGTATGGTGGTAAATCCTTCTGGCCTCATGTCCATAGTCTCTCACAATTATGGACATGATGTGAATCCGATTCATACCATGGAATTCAAATATGTGTGTAGGTACATTTCTCTAAGTAAACCTAGTGGAAAAGGTGATTCTCACTTATCACCATTCCAAGAGGTTATCTCTATTTATTTCCCACCAACGTGTTTTTATCTGGTGCAACGTATACAGTAGCATGTTTCTTCTATCTCCTTCATTTAGCCACTAAATCTCCATAGCACGCAAGAATGTATCGAGCTTCCTTCAACAGTATATATCGGTACCTGAGCCGAGCCTAAGAACCTCACCATGTGTGGCCTGATCATCCTTTTGACTTGACCTGAACTTCATGCCCATCCATCTTGTACATGCCATGCACCTAGTTATAAAAATCAACACTTGTAGTGTCACTTACAGATTGCACATCTTCCCATTGAAGTACACCTTCTTTCGATGGTTCTAGATTCTCTAGATCATGCACCATCTATGTGTAAATTTGATAAAGATATTCTTCACTCAAAGGCTCAACATAAGGCTCTTCCTTCTTTTTAAATAGAGGTATAATCAAACACTCATATCTTTTCTCAAAATTGATCTATCTCTTGTTAAAGCATAAATCAACATTGTTTTCATAACACCAGGGTCATCCGAGTAATGCTGGAAAATTATTTTCTTTGGAAATCTCCAATAACTCAAACACCCCAGTAAAATTGGCTCCCTGAATAATAATAGATGCATCCTTCAACCCCAATAGGAATAGCCTTAGTTTTTTTTTCCATACATAAAATATTTAAATATGGTTGCAATTTAGGCCTTCCCATCTACTTCCATGCTTCAAGAGTCAACACATTTACCTTAGCACATGTATCTATTAAGATATTTCTTACCAACCAACCATCAATTACCACATCAAGTGTGATATCCTTATCAAATTCATGGTCTTGAGGTGGTAGATTCACATGAAGTATATTCCTCTCACACTCAATTCTAGTGTGTGGTACTTTGTCTCACGAATTCATTCCCCTAGTAGCGAGAATAATATTCTCCTCACGCAACATCTTACACACCTCTTTCAGGTCATCCACATCCTTCTACGGGAGCTCAACATGATTTTCACGTTCTCTCTCACGGACCTATTCTTTTAAAAATATAACTCACCATTCATGTCTCTAATGACTCCTATATTCTCTTAGTAGACTTTCTTCTAATGCACCATGTTTGCATACTTAGTATGTATCACTTCCTCCCTTGTAATGAGAGGATTATCCTTTAGAGGTTTGTGTTCACCGCTACCTCAAGCACACATTGTAACTAGTATGGGTTGCAATTATAGATCAAACATCTTCTTAGACACCCATTTATCAACATTCATGTGTTGCATCTTGATCATTCCTATGCCCATATCCTTCTATAGGTCCGGGAAATCCTCTAACTTATGCTACTTCCCACACTATGAGTAAGATGTATTCGAGGGAAATCTTGTTGGTAATGATCAGGCGATACACAAGTGTAACATGTTCCTCGAGTGTTCCTAACTCTACCAACACCACAACATTTTCCATGATATCCTCCTCGAAGCCTCCATTTATATTATCTCCATTGTTGTGCCCTTCATTATGTTTTCCTTCATGTTCCTTGGATCTTCTCGCCACACTAGTTTGGTGCACTCTTGTCTCAATGGCTTCATGGATGTGATCAATCAATCTATAGTCAATGGTGTCATGAGTATGGGACTTGCAAATATTACAATACATGGACACCTTATTCTAAATCATGCACTACAAAATATGGAAATCCCAAACATCATGGTTCAGGTGAAAGACTTCAAAATCTAGAAACAATGCACGTACTAACTTACAAATAAAACTATCCTTAGTATTTCCCTCAACTTCACAATCCATGCACCATATACCACTACGCATTTCATGTACGAGTTTGCGAGAAAGATTCTTCCACTTCTTCATCATATCTCGTGATCTACGCCTCTAATAATGGGCTCACTCCAATGTCAACACTCCCAACCGCCTCGGTACATAGAGTAGCTTCCAAGGCCTCATGCAGATCCATATACATCTTATGAGAAAGTGCTCTTTGGAACGGAGTCAATAATCCTCCAATGAACCACTGTGCAAGATTAATTGGATGAATATCATGGGAAAACTTAGAAAATAGAGTCTTAAAATGTGTGGCATACTCCTCATTCTTTCGAGATAAGCCTTGTTTGATATGTTTGAGCACATTGATTATTTGTGGTTCAAATTTTTGTATGCAAAAATCTACCGAAATTTAGTGCGTAAAGCATTATAATCTACCACAATCTGATGTGGATCATACTTCCTATACCAATTATGCATGCACCCTATAGTGTAGTAGCAAAATGACTCACCTTTCTATCTAAGGTTGTAATCCCCTTAGCACTCCATATAATTTCACAGTCATGCACATGCTTTGATGCATATTAAATACCTATATACTCTGGTAAATAGAGAGAAATATCATAGTAAACTTGAGGTTTCGATTGTCTTTGAGTTCTTTGAGGTGGTGGTTATGGTCCCTAGCCACTAGATATATAACCGAACTCCCACTAGTATTTCCTCCGGGTAGTTGACTTGATCTTCCCAAATCCCCACACCCATGTAGTATGTTGCAGTCTAGTTTATGAACTTCTTTTTATCCCATTTGTAGTATTGGGTTGGACACCAATGGTCTACATGGTTGTAGATACTCTTGAATTACTTCCAACAATTTGTGCGCCAATACTCTATCTTGAGAATGTGCCTAAAAAATCTTGCATAAGTACTCCCAAACAACGGTGTTGAATATGATGTCATGGTCACAATACTAACTTGATTTCTTGAATTCAAAACAAATTGATATCTACTTGTCTCTTCTTTCTATCCTATACTATCCTACTTCTCAATGAATACCTCTAGACTGGAATACCACATGCAAGGATAGGTAGTTGCATGGGATCAAATGCACTCATTTAAAGCCAAAGGGGATTCATTCTCTCTTCTGACATTCTATCATTTAAAGCCAAAGGGGATTTTGTAATATGATTTCCCAAATTTGGGAGAGCTTGATGATGCCTCTCCTCGTCTTCCATGAGAGCTTTAAAAAATTCACAATCCATCATCCTCCTCAATTATATTACCTCCTCAATCTATTGTTCACTTGTTATGTCTGTCTCTCATACTTCGTTAAACTTGAGCTATATTTCCTCTCTTTGTCTTTATTCCACAAGGTCTACCATATTTTTCCACACCTTCTCCCACCCCCACACGCATTGGGGTTTAACTAGCCATGGGTAGGTTTTCTAAATCCAGTTATATAATCAAGATATTTATTAATAAAGGTATAACATGCCATTAAGATCCTATAAGCTCATGAAATAATCTAAATTTAGATTCCTCTAGACAAAAATACATATAAATAGCATTATCCAGTGTATAATTGTTGAGACCCCAAGGATACTAGGAACTTAAGGTGTGGAAGGCTTTGTCACTTGTCACAAGGCATAAAGGGTCACATAGAAGTAACTTTGGGGAAGTTCCAAGGTTCCCACCTAGGCGAGATCAAGCTTAGGACTTAGCCATATTTTAGACCACAATCGGAGTTCATAAGGGACATGTAGATATGTCGCTATATTTAATTATCAATAAGGCTAGAACATGGAGACTTACAACCCAAGGAAATAATATCACGGGGTATAATTATGGTTATCATGACAAGTTTAGGAGTTATAAAGTGGATTTCATTATGGTTTAGTTGACACTTAGATACTAAGGATGCTTGAGTATGGCAAGACATGATGACATTTGGTAAGTGGTTCACTCTGGGTGATGAGTAGGCAGTAAAGAGAATATTCCCAAGAACCCCTTGATATGTATTGATTCATACGACAAGAGGAGGGGTGAGTGCATAATGAGTGAAGGATGTGTGGGAAAGAAGGTAGAGAGAACTAGGAGAGATATGTGTGTTCACATTGTAAATTACCGTAATGGAGCCATTATAATATAGCATTAGAACTCTGATGATGTATCTGGTCCATGTATGGATTTCTTGATGTATTTGGCTATTGTAATACTTATGAATGAATATAATAGTGTTATTTTGAATAACTATGTTGATGGGTTCAAATCCTTGTGTTCTTCATACTTGCTCATAGTTTAGATATGATTCCTTTATGTTCTTTATAATGTTCTCATTCATATTTTGGTGCATCTGTGCTTGGATCTAGTTTCTTTATCTTTTTTTATACAATGTATGCATTTGTATCTGTGAAATTTCCTCCATTAGTGGTAAATATTCTTGCAAATCTCATATAAAGGAGGTGCTTAGTGCTTGCACACCTCGGGTGACCACCTAGTTCAAGATGGGTGATATGTTGAACCACACCGGGAGTTAAAAGGTTAGGAAAAGTGACTACATCTTGGTTCCATTTCCGGACCTCTTTTGAAGATGTTACAAGACCGGCGTGTGATGGTAGAATGCTTGACCTTGGACAATATAGAAACTTGGCTTAAGAACATAGAGGATGAGTTTGCAAAGAGATTCAACACTAGACCTAAGTTTGATGCACATACATGGGTAGAGGAGCATCTGTATTATGAGCTCAATGAAACATTATTTTTTTGTTTTCCAATAGAAGCGTATGAATGGTTTTTGGCATATGCATCAAGGAAGATTTGGTATTATAGACCTCGTGTTTGGACTCAAGAATATTATCAATGGCTTCATGATGTTGATTTGATCTAGAATCATGTTGTTGATCATTGGTGGAATGGTGTGTTGACTAGCTATATGTTGGAATACATAATTTCTACGTATTCTTTCCCAGAAGTTGTTGTGTTTGAGTTCTTACGAGAACCAAGAGGATAATTATTGCATGTTATATTATTATCCATTAAGATCTTGATCATCACTCTGAGTTTATAAGCATTTTCTATGGCTAGATAAACCTCTACTAGGTGCAAAGCGTGGAAGCTGGTGTGGCGAGAAATTATGGATCTTATGATAGAAGTGGAGAGGGAAGAGAGGTGGCTCAAGTATAATGAATCTCGGGAGAGGGAATTCACAAAACAACATGAGATTGCAAGAGCGATGGATGTTTAGAGGTAGACATTATGGGAATTATTTAAGGTTCATGCAGAGGGCATGGAGCATGAGCGATCTATACTACCCCATCTTGGCAAGTGCGGAGGAGAACCCCTCGAATTCGATGAAATCTCATTGTGTGAAGAAAGGAGATGGACTATAGGCATGCATTTGAACCCACCTGGAAACCAAGCCCTTGCATTTAGATTTCAATTATCTGATACAAGTATTACTAGTTCGGTTGGTATTAGTGTTGGTGAGCAAGCAACATCAGGTAGATATCACTTTTCATTACATCCATCTATGGGTGCATAGACATTCCCTTTATTTGGTGGTATTCATCAGGTGCCTCATTTGGACAAGGTGTGGGCAAACATGATGTGGGTATCACATTTGGGAGGAGTTTAATTTCATATATCGTTGGAGCTCAATTTAGCGCAACGGTGGGAATAAAAATTAGTATCACTTCAAGCCCTATACAAACTATAGAAGGAGGATCTAGTGGATCTAGGGGTTTAGGAGTGAGTGGACCTAGTGGATTTGGTTGTGGAGGAAACACAAGAGGAAATAAAGGTTACGGATCTGCTTGGGCAAGGGCCACAACCCCATCAATAATTATTTTATGATACATCTATTCATTTTCCGAATATAAAGGTGTTGAGGATGTTGTACAACATGTGCACAAGTGTGAATTGATATGGTGCATGAAGGGGATCACTACCCCGCAGTATAAGGTAAGCCGGTTTGTAATTACATTGCAGGTATGCACATAGCTAGTACCAAAAGTATGACCCACATAAGACAACGGTGGATTATAATGCGATGTGTGATGCCTTCGTAGAAGAGTTTCATATTCCTAAATTTGACCAAAAGAGCATCAACATGCTTAAAGATATTCAACAGAACATGACAGAGAGTGTGTGGGAGTATCATGCATTCTTTAAGACCCTTTTGTTAAAGCTATCTTATGATATCCATCCCTCGTGACATGCTTAGTGGTTCATTGGAGGATTAATAACACCTTTCAAATGAGAAATTTCACGATCCACACGAGGACTTGGAGGATACTTTACATGTTGAGGCCATCGAAGCATTGATCTTTGAGGGTATGTCCCTTTTTGGAGGCAAAGATTGTTTCTATGACAAATAAACTTGAGAAATTGTCTGCAAAATTAGTGCATGAGACTCGCATGATGTACTTTTGTGTACATATTGTGAAGTAGAAGGACACACAAAGGATAGTTTCCCTCAAAAGATGGTGCATGCCATGTCATTAGATTGTGAAATCTGTCATAGAGATCATGGTCCAAGTAGATAACCATTGTTATAGCATGCACTCCATAAGAATGTGCCTTGTTATTGTAGCATTTGTACATCTACTACTCATGACATGAAGGATTACCCGTTGATCAATTAGATTCATGATGCAATTAACACTGGTGTGTGCCAGACCAACATTGTCAATGGTTGTAAGAATGAGGGGCATCAACATGAAGGCCATGAAGATGGCACAAGAAGGGGAAGAAGTTTTCATGGAGGATTCAGAGGCCATAGTGGTCATGGCGCGGGAAGAGGTGACTTTCCCCATGATACTTGTTTCAATTATGGATCTATAGATCACTACAAGTGTGAGTGCCTGGATTTGCTACAATGATCATGGTGTAGGAAGAAACACTAGTATGAAGAATGCCCTGATTTATATGATCACATGATTTAGAATCACAAAAATCAAGACAAGGGCGTGAGCATGGTTAGTGTAAACTGCGTTGAACCTTTGTTCATACCTTGGTAGCATTTAATCCAAAGTTGGAGCTTGTATTAGTGACTACGCAGGCTAAAGATGCACACGCTTGAGAGAAATACCAAATCAAATGCCTCTCATTACAAGAGAAGAGGTATTTCATGGAAAGTACCCTAATCTGATTTATCAGAAGGAGCTTTACCAGGAGACTATGGATGTGATTCGAGTTTGCAGGAGAGATTCATTGCTTGAAAGAGAAGTCATGGAAGTTAGAAAATGCAAAGAATGTTGATATCCCTTAGAGGGACATAGATGATATCAAATAGGTGTGTAAGATGTTGCTCCATGAGAATATCATTCCTCTTTTAGGAGAGTGGTTGAGAGGAAAGGTACTACGCACTGGAAGTGAGCATGAGAGGTAGATCTTGCATGCTAATTTTCCCCCTCATAGTATGGATTATGACAAGGAGATCATGTTGAATGTTGTGTTATCTCTCGAAAGTGCACCTTGTAGAGAGATGGCTGCAGGTTTTCTAGGCTTACACAAATGATCTCTCTCTTTCGTAGATACAATGGAAACACCTCAGGTCTTTGGGTATACCTATTTTGAGGTGAGTCTCTGGTATCAAGGCCGGTTCCTTATTGGTGTATCCTAAACTGATTTTGGGAGTTTGACATGAAATATGACTGTAAAATAATTAAAACTAGGGTGATACACCAAATTTGTATGAGGGATTTGACTGAGTATATGCACAACTGATTTTGGAAGGATCATTAATGCACGAACCAATAGTTTTCTCTAGAATATATAAGGGCAAAACACTTGATAGTACTGAGGGAGAATTACAACAGTACTAATAAGTTAACATGCACATTAAAATTAAGCAAGAAAGACTGAATTTGCAGCAGGGTAAGGTGATTGATTAGGGAATTTGCATTCACAAGACTAATAGAAACATACACAAGACTGCAAAATAACTTGGAAAGGCAGAAACTACTTCACACTCAGAGGGAAAAACTGACAAAATTTGCTTTAGTACTCATATATCCAAAATTCCTCCAGTCCTCTTCCATGTGCTTTGCAAAGGCACACAATATATAGCAAAATAAATTTTCCCACCCTTCCTAAAAATAGACTAAGGTTGTACTCGCCCATGCATCCTAATTTTATCCTTTATTTAATAATAAATAAAGGGATAAAATAATACAAACTAGAGTATGTAATTAAAAATAGGCATTAATAGCCTTGTTTACAATGCAGTCAAACTGAAGTTGACTATTCTATTTTTAAGAAAAGAATGGGTGAATAATTTGCTAATAATAAAATTGCTTGCTAGGCAAGTCTCCCTCCTTTGAGCATGCAAATTCATCTTCTTCTCTATTTTATCTTCTTGTGAAGCATGCAAGAAATACAACTCTCTTCCTGTGAGCAAATAATTACAACACTTAGCAATATTTGCAAAAATAATTCATCCAAACATTAATCCTGATTGGGACCACCTTTGTCTCTGATGTTGACACTTATTTTGTTTTCTAGTGATCACATGGAAAAATGCATTCCAATTCATGTACAATCAGTGGGGGCCACTTGTGGTTATGAACCTTTGCCTTCGTTGGGTTTGGCCACTCTTGTGGTCTTAGCAAATTTTGTGTTTTGAAATAATACAAGGGGCACCATGTTACATTCGGCCACCTTTGTGGACTTAGGCATATTATAAGGTATGCCACCCCACTTTTACATTTGATTGGAATAAGGTTATACTTCACCTTTTCGGTGATCATTGTGTATGATTTGGTTGGCCTTTTGAATTTCTGAGCATGCACTATAGTTGATAAAGTTCAATGCAATGATATTTTTTTATTTTTTAGGTTGGCCCCCTTCCCCACGATGACTCACCCTCCATACATTTGTCGGTTTAACCTGTGTCAAGTTTTCTTTGATATTGGTGATGGAAACCAGGCCGTTGATCTCTTACCTATGATTTCGATGTCATTGATCTCTTACCTATGATTAGGGTTCAAGATTTGCATTTAAAAGAGTTGGTGGGGACTAACTGTGGTTAGTTGCTTCGAATTTGGTGAATGATCACCGGCCGTTGATTTTCATACCTGGATGAAGGTTGGTCATCGAAGTTTGACCCTCGGTTAGGTTTCATTAACTCTCCCCTTGAGTCGGTATGGTAAAAGAAGACTTGAACCCGATGATCATTTCATTCGGATTTTTTGTGAAGTGGACGAAGCCCATGCAAAATTTCTCTCGATGCCATGGTTGAGATTTTTAAGCTTGGCTATGTCATGTCTTTGGGCCTTCAAATCTTCGTGTGATATTTCACTATCTGTCTTGCATTGTGAGCTCATATTTTCGATGAAAAAGGTTTTCCTACCTCCTGTGGGGGTTCTTTGAGTTTTCTTTGTGTGGACCATTTTCCTTCATGAAGCTCAGCCCTTTTGAACTCACTGTGGTCATTTTGAGAAGCTCAGTTTCTTCTTTTCAAGCTTGGCCTTTGTGGAAAAGACTCTCTGTGTTCTTCATGTTGAGCTTTCTATTTTCGCCAATGGAGATGGTAATTTTGGTCTCGACTTCCGAACACAGTGACTGTTTGTCTTTTTATCATTGCTACTTTTTTTTTTGAGAAAAACTGATACATTCTCTCTTTCTACATTTTCTAGTCTTTTGTGGCTGTCATTGTTGAACTCTGAGCTTGGAAATTATTGGAGTCTTTGACTTTAACTCTTAATTTGAGGGTCTATTTCCTTCGGTTCTTGCTGGTGAGTTATTATCTCTATCGAATCTCTATGCAAAAATTTGTGGTAGTCTTCTACAATCATGAAAGAATAAAACATTTTCCTTATATGTTCTGCGTAGTCTTGATTTGTAATGACCCAAAAATGGGTATTAGTCGTTTGATCAAAAGTATTGGACCCTTCTACATCTTTCACCTTTCGAGTTGAATATAATCTATAGCTCCTTTCTGTATATTCTCTATAACCTTTTGGAAGCTTTGAATTTTTGAGATTGGTATGTATCTGGGTCTCCGTTATTCTATTACATCTTTTCTCTACCCTTAACTCCAGATCTGATCATTTTTTATTTGGGTATTCATGTTTGTTATCCCACTGATCATTTATTATGGACTCTACCTGATATTCCAGATTTCTATAATGAAGCTCAAGTTTTGCATACTTATATTGATTTCGAGATCCTGGTTTATTTCATTCTTTTGCAAATGTGCTTTATTTGAGATAGGCCTCGGCTTTACCTATACCATGTGTATATTTCCTTGATTCCTTGAGCTCGTTGATGGGTTTTCCAATACATAAGATCTGTACTTGCTTTAGCTTTTGTGGTTCATATTACACATGTTTATGATTAAAAGTTGTTCTCTCAATTTTGTACCATTCAAAATCTGGGCTCTACTGTGGCTAGTACTGTAAAATTTACTCTTTTTCACTATATGGCATTGTTTTCTGTAGCTTGGTTGTAATCTGAATGGATCTTCTTCTGGGTATTTATGTTTCACCTTGGCATACCTGGATCTGGACTTTTCCTGAGTGTCATTATCTTCCCTTTGCAACAATGAGCTGAAAGTAATAAGTTTTCCATTCTGTATCATGCTTCCTGGCATAGATATCTATACTTCATTGATACAACTGCATTTATGATCTTGATCATTGCTCCAATTTGAAACTTGTGAGTACTATTTCAGGCATAAGCCTTGTTTCTAATGCTTAATTTACTTTCTGTAACTATTTCTTACTTGGATGCTTGCTGGAAAATTTGAAATATTGATTTTTCATGGCGAAGCCTTGTCAAAATTTTCCAAAATCATCTCTTAAATGTATTTCCAGAAATAGTAGTTGTATTTTCTGATCTAGAATATAGAAAGTAACACTTTTCTTGTTGAACTGATATAGCAATTGAAGACGAAAAATATGTTAGTTGTTTATTTTGATCATGTGATGTTTTTCTGCTTTTTGTATCACTTATTTAATTTGCATAGTTCCTTTAAGCATGTAGTAGTTAAAAACAACATGATGGAAAGTTGTAAATGTCCATTTTACATGGCGAAGCCCTGGAAAAATTTTCCCAGAATCTTCTCTCTCATCCTATTTCAGAGGTTTTCCCTTTTGTTATTTAGCTTCAGCTTCTTGAAATTTGTTTCTTCTTCTTCTACTGTAACTAGAACAAGTGTTTCTATCTTCCACTCTCTCTTTTGCACTGAAACTTCTTCCATTTCAGAACAGCTATTGGAACTTTGAGTTACATTCTTCCTTTTCTTGCATGCACTTATGACTTGTCTATTTTTCTTTTGGCTGCAACCTGTACCTACACACTTAGGAAAACAGTTAGAAAATATTTAGGCTTTTTGGCCTCTCTTATGTCCATGTTTTCTTCTTTCTTTTCACTTTCTTCTTTCTGAGTGATTAAAGCATGCATGCAGTTTGTCCTTCAAGTAGAATACATCTCCTGCTTAGGGAAGATTCATATGCACGAAGTAGGATAGTGTAGGAATATGGTTTGAACCCTGAGCTCATAACTGATGGTTGACTTATTTTTGCTTTTCAGGTACCATGACTTGAGGATGAAGGAGTTGGCAAGGAGATGCTCTGCACAAAGAAGAATATATAAGGCAATGATGGGTTCACCCTCATACTCCTTTGCTTTCTCTTTCATGCATGTGTATCTTTCTTTTCAGTAGCTATACTTTACTTTTCAGTTACATCCCACGACTTGTGTGGAAACATTTGACTCTCCTTGTGAATAAAACATTGAATTATGTAAATGAGTTGTATATCTCTTTCTACATTTCTGCTTTCTGTATGGATTGTATAATGAACTAAACAACTCAGTAACATAATTGAATGTCTTAATCATAAAGGAAAGAACATTGAATAGAACTTGTAACATTCAGTAATGAACTCTAATTTTCTGGGATCTGCACTTATGTTTTTTGTTCCAAAATTTTACACTTCACCTACTCTGCAATTGGATGTCCTCACCAAGACAACATAAGCTGTCCTTCGGGGATTTTGTTATTTTCTTTGAGGATGATCATGAAATTGGAGACTATGTGATCTGCATACGCTTTTGTAACAACACACATAATTAGAGATTTCATGTAATCCTTTAAATAAATCAGCAATACTGACATAATATGATATGATCTCCCCTAGCTTAGGTATACTTCACCAATGTTATCCATCGTAACAAAGTTTTGAGTTTCCCATTTTTGCACAAGTGCAAAAATTGTCAACATGTTGTTGTTGATGGTTGGATCTTGACTAATATTTTGATTGATATACGCATTGAGGTTAATGTTCTTACTTTGGATGTGTGGAATCAAATGGGGAGACCACCATTACAACCATCTTCCAATGTGTTGTACATGGTGAATAGAACTAAGGCTACACCCATCAGAGTTTTAAATAATGCTTCCATAACCATTCAAGGGGCCAAGTTGATAAGGGATTTTTAAGTCTTAAAGCTTGTTGAGGTAGATATTTTCCCATCTTCACTTAGATGCCCTTGGTGTTATGCGAATAAAGATGATTTGCACTTCAATAAGGGATACATCAGCTTTGAGAACAAGGATTGCGTTATTATTCCACTAACAGATGGAAGATTTGTGCCTTATGTAGAACCTTTGGGTGAAGAAGACCTGAACAAAATTTATGTGTGCATTATCAAAGATCCAGAGGTTATTGATCCAATTAAGAGAAGGAGTCATTCAGTGGGATGATGCTCATTCCATGAGTGATATGACTAACATTGCATGTGATAATTGGGCACATAGGACTTATGAGATAATTGGGAGAGAATTAAAGGGCACCATGACTTACGTTGTCAAGGCACGTTCGGTTAGGTGGTTGGTAGGAAGACAATTATCAAATTACATTGGAGAAGGTAACCTTGATGTCTTTATTTGTGCTATGGAATTACAGTGGACATGTGTAATGGAGGAGGAATATGCTTGTTTATACCTTACGTGGAATGAAAACACACTTTGGTGGATGGCCCATCGGGATAATCTTATGGATTGGTGTGAAGTAAGAATCATGTTCTCTATCATATTTCTCCAAAGCAATGCACCTACAAGGATACACAACTATCATGGGAAGGATTCGGCCTTGTTTCATGTTCAGCAATGTGAGAGAGCCTAGGTGGAAGGACTCTGAAGCTTTACCCCCTTCACTATGGGTGCTTAAGTTATACTCCACCTTACAGGGTTGTGTGCGCATGTGATATATCCATTCAGAGTTACGTCATCAAATAGGAAATTGGCAAGAGTTGACGGCCAATATTATCCACACTTTTGAGTATCTATCTTCTAAACCATCAATTAATGAAACCTTGTAGGTAGGAAAGCACCTTACTCTTGGAGATAGTTCCAAATATGATGACCTCATTCTATATTTTCTAGGATATCCTAACTTGGAGGCACACTTCGAGGAAGAAGAAAACATAGATGAAGTATGGTTTGAGTGCGTCTGCCTAGAAAAGAGAAAGGAAAAATGGTGTTCTGATAGATGAGGAGGAAGTCGAGAATATTGATTTTGATCATACAAAAGGTACGTGTGAAGTATTGGATAGTGTGGATGAAAAGGCATGAAATTACCATAATACTTTAAAGACAAAAAAGCTCAACATTGGCATAGAAGTAGAAATGAAAGAAGCAATTATTAGTGATTATTAAATAAACCAAGAGGTATCAAAGATAATTGAACTACTCTGGGATTTCTAGGATTTGTTCCCACGTGGATACCATGAATTTAAGGGATTTCATCCCTAATTGGGAGAAATGCGGATCAAGTTGAAGGAAGGTGCGTGCCTGATTAGGTAGGGGCCTTATATGATGAATCCTAATCTGCGCATGAAAGTTAAAGAAGAGATTGACAAAATGTTGGAATCTGAGATCATTGAGGCTATTGAAGAGTCTGAATGGGTTAGCCCAATGGTGATTAGTATCAAGAAGGATGGGAGGATAAGGATCTGTGTGGACTATAGAGATTTGAATGTTGCATGTGTGATAGATCCTTTTCTAATGCCTTTTATTGAGGAGATCTTGGAAGGTGTTGGGTATGAAATCTACTCTTTTACAGATGGATTCTTAGGTTATCACCAAGTAAGGATTGTAAAGGAAGACCAGGAGAAGACTACTTTCACCATGGAATGGGGAAGTTTTTCTTATACAGATTATGCCCTTTGGAATTAAGAATGCACTTGCTATATTTTTGTGCATTGTGGTGCAAACATTTCAAGACTTTATTCATAAGTTTTTGCAAGTTTACCTAGATGATTGGATAGTGTAGGGATTAGTAAAATATCATTGTGACAATTTGAGATTAATGTTTGAGAGATGCAGGTAGTTAAGTATCTCTCTCAACATTAAGAAATGTGTCTTTGTTACTCCTTTTGGAACATTGCAAGGTTTTATTATTTGTAAGGAAGGCTTATCGGTGGATCCTACCAAATTTTTTGTTATCTTGGGTTTGAACGAGCCTACCAAACAAAGTGGAGTGTGTGAATTCTTAGGGCATACGGTTTATTACGAAAAATTCATCAAAGGTTATGTAAGGATTTCCACACGTTTGGAAGAATTTTTTAAGCATAAGGGAGGTTTCAGCTGGATGAGGCACAATAGTTGGTTTTTGATATGTTGAAGGATAAACTTACTACTATGCCCATTTTTTCACTTTCCCTCCTAGGAAAAACCTTTTCTTATGTATGTGGATTTGTCGGGTATGGAAATTGGGGTAGTTCTAAAGCACAACATGGAGAAGGGATTGTTGATCACCCTTTATGTTGTTCAAGCAAAAAGTTAACTCCAGCTAAGAAGAACTACACAAAAATGGAGCATGAATCATTGTCTATGATTTATGCACCACATATGTTCGAGTAGTACTTGTTGTCTACTCCTTTTATCTTTTACACAAATCACATGGCACTTAAGTATTTGGTGAAAAAGCATGTTTTACAAGGGTGCATATGCCGGTGGATCTTGTTATTTCAGGAATTCAATTTTTCAAAGTAGGTAGTCAAGCCGGGAAGTGCAATCCAAGACCTGACCATCTTTCTAGAATTAATTTAGGTGAGGACATGTAGAGAATTGAAGACACATTTCCATATGCATAGTTGTTTTGATTACAATGTGCACCCTCTGATATGGAGGATATTGTTATCTTTTTACAAATAGGTGTTTCACCTAACGGAATGAAGATTATAGAAAGGAAGAAACTTACCATTCACATCGTTCCTTACATGTTGATAGGTGGAGATCTATATAAACTTAGCTAGGATGAGATTTTACGTCATGATGTACTAGAGCATAAGCATGTGGGTATTATGGAGGAATCTCATGGAAGGATTACTTGGTGGCCATTATGTAGGTTGAGCCACCATGCATAAGATTCGATGGGTGGTTTGTGGTGGGAAACATTATACAAATATTGCGCAGAATATGTCAAGGGCTATGATCATTTCCATCACCTTGGGAATATTGTCAATAGAGATGAAATTTCGTTAAGGCCTATAACAAGTTCACACGAAACCATTTGAAAAATGTTCATTTGACTTCACGGGCCCTATTTCCCAATCGGTGTGCAAGACAGGGTCACACTACATCATTACTTGTGCAAATTATCTCACAAGGTGGGTGGAGGCAACACCTACAAAGGATTACATTGTAGCCATCTACTGTAGCAAGGTTTCTTTGGTAAAATATCATCAATAGGTACGGATGCCCATTCGGTCTAACAAGTGATAGGGGTACTCATTTCTTGAATGAGATTGTTAGGATATTGTTAGAAGAGTTTATGGTAGCCCATCATAATACTACACCATATCACCCACAATCTAATGGGACTGCTAAAGATTTCAACAAGATCTTGAGCCACACATTGAAAAAGATATGTGATGTTGGAAGGAAGGATTGGGATGATAAAGTATCTCATTGTACTTTGTTCTTATAGAATAACCTACAAGTGACTAAACAAATCCACAACGTTTCAGTTGGTGTTTAGCACAGAATGAATATTACCATTGAATCAATGTTACCATCCCCACATATTGCACACGCAGGAGGATTGGCTGATGAGAAATCACTTGAAGATAACATAGACAAACTAATGCAGTTGGATGAGAGGCATGTTATTTCTGATGGATCCAACGGATGGAGAATTTAACACAAAAGTCCCGACATGATCAACACATGAAAACCAAGAAGCTCAAGGTTGAAATATCATTATTTTGTATGATGTCAAGTTTTTACGCCACCCTGGGAAGTTCCAAGTGCATTGGTTGGGACCGTATGTCATGACCTATATACTTGACTAAGGCATTTTCTAGTTAGAAGTATTAGATGACGCAAGACTTTCCGGTTTCTTTAACCGTAGTAGGTTGAAGCCCTACTATAAATAAGTCTTCTTGGTGTCTCTGTAATAAGGAAATATTTCCAATTAGCTTAGGATTTCCTTTAATGTAATTTCATTTATATGTGTTTCCTTTCATCATCATATGCTTTGTGATTTTTGTCATGTTTTGTGTTGCGTGTTTTATGCGCTAGTAGCTAATTACATTCTAAGTGATTCCATTGCGTAGAGGACTATATATACCTTTAGTGTCGGTGGATTGGTGTATAAATTTGGAAAATGATTAGCGTGTTTCTAAGAAGGTTGTATTGATGAAAAATCATTTAGGGATGTTGGCACAAAGGTAGAAAAAAATTGGTTTGTGTTGTATGAGGTGTTCTAAGGAAGGTTGAGATATGGGAATACCATGCAGGGGAGAAAAAGTTGTATAGTGTAATGTGAGGTAAGCGGCACCATGGGAAACTACTTAATGGATCATGTTATGAGGTTATGTACTTGATGCGGTGAGGCACATGAAGGATGTTTGTGGTAGTGAAGTAGTGTTGGCATGCCAAAAATTTATGGCTGTATTGTATGAGGTGAGGTCATGGAAGTTTACTTAAGCGGAAAAATTACTTTCGTAAAAAGTAACTTTATGATATGTGGGTTGTGTTGGGTTTCAGATTTGCACTTGGAATGAAACCAAAGTCAGGGGACAAGTAATTCCCTCCTCTTTAATGGGAGAGGTTCCCTTATTGAAAGTAGGGGCAAAACCTATGTACAAATACACAATCTTTCATTCAATGGCGGTTTCCCGATATCTTGAAATGTGTTTTATGCCTGAAAGTTATCAATACATGAGGATAGAAGACTTGAAGAGAGGAGGGAGGTAGAAGAAGACAATACTTTCAGGTAAAAGAGATGGCAGAGAAAATGCTTATATGTATTGATCAAATGAGATATAGAGTAGAACCATTCACGTTTATAATGGGCACAATCCGTAGACTCAAAGTTCTTGAGATTGTATAAACTAGAACACAAAGTTTCTAAGCATGTAAGGATTAAATGATTCACAGATCAGAGCAAGAAGGAAAGAGAAAATAGAGGGAAAAGGGGAAAACCCTTGTATTGATTTCTTCCGATTAGAAATTACATTTCCAGAATATCAAAATTCCAAACCCCGTACAATGGCTTTAAAATCCTTGAAATAGATTGCAAGAGACGGTTACAAATTCCTCGAGCAAGCAAGAAACAGTTACAACTTATTCCAATCATTCACACCCTTTCAAATTCTTGATTCACAAAGAAACGTTAATGGTGGAAAAACCAGTTTTTTAAATATACGACCATTACATTATTTCACTAGTTAAAACATGGGCCATTCGATTTGCTTTTACAAATTTAAATTTGGGCCACCCACGTGGAAGAAATTGATTGGAGCAGGCCTACGGACGCCTTTTGCATTTTTTTCCTTTGAAGTTATGCTAGGCTGACACGTGGGGAGCTCCACTGGTTCTTTTATACTTAGCCGATTCGAGCCTATTTCCTGCTTGACTTATGTTGACCCCTAGACACGTGGAGAGTTGGCGCTCATTTGAGTTTCCATTTTGGAAACGCCTCTTGAAATTTTTCTACGAGCTGATGTGTGGCTCCTTCCGCTAGTCTTGGAATTTTGTATGGTCAACTCTATCTCTCCATTGACTTTGACCACGTGGTGAGTTGGCACTCATTTGGAGATTGGCCCTTTGATTTCACTTCAAAATTGTGTCATTAAGGCATGTGGAGACTTCCACCAACCCGCCCATACTTAGTCAATTTTAACAATCGAATCTTTCTCTTTTTTGACCTGGGACACGTGGAGGACTGGCACAAGTTTGAGAACTACCCTTGGCTTTGAATCTTGAAGTTGCGCTGATGAGGCATGTGGTGCCATCCACTAAACCTTCCATACTTAGCCGATTTGAGCTTGTTCTACCTTCATTTTGAACTTGGGACATGCGGAAAGCCTGCACTTATTTGAGGATTGTCCCTTGGGCCCTGCCCTTAGAGTTGTGTCATTTGGACATGTGGAGGCTTCCGTTGTCACTTGAAACATGGCCATGTCGTATCCAATCAGAGATGTCCATGTACTACCCGTGGATGCTGGGGTAAAAATTAATGAGGAAGATATGTCTGTCATTCCCGACTATGGGAAGAAAATAAAATAAAGGAAGAAACTTCACCATTACGCTTGAATTTCAAATTTTTCTCCATGAATGGGAAAAATGCAAACAATTTCAGGCTCGATGTAATCCAATACTCCAAGGTACAGACTCAAATTTTTTGAAACTTGACTTCAAAAGAGGGGAATTTTGAGGGTGACAACAATTGGCTCTTTCTGGGGATGACTTGGCTTGGAACAAAGACACAAGGCAAGATCAAGAACTACATGTAATGCTAGGAAAGAGGACCAAAGGCCTTATCCATTGGGAAAAGGAGTCAAAAGAAAAAAATAATACAAGGCAACACACACAAGATGGGAAAAGAAACAAAACAAACCAAAAGGGAAGACCTAAAACAAAACACACCACACAGCAAAGAACAAGAAAGGGACACAAAGCAAAAACCAAAAACCAAATGCAATAAACATAAGGACTTCCTAGCCACCTAGAAGATCTTCCACCCACTAGGCATCATCATGCACATTCTACAGGTTTTAGACTTTTGTGTCAAGAATTTTCTAAGGATCCACAGTCTCTTTCAAAGGCTAATGGGATACATGAGTGGGATGATGCAATGGAAGATGATTATTCTTCTTTGATGAAGAATCATACTTGGGATTTTGTATCTCTTCTTAAAGGAAGAAATATGGTTAGGTGTAAGTTGGTATACCAAACCAAATATGTAGCTGATGGGTCCATTGACAAGTATAAGGCTCGTCTTGTTGTAAAGGGTTTTTCACAAGTTGAAGGTATTGATTACTCTAAGAATTTTACACCCATTTCCAAGATGGATTATGTATGCCTTGTACTTGTTATTATTGCATCACAGGGGTGGCTCATATACCAGATGGACGTGAAGAGTGCCTTTTTACATGGAGATTTACAAGAGGAAATATACATGGAGTAACCGGATGGATTTGTTTAGGATTATTCTCTTGTTTTTAGACTCTGAAGGTCTCTCTATGGTCTCAAACAAGCCCCTCGGTATGAGAAGATGGATTATTTTCTTCTATCTACTAGTTTTGTTCGTTGCCACTCGATCATATAGTGTATCTCTAACATGTTGGTGAGGATATTATGATACTTGTCTTGTATGTTGATGATATGTTACTTACTGACAACTCTTCTTCCCACATTCAGAGTATTTAAAGGGATCTTTCTACATAGTTTGACATGACAGATCTTGGGTTTTTGCATTATTTCCTTGGTTTGTAGATTTCGCAAATAGATTCAGGGATCCATTTGAGTCAAAAAAGTACACCCATGACCTTCTTCGGCACTTTGATATGGCTGATTGCAAGTCAAGTCCATCTCCTTTTCAGTCTGGGGTTACTCTTACTTCCACATGTACCACTCCACTTTGGGATCCTAATTTAAATAGGCCATTGGTTGGAAGTCTCATATACTTGACCCATACTCACCCTAATATTTCATTTGTAGTAGGGCTTGTATCTTGTTTCGCACATTATCCTCATAGTAGTCACCAAGCAGTGCTAAAAGGATTGTGCACTATTTGCAGAGGAACTTCCCACTTTAGCCTACACTACACTAGGGGTTCTAATCGGTTGGTTGGATATCTGATTGATTAGGCAGATTCTATTGATGACATGCGTTCCACTTCGGCTATATTTTTGTCTTGGTTCTTCTCTATTTGTGTGGGATGTAAAAATCAACATGATATTGCACTTTCATCTTCGTGAGGTAGAGTACGGTAAGTAGTTACAACGAGTCAATAGATTATTTGGCTTTGATAGTTATTGATAGAGTTTGGATTCCCATAGGATTCTCTAACTGTACATTGGTGTGACAACTAGAGTTCAATTCACATTTATCGTAACCCATTTGAGCACTAGTAGACCAAGCATATTGAGATACACATCCACTTCATTCATCAACACATTTAGGATGGATTTCTTTTCTTGGAGTACATTCTAACTCAGCAGAAGGTTGCGGACATATTTACGAATCCTTTTGTATCACCTCACTACCTTGAGTTTTGTCGCATGCTTGGAGTTTCAAAATTTATTCTTGGGGTTGTTCATGAGAACATCTTGTTTCTTCTTCTTTCTCATTCCTTTTAGCAAGATTATTTCCTTCTTTTGGTTTGATATTTCTTCATGGATATAATGTGGATATGCCACTTTTATTTTGGGCCCCTAGATTCACTTGAGGGGGGTGTTAGAGTAGGTATTTACCTTAGCTCATGTTCACCTAGGTAATTTATTTACCTTTATTGTATTTATCCTCACCCACTTATGTGTGTGGATATTTCTTTTTATTTATTTAGATATTAGGGGATATTATCTAGTTGTTAGGTATAGTTATTTCCTTGATCTATGGTATTGACTAGATCCTTGATGTATAGTTCTTTCCTAAATCTATGATCTTGACTAGTTCTTTGATGACTAGTTCTTTCCTTGATTTATGGATTGATCTACGACCTTGACTAGTTCTTAGATTGTTATTCCTTTCCTATATAAGCAAGTCCTATTCTCATTGTATTTCATAGATTTCTATAATAATATATGATATTCAATAGGCCCGAGGGGGCATGATGGATTTGCAAGTTCCAATTACGGTCAGTCTTACTAATCATTTTCTCCATGATTTGGATAAGAGTTTTATTGGTGGCTTCATCCTGTCCATTACCTTGAGGGTAATAGAGGTGGATCATTTGAGTTGGATCTGAAAGCGCTGACATAATGCTTTGACTATCTTGTTTTTAAAATATTTATCATTATCTGTGACAATGGCGAGAAGGGATGTCGTAACGGAAACTAAGGTGATTCATTATAAATTTGTAAATTTGTGTTCTAGTTACATAAGTGACAACGAAAACCTCTACCCATTTAGTAAAGTACTCGGTGGCGGTGATAATGTGGGTATGGCCATCTGAGGAAGTAGGAGTGAGCTTCCCTATGAGATCAAGTCCCCATTTAGAAAATGGCCAAGGGGTTGTGATGGGATGAAAAGCATGCTCGGTGCATGTATCAAGTTGCCATATTTTTGACACAATTCACACTTCTTGACGAAGTTGCAATAATTTGCTTCCATGGTAGGCCAATAATAGCCTACTCTCAAGAGTTTCTTAGCTAGGACCATGCCACTAGTATGTTCTCCACAAATGCCTCCATGCACTTATTTAATAGCATGGACTAACTCGGTAACATCCAAACAACGTAGTAGATTCTGTCGTAGCCATGATGATAGAGGGTTCCTCCTAGGAGGGTATAACAGGATATACGGTGGATAAGGGATTTTTTCTCAGTATGGGTGATGTTTGGGGAAATGTGTCATCTTATAGATAATTAAATATGGAATCGTACCAGGGTGAGAAAGGACCAACAACTTCACATGCCAAAAATATTCTGGCATGTCATATCTACCGGCACTGTAAGTGCTCCACAAAGAATGGAATTTTATTTTCCTGAGGTGGAATGTGTAATAGAGATCCAATCATAGCCATGGCATCCACTGATCAGTTGTGTGATCTTGGCCTTTTCTCAAAGACAATCTGTACAAAGTATTCTTTCAAGGTCTCAACCATTTTCTTGTATGGAACAATATTTTCATCTTTGACCTTATATTCATCATTAACTTGTTTAATGATTAGTTAGGAGTCACCAATGACTCATAGCTGTTAGATATTCCAGGTGATAGCTAACTTAAGGCTAGTGATGAGTGCTTCATACTCTGTAATGTTATTTGTATAAGGGAATCCCAAACGGAATGCTTGTGGAATAACTTCTCCTATGGGAGTGATGAGTACCACTCCTACTCCTAATCCATGAAATGTGAATGACCCATCAAAGTGGACTTGCCACATGACGAACTCCTCAATATACATCATAGATGCATCTGACGATCTAGACATGATGGTTCCATCCCTAGTAGGGGATCTTCACCAACTAGTCTCAATACTTATCATTTCGAGAGATTTCTTGTTAACGAACTCAATGTCAAATTCACTAAGGAGAATGATCTAATTAGCCATTCATCCTGTAAGGGTGGGTTTGGATAAGAGGTACTTGAGAGGGTCAACTTTGGATATTAACTTGGTTTTGTTGTTAAGGAGGTAATGGAAAAGTTTCTAGAAAGTAAAGACTACTGCTAGGAAGGCCTTTTCAATCTGCGGATAATTTAACTCTAAGGTGCGACTGAGGTAATAAACCACCCTTTCTTTATGGCCAAGGTCATATTGGGAAAGCAGTACACCAATAACAAATTGAGTGGCTGAAATATACAATAGGAGGGGTTTTCTTGGGGTAGGCGACATGAGAACAGGTGGGTTGATTAGATATTTCTTAAGTAATTCAAAATCTTTTCACATCTGGTCCCCAGGTTGAAGGTAACATATTTTTTCAATAGATGTGTAAAAGGATGGAACTTATCCACAAGATATGAAATAAATCGGTGGATTTATTTGATTTTTCCTTATATACTTATTAGTTTTCTAAGGTTCTTAGGTGGAGGCATCTCTGTGATAGCTGCAACCTTAGTGGGATCTACCTCTATCCCTCTCTGTGAAACAATGAAACCCAAGAGCTTTCCTGATAATATGCCAAAGATGCACTTTCTAGGATTCATAAAAACTTTATAATCTCAGAGACGTTGGAAGATACGTCTCAACACTTCAGGTGCTCACCTCTAGTTTTAGACTTTGCTAAGATATCGTCAACGTAATCTTCCATGATGTCATTCATCATGTCATGGAATATGACCGTCATTGCATGTTGATATGTAGCCCCGAAATTATTGAGTCCAAAAGGCATGACCTTATAGAAAAATGTCCCCCAAGGGGTGATGAAAGTAGTCTTGTGTTGATCTTCCTCTGCAATCTTGATTTGGTTATAACCTAAAAATCCATCCATTAAGGATAACATTTCATAACTAGCAGTTGAGTCGACGATCATGTCAATGTTAGGAAGAGGGAAGTCATCTTTAGGACATGTTTTGTTGATGTCTTGAAAGTTAGTGCATATTCTGATACCAACTAGCTTCTTTTGAACTAGGACTATATTAGATATCCAATCTGAATAGTCGATGGGCTTGATAAAATCTTCCGCTAATAGCTTTTCCAGTTCTTCTTTAACAAGTAGTGCAATCTTTGGATGCATCTTTCTTAACTTCTGCTTGATGGGTTTGGCATCTGGGTGCACAAAAAGGTTGTGTATGACCAATTATGGGTCCAAACTAGGCATATCTACGTATGACCACGTAAATACATCTGCATATTCCTATAACAATGTTACAAAAAATTTATGTTCCTATGCCAAGAGTGAAGCTCCTAACTTTATCATTCTAGGCTCTTCTTTTGAACCAATATTAACACTAATTATTTCTTCAATGAGCATCTTAGATGTATCTTCCATCCGTGTAGGATCAAGGGGAAGAGTAAGATTGACCTCCACAGTTATTTAGATAGGTCATCATATTTGAATGGGTACACCATTTTTTCCATAGTTTCTTCGGTTTGTTTGTCCACTAGCGCCTCAAAGAGGTTTTCACTATGGGACTTATGCTTTTTTCCTGCAAGAATTTTCAGAAGTACTCTTGTCCTTTCTTACAATCTTTTTATTCAAGCGACCACAAATCTCTGCTTATTCCCCAAGTATGCGCAAGTATCCAGTTTTATAGAGAAACATTTCTTGTGATCCCCATTTGGAATAGTATCCTCTGAGTCCCATGAATTTTGCAAATGCCTCATCATTCTCAAAGAAATCAATTGGCACATGAATTTTTTGATCCCAATCTATAAGTTTGGGATATACTAGGGTAACTTGATAATTGGCTTGGGGATTAGATCTGGATAAGGTGAAGATAGCCAAATTTAGAAATAGGTTGGTGGAGGAAAGATCCTCGTATAGGCTACACTGGGAATCTGCATCACTATCTGAATGAGACGAGCCATCCTCACATTCAGAAGAGGTAGCATCTATCTCAAAAGGTGGATTATCATGAGGCTTGATACCAAGGCCATTCTTGTTTGACTTAAAGTGAGGAATAGGAATGGGTTCTAACCTTCCTTGTGCATTTATGCCGCATCCAAATCCATTATATCCCATGACATACATCATGCGGTGACCTTTGACATATTACAAATCTTGATGACATGATGTCATGGTGCCTTCAGGTATCCACCTGGTGGGTGTATCTAACATCTTCTCCTTGGATAAGAGACCACTAGGAATAAACCTCTCAAATGGTTTAGGGATCTATCCCAAGTGCTCTTGAACTAAAAATATGGTTTACCACGTGTCTTGGGTGACACTAAGAGGTCTGATATTAACAAAGCCTGTTGAAGAGTGAATTGATCATCTGGGCCATACTTTCCAAATGTTTCCTCCCATGATGTGAAGGGGTTGAAAAACTTAGGAAATAATTGATTACACGGAGTGAGTGCATATGGATCGATACGTTCTTTTATAGCTTCCATTTGTAATGGGACAACAATATCTACTTGAAGGACACTCATATGCTACACAAGAAAAATTGTGCAGTGCTCTATAGTGCATGAATGGTTCTAGATCACCTGGGATGGTGATCATCTATCCTCCATGGCATAATTTGATGCACTGATGAAAGGTAGAGGGAATGGCTTGCATGACATGAATCCATGGGTATCCTAAGAGCATGTTGTAAGGAAGATCCAAGTCAAGGATGTGGAACGTCGTATCATGATATGTCAGCCCTACTTCCATTGGAATCACTATAGTTCCTGTTGATTCTCACTCCTCATTATCATAGGTCATGATGGTAATAGTTTTAGCACCCGATCCAATTTTCGAATGGCCTAGCTGCTTAACTAGCTTCAATGTGCAAATATTTAGACCAAACCCACCATCCACAAGCACTCTTTTAATTTTGCGACGAGTAATAATGACCTCTATGTATAAAGGTAAGTTGTGCTCAAGGTTATTACATGGGATTGCATTTTGATCAAAGGAGATATGGTCATTGGAATCAAGGTTTACAACCATTTCTTGAAGGTGTGCGGGATCTACATATGTGGAGACCCCTGAACTCAAGCATTTAATATAATATATTCTTATGTGTAGTGGAAATCTTGAGGAGATATAGGATTGAAATTATAGCTGGGGTTTTCTCTAGTTGTTCTATCAAATTGTATTAGCCTTCCTAAGGAATAGGTAAAGGGTTTGGTATTATCAAATGAGCACGTCATATGCCTACAACATAGTTCTTTCCTAAGACCCTAATCGTGTCTAATTTATCATTAGATGAATGGACATAGCTTATAAGGGAGTCAAATGAATTATCATTTTTTGGATAGACATAGTTGTAAGTTCTATAGTTATTAGAGGCATACCGTGATTTGGCTTCTTGTTTTTTTTTATCCTCATGCTTGGGAAAGGGTTCTTTGAATATACCCATCTTCTCATTAGGACCTTGTCCTGAGTCGATGGTGGCTCTACTGCAATCTTACCTTCTTTGATAAGGTCTTGTATAAAATTTTGAAACCTCAGACATCTATCAGTCTTGTGTCCTTTGACATGATGAAAATCACAGTATTCATGCTCCTTAAATCAACTGGATTAGGTGCATCGTCTAGGTATGGTACCATGGCAGTTGGATATTGCACCATGTTTACAACATCTAACTATTTAAGTATAATAGATAATGATTCAGTTAGAGGTGTAAATGTATGTTTCATGGGTGCCTTTGGGCAAGGTCCTTGTGAAATATTTAATAGTGGACCACTCTATACAACTTGGAATCTCTTAGAGTTTGTGATGTCATCACCAATGACATGTTTGTTCTTATTAAAGAACTTTGGTTTGTCCACAGGTTTTGGCTCGTGTTTTTCCTTCGAAATGGGTTTGAGCGTCCCTTTTGTAATGAGATCCTTCTCAATCTGACTTCCTTTCTCTATAACTTCTTTGAAGTTAGTGTCGCAGTGCATCTGTAAGTGGAAGGCTATTTTTGGGTTCAAGTTGGGGATGAATATGCTTACCATTTGTTTTTCTAGAAGGGCACAAGGGAAATGACTCACCAATATGTGTCATCGCTGTAAGAAGCCTGCAAAGGTCTCATTGGATTTTCATTTAGCATTGCAGAGGTCATTCATGGTAATGTCATTCTCCATATTGAAATAATAATGTCGTAAAAAAATTCATCTAGTGCGGACCATGTCATGATTAATCCATTAGCTATACTACAAAACCATTCCAACGCCTTTGTGCTCCTAGGCTACAAGGAAATAGACGTATCTATTTCGATCCTTTTTACATACAATCAAAGACTGAAACAGATAAGGGTGATGGGCGTAGGAGGAATACCTATTATTTGGTGATGGGTAGAAGGTAGAATGTGCGCATGTAGACTTCCAATCTCGGTTGATTGTGTGAACTCCTTTTTGGCTGGGAAGGACTACCTTGTAATAGAAAACAAGACCACAAGAGAGATTTAAACAATATATGGCAGTGGACTGCCTAGCGTATGCTAGATCCGGAAGTGCTATACTTCCTAGAAGGCTGTCAATCCACTATGTTTTATAAATTAATATTAAATAACTAAAACATGTAAATAAAGGAATCTAGTGCTAGTGTTCTGATTTGGGTACCTCAGATTACTATCAGCATCGATCCAATTAAATATTCAAAACTATGCTTTGGTAGAAGGTCTTCGGGTCGATTACATGTAGTTAAGGTGGTCTGCAGGTCATAGACAAGGTCTTTAAGGGGATGGTTAAGGTGTTTGGGTCATTTGGGCAAGTAGGTTGGTTGTTGGTCTGCTCTACGTTAGCGAGACACGAGACCAATGTTGGTCTGTCTAACCGATGACGAGTTTAGGTGAGATCGATGCCGCTTAAGGGTAACTGGATCGGTCACCGTGGAAGTGACAAGGGTTTAGATAGAGGGTGTTGGGCTCTACTCTATCTCAGAACAAAGAGTTGGAAGGGTGTTGATGAGGTACAGATAAGGGGTAGGTCTAGGATAGGTGTTTTGGGGTTTTGGGAGGCTTTGGGTATATTAGGGTAGAGTGGTAGGGAGATGAGAAGCAAAATGGTAATTGACGGCGGTCGGTGTTCAACCGACCATGGTTATAGGGAACCGGTGACGGTCATTGTGATCTGGCCAAAGTTTTAAAATGGAGGTTGGGTGCTCTCTGTGTTTGGACAGAGAGTTAGCAAGGAGCAGAATGGGGTGAAAAGGTCTTGTAGAGGGATGTGGGTTGAGTAGGCAGGGTTTTGGGAGGATAGGTGATGGTTTTGAGGAGTAGGAGAGAGGTTGGCTCTTGGGAGAGAAAAATGAAGAAACAAGCACAAAGACACCAGTGAGGGGTGAAGTGATCTACTTACCTAGAGTCCAATGCATGTAGAACTCTGAGCAGCTGATGAAGAGAGATGATGAGTGTTGGTGAAGGCTGGGAGGTGGTTAGAGAGATTTTGTTTGAGCTCCGTCTGGCTTCAACTCTTCAATGGTTAATCTCACAAATGTTCTTGTGAATGCTTCCACCTCTAGTCTCTTAGCTTGGAGTTCTGATGGCTCACCATGTTCCAACAAATTTCCAATGAAAATGCCAATGGAGAATGCCCACAAAAATTCCAGTGCCAAACGAAATGCCAACCAACCCTTTGGAAAGAGCTCAAACTGAGCATTTACAGTGACCAACATTGGTCCCACACGATCAACATCGATCGACTATGACCGACATTGGTTATGTCGGGGTTTGTTTTTTCAAAAGTGGGGAATATTCCTTCCCCACTTGATTTTGAGTGGTGGAGCACATGCGTCCTCCGCCCTTAGAATGGGGAATATGACAAGGAGGGGTCCTATGAGTGGGGTGGCCACTATTAGGGCTTCTAGAAGGGTATGGGCTAGGTGAGGAAGTGGAATGGTGAGGTGGAGGGGAAAGTGGGGTAGTGGAAGGGTGAGGTGGCCTGGTGAGTGGGTAAAGGGGCCAATTTAATTAATTGATTTTAATTAAATCCTTGTGTGTGTGATTGAGGGTCATTATGGTGTGTGAAAGGGGTTATGGGTGATTAAATTAGGGTTAAATCGATCACCTATGTAGAATGTGGTTATTTGGTCATTTTGGAGGAGAATGATGAAATGTGATGTGTTTTTGGTGTCTACAGTATCAAATAATTATTGTTGTAAACAATTTCCTAGCAAGCCATGTAGAAGTCTTTGACATGATCACAAGGATCACCTTTTCTTTTGTATTTGTCAAATTTAAGGATATCAAAGTGTTTTGGGAATGGTTTTCATAACATGTCTTTATCAAAGGGGTAGGGACATAGCTCTTCATATAGATACTTTTTGTTGTGCCCTACATTACTCTCTTATAGAGTGGTAAGCATGTTTTTCATTGATTGCAACTCCTATGTGATGAGTTTCTCTTTTGTGGGGGATAGTGGTCTATTCACTTTAGCAACTTTGAATGTTGTGTCATCATATGGGTCAATGTGAAATTCACCTAATTTATTCTTGATTCTATCCTTATGTGTATTCCTACTTGAGGAACCTAAGGTTGCTAGTTTTTGACTAAGTTTTAATATTTGTCGTTAAATGATCTCCTCTTCAATTAGGGGATCATATTCATCGTCAAATCTAGGAGGAGGTGATTCTTTGTGATCATGTCCAATTTTGACTTTACGTGAAGCCTTAAAGTAAGGTCTCCTCAAACCATTTGTTGGTTTTTGTGGTTCATTTTTAACATTTTTGTTATGCACACCCAAAGTGGAAACATACCCCGTCGAAAGGATTTTCCATGTCAATGAGGGAAGGTCATAGTGGATCTTCCACTTCATGGTTGATGGTTTTAATTACTTGCTTTGTGCTCTTGTGGTAGTTTAGCTCCTAATTCAAGGAATCTTGCGAGTACTTGGTCTCTATTGTAGTATAGGATATCATCAAAGTGAGCCAGATCTAGTATTTTTGGTCTTCAGATGAATCACAATCCTCTCCACTATGTTCAACTAAGGGTTCAGTGTCTTTAACCTCTGAAAATAGGGGTCCTAAGTTATGACCATTGAATGGGTACGTTGAACTAAAAAGGATTTAACTCTAAGTCGCGTTCATCTCATTTAGACACCATTTTTGTGAGTCTTAGCATCACTAGTCTATGTGGCACTAGGTTTTGTTTAAGTGTATCCAAGTTGTAATAAACCTAGGTGTACATGGTATGATTTTCTTAGATTCTCTCTGTGTCAAATTTTCCCAAGTACAAAATTATGTTACTATTATACTAGAAGCAATCATGTAAACCCACTAGTAAATCAGTCAATTACTCAAATTTTTTATAGAATGCTATACCCTAAGCTACAGTTCTAAGATATGTTTAAAATAGATAATGAAAATACGCTATCACCACCTAGGTTGAGTTAAAATATAAACAAGACCTAAGTACTAAAGTTTTATTGACATGGTCTCTCCACAAGATATACTACGACCAGTTTAGATGCAAAAAAATCTAAGTTTTTGACAATGGAAGTTACAAATGTGAATAGTGTAACAACACTACCTCGACATGTTAACCAATCTTGGAATAAGAAAGGTATTAGTATCAAGATGATGTTATTGTGATACAAACAATGTAATATCAACACTCTCAAAAATCCTTAAACGATGTTGGAATCAAAACTAAGTGCAAGTATAGCAAGAAGTTATTAATCATGTGAGTAGCATAATGATACAATATGGAAACTTATACCAAGTTCTCATAAATGAAAACAAGATGTAAGTGTCATAATTGTATGGCTAGAATGTGGGCAGAATAACAACTCAAAGGGGAAATAATGATGAAACCAAACCTAGCTATGAAGATGATCTTGAAATCAAGATCAAGTGGTTATCAAAGACGTAAAAATGTACCCACACACTTTAGATGTTTAACAACTCAGCCGCAAACATGGATGAGTGTAAATGGACATAAAAGTGGCAAACACAATCTATGATAACACTCACGAAAGATGCCTTCCCTTGTCCCAAATGACAACAAGAATGCAAGGGTATAGATCAAATGGGGTGGAAATGAACTAAGCATTACTTGGGCAGAGTTTCGCCTCATCCTAAGGTAAGAAATAAACTAAGCTAAGTAATACGTCATAAATCTCATGATGAGTGACACTTAGCTTCAACTTAAGTGGAATATTTTCCTTGTTCGAAAAACAAGGTTTTGAGTTCAAGTAAGTTGTCACTTTGTGAGAGTTTGACAAGACACGATGTTTTGGACTAGCAAAGTGGGCTCCAAGAAGATATGGCTTCCTAGGTAGTTCACTCAACTAGGTGTCACAAGTTTGTCTAATGCAAGCTCGATTTTCCAAGGTTTCCCAAGGAGTATCTTGGCTTTACTTTACCCCCTTATAATACAATGAGCAACTAGTGCATTCAGTTGTATTGTCAATGGAGTTTCTATACGGACAACTTTGACTCTAACTCAAAAATGTATCACTGCTCAAGTAGGTAAGAAGAGTGCTTCCCATTTCATCCACGAGGTTACTCAGCGGTGGACTACTTTGGGGTTCCTAGAACCACCCCCATTGTTATATATTAAGGTGTTATGCCAAAGGGGTTACGTTCTAGTTAAGTGGATAGGGACATACCATTTTCCGAACCTACATATACAATGTGATGAATATGGTGTGTTTTTTTATCTTTTAGAATTATTGTGGTTTTGCGTAGCACACCTTTTGGCAACATGTATCAAACATGTTAGTATTTTTAGCCTCCAATCCTTTGACAATCGATTTTGGTCCTACACCAAGATTAGTAATTTTCCAATAACATCATATAAAGAGGATAAGATGTTGTTTTTCATTTCCCAGTTGTCTTAAGACACAAGGAAATAGCATACACAACAAGATATCCCACTCAAGTGTGGAAATAAATGCAAAAGTAATTTGTGAAAATGAAACTCTTTTTAGCCAACTTTGAAAGTTAATCCTTTATAAAACTTAAATTGAAGTGTTTAGAAAGCAAAAAGAAGGTTTTGAAATATTTTTTATTCCCAAGATCACCTAGAAGGTGCGAGGGAAGAGCATATGTGCTTCAAAAGACCTCTACAAAAAATACAAACACTTAACTAAGTTAAGCCAAAAATAATATCAAAAGAACTCGCAAAACACTTGTTATGAACCTAACAACTTTTTAAAAACTCCAAATATTTTATTCTACAACCTGCAACAAAATTTTAACTTTTGATAGTGACACCTACATTCCTAGAATGACATGTGCACGTGCCTAATGATGGATGCACACCCTGAATGATATATGTGCACTTATATAGAAAATGATAGTGTGGCTTTATGCCTCGTGTGGGAAGAATAACATGTGTGTGTGGGTTTTAGTGGGTGTGCACCCCAAAAGGAAGGTGCGTGTGCAATGTAAAATTAGAGGTTGACACATTGTTCAAATAACGCATGCATGTTCCGAGAGGTGGGTACGTGTGTAAGTTGATGTGTGCGCATGGATTAGAATGTGTGTGTGTCCCTTTGTAAAATAGGTTCACAAATAAACTGCAAGCACACAGGTGAATGACCATATAAACGGGTGTGTTCCTAGGATGATGAGTGCACGCTAGTTCAGACACACTGCGCGTGCCCCTGGAAAAACCACAAAAAACCATGGAAATAGAAAATCCCACATTCCAATAGGTTAGTTTTTCACCATTAAGACCAAATTCTAACTTGAACCCATTAAATATTCATGTAAAAGGGAGATTTAGCCCACTTAAAATTAGAAGTATGTTAGAAAACAAGCTATTTAACCCTAAAAAGCATGAAAATGGTTAGAAATGGAAATGAAAAGCTTGAAAATGAATTCTAAAGGACTATGGAGTAAGTCCCACCAAGGCGTGCCAAATGTGAATAAGGAAAAGTTGCAAAAGCTATGAAATGAGGCAAGAACACTTAAGAAGCCCCAAAGCTTTAAACAACAAGTCAATGGACCATCATGATAAGAGATAAGCAAGAAACCATTACTTTGCATGCATTAACTTGAAATAAACAAGCAAACCTAACATGTCTAAATATTCTCTACTCTTTGAAAGCTATGAAAATGAACCTAATAAAGATCCTAGCAATCAGTTGTGATTATTTGATCTTCAAGGTATTTGAGAATGAGAGCTCACCATTAATGGCTACAAAGCCATATGGTTCTTCCCATTTACCCAAAGCTTGAGTGAAAGATGCAATAGCAAAGAAAATAGCTCAATAAACAATGAAGAAAGCTCTTAATCCTAAACAAAATACTATAGTTTATGCTAGAAAGGAGGAAGTGTTCTTAGAAATGGTCTAGGGGTAGTGGGGTATTTATAGTTTTATATTTCCAAGAATGGAAGACTTGTAACACCTTGGATAAACTGTTATATTTCTCTTTGCATTATAAGTGTTGGCATGTGATTTTCTTGAATGAGGTGTGTTTCCTAGATTGTTTAAAATCATGCTTGTTATGGATAAATAATTTCTACTCTTGGATTCCTTAGAAACAGAATAATATGGCTTTCAGAATCCATTTTCACTTCTTTTCGATAAGCTACAATCTGATTTTGAGAGTTACAAACTTATCTCACATACTGACTCATCCTTGGATCAATTTTAGTGATCCAAGGAATGTTTTAAATCTTTTACCGGACTGAATGATAAATTGACATTCAGTAGTTTGAGAGGCATGGCATACTAAACTTTTGTATTTTGTAAATTCTATGGTCTTGTGTGAAAGTGCCTTCATTTGGTTGTATGTTTGTGCTTGGATCTTTGGGATTGATCTCTGCAAGACATTATTAGCGTAAACAAAATATAGTCTGCTTATGACTATGAAGGGGATCAGGATCCTAAAAACTAAAGGAATATCCTAACGGTATCCTAAGCTAGGTAAGAGGACCTACTTCCTAGCTACGTATACTTAATTGGGTTATAATCTAACCTAAGTTTATTATTCTATTTTCGTTTGGAATGGTGTCCTAACCTAAGCTCTAGTGCTAAATGAATAAGGGAGAAATTTTTCTAAGGTGATATTAGGCTATATTAACCTAATGCCTAATACTATATGGAAGTGAATTTAATCTAACCTAAAGTGGGTATTACCTATGGAAATGTTTTAAGACCTAAGGTGATTAATTGTTAGACTAACCTAAGTTTTGGGAAATCTAGCCTAAACTAATTAAAAAGGGACCTAGGGTCGCATGACACTATGGCGACAGTTCCAATGGCTTTTATTTGATTTGATTGGGTATTAATGCAAGGAGGTACTGCCAGTTTTGGCAAGGGCTAGTTAACTTTAGTGGGGCTTACGTGGAGGCTTCACTAAGTATGGAATTACATGTTGATTTGGAATTGGTATTCGCCAGTTTTGGGAGGCGGTGGCAAGGAGAGATAAGCGGGAGAATTGGGAGTTATGGCATTAATGGATCTCGGTTTTTGTGTGCAAACCATCTTGGAAACAAGGGAGGCAGATTTGTGGGAGGTTTTTTGGTTTTGCATGCCTCGCGAATTTTTCTTTACATGGAGCTATCTGGTTCTTTGAACCAGCAATTCAACTTCTTCTTCTTCTTGGCTATTTTTGGTTTCTCTGGTCTATTTTCGATCAAGGGAATGTATATGAGGCATTGGAAGGAAATTTGTTTAGTTGTTGATCTTTTGTGGAGAAGAAAAAGAGTGGGAAGCTCAGCTGGAAGTCTCCTTCGAATTTGCAGAAGCACTATCAGGCATGATAGGCCCTACCCATTAAGATTTCTTGCTTTCTTCTAAGTGATTCATTAGAACAACTTTGCTCTCATGAGATAAATATTTGCATGATTTTTCTGGTTATCTACTTGCATGTTTTTATGAATCTTTGTGGTTTTTGGAATGTAAATCCATTGCTTAGTAATGATGGTTTTTGGGAAACTTTCTTTGTGCTAGTTTGATGGTGACATGCTTGCGAAAATTGTATTTGAAGCTTTGTAATTCAGTCTGAAACTTGTATGCAAGACTGGTGTTGTTTTGAACTGGCATTAGTTGCTTTGTGTGGTTCTAGAACCTTTATGGGAGTCTTATGTTTCATTCTGAACTATTATTTGGAACCTGTGTTTCGTTTTTACTTGTATTGGAGCATTCGAGTTTTGCTAGGAGCTTGTATTTAAACTTCATGTTATTCTGAGCTGAGTTGGAGCTTTGTGTAGTTCTAAAATTTTGCTCGAATCTTCATATTCGACACTTTGTACTCGTATTCAGTACTTGTGTATTCTGAACTTGTAGTCGAGTTGATGAGTTTTGTTCTGTACATGTACTTTGAGCTGAAAGTTTTATTCGTATTCAAGGATTTGAGAATGATTGAACTCATTATGGACTGCTGCTCAAAAGGGGTCTTGAGAGATTTGTTTTGTTTGAGGTAGACCTGGTAATCTCTTTTGAGATATTCTTCACGTAGCTTCTTGAGTGTGAATGGTTTTAGTACTATGTCTTCTAGACTATACAGTATTCTTTAAACTTGAAAGGGTGTGTGAATACTTTCCTTCTTTGCCCTAAGCGAACCAGCATCTTGTTGAAGGCTTAATTGTTATGTTAGAAGGAGTAATGGACCTGAGTTGTATCTTGTTTGGGTTTAGTTTGATTTAGAGTTTGATGGAACAATCGTTAAGAGTTTAAGAGGTTTATGGAAATATAGTATGCATTTTCCTTCTTGAGAACAATGTTGAAATGAATTCCTTCACAGTCATGCAAGCTTTTTAGATGGAACTTGAGGGTCTTTGTGTGATTCTCTGTTTGATCACGTTGGAGGTAAGAATGGGAAATCTCTTAACTTAAACGTTATTGGACTTTCTTACTCTCTTCGATCTTCTTAATTGATTTCTTGGGTTTTATTAGAAATTTGAATTTAAAACCTAGTATACCAATTTGTATGGAAGGATACAATATCTCTGGTTTGGATTGTTTGTATAAGCTCGTTTCTTAACTATTTCAAGAACTACTTGTTCTTTGTTGTATTGGGCTATTGAAGCTTTCTAATGGGATTTTAGTATCTTTGAGTTCAGGAGTTGTATTGAACCTTATATATCTTACATTGTTTGTGGATTTCTATTCCTTGTTGGGTTCATTGAACGAATCTCCAGGTTTTAAAAAGAGAAATGAATATGATCTCTTGGGGACAAAAGATACTATTTTAGGAATCAGCATCTTGTACTTTGTTCGTGAACTGAATTTGAACTTGTGTTTGATGAATGGAATAGGTAAACTAGTTTGTAAGATTTGTAATGGAAAGTTTGAAGTGTGCTTCTTTAACTGTGCGTTCGGTTCTGTGTTCTCTTTTGGGAACTAGTTAAGGAATTCTAAGTTTGAAATAGAAATGAGAATTCATTTCATAGTATAAATGAAATGAATTATGGATTGGGTCCTTTTCTATTTGAGATCTTTTTCTGTTGTTTGGATAAGTTCATTTGACTGAGCTTCTCTATTTTCGATTCTCTTCTGAGATGGAAATTTCTTGTGGATTGTTTGGTCTACTTTGTATAAGTCATTGGTTGTAATGATGTGGAAAGAGATTAGCTGAATTGGTATGTGGAAAGAAAATATTAACATACTTAGACTATATTTTTGCTTGATTGAGTCACACTCCATTTGGATTGATATTGGAAGGTTGTCTCTTTTGCACTTTGTTTTATTATGAACCCTTCTTGGATGGATTGGATAAGAGAGTTATTCTGTTTGAGTCTAGCTTGGATTTGTGGAAAGTCTAGTTTCAGATCCTTGAATTATATCTTCTAACATGTAGAAGTTAGTAAGACTTTTAGTTAGACTGTTTTGATTTCCTATTCTTCTTGGATTGATTTGGGATTCTTGTTTAGATGTTGTCTCTTATTTATGGAATCCTTATATTGATATCCTTGAACTGAAGCAATTAGGTGAGTTCTAAACCTATTTTTGTCTTTCAGATGATGAAGTGTGTAAGGAGTAGTATGTATTGATTCTTCTTCTTTGCTTAAGTTGTAGGATGAATCATCCTAATATGAGCTAGGCTGAAATTAACTTCTTTTGCTACTTAGAAAAGATAAATGTGTATTTCTATTCTTATGGAATTATGAAACAATTGGATGACAAGACTTGTTGATTGTTTTAAAGTAATTGATAGGATCAATTAAACCTTATGATATAATGCGGTGTTGCAGATTATATTATGCTCTTTTCTTAAAAGTGAATTCAGACTCTTTAATTGTACTTCTTTTCTAGATGTTATTACTTATGATTATTTGTATGATATATTAATTGTTTCATTAAAGCAGAGTTATTTTAATGGAACAATTAGTGGAATGCACTTCACTTTAATGCTTAGTGCTTATCATGCTCAGTTCATTGAACTGACCCATGCTAGCAATTTTTGTAGATGGACATCGTAAGTGATAAAAGAAGGCAAGAACTTTTATGATGCATTGGCTTATTTAATTTTGGATCTTATGTAAAGAATTTCGATTCATTCTTGAGTTGTATTGGAAAAGAAAAGTGTTGTTCTTTTAAGATCTTAATTTTGATTGACATGCAGAATGTCTGAAATGCATAGTCTTGTAAATGTATATTTATAATCATGAATTGAAAGGTTTTGTGTTGGACTCTAATTTGTGATGTGAATTATTTTTTACTTGTATGCCGGAAATAATAATGATATCTTGGCGGTATTCTTTATATCTGTTTGTATACTATTGTTGTTATCAGATAATGAGTTGAATAAAGGAGATAATATAATCTCCTTATATTAATGAACATGTTAAATTACAAAAGATGTCGTTCTCTAACTACACAACTATAGTTTAATAATGAAATATGCTTGGGACATACAATTAAACTATATGAGTAACGAATGATAAAAAGGTTATGTTAAACCTAACATCTAACCATGTAGAGGAAGACTCTTCCTCTCCCAAAGAATGAAAGATAAAATGAATAGTGGTTATGATCTTTAATCTTTATAACTTCATTTATAAAGTAAACACTAGCTGAATCTAGGTGGATGTCACACTTGATTTGGATAGCTAAGTTACATTAGGAATTAAACGTTGATGTTTGTTGTCTTGTTTTTGGGATAACTGCTTGTTATGCCACGTTAATGAACAACAATGTAAACATGAATTAATGAAGTTCTTCATATCTAATCAGGCTAGTTATGGGTAAAGAACTTAAGGAATGATGGAATTAGGGTTAGGCATGGTTGTTGTAATCTGAATCTTAATCTAATTTAATTATGATTAATGACCACTAAGGGGGTATGTACATCTTGATGAATCAATTCTAACGGATGTTGGCACATGCCAACTGTAGGACTGTACCCTCGAGAAGTCCGGACTTCTCGAGGATACAGTGTTGCAGTTGACATGTGGCAACACCCTTCCGTATTTGTTCATCTAGATCTATGCACATCTGGACTTGAACTTAGTTTCTCTCTAGGTCAAGTTATTAGCATATTTTAGGATAGGTAGTAGCTTTCAATGACTTAGGGTACCTCGGCACATCCGGTTGACTTAGGTCAACCGAGTATGCCCATATACCCTAAGTCATTATGAGCGTCTTCCTATAATAAATTATGTTGCTAACCCGGGCTAGGGTCAAACCTTGGGCAAGTGGACTGACGGTAGTCAGTAAAGACCATTCTAGATAACGAAGAGTGAGGTGAAGGATGTATTATGAAATGATAAGTATGCCATCTAGGAATAGTAACATGAGCAGTATGTTGAAAATATTTAGCCAAAGTATCGTAAGTTGCTGGTTGTGTTGTCCTATGTCACCTAGTTTAAAGCAACGTGATGTCAGATGAATATTGGTAACAAATATTCAGATAGGTTCTTTAAACAAATCACTCAATACCCGGAATAGGGTAGGAGAACCAAGTATATGTAGTATACATAAAGTATTCTATACTTCAAGTTAACATGAGAGATCGGTTGGTAACCGAGTCATGGAATGAGAGATCGGTAGTATACCAATTCATTACAGATTGCATATGGTTATCTGTTATGAGATTGATTGGTATGGAATGTGTGTTCTAAATGATGTTTTATTTAGAACAAAGAACATTATGTTTCAAAAAAAAATCCCTGTTTCTAAAGTCTTAAAATGGGAATGTTACAGACTTTTGGTGCATGTGGGACAAATGAATAAGCCAAAAAGCACTTTATGGTTTAGAAGAGGTTAAACATGCCTTAGGCTAGTTAATCTAGGTTTAGGCTAATTAATCCTGATTAGTGAGGAATTAGGAGTCTGAGAGAGTTGTGAGAGGACTACTCAATCCAATGAAATGGATTGATAATCTAGGAAGCTAGTAGAAGTGGTTTAGAAGGAGATTAGAAGGGGATTCAACTAATAGGAGGCTATATTAGCTTGATTAGTCGGTTATAAGAGGAATACGACCAAAAGGATGTCGTAAAAGGAGAGTTAGATAGGCCTAATTGACGAGGTGTTGTCAATTTGCAAGGAGTAGAATAGTTAGTGTAATATTAAGAATAAGATTGCTTTGATCAAACTATATGTGTCTAAAAAAAAGTACACCAAATTATCCTCATGTGAATAATTGTGCATAAATATGTGGTAGTGTCTCAAGAAGCATAAGGATTGTCTCAAAAATGGAAGTTATCTTTTAATACTCTCGGTCCGATCTATCTATCAAGTGTTCATCACTCCTTTTCATGGTGTGTCTAGACAACAGTGTTGCGAGAGATTCACGATTTCAAGAGTTTTCAAAAGGGGCAAAGTGTTCAAAGGATCTTCATTGAAGATCTTCACCAATGCATCATAGTGGAGGGTCATCATGGATCACATTATCATTTTAATCATCATCGGAGCCGATCTACATCAAGGATGGAGGCATCTTCATTCGTGCTTTGGAGCATCATTTCTCTCATCTCTTCTTTCTTTCTCCTCTTCTACCCCCTTCTAATTCTTCATTTTATGTAATCATGGTATTTTGTCTTATTCACATAAGTGACTCTCTAATGTTGCATTGTAAAATTCCCTTTTGATTTATAAAAGGGGACTTATTTACTCACTTCCTAGGAAGATGAAAAGTCACAAGTGGAATAAGGACAGGAAGTGTCATGTGGGGGGTCGATGAGGAGTTGTATTGTAAAACTATAAATTGGGAGAACCTCCTCACTTGAATTGGGTGATTATCATTTTTACTAGCTCCTATATTCTCTCTAGGAAAAAGTGATCAAATTCCTCTATCTCCTTTGCTTATGTTTCCTCTCCATCTCAACTACACTCCATGAGCATGTACTTGTTGAATATTATGCATTGAGATTTTGTGCTTCTTGTGTTTTGTTCCTTATTCTATGTGAATGGTGTCTTCTCATTGAAATCATGGATATATTATGGTTTTCAACAATAAAAGTTGATGTACTATTTATTATGCAAAACCCTCCTTACTATTATCTCCACACCTCTCTCTCTCTCTCAAGTTTTTTCCTCCCTTGTAGTATCTACAAGCATTTTGCCACAGGTGTAGGGAAGTACTCCTATGTGATTCATGGTTGAAATACCACCCCTGAGTTGATATGGTACTATAAATATTTCCTTTTTTAATAAATGGAGCTGCCCCATTCAAGCATAGGGACTTAGTCCCACACACTATTGATGAGAGACCCACAATTTACCTAACCAATTATTTTGCCAATAGTCTTGAAGTTTCATATTAAATGCCATATTCCAACATTCTATACATGTCATTTAGAAGGACTTTAATATTTTATTTTCCTACATCTAAGAAGGTTTCTTGGACAAAGGTTGTAAATACTTTAATGACATGTAGTGTCACAAATCCCTATAGAACTAGAAGCGTCTCTAAAAAAACTCTTCCACTTACTTATAACCAACAACATCATTAACTTTGGAGACCCTCATTTATATCAAAAAGCACTCCATTTAAGATTTCTATGTTTCTAAAGGGAAAAGTTTGTCTTCAAGATAAAGCCTTGGTTTTTTCCAATTTCATACGAAATCTTGCCTCTATAAAATATTGGCCATTTAGAGGATTCTTCATTCCTCTTCATTTTATTTCATATACTTCTCGAATTCCTATCTTATCTCCTTAACATTGGTTTTATCATCCCAATTTTCCTTGGCCAATTCATCACAAATATCTTGTAGCCCCTCTCTAGCCTTCTTGTTATCTTGAAGCTCTTGCATAGACTTGGATACTCATTTTATCTTCAACAAGCTCCTTAGCCAATTTTTATTAATTATTTGTTCTTCTCTTCTAAGAAAGATCTTATTTCAATTATGCTTTGATGGGTGTCCATGCCTGTTCCACATTATATGTCTTGAATTCTCGTGTCAAAATCCCTATTCCAACATTCTATACATTTGTTAGTGGGGATTTCAAAATCTATTTTCCTACAACTATGTATGTTTAGTGACAAGGGTTGTAAATACTTTAATGGCATGTATGACCCCATAATTGATCATCATCAAACCGCAAATCATTATCGATTTGTTATGGTTGTGTTTTCATAATATTATGTTCACATATCAAATAATATATGCAAAATATATGTCTTCACTTGTATGTTGCCTCTATTGAAATTCCGGAAGACTCACCTCTTGTTCAAACTATATTTCTTTATATCTTCTTCCTCAACATTTTATTTGGTGAGTCCCTACAAAGTTGGATCTATTTTGTTTCATCGGAAGATGGACCTTGATGCTATAAAGCTTATGTTTATAAAATTATAAATTATCCATGTTATGAGAAAATTCTTAGCATGTTATTGACAAGTCGTGTGTACTTGGATATATGGCTATTAAAATTTATTTTGAGGATTGGGTATATCATTGTGCAATGATAATAAAAGTGTTGTATGGGCAGAGAAAAACATTATTTCATCACAAACCAAACCACCTAGTAGCAAGAAAATAGAGTATGCATATTAATGTGAATTTCCTAATATCTTTGGTGACATCTATAAGTAAGTTAATAAAAGTTATTTGTCAATCAAATCCTAAAGCTCTTCAATTGAAGACTTACATGCTTAAGAACACATATCCATACCACATCTACCTATAGTTTTACCTTATAAAGTACTTGGGATCAAGGAATCCAAAGCTACCCTTGACAATAATACTCACATAGGTTTGATCAAGAGTAAGTCTAGCCTTTGAAAACCCAAAATATGCTACCTTGGCCACACGATCCTTTGTTGAATTAACTTTGCATATTTTCTCTCCTCTATTCTAAGACATAAAACATGCCTTAAACACTTGTCAACCTGTCTCTCCAAACTTCGTCAAATAGTTGACATTGATGTTTCGCAAAAGCTATGGATCAATAATTTGGTCAAGCATGCCTCTTTTTACTAATGCATTACCCACTCTTTTATATTTATTAGCTCCTTAGCCAACACAAGATTAATGATTGGGCTTGTACATAGTGCCTCCATTAACACTATTCCAAAATAATATACATTTGATTTCTTGATCTATTACTACCTTCTAAAGTACTGGCAATTAAGGAATCAAAAGCTACTTTTGACAATAGTACTCACATCTCAAAGCATATAAATGTGTCCCGCTTTTTCTTCCACCAACAAAATATGCCCCACAACCAAAACTTGACCAAACTCTTAAGAAAATATTTGACTACATTTATGTTTCTAAAGATGGTTCTAAATGACCTTGCTTGAGTGGCTTAGGGAAGAATGCCATATTATATTTATCTATGTATATAAAGATGGTTCTAAACTATTAGATGACAACTATGACATCAAATTCACCACCTTTTATTGGAGTTATAAATCTATTGGTCACTAAAAATAACTTTCATAAACTTTATTATCACTAAATTAACAAAAATCAAATATCACATATATTTTCATTTACAACATTTAAAATTCCATTATGAAAGTATTTTAAAAAAGGAAAATTACATTACTTACCACGTACAACACACTTTTACGACAATTACCACTATTACCACTGTAACATGTAATGACCTTGTTAACCCTGTCAAATTAAAATGCACACCCACTCCAAAATTAAACGTTTACACTAAAGATTATGGGGTTCCCTTGTGGAAACCATACATGGAGGAAAGGGCTTGAGCAAATGTAAACAGAAAAATAAAAATTGCAGCAAGGACAGATATTGTTCTACGCCATGGCCTTGTAGCTGTAAAACGGGTGAAGACAAATTCGAGTATTCGAACCCTCCATTTGCTCCTATAACACTCTATTATCTCCCCTTCAAAGCCTTGAAGCGCTGAAGCGAAGATATGGCCATGCCCTTGCACAGACCCTCCCACATCTGAGCCACCTGAGCATCGTTTCCCACATAGATGTGAAAAATCCCTGCCGTCCTCATCATGGTCGCATCCTTTTCCGAGTTAATCAAACTATTCATTAACCCTACATAGCAACAGATAACCTGCAACTCTGACGGAAGAAACGCCTCGAGAGCCATCAGGTTTCTCAGAACAGTTTCAGTATTTTCTGAAATCATGATAACAGGTAGGAAAAGATTAGAAGTTTCCTTGTCAAATGTTAAGGCCATGCCCAGATCTCCCGCGCACGGCCGGATTCTGATTCCTGCCCTGCATAACATTGACACAGAGGGGAGAATGTGATTACACAAATTCTGTGCTTCCACAGTGGAAGAAGAAGGGTTTTTAGTTGGTTGCCTGGAGAAAAAGAGAGGATTAACCCATGTAAGAAACCTAGAAAATGTTCCCGGCCTGTAAACGGCGAATATAGTTCAAATCGTGAGATCTGCAGATATTTGAAAGGGAAAAACGTGGAAGCCGCGCTTAAGAGCAAGTGAAAGACCCTGGTTTTTGCTTCTTTCTCTGATCCAACCTCCAATTCTAATATTTTGGCCAGGACGAACAGGGGAATTTGATTTTCTAGCTTTACAATGTCCCCGAGTAATGCAAATCCGACCGACTTGATTCTATTTTCATCGAAAAGGGGTTCGAAATACATACATTCAGATTCGGAGGAATCGGAGCGATCTTTGCCGGCGAGGGTTTTGAGAAGTTCCAAGAGAAAAGAAGCGTCCAGGAGCATCATCCACGCTAGGGTTTCAGTGTTGCAATCGAGGATTTTCTCGTAGGCGTCTCTGATTTGGCCGTCCATTTTCTCAATCTCTGAGACAACAAAATTGATGTCTGTTCCTGTTCCCAGGGGGAGCCTCCCCATCATCTTTTGGGCAGCCCTGAGCTTGTGGCTATCCATGTCAGAGAGATCTTTGTTGCGGTGGTAAGAAGGGCCAATGGAAACTGCCTGTGGAACATAAGCATGGCGGTTGAAGTCGATGAGTATTTTGGGGACGGTGAAGATGCACACAGTCGGAGGGCGAGCAATAGAATTGTGAGAATGGAGGCCCTCTTTGACGTGGATGAGCCATTCGCCTTCGCCGGCGCTTCTACCTGTATACTCCTCTGAATCTTGGGTCAAACACAACTGTAGGGTGTCAGCCATATGTGCTCAGAAGCAGCTTAATTAGGCAGATTAAGAGGGACCTGGCTGATCAATTAAACACGGCAGACTACGATATGTGAGGGAAAATTCCCAGAAAAATCCAGGTCAAATTGTTGAAGTTTGATTCTAAAAGCTATCATTTTCAACCTGCTATTACCATCTATTGGCCATTTGACTCAAATCGCCCATTCGTTCGACCTGTGAAATAGTAGGGATAAACTTGACGGCCACCTATGCCTGTCAATCAACGGTAAATTTTTAATTTTCCCACAATTTCCATATTTATTTAACGATATTTATTATATATTAATACTAGCAATCGTACATGAAATATACAATGAAAATGCCCAAGGGGATCGGGTAGAGAATTGTAAGGGTAGGGAAAGTGGAATGAGGAAATAATGTGAAACTCTACCATCCAACAACCACATGACATTTATGTCAATCATGTGAAGGAGAAAAGTTTTGTTTTGTAGGACATTGAGGAAACTATTTGTAGTGATATGCTAGAACACAAGGAGTGTTCGAACAATACTACCGAAGTGAAAGATTATTTGCAATTTCGGCCCTTGCATTTACTGAGTAGTTAAAACACACGTAAATGTAAGAGGAATTTTAATGCAAATTTCATAGGACACATCAAAGATAGCAAGATGTGGAGTGCACCTAGCATCACAAGGTAACAATTTCACACACATTTTAGATTAGGGATTCTCTCTAGTTATTAGAGAAATGATTATGGTATTCCTCAACAACATTCCGGATGGTGTCATTTGAGTGACATGTACAAAATATATGTCAATCGAGGTTGAATAATCAAGGGTTTCTTATTGGATGACATCAAATGTTATATACACGAGGAAATGAATGGAAAGTTGGGAATAAATAGGTGGGAAGCAAATACTTGCGGATTCAACTTGATAAAGAAATACAATATAAAATATCTTTGAATGGAAATTTGAAACCCATATACTCATTCCCAAAATGTAACTTTAAATCGACTCCACTATATTTTTTGTAGCATCAAGGCTTTCGATTGGGTAGTGTTTAATTTATTAGATAAGAAAAAGAGGTTAATGTAATTCTGAAAATAAAAACATGGGAATTAAATACGTGCATGTCCCCAACCTACTCCATGGCTTAAATTGGTCCTACCCAAATAATATGTGCTATCTATGAATACAATTGAGAATGGCTTCACCCTGGCCATCGAAAGAACTGACAAGAAAGTCTATCAACAGGGGATGTGCCTTAAGCATAAAGTAGAAGGCTAGCATTTGAATTTGTTTTTAGCTACAACAGTATAAAAGAAGTTAGCATAAAAACAATGCAAAATATACCAGGAAACAAATACTATAAATGTGCTAAAAACCATCTTAGAATTTTCAAAATATCATCAATAAGTCAAGAAAAAACACCTGTATCATACTCATCTCAGTCAAAATAGAGCTTAAAGGCTAAGAAATAGGGACGCTTGATGGCTAAGCATCATCTACTAAGCTCAATAACTATTACCAAATGCATATTAAGCAAATCAACCACATATCATTTTAAGCAAAACTATTTTTTATCAGACAATCATATGAATCAGAATATAAGACAACATGCATACATAATAAACACATACTAAAAATGAAAATCACGAGAAGTTATGGAAATATAATTCTCCAAGTAAGTTATATATATATGTAATTTTATTAATTGATTTGTGTTTAGTTTGGTAAAGTCTAATTTATTTGTATAATAAGAGGTTAAGTATTTGTCATTTTATACCCATTGACTTAGGAGGAAAAATTGAAATGTAACCCCCCTCCCCTTTTTTAAAATATTAGAACTATTGCAACAGAGAGGATAGCTAGATTATAAACTTGTTCCATATAACCTTTCTTGCACAATCATTTGGGTAAAATAAACTAAAACATATTTTAATGGTATTGATTCATTTTCCCATTTACACAAGATTACCAATAATGTAAGAAGAAGTAATATTTACTTTCTATTCAAGGGCCCTAACTTTTCAAAATAGATTTATAATACAACTTAAATAATATTCATATTTAAAGGATCTTCATTCCTATTACAAAACCATCTCAAGTTCTTACTTCAACAAAAATAATGCAAGTCTCAATAAATTCTCTTTGCAAGACTAACTCATTAAAATGCAAGATTACATCCAATATATTCTTTGTGAAATTTACAAGTTGAGACTTGATGTAATAGCAACAAGCTTCAACTATACATATCTTTTTTTTTTTTGCAATATGCTTCCATTTGAAAACTTAATACAATCAATTTTTCCTCAAATATGTATTGCAACTTTTAATAATATACAAATTTAGGAGAGTTCATTTCAACCAACATACAACTCAAACTTTGCTTCTTTTCACTATAATACTTCCAAATTTAAATAAATGAATGTACAAGCTTTCTTTTAAGTATACAAGGGTTACAATCTTCCACTCAAAGTGGGAATAATGAAATGAAAAAATTACAACATAAGGACTTTCAACAAGGCCAAAATACAAGTCTCCATTGCATGTCTTCTCCCAACTTGTAGCTTCAATCTTGCACTCTTCAATCTTTCAAAACTTGGATCACAATACAAAGAAAAGGGGGTATAGGTGACACTCTCCACCCAACCTATAATCCAATAAGGGGAGAAGCCATCCCCTTATTGCCCCCGAGCCCCAACCAAAGAATAATGAGGGATCTTGAACACCATTTGACAACTTAATACAAGAATGAATTCTACAAACAAGTACAATCCAAAACACTCAAGACATTTAAATGGACATACTCAACAAAATAGACAACTTTATCAAACAACACAATAGGCTTGATATCAAACCAAAAAGGAGCAAGGACTATGGGAACCACCTCATTTTCCTCCCAAGTGAAGTGGGAGTTTCACCCAAAGCCTCCATGTGCACAATACAACAACAAAACAACATTATCTCTCCCTTGCAAGTATGCAACAATATGACCATGTTTTCCTTTTCACTCCCCATAGGTGAAACTCCCAATCACACTCCCTCCAAAATGCATGCCTCACATCTTCTTTTCCCTCCCCAATGGTCCCATAAATCCATCTCCACACACCCAACTTAAGGAAACTACCCAACCACACAAAAACAACATATTCAAAACACTCATGCAATACTTAACAAACAATTTTTTTCACATTTACATATATAATAAGAAAAAACCAAGGTAGAGAGCCTATCTCTCCATCAAGCTTCCAAGTGACTTCACTCCACAAGCTCTTTGACACCTTCAAGCCAAGCACAATCCAAAAGTAACTCCAACAAGATCCTAAATCCAAAAGTGCAAGAAAAAGAAAATGAACAAGTGACCCCAAATCCATTAAATTCCATCAATAAATAGAAATGAGATGTGAGGATGATGAGGTGGCTCCATGTAGGATGCCACTTCATCATTCCTCCATTCCAAAACACAAGTCAAACACCATGCCCAAGAAAATAAATGAACATGTAAGACTTATGACAAACCCACATGCCACTCAAACTTGCACACCAAGTCTTCCAAGGACAAATTTATTGTGGTAAGTAGGAAAGTGCAATTATTTTCACCCTTTTACACTCCAAAAAGGATAAATAAGTCAAAAATTAACTCCCCATACCATAGGTAGGGTTGTTGGGTAAATTTAAGAGGCATGGGACAAGCTTAGCTTGTCCCACAAGCCTCCAAAAAGGCCTCCCAAGTCAAAATCCGAATTTTGAAGTTGGGGAAGAGTACACCACACAAAAACCAACACAATATAACCTACATCCACAAGATTTCAAGGACCATCTACCCTCATAACTATCCAATTGTCACATCCTTATTTTAGTTAACAAATTAAGTTGGATTATCTTAATTAAGACACATTATTAATTGCTAATAAAGTGACTACAATTTCCAATAATTAAAAACATAACACAAAATAAAACACACAAAAAATTTAAAAGAAAAGAACATTACCCCATGGCCACACATGTGAGGTCACCCCCATGGGAAACCTCCTAACTAGGCATGTAATAACAACACAACATAACATTACACAAGTTGTCAAATTTTGGCCATGTTGCACAACACTCGACATCCTTCCGTGGTTGGTCCCCTATCCCCTTTCGATGTATGTGATAAAATGTCCTACAACACAAACAAAATACCTCTCTAGCCTTACGACCGTATTAACAACATTGAGACAAATATACATATAAAAATCAATACTCATCATCTGAAATTAGTAATTCTATCATCTAGCATCATACAATTAATTCGATTTTGGCATCCATAAAATCATAATTCTACTCAAAACATCCAACATAGGCTATGCATCCAAAATATGACATGTTAGTATAAAATCAAAATATTGCAAATCAACATATATAACTGTCTATCATCATCATCTAGTGCATCATAATAAAAATATAAATCACATAATGTCAATAGTCCAAATATCTCGCATAGTCCATCATCTACTGATCAAAATATAATACTAAAATGTCTAAGTATCAATCCAACAGTAACAACATCAAAATGAAATAATGCCAAGAGGAGTGGGCACTACATCCCCCTCCCCTTAGACTCGAATTCCTCCTGGAAGTCACTGGAATAGATGAGGAAACTGGGCTCACAATAAAGTGACATCCTCCCATGTGGCTGCAGTCTCATCGTACCTATCCCATTGGACCCACACCTGGTCAATCTCGTGGCCTCGAAGACCCAGGGTCCTGCGCTCTATGATGCACACAGGATCCACCGAAACCTGCCTCTTGCTCCTACACTTGCAATAATGTATCTCCTAAGCATAGAAACATGAAATACATCATGGATGTGAGACAAGCTGGGTGGAAATGCTAGACGATAGGCCAAAGGACCGATACGCTCCAAGATCTCGAAGGGACCCACAAATCTAGGAGCTAACTTAGAGCCTTTTCCATAATGGATAGGACTCTTATGAGGCCTGACATGAAGAAATACCTTCGTGCCCACCTCAAAAATATGATCTATCCTCCTTTGATCTGCATATTTCTTATGTCTTTCCTGAGCCTCTTGTAATCTCTGTAAAATCAAGACAACTTGTTGCTCCATATCCTGTAATAATGTCAGCCTAAGAGAAACTATGTCCTCCAATTTGTCCCAACTTAGCGGTGTCCTACACTCCCTGCCATATAATTCTGAAATGGAGCCATACCAATCAAACTCTAAAAATTGTTGTTGTAGGAAAACTCCACTAAATACAAGTACTCCTCCCACCTAGACTGATGGTCCATGATGTACATTCTAAGCATGTCCTCCAAGATTTGATTCACCCATTTTTTCTGTCCATCTGTCTTTGGGTGGTAAGATGTACTGAAGTTGATACTCGTCCCAAGGGCATGTTGTATGGTAGTCTAGAAATGAGAGATGTACAAGGATCGCGGTCATAGATAATCTTCCATGGAATCCTATGCGATCGACAATCTCATATAAACATACTCACACAACTACACTAGTTGTATAGGTGGTCTTCACCGAAGAAAAATGAGCCACTTTCATCAATATATCCACCATGACCATGATGGCGTCGTGGTGGTACCTCGACCTCCGTAACCCTAAAATGAAATCCATGGAAATGGTGTCCCATTTCCATCCAATATATCATGTGAGTAGAGAAGGACAAATAGATGATTGTGCTCGGCCTTCACCCTCTGACACTCTAAATAGTGTGACACAAACTGAGCTACATCTCTCTGAAGACCTCTCCAATGGTATAGCTTTCTCAAGGTGGTGTGCATCTTCTTCACCCCTAGATGAGTTGAATAAGGTGCGTGGTGAACCTCTGCCAAGACATCCTATCTCAAGCCTCCATCCATATGTACATAGATCCGGCCTTTATGTCTGAGAAGTTCATTTGACTCTAGTGCAAAACCATCAAACTTCCCTCAAGGGGTCTCTAAGACTCAATCTCTAATCTAGCTGCAAGGTAGAAATGTCATGTGGAAGCTGTCGCAAAATCCTACTCCACAAATTTGTACCCACTGAAGTAGCCATAACCAAATGTCTCCATCTACTCAGAGCGTCTACAACCACATTCTCCTTCCCCTTCACATGCTCTATCTCCATGTTGTACTCACAAAGCAACTCCATCCAACGCCGCTGACAAGTGTTGAGATTGGGCTGCGTGAAGAGGTGACGAAGACTCAAATGATCAGTCCTAAGAATGAATCTCCTACCTAAAAGGAAATGTCTCCATTGAACCAAAAATGTACCACTACTGCAAGCTCAAGGTCATGATTCGGATAATTGAGCTCATAATCCTTGAGTTTGCGAGACTCAAAGGCTACCACTCGGCCCTCTTACATTAATACACCTCCTAATCTTGCCAAAGAAGCATATGTGTAAATGAAGAAATCTCCCTGTGGATCTGACATTACAAGAATGGGTGTTGTCATAAGGCATTCCTTCTATGTTCGAACGCCTACTCACATATATCGACCAAATAAAATTCTTCCCTTTCCGTTGAAGGGAAGTGATGGGATGCGCAATCCGAGAGAAGTCCTAAACAAATCTCCTACATGTAACCTTCCAATCCCATGAAATTACACACCTCAATCACACTAGTGGGTGTTGGACAATACATAATGGATCTAATATTGGAAGGATCGATTGTAATAGATTCCCTAGAAATAATGTGGTCCAAATATTACACCTCTAGCTGAAAGAATGCACACTTCTCTAGGTTCTTGTAAAGCTGCTACTTGCAAAGACACTGTAGAACCTGACGAAGGTGCTCCTTGTGCTCCTCACGTGTACGAGAGTATATCAAAATGTTATCAAGGAACACAAGTAAAAAACGGTCTAGAAAATCCCTGAACACCCCATCCATCAAACTCATTAACATTGCAGGGGCATTCGTCAGACCGAATGAAACAACAACGAACATATAGTGGACATATCTCATACGAGAAAGTGGACTTGTGGACATCTGCCCTCTGTAATCCTCACTGATGGTAATAAGACTTAAGATCTATCTTGGAAAACACTTGTGGCCCCCTTCATTTGATCAAACAAATCATCAATACGAGGAAGGAGGTTGTAGACACCTATAAGTTGATCTACATGATCTTATTATTAAGATCATATTAACTATCCTTGTCTCATGTTCATTTACTACACTATGCTAGTAAAACACCCTTTCTAACCTCTTCTAAACCCCCTAAATCTACTAATCCCTCTCTAACCAACTTCTATAAGCTTGTTTCCTTTAATTAACCTTGTTTAGGTTAATTAACCCTCTTATTGACTTTATAAAGAAAATTTGACTTTCTAAACAAATATCTCACCTTCCAAATAGCCACTTAGCTTTTCAAATCTAGTTCACACCTCCCAATGTGATTTTCTAAAAATCACCTTTTTGACTCCTTTTTAGTCCCACATGCATCCAAAACACCTTTTTCTCCAAACCAAAAACTATAAATAGAAGGGTACCCCTCCCACCTTTCCTAAGAACTCTCTCTCTCATCTCATTTCTGATTTAGGTTATGCTTTAGTCTTTTAGAGTCATTTCATTTCATATTTGAGCTATTTACTTGTTATTTGCTAATCCTTTCAAAGCTTTAGGTAAATGGGAGAAGCCATTAATGGTGAGCTTCCATTCTTAAGCTTTTGAGACATCAATAAACACATAACTGATTGCTAGAGCTTTAATAGGTTCACTTATAGATAGCTTTCATGGAGTAGAGAACTAATATAGTCATGTTTAGAGGTTGATTGTTTGTTTCAAGCTTTATATATGCATGCAAATAGGTAGCTCTTGCTTATCTCTAATCTGATGGTCATTTGAGTTGTTTGTTTCAAAGCTTTTGGGGTTTCTTTAGAGATTCTTACCCCATGTTCATAGCTTTAAAAAACTTTTCATTGCACACATTTGGCACACCGGTGGGACATTCATACCATTGTCCTCCAGGAGCCTTTTGCAATCTTTTTAAGTTCACTTTCATGATTTCTAGGACAAACAACTTATTATTTACTTGATTTCATTTTTTAAGTAAGTTAAATCATACTTGTTCATGCATATTTTTGGGTTTAAACTAAAAATAATTTTCTTTGACTAACAACTAACCTATTTGATTGTTGAAATTTTTCATTTCGTGACTTTTGCAGGTTTTTAGGGGTACGTGTAGGTGTCCGAGAGGAGTGTCTCCGTCAAAACCCTAGTGCACCGTCAAACTAGCCACACACCCATCTGGTCATATTTTCCATTAACAATTTATTTACAAAGGGTTCCGTACCTGTTAAATTGTAGGCGTCTTTGTTGACTGTCAGGCGTACATGTGCCTCTAGATGTGCATGTGTATTTTGGCATACTATGTTGATTTTCATTTTGGGTTGCAAGCGTAGCCATCGAATTGTAGGCATCTCCATGAAAACCCTAGCATACCTCTCTTCAAGCTCGTGTAGGTGTTAGACCCCACTGTCAAAACTTACTGCCACACGTCCACGTTGGTTTGGGCGCGTGTCCATTGGCTGGGATGTGCATGTGTCACTCTAGACGCGTAGGTGTCTGAGTTAAAATTAAATTTATTTTTCTTTGAGCTGTAAGATCAGGTTTTTTGGGTTTTTCTGGTTGTTCCCAGACTCTAACAAGTGATTACATGTTTCTATTGGGTTATTTAACTAACGCGTAGTTTAAGTGTTTCATTTTCTTAGTTAGAAAGAGATTTTTTGAATTGTGTATACTCTTCCCTCACACCTTCTAGGTGATGTTGGGAATCAAAAACACTTCTATATACCTTTTTTTCACTTTTAAAAACACTTTATTTACACTTTCTAATTGGATTGACCTTTCAAAATTGGTTAAAACGAAATCTATCTTTTTGCAAACACACTTAAAAGTATTTTCCATAAGTCTTGTTTTAGTGGAGTTTTCGTGTTGTGTATGCTCTTCCTTTGCGCCTTTTGGTGATCTTAGGAATCAAAACAACACACCAAACTCTCTTTCTTGATAGCATTATTTGATGGAAAATTACTAACTCCTTGCATGAAGGGCCCAAACACTTGTCAAAGAAATGAGTTACAACAACGAAACCTTCTAATACGTGTTTTCATACAGGTTGCCAAAAGATGTGCTACTTAAACCACATTAAGCTAAGCAAGATAAAAAACACACCACTTCACATCACACTATATTGCAAGTTTTAGAAAAGGGTACATCATTATATTCTCAACTAGAGCATAACTCCTTTGGCATAACACATTAAGCTACAACAATGGGGGTGGTTCTAGGAACCCTAAAGTAATCCATCATTGAGTAACCTCGTGGATGAAACAGGAAGTTATCTGCTTACCCACTTGATTATATTTTACACAAGCTAGAGTCAAATTTTTCCGTATCGCGATCCCGGTGAGAATACACGTGAACACATTTACTTATCATCGTATTTGAAGGGGGTAAATTAAAGCCGAGATACTCCCAAATCAGTTAGTGTGACTCTTTAGGTAAATCACGCTCTCATTTAGAAAAAATGTTAACATCTAGTTGAGTGATCTTATTAGGAAATCCATCCTGTCTTGGACCCTGTTGGGTTTTAAAATTATAATTTAACAAACCACAGTCAAGGGAAAACAAGTCCCTCCTCTTTATGGGAGAGGTTCCCTTATTGAAAGCAAGCAACAAAGCTTATATACAAATGTAAAACTTTCAAAGTGTGGATTCCTGATATTTTGAAACGTTTTATGCCCAAATGTTGATCAAAGAATACTTATCAAAGATCACACAAGGAGTCCGTGAAGGATAGAAGGCCAGGATCAAGGGTGCGAGAAGGAGGGGAAGGACCCACACATGGAAGGCAAGTTCGGCTTTGGGACTTAGCTGATTTTGAGCATGAAGATTTATTTTTAGAAGATGGCATGCATAACACACCAACGATGCAGAGACGTGTGCGCCATGCATTATCTCTCTTTGGAGAAGCAGATCGAAGTGTTTTGCATGGAGATGAGCTAATAATAGGATTGACACTTGATTAAATCTGTAAGAGGACTATAGATATCACACTTGCATGTGTGGCTATGCTGTAAACGGCGTGTGGCTATCAATAGCATGCAATCTATTTCGGAATAGATAAGTGGTGAAGGGAAAGTCCCCACCAAATATATATGATGCTCGGTACATAGTAGAGGTGTGTGAGTGTAACCGGAATATACAAAGTGGATGTATGTGTGATGGATGTATGGAGGTATAGAGATATACACATATGTCTAAATTGCTCTATCGATCCATACACACATTGGTATAGATTGATGATCTTGTAAGGAGCTTACAGTATTTATTAATGGATGGAAGATATTGGCTGAATCTAAGTGTCATTCTATGTGTAGTTGAGTAGTGCATGTTATGAATTTAATCATGATTATTGTTTAAGCTTGTTCTTTTATAGATATGAGGGTAGCATGCATTATAGAATAAAGGACTAGTTATGAATCTATATGTTTCTTCCTTCATCATACTACAACAACCCTAAAGAGGGACCTGGTACCTTTGCATGCTTCAGGTGAGCGCTCAGTCAAGGTTGAGTGATATGCCAGTGTGACTGGGGTGTTATTTGGTAAATTCTAGGCTGCATCATTGGTTTCATTGTCGGGACCTCTTTTTCAATTATTTTTAGGATGGTTCACGATGAAGACATACCGGTTAACTCTAGCAAGTATTGAGGAGTGGATACATGATCTAGAGGAAGAATATGCACGGTGGTTCAACAGTGGATCTAAGTTTAATGCACACACTTGGGTAGAAAAGAATATGTATGACAACCTATATGAGATATTTTTACTATCTTTCCAGTAGAACTATATGAGTGGCTTACTACTTATGCATCTCAGCTGGAATTAGAGGTATCGTGCACTTATCTGGACATAGGAAGAATTTCAGGACCTTTATTATGTTAGCCTGATCTGGACTCGCGATGTGGATAAGTGGTTTTGTGGTGTCCTAAACAGTTATATTCTAGAATATTAAATTTATACGTACTCTTTCCCAGAGGTAGCTGAATTCCAGTTTTTGCGGTATCCAAGAGGAACATATTTGCAAGGTATTCCACTGGAGATCAAGATCTTGATGGTAACTTTGAACCTAGAGAGCAAACCGATGGCTAGCTGAACCTCACCACACTCGAGGATAGCAATTTTTTTTTTAAGATGAAAGACCTAGCGCAGAGAGGTAGAGAGAGGAAATGCGGCTTAAGTATAATGAGGCATGCGAGAGGGAGATAGAGAAGCAACATTTCATTGTAGAAAGTATGGTGTTGAGGAGAGAGATGGATCATGAAGGATTTACAGCTCACGTAGAAGACATGGAGCCAAAGCATCAGAAACTCCCCCATCTTAAAAAGCATGATAGAGATCCCCCTTGGCCTCACATAGAAGTGCACCAGTAGAGACTACCTGGACCACGGGTGCGCATCTTAATCCACTTGGTGACCTATCCTTTGCGCTTGTTTTTTAGTATCTAGTACGACAAGTAACCAACAAGCTAACTTGGGAAGTAGGAGAGCAGGAGTAAGTCAGGGATCAAGTACATCAATGATAGGATAGATGAATTCAATGTTATATGGAGGAGCATTCTTAGGCGCATCATCCACACAGAATGTGAGCACACGAGAATGTTGGATTCACCTCTGGAAGTGGAACTACCTCATAGACTGTAGGGGTTCAGTATAGTACTACTTTGTCGGAGCACAGGGGAGTACATCTATAGGTCATACTCCAGCTACAGGTGGAGGATCAGGAGGTATAGGTGGTTCTAGTTCTAGTGGATCTGGTGGTTCTGGAGGCAGAGGGAACATAAGAGGTTCTAGATTAGGTGGTCAAGGTTCGCAGCAACCACAAAATATCTATATGGATATGTCTCTTCATCTCCCGAATATAGAGGTATAGAGGATGTTGCCGAACATGTGCATATGTGTGAAATATTGTGGCATGCTAAAGGGATCATGGCTGCTGAGCGTAAGGAAAGTCAATTCGCCACTACATTACAGGGGCATGCACACATATCGGTATAGGAAGTTTGACCCTGATCAAACTTGTGTGGATTATGCAGCATTGAGGATGCTTTCTTGAAAGAGTTCCATATCCTTGAGTTTGAGCAGAAGAGTATAAGTGCACTCAAGGATATCAAACAAGGCACTAATGAGAGTGTATGTGAGTATGATGCTCGTTTTAAGACACTTCTATCTAAGTTATCTTATGATATTCATGCTAGCAACATGCACAATGGTTTGTTGGAGGATTGATTACACCTTTTAGAAGGGCACTATCACATAAGACATACACTGATCCACATGAAGCACTAGAAGCAACTTTGCATGCTGAGGCAGTTAGGAGCATTGACACTAGCGTTATTCCATTCCTAGAGGCATAGATTGCAGCTATGGCAAAGCAGTTAGAAAAGCTATCAGCAAATTCAGCCCATGAAATGTGCTCAGGAATTTGGTGTACAGATTGTGAATTGGAAGGTCACACCAATAGGATAGCTGCCCTCGTAGATATGTACGCTCATTCTTTGTTGGATTGTGAGATCTACCATTTGATTCATGATGCTCGTCACTTTCCTTTGTTACAACAAGTGATAAGGAATAATGTATCTTGCTTTTGTAAGATTTGCGGTCCATGATCCATGATAATCTTGAGGATTGTCGGTTGATTGGTCGATCCGAGGATGCTATAGACATTGGGGGTACGATAGACAAGTATAACAGAGATAATTCTAAGGGTAGGAATGAGCACCGAGGATTGGGATCATAATCAAATGTGCTATGAAAGGAATGAGGGCGTTTTGAAGGAGGTCTGGAAGGGGACGTGAATATCGTGGTGGATATGGAGGACGAGGCCGTGTTGGATGAAGGGGTGACTTCCCTCGTGGAACATGTTATACGTGCGAGATCTCCCGACCACTATAGGTGTGAATGTCCTCGAGAATATTGCATGTTCTTTACTGGGAAAGAACCATAGCTACAATGAAGAGTGCCTAGACTTATATGAGCATCTGAGTAAGAAACATAAGCAAGAAAAAAGGTGCAGGGATGGTTAGAATCTAGCACACGGTAGAAGATCAATGGATGCCCAAGATAGAAGAAGAACATGAGGCATTGAAAGTGAATATTACTACATGCGCTGAAGCGGTGCGTGTGAGAGAGGTATTGCACCAAAAGCCTATGATCACCAAGGAGGAGGTTTTGCATGCAAGGTACCCAAATCCTACTCATCAGAAGGAAGTTTACCAGATACCATGGAAGTGCTAAGGAATCTTCAAGGTGAGATACAGTACCTAAAGGAGTAGAAGAAAGCATAAGAGACAATCCAAAATGATATCAATGATCTACGAGAAGTGTGCAAGATGTTACGCCAAGAGAAATTTATTCCACTATTAGGAAGTTGGTTAAAAGGGAACACTCCATGCGCAAGTCTTGAGACTGGACGATAGATTCTTCATGCAAATATTCCCCCTGATAGCATTGACTATGACAAATAAATTACTCTGAATGTTGTTGTGGATGGGTGGCTGTTGAGAAACATATTGATTGATACAAGTGCGGAAGTAAATGTGCTTACATTAGATGCATGGGTACAAATGGGGAGGCCTCCATTGCAGCCATCATCTAATGTGTTATTTATGGAAAATCTGGACAAGGCCACTCCCATAGGAGTTTTGAAAGATGCATCTATAACTATACAAGGGGCCAAGTTCACTGGGGATTTTGAGGTATTAGCACTTGCAAAAGTAGAAAAATTTTCAGCCCTGCTTGGATGCCCTTGGTGTTATGCAAATAATGATGACATGAGATTTAATAAGGAGTTTATCAGCTTTGAAAACAAGGAGGAAAGGGTTGTGATACCTTTGATAGATGGGAAGTCTACACCATATGTTGAGCCTCTAAGTGAGGAGGACTTAAATAGAGTTTATGTACGCACTATTCAGGACCCAGAGGTCAATGAGCCATCAAAAGAAGGCATCCTACAGTGGGAAGATTCTCATTCTATTAGTGATACTACGAGTATTGCTTGTGATAATTGGGCTCATGGTACATATGAATTAGTAGGGTGCGAGGTGAAAAGCATGGTTACGTGCAAGAATGGACTTTGTTCGGTTCGACGGATAGGTAGCACAATACCTTGGTATACAAGGGTAGAAGATCTTCCTACCTTTTTGAAGGAAATGGAAACAAAGTGGACGGATCAACTTAAGAAAAGAGATATGTTAGTATATACCTTGCGCGGAATAGCAGCGTCTTTGATGGGTAGTCCACAGAGATAATCTTATAAAATGGGAAGAGATTGGAGTTGCTTTGTCTACTAGGTTTGTAAGGAACAATGCACCTACGTAGATATGCACTTATCATGGTGATCAACCCATTCGTAATCACATTCAGCAAAGTGTGAGAGACTCGGACAAGTAGGACAAGAAGCATTACCATCTTCACTGGGTGCATAGATTGTATTCTACACTACAAGGATGCGCACGCGCTTGGTATGTATATGCATAACTACATAGAGAGACTGGAAACTGGTAAGATTTGACTGTAGGAATGATCTAGACCTTTGACTACTTCTCGACTAAACCTCCCATAGAAGAGGCATTAAAATTTGTCAAGCACTTAACTATGGGAGATAGTGCAAAGCTGAAAAGCATATTCAGGAATTATTTGGTGAGACAGAGTCCGGAGCATGTTTTGAAAAGGAAGAAGAAATGGAATCCATACTACTTGAATGCACTTGCCTTGAGAAAGAGAAAGGAAAGATGGTTTACATCATGGATGACGAGGAAGTTGAGAACACGGATATTGACCATTCACAAGGATCATGAGCGAAAGTTGACCCGCCGAGCGGCCCGGCCATATATAGCCTAGCCATATATAGATCTATCTGGCGGCCCCACCAAATATATAGATTCTCCAAATGGAATCCGTTGAGGCTATCTGACTATCGGCCGGATCGCGATCAACATTCGGCGTGAGGTATTGGACAGTGTAGAAAAGGATACGTGTGCCTACCACAAACCCATGAAGACAAATAACGTGAATATATGTTCGAGAGGTTGAGCCTAAGGAGGCCATAATTGGAGACTACTAGTCGACTCGGAGGTAGTAAAGATCATCGAGTTACTTAGGGATTATCGGACTTATTCCCTCGAGGGTATCATGAACATAAAAGCATGCATGAATCACTTGGGGAGATGAAGATAAAACTTAAGGATGGTGCATGGCCGCTAGAAAGAGACCTTACTGAATGAATCCTAATTTGCACGAAAAGGTAAAAGAAGAGATTGATAAAATTTTGAAATCTAGAATTATCAAGCCCTTGATGATTCAAAATGGATTAGCCCAATGGTGATCGGTATCAAGAAGGACGAAGAATTAGAATATGTGTGGACCACGGAGCCGAATGCTTGCATGTGTCACGAGATCCATTCCCTACGCCTTTCACTAAGGAAATACTAAAAGGAGTTGCGCAGGTGCGAAATATATTCCTTCACATATGGGTTTTTGGGTATCATCGGGTTAGGATTTCTCGGGAAGATCAAGAAAAAACATTTACTACTAAATGAGGTAGTTTTTCATATCTTGTGATGCCTTTTGGATTGAAAAATGTGCTTGTTGTATTCTCACAAATAGTTGTTTAGGCATTCAAATATTTTATTCACAACTTTTTACAGGTCTACCTAGATGATTGGACAATATATGGTCTTGTGAAAGATCATTGTGACAATCTACGCTTAATGTTTAAACGATGCGATACAATTAAGTATCTCTTTGAACATCATGAAGTGCATATTTGCTACACCATTCGGGATCTTGTTAGGACATATAATCTACAGGAAGGTTTGCTTTGGTTGATCCAACCAAGGTTGCATCATTTTAGGCACCGGAAGCTTACCGGTCAAAAAGTGAGGTGCGCGGATTTTTAGGTCATACATGATATTATAGAAAATTCATCAAAGGGTATGCCAAAATTGCTGCACCCTCGGAAGAGTTATTGAAGGGAAAAGGTACCTTTTATTGGGGAGAACCACAAAAGTGTGCGTTTGAGATATTAAAAGAGAAACTTACTACCGCGCCCATTATGCACTTTCCCTCATGGGATAAACCATTTCATGTGCATGTGGATGCTTCTGGCATGGCCATTGGTGTCGTGTTATCTCAACATGGCAAAGGTATTATCGATCATCCAATCTATTTTGCTAGTAGGAAGTGGCTCTCGCTGAATGAAATTATACAACTACAGAGCGCGAAGCTTTGTCAATGATTTATGCATTACATTGCATAAGTTAGAAACACCATTTGTGTTTTATACAGATCACATGGCATTGAAGTACTTGGTAAACAAGACCACCTTATAGGGGCACATATGCATATGGGTGCTCCTATTTCAATAATTTGACTTCATAGTTGTGGTGAAGCCGGGAAAATAAATTACGGACCGAGACATTTATCTAGAATCAATTCAGGAGAGGATGCATAGAAAATTAAAGAAACCATGCCAGATACATAGTTATATAGGTTACAATGCGTGCCATTAGAATTATAATACATTGTTGTCTTTCTGCGGACTGGTGTAACACTAGAAGGAATGAAGGCATTAGAAAAGAAGTAGCTTTCTATACATGCGCCACCATTTATGTTAATAAGTGGTGACCTTTACAAGCTAGGTAGAGATGAAGTATTACACCATTGTGTATTAGAGCATGAGCGCAAGGATATTATGGAAGAAGCTCATGGTGGTATTGCAGGAGGCCATTATGTAGGTGATGCGACTACCCGGAAGATCCTACTTGCTTTGGATTATGGTGGGAGACATTGTATAAGGACTGTAAATAATATTGTAAGGTGTGTGATCATTGTCAGCGCCTAGGAAAACTAGGGAAAAGAGATGAGATGCCTTTGAGACCAATTACTAGTGCTGAACCGTTTGAGAAATGGGCCATTGAATTTGTAGGACCTATTTTTCTAGCCACGCGCAGAATGGATCACACTATACCATTACTTGCATAGATTATCTCACACGGTGGCGAAACAACACTGCGAAAGGATGTACAACAACTACAATAGCTACGTTTCTATTGAAGAATGTTCTTACATGATATGGATGTCCTTTAATATTGACAAGTGATAGGGGTACACACTTTTTGAATGAGACAATCGGATCCTATTAGATAAGTTTATGGTTGCACACCATAAAACTACACCCTACCATCCTCGGAAAAATGGAATTGCTTTGAGGCTTTCAACAAGATTTTGAGCCGGACTTTGACAAAATTTGTGATGTTGGAAGAAAGGATTGGGATGAGAAAGTGTTAGGTGGTCTTTGGGCATATAGAACAACTTACAAGAGGTTGAACAAAGCCACACCATTTTAGTTGGTGTTTGGCACGGAAGTCGTTTCTCCTATAGAATCTATCATACCTTCTTTGCATATTGCACGCACTAGAGGTCTAGTGATGAACAAGCTTTAGAAAAGTGTATCAACAAGATGATTCAACTGGATGAGAAACAAGCCATATAATGATGGATTCGGAAGAAAGAAAATGCCAGGAAGAAGGCATGACATGATAGAAACATAAGGGATAAGAAGTTCGAGATTGGAAAAATGGTACTTCTTTATGACTCAAAGTTCTTGCGCCATCCAAGCAAGCTCAAAGTACATTAGGCCGGGCCATATGCCATCACTTATATACTTGAATCGTGTGCTTTCCAGTTAGAAGAACTTGATGGAACATGGCTACCCGGTTGCTTTAACGAGAGTAGGCTGAAGCCCTACTATAAATGAGTCTTCTTGGTGTTTGTAATAAGGCAGTATTACCATTTAGATTAGGTTTTCCATTCTATATTTCCTTCATTGTCACTATGCTTTGTCAATTTAGTTATTTTTTGTGTAATAAGCACGCTTGCGTGCATGAAGCTAATTACTATGTGAATAATGTATATACCCAGAGAGGACTGGACATAATTTTCATGTGGGGTGGTTGTAATTATCCAAGTAAAATACTGGGAATTGGAAGGTGAAAGTAATAAGTCTATTTCTGGGTGTGCTTTAAGTCAAAAGAAGATTGCTTCTCAAAAGTGACCAAGGATGGAGATGAATGAAAGAACAGTATAATGTGAGGTAAGTAGAGGCCATGACATCTACCAGAGAAGGTACAATGATGAGGTACTTAGGCGCAAGGGTTCACTTGCAAGAAGAGAAGTATGTGAACAGAGGGTAGGAAGGCTCGCTAAAAGGTTATAGGCTGGGTGTAAAGATGTACCGCACTGAATGAACGGATTTGGTCAATAAATGAGGGGATATTTAGTAGGTGAAGGACCAATAAAAGCATCAAAATTTGAAAAAATTATATAAGGATGGAATGTGGATTCATTTTTACCTTTGCAACTAAGAGTATTTGAAGAAAGAGCCAATTGCGAAGAGCCAAGTGACCGAGTTAAGGTGCGAAGGGTATGAAACCAAGCGTGACAACCAAATCTATGTGACAAGAATCTTGCGTCCTGGTGGTGAAGGGTTTGAGTGAAGAAGGAGATAGAAAAGAGTTAGGTTACAAAGTTTCCACCTAGGGCATAATTGAATCAAGCTAGGGTTTGATTTGCAAAGTTACAGAGTTAAAGAGGAGACATTTGCAAGGTAAAAATGGCACCTAAGAAGGCATCTGCAACAATAGTAAAAGGAAAGAAGAAGGTGGTCATCGAGGAGGAAGAGATGGCACCTAAAATCCATTTTTCAAAAATGCAATATCCAGAAGGAGTCATTATTGGCCAGAATGGGATTTACCCATCGAAAGAGAAAAGTAAGTGAATACAATCACATGACTTCAGAGAACAAGAAGGATCTTGATTCCTTAATCAACATTAGGATGAAAAAGCACATGATGGATGACATGCCAATTTATGACGATGCGGGTGAGAAGATTTTGAAGAGAATTAGGGTCTACCAATTATATGAGCTTCCATATTTTGGGAAGTATGAGCCCTTGTATCAGTGGCTCATGAGCAGGGTACACGAGGACTTCTTCTACTTTGCAGGATGTAGAGTTAGAATCTCATCTACGCTTATCTCATCAGTTACAGGTTTGAAGGCCACAAGAGAGGACATAAAAAGTGATCTCACAGATAAAGCCACAATTTTAAAGACCGACAGGAGTTGGGGTACCTAAAGGGTCCTGCGCGGAATGGATATAGACAAATTGAAGAACTGTCTAGTTGTGCAAGCAACAGCACACCTTGTTACAAATTTGAATGATCAGGAGCGGTGGTCACAGGTAAATACTATGTGGTTACACGTGGCACGTAAGATGTCAGAAGGGGAAATCTACAACATTGTAGGCTATATTACAGAGAACAAATAGTTGAAGAAGCACGCATAGGAGGGAAGATCAGCTTTGGGTTGTTCTACTATCACTGGTATTCATGGAGATTGGAGTACCAGACGGACCGAAGGAAAAAGTATGGGAATACCCCATGGAGAACAAGTCACCAACTGAAAGGTTCAACAAGTATCTATGTAAAGGGGCCATGACAGATGACGTAAAGCAAAGGGTAGAGAAATGGTATGACAGGCTCCGCGTAGCATTTGGGGAAGAGTGGCGCATCCCAAAGGACCTACCAGTAGTGGTAGGGAAACAAGTCCAGTTTGCTTTGTATATCAACATTTCTGCATCGTGCACTTCCCAATGAAAGATGGAGTCTGGAGCCCTTAGTGTAAATTACCTTACACATTCATTGCAAGGTATTTCCAAGCATTTGTTCATAGATTTATAGACACATGCCGACTGGTATTCAATGCAGATAAGGTAGACTGTGACTACCATATATTGAGGAAGAAGTATGTGTATCTTGGCAGAAGTGCTTATACAGAGAGGATCATTTCGGAGGTGCTGAATATTAAGCCAATAAGTTTGGTTGTAGCAGATGTGGGGGCAACATTGGTGTATCTCCAGTTGAATCCAAAGATGGAGAATAACAAGTATGTGGAAGGTGATTTTGCACTTCTAGCACCACCAAAGGGAAAGCATACAATGGAGAACATCCTAGCACCTAATCCCACAAAGCCAATTGAAGTGGAGGATGAGGAGGAGGAGCGCAAAGATAGTGGTGGTTTGGAGCATAGAGGTAGGATACATCCTACAAATAAGGGTGAAGCTGAGTGCACAATTACACCACCTCAGCTAAAAGAGGGGGATGATGAGGACTTGAATGCAGTCCAAGGGGAGCACAAGTTTAAGAGGGTGTTTAGGAGAACAAGGACCTAAGGTGCTACTCCAACCACTATGTGTAAATCACCCGAATCTCCCCACATAAGGAGGAAACGGTGCAAATAAGGAGGAAACTGAAGTTAAATGAGGAGGCAAAAGAGTCAGAGGAAAGTGCACCTAATTCTCCTACACTTCTAGAGAACACAAAAGAACATGGTGAGGAATCAAAGGAAAAATAAGAGGATGAGAAAAGACCAGAGGAGATAACTGCAGAGAATGTTCAGGACATGGAGACACAAGTACCAAATTTGGAAGCTAAAATACCTAAGTAACAACAGTCTAGAAGAACAAGTGGAGAGCACATTCCACTAGCCATGTGGTATGAAAAGGACACAGGAAAAATTGTCCACGCCCGCTTCTCGAGCACGATAACACTGAAGGATTTATTTGGTTGGGAGATAATGGATGAGGATATGGCGTTGTTCACACTCAAAAGCAATTATCGTGGTGAATGCAAACCCGCATGGATGAGCCTGACTTTGATGTATGTGAAGAGTCATGCGTTTCGAGATGACTGAAGAAGGCACCCCAAGCTAGACACATGACAGTAAAGCCTACTATCATGTCAGATGAGCAAGTCAAATGCATTGGTGAAGGTTTCTACTAAGGTGGCTAGAAGAAACATGGACAAAGATGCAATGATCAGAGTGCTACACGAGGAGCTGAAGACAAAGGATGCAGAGATAACACACATAACGTAGGAGAGGGACTTCACGCAGAAGAAAAATGAAGTATTTATTAGCATTGCAGAGGAGATTGGGGACAATGTCATCAGAGAAAGGCCACACTTGGAGGCCAAGGTACCACATACATTTCCTTCAGTGATACACTATATAGGAAAGTTGGTGGACTTGGTACTTGAAGATGAACCTCTACGCATGTCGCGCCAAGAATCTCAAAGCAATATGTCGAATGGGAGAAAGCATTAGTGATGCGAAAGATTGCATCTTATGAAGGGTTGTTGCAAGCGTTACAGGAAGTATTGAAGAAAGTAGAGCTAGGCTTTAAACATATGCATAGCTCTAGAGGTGCTTATCAACATAAGGACCCTAGAAGAGAACAATGAGGTCCAAAATCAATGAAGGATGAGACATTGGGCCGCGCAAAAATATTTTCAATGGTTAAGCAGAAGCTCAAGAGCCATGGCAACAACACAAGATCCGCACATGACTCGTGACCGGAAGAGCTTGGGAAGCTAATTACACAGAAGATGGATATTTTAGAAGGGAGAATGACATCAATGTACAACATTGTGTTAGTTCTGCAGAATGAGAAAGGGGAGATTGTGAGGGATGAGTTAGAATCCATTGTTGTGGACATCTCAGAAAAATCATAACAAGCGCTCATTGAATGACATGTTTTGGATGCCAAAATAAAGGAGTATCTAGAGTTGATACTTCAAACTGATATAGAGGAGGCTGCCTCATAACTTCATAGAAATTATTTACTTATCTACATTCTTTCATTCTTAATCTTTCCATTCTTCTATTATTTACTTCAATTTTTGGAGATACCCATTGTTGGGACGATAATGAGATTAGTGTGGGGTAATGTTGATCAAAGAATACTTGTCAAAGATCACACAAGGAGTATGTGCGGGATAGAAGGCTAGGATCAAGGGTGTGGAAGGATAGGAAGGACCCATGCACGGAAGGCAAGTTCAGCTTTCAGGACTTAGCCAATTTTGAGCATGAAGATCTATTTTTAGAAGATGGCGTGTGGAACACACCAACAATGCAGAGACATGCACACCATGCATTGTCTATCTTTGGAGGAGCGGATCGAAGCGTTTTTCATGGAGACGAGCTAAGAATAGGATTAACACTTCAGTTAACTATAAGAGGTCTATAGATAGCACACTTGCATGTGTGGCTATGCCTATAAACGGTGTGTGGCTATCAATAGCATGCGGCCTATTTCTAGAATAGATAAGCGGTGAAGGGCAAGTCCCCACCCTATATATATGATGTTAGGTACATAGTAGCTCGGTGTGTGAGTGTAACAAAGAATATATAGAGTGGATGTATATGTGATGGATGTATGGAGGTATAGAGATATACACATATGTATGAATTGTTGTATCAGATCCATACACGCATTGGTATAGATTGACAATGATAGTGTAAGGCACTTTTGTATTTATTAATGGATGGAAGATATTGGCTTAATCTAAGTGTCATTTTGAGTGTAGTTGAGTAGTACATGTTATGAATTCAATCATGATTACTGTTTAAGATTGTTCTTTCATAGATCTAAGGGTAGCATGCATTATAGAATGATGGACTAGTTATGAATCTATATGTTTCTTCCTTCATCATGCTAACATCCTGCTACAACAACCCTAAAGAGGGACCTGGTACCTTTGCGTGCTTTAGGTGAGCGCTTAGTCAAGGATGAGTGATGTGCCAAAGACAACCAGGGGTGTTATCCGGTAAATTCTAGATTGCATCACCAAATATCATCAATATGAAAGAATGGAGAACTAAGGAGATGATAGAGGAAGAACATAACAATACTTTTAGGAAATATAGATAGCAAAGTATAACCTTATACGTATTAAGCAAGGAGATGCGAGAATAGAATCATTCACTTTCATAACAAATATAATTCCACAGACACAAAGTTCCGTAAAATCATATAAACAAGAATACAAAGTTTATTATCATAAAATATTAATGATCCGTGGATTTTAGACAAGGAAAGAAGGAATAAGATAGAAACAAAGAGAAAATTCCTCTATATTAATTAATTTCAAATCTATAACATTTCAAGAATGTCAGGATCCAACCCCCATAATGACATGGAGAAGCCATTAAATAATCCTAAAAATGGTTACATTTGGTTTCTTGGTTCTTGTAGAAGCGTTAATGGCGGAAAAAATGATGCTCTATAATGCAGCCATTAAACCTGTTTTGTAACTTCAAATATGAGTCATCCACGTGGAAAAGATCTAAATGAAGCAGGCCTTAGGGAACCTTTTTGTATTTTGTGACTTTGTAAATATTCTACATTTTTTTGCATTTTGGCCCACCCATCCACTTTTGATACAGGCTTGACACATGGCTTTACTTGAGTGGGGACAGAGTCATGGCTCACTTTTACAATTTTAACTCTTTTCAAAGAAAATCTCAAAAACTCAAAGTTCTCCACCGACCCGCCTCCTGCTTTGAATTTCAATGCAAGCTCAACATTTGAATTTATCCCTTGGCATGAGTGGGGCCACGGGTCACTTTATAACTTTAAGCCCTTTATGAAAACAAAGCCAAAATTCCCAAATTGCTTTGACGGCCCGCCTTCCAGGCTTTGACTTTTCAATGCATGCATCAACATGTGGCTTCACCTGGGTGTCAGCGGGGTTGCGCTTCACTTTATAACTTTACGCCTTTCACCATAATGGCTCAAAACATGAAAAGGGCCTGCCTTTCCACCTCGACCAATCAGGATCCTTCGGGGCCACGGGGCCAATTTGATACTTTTGCTAAAAAAACCAAAAATGACAAGTTTGCAAAAAGAACCCATCCTGCCGCATCCAATTAGAGATGTCCACGTACCCATGAATGTCGGGATAGAATTTGATGCTCGTCATTCACGAGTGTGGAAAAATAAAAATGAAAGGGAAAACCCCACCGTTTACGCCCGAATTTCAAATTTTTCTCCATGGAATGAGAAACTACAAACAATACCAGGCTTGACACGATCCATAGCCAAAGAGAAGGATTGACAACAACATTCAAATGAAGGAAAATATTTTCAAGCATCTAGATGGGGAAATAGAAAATACTTCAAACTACAAAGACTAAAGAATTTTCAAGTGAAAGGGTGAGATTAAAACCGAGCACCCACGACTTCAAAGCACGAATTTCTCCAAGGCACCAACTCAAAATTTTTGAAACTTGACTTGGAAAGTGAGGGGGATTTTGAGGGCGAAAACAACTGGCTCTTTCTAGGGATGACTTGACAGAGGAATAAGGAAAGATCAAGAACCATAGAAAAACTTTGGAAAAGTAGACCAATGCCTTATCCATTGGGAAAATAGAGTCAAAGGTAAAACCAATACAAAAGACAACACACATGCAATGGGAAAATAAACAAACCAAAAAGGAAAGACCAAAAACAAAACACAAAGGAACGACCAAAAACCAAAACACTGTACACCATATACAGAAGGAATGGCCAATCACCTAAGACTTGAACAATTTCAAATATTTCCCACTATAAGGAAGTGGGAGAGAAGGTCCATCCATATAATCTAAGTAGAAAGAATTTTCTCTAGCAAAGTGTTTGATTTTGAAAGTACCAAGCCAAAGAGAATCAAACTTACCATGGATTCCTCAAGGTTCATGTCTTTTGTCCCACAACAGAACAATGTATCCCACTTTAAAATCTCTGGGTCTAGCTTTCTTGTCAAACAAAGCTTTCACCTTCAGTTGATGAGTTGATATTCTATCAAAACCTGTAACCTATCTTCATCCAACTTCTGGAGATACATGATCCTCTTGTCTAAGGAATTGGTGAAACTTGTATCTTCAATAGCCTTTATTAAATGCAAGGCTAGAAATTCCTTTATTCTTGGCGGTTGAGCTTCAACACCATACACCACCTAGAATGGAGACATCCGAATTACTCTTTTGGGTGTAATTCTATTTTCAAGAGAACATCATAGAGTTTCTTGTGCCAATTCCTACGAGAGTCATTGAAAAGATTTTGAACGATGGTTACCAGATTATTATTTGTTGATTCTACTTTTCCATTCCCTTGAGGATGATAATATGAAGAATGAGCAAGGGAAATTCCATATCCATAGTAGAAATTCATCATCTCAAAAGAAGAAAAATTCAAAGCATTGTTAGTCATAATTTTGTTTGGTACCCCAAACCTTATCAAGATGTTCTCTTTGATGAAATTACACACCACCTCAGATGTAGTGCTTTTGACTGGAATATCTTCTACCCACTTTGTGAAGTAATTTTTAGCAGTTAGCACATGAGTGTGTCTAGCACTGTAAGGTGGGTTAAGAGTTCTAATGAAATCCAATCCCCACTATTGAAAAGGCTCATCAATCACTACTGGTTTGAGTGGTAAAGCAACCAACTTAGGTCTCCCAAAAAAAGTCTGACATGATTCACACTTACCTACCCATTTTTATGCATCTCTAAACAATGTACGCCAATAGTACCCAACACGAAGGATTTTATGGGAAGTGACAGGAGAAGAGAAATTCCCTCCACAAGCCTGATCATGTAAAGCTGAAAACAACTTCTTCTATTGCTCTTTTTCCACACACTTCAAGAATCTTCCATCCATGCCTCGCTTGAACAAAACATTCTCCCATAATACATACTGCGGACCTTAACTTAATAGCTCTATTTTCCTTGGCACTCAAGTGGGATGGAAACTCTCCATAAGTAAGAAAATGTGCAATGCCAACATACCATTCATCTGTTGAACTGAGGAAGAGGACAACAGAACATCAACCGCTTCTTTGGACAATTACGCATCGCCGGTTCCTTCGATAATAAGCTCACATAAGCCTTTACCCTAGACTAGCTTAGTTGGCTTGATATCAAGGTCATATTATTGGACTTTTGCTACCCAATTTCCTCTCTTAGTTCCAAACTCATGTTGTGTAAGAATAAGAATATAAAAACGAAAATTCTTGATGGCTTTGACCATTGCAAAAGCATGTTTCTCCATCATAGTATATTTCAATTCATGAGCTTTCAGAACATAGCTCATGAATGCAATTGGAAGTTAATGATCCTAAAAATTTCTTTGAGTTAGCACAGCAGCCAAGGTACTCTCTAGCATAGTAATAGTTGATAAAATCCTTCCTAAAATCAAGACATGCTAAGATGGGAATCTTAGCAATGGATTTCTTGATACCTTCAAATGCTTCTTTACCTTCGGAAGTCCAACAAAATTTTTTCTTTCCTTTCATCATGTGAGAAATTCTCATAGTCAGTTCTACAAAATCAGGAATGAATCTCCTCAGGAAGTTTATCTTACCAAAGAAAGAGTGAACACCCTTTTTGGGAAGAGGAATCTTCTGGATTGCTTGAACTATTTCAGGATCTATCTTGATTCCTTATTTGGAGACAATATGCCCCAACAACTTACCTTCAGTAACACAAAAGAAAAACTTCTTAGGATTGAGAGAAACTCCATGTTCTCTGCATTTCTGGAGGACTACTTCAAGATGCTGAAAGTGATCTACCCTTGTTTTGGAGAAAACAGTCAAATCATCAAGGTACACAACAATACACTTTCCCTTTAGATTTCCAAAAGCCAAGTCCATTTCCCTCGAAAGGTGGCACCAACATTGATAAGACCAAAAGGCATTGTCTTGTAGGCAAAGGTGCCCCAAGGAGTAGTAAAAGCGATTTGTCTTTGATCTGGGGTACTAACTTCCACTTGATTGTACCCAGAGAATCCATCTAGCATAGACAACATGTCAGAGCTTGTGACAACTTGCAAAACTTGATCCATCATGGGGAGAGGATAGTTGTCTTTTAGAGAGGCCTGATTAAATTTCCTGAAATCCACACAGATACGAATCTCATCATTCTTCTTCCTGACAAGCACAATGTTGGCAATCCATATTGAATGATGTATAGGTAACATAGTCTTTACCTTTAGTAACTTTTGGATCTCTTGACAATAGTGCCAAAACCTTTAGATTGTATTTCCTTTGTTTCGGTGGAATAAAGTGTTGCATCTCCTTTTGTTGAAAAGCCTTGAGATCATCATATGAATAGGTAAGAACATCAACATATTTTTAAAATAGGTTTATTGTTTTCTTCTTCTCTTCTTGAGTGCAACATTTTCCAATATTCACTATCTTGGGTTCATAGATTCCCAATATTAACCTTTTCACATTTAGCAGATTGCCAAGATCCTTAGGAAGCTTTATAATTAATGTACCTATCATGCTTATCAAACAAATCTTCCAAACTCACCAGCCCTTTAGGGATCTTGTTACCTTTCAATTTGATGCGAGTCATCTTGATCCATCTCTTCCTTGATATCTCCTTCATTAGAGGGCACATACTCTCTAGGTAAAGTATCACTTCCTTCAAAATAAAATTGATAAAAATTATCCTTAAGCTCTAAGAAAGAAAGCAAATGTTGATAATCATTGAAAACCTTCCAATTTCTTGCATTATCTGGTACAATGGGCCTATGAATCATTTCAATGGTGAATTTATCCCGAGAGAAATCTGGGTGAGGAATCAACAAAGATCCTAAGACAATTTAGAGAATCAGCTCTAGTGTTCCTTTCTCTTGCACAACTTCAATGGGGAAAGCATAAAGAAACTCAATGGAATCCCAAACAAGATTTCTATAATGCTTCAACCTCCTATTCTTCACTTGGAAAAGATCCCTAACTTGTTTCACAATCAGCTCTGCATCTCTATGGGCACACAGATTCTTCACTCCCATTTCTTTTGACATATGTTCAACCCAAGTATGAGTGCCTCATAATCAGTTTGTATTGTTAGTATTTTCAAAACAAAGCTTGAATGAAAAAGGATGAATCTTCCCTTCTGGAGAGGTTAGCATCACACCAGCCTAGAACCAAATGAAGAGTAGTCTATATCAAATTCAAAATTCTAAATTCCATTGGGATAATTAATCACTCCCTTAGGAAGATTTGGATCATCTTCTAACATGATCATATAGTTACCATGACCTATATCTTCATAGAGTATATGTGATTTTGAATCATCAGTATTTTACACAATGTATTCAGTCTATTTCTCAGGTAGTAGCTTCTTCATTTTTCCATTGATCAAGATCAAAGTGTGTGGCCAATCCATCTAAATTTCACCTCCTACCTCCTTATAGAAATTTCTACTTAGCAACATCCCATATGAGGGAGGAATATCAGCTACCAAAATAGTGGCTAAGACCCTTTTCTCTGGAAAATAAGCAAAATCTACTTGTGTATCTTTAATTCTTCCAACCAAAGGAACTTCTCTACTCTCCATGGAATAACAGGAACCAAAGGTACGTGTTAGAGTTAGGCCCAAAGCATGAGCTACTTTTGCAAGCATTACATTGTCTGATGCTCCCGATTTATGACACAATTACTAAATTTATGGTCAGCTATGAGCAGAGTCACATAGAAAGGTTCAATTTTCTCATTAGGGGAAGTGATTGTAGCCACAAGGCTTGGTTGAGGTGAGGAAGAGGGAGTGGGAAAAATACCTTTATAAGTATTGGATGAAGCTTTGGATTTGGAATTGACAAAGTTTACCATTTTAGCAAATACTTTTGGATGTGTTTGGTAAAACTCTGCCTCTAAAATTTAGATTTTGGTCTTTTTGAGGTGATCAAATCCTTGTATTTCTTAGCAGGCTACATCACTTTTTCATTTTTTTCATTTTCTCCAGAGTCATAACAACATATGACTCACTATTCATCTCTGTCACTCTTTCATCATATTCATCTCCATCATCCATACCTTAAGTGGTAAGAAAATGAACTTGAGATCCACCAAGCTCCTCCATTATTCATCAACCACTTCTTCTCGGGTTCTTCATAGAGTTCATTAAACTCCTCATCATTAGCTTTTTGAACTTCACAAGTTGCATTGATGAAACCTTGATGGGTGGGCCTTGAATAGCCAATCTAGTCTAAGAAGGAAATAAGTTCCCGGGCTGAAAATTCTTCCTTGGAATATCTTAGTAAGGAGTATGTTGAGCCAATTGTTTCTTGATAGCAATGAGATAATTTGAAAGATTCTATACGAATTGATTAGAATTGGCTCTAGGGGAAGAGGAAGAAGAAGATGCTTTATATTTGGAGGATTCTCTTTTCAATTTACCAGAAATGATTAAATCATCCTCAACACTGATAGCCAAACATTGATCAACATCCAAAGTTGTAAGGTTAGCTCTCCTTAGTGCATAAATCACTTCCGAGTAAACGGGCATTGAGGAAGAAACACTTTTGGATTTGATCCACTAGACGAGTGTTCTATGGAATTTTATGAATGAGCTTGTTGAATTTGGCCACAAATTCTCTCATGGGATCGAATGGTTCCTTCTTGATATGAGAGATTTGAGCTAATAAAGCATGCACATCTTCAACAAGTTTGAAACGTTTCTCAAACCGAGTTGTCATGGTGTTCCAATTAGTGATCGACCCAACATGAAGATGATAGAACCAATCAGCAACATTGTCCTACAATGTCTCCACAAAAAGCTTGATAGAGACATCTTCATGTTCAACCCCAAGAATCCCACATGCAATAATGAAGGCTGCAATGTGTTCATCTAGATGAACCTTCCCATCACCCCAGAATTTGGGAAAAATTTTCTTGTTACCCCTAGGTAACTCATGTAATGGTTGAGGAAGAGCAAGAGGCCCAACCTATTGTCCCCAAGGAAAAGGGGCTGCCATCTTTGGAAAAATTGACTGAAGGGGAACTGAAACACCAAAAGTATTAAAGAACGAAGATTAGGACTGATTTGTTCTTGAGGAATGCTATTCTTGGAATTTATATCTTTAATAGGAGGTGTGCTTGTAGAATGAGTTCTTTTGTTCCTTATTGTTGGAAGAAGAGAGAAGTTTTGTTGTTCCAGATTTTGAAAATGGGAATCCTCTACCCCGAGAGCTTTCTTCCCATGTGTATACCGTAGATTCGCCAGACCAAAAATGATCTTGAAGTTGTTCTTTTACAAAGGGATCCGTTTGAAATGAATTCCCTAGTAGAGTCACTAAAAACTGTTGGGTTTGAAAATTGTACTTTAACAAACCATAGTCAAGGGATAACAAGTCCCTCCTCTTTACAGGGAGAGGTTACCTTATTGAAAGAAAGCATCAAAGCTTATATACAAATGTAAAAATTTCAAAGTGTGGATTCCTGATATTTTGAAATGTTTTATGCCCAAAGATCATCAATACGAAAGAATGAAAGAACTAAGGAGATGAGAGAGGAAGAACATAACAATACTTTCAAGAAATATAGATAGCAGAGTATAACCTTATATGTATTGAGCAAGGGAGATGCATAATAGAATCATTCACTTTCATAACAGATATAATTCCACAGACACAAAGTTCCAAAAATCATATAAACAAGAACACAAAGTTTCTTATCATAAAAGATTAATGATCTACGGATTTCAGACAAGGAAATAAGGAATAACAGATAGAAACGAAGAGAAAATTCCTCTGTATTGATTAATTTCAAATCTATAACATTTCAAGAATGTCAGGATCCAACCCCCATAATGACATGGAGAAGCCATTAAATAATCCTAAAAAATGGTTACATTCGGTTTCTTGGTTCTTGCAGAAGTGTTAATGGTGGCAAAAAATGATGCTCTGTAATGCAACCGTTAAACCTATTTTGTAACTTCAAATATGAGCCGTCCACGTGGAAAAGATCTAAACTAAAGCGGCATGAGGGTGCCTTTTGTATTTTGTGACTTTGTAGAGATTTTACATTTTTACATTTTGGCCCACCCATCCGCTTTTGATATGGGCTTGACACGTGGCTTTACTTGAGTGGGGACAGTCGCGGCTCACTTTTACAATTTTAACTCTTTTTAAAGAAAATATCGAAACTCAAAGTTCTCCACCGACCCGCCTCCCCACTTTGACTTTTGATGTGGGCTCAACATTTGACTTTATCCCTTGGCATGAACGGGCCATGGGTCACTTTATAACTTTAAGCCCTTTATGGAAACAAAGCCAAAATTCCCAAATTACTCCAACGCAGGACCGCCTTCCCGCTTTGACTTTTCAATGCACGAGGCATTAACATGTGGCTTCACACGGGAACCAACGGGGTTGTGTTTCACTTTATAAATTTACGCCTTTTTCCATAATGCCTCAAAACATGAAAAGGGCCCGCCTTTCTACCTATGACCAATCAAGATCCTTCGGGGCCACGAGCCCAATTTGTGATTTGCTAAAAAAACCAAAAATGACAAGTTCACAAAAAGAACACATCCTGCTGCATCCAATTAGAGATGTCCACGTACTCATGGATGTTAGGATAGAATTTTAGGCTCGTAATTCACGAGTGTGGAAAAATGAAAATGAAAAGGAAAACCCCATCGTTTACACTTGAATTTCAAATTGTTCTCCATGGAATGAGAAACTGCAAACAATACTAGGCTCAAGTGATCCACAACCAAAGAGAAGGATTGAAAACAACATTCGAATGAAGGAAAATATTTTTAAGCAACCAGATGGGGAAATAGAAAATACTTCAAACTGCAAAGACTAAAGAATTTTCAAGCGAAAGGGCGAGATTAAAACTGAGCACCCACGAATTCAAAGCACAAATTTATCCAAGGCACCAACTCAAAATTTTGAAACTTGACTTTGAAAGTGAGGAGAATTTTGAGGGTGACAACAAAGCCCACTTTAGCAGTCCGTTGTCACGTTGAGCCATAAAAAAGTGACGACTTATTTGGAGTCAGACCCTTGTTTTTTGAACAAGGAAAAGAGTCCACTTGAGTTAGATATAAGTGTATTTCATCATGGAATTAAAATGAAATGTCACTTAGCTTGGTTTCTTTCTCACCTTTGGAAGAGGAAAAACTCTACCCAAGTGGCGCTTAGTTTATTTTCATATTTTGATCTATACCCTTGCATTCTCGCTTGCCCATTTAAGGTGAGAAGGAAGCATACCCCGCGAGTCTTATCAAAGAAAGTATTCACCACTTTTTTGTCCGTTTATGCCCATCCATGTTTGCTTTTGGGTTGTTAAATGTCTAAATTATGAAAATATGATTTCGTATTTTTGATAATCCTTTAAATCTAGATTTCAAGCTTGTCTTCATTGCTATAATTTTAGTTTGCCATTATTTCTCCTTAAGTTGTTATTTTTGCTCGCATTCCATCCCTACAATTTTGGTACTTACATCGTGTTTTCAATTTTGTGAGAACTTGGTATAAGTCCCTTTATTATATGGTTACGTTGCTTACACATAACTAAGAACTTCTTTCTATACTCATACTTAGTTTCGGTTCAACGCGTCATCTGAGTCTGTTGAGAGAGTGTCAATATTTCCTTGTATATAATGCGATAACATCATCTTGATACTAACACCTTGCTTGCTTCGTTAACGTATCGGGATAATTTTGTTAGGATATACACATTCACAACTTCCATTTTTAGAAAACTTAGGTTTCATCAGCATTTAAACTAGTCTTAGTATATCTCATGGAGAGATCACGTCAATATCACTTTGGTACTTAGGCCTTGTTAGTACTCTAACTCGACCTACGTATTAATAGGGTATTATCACTATCCACTTTGAACCCTTCATTGGAATCATAGTTTAGGGTATAGTCTTGCTAAATGATAGTTTGAGTGATTGTTTGATTTGTTAGAATGTTCATATGATTTTTCTTTCAACGAAAATGACTGCATAGCATTACATCTAGAACACACTGGGATATTTCAGCATTACATCAAACAACTTACACAACTTATGCCTAGGTTCATATGAATTTGATGATATTTAGACAAAACTATTATAACTTTGACTAGTAATGCCAAGAATCACGAAAATTTCATCCAAACTAAATGAGCTCGACTTAGGAGAAAATCCTTTTGAATCCTTCCCATTTAGTGGCAACAACTTAGCACCTCTCTTTTCACAGGTCAAAGACATAGAGTTGTTGATTGATCATAGTGGAGAAGAATCTAATTCTCATGAATAACAACATAAGTTAGATCTAGGTTGATTTCACAAGCTCCTTTATTATAACATAGATTAAGTACTCGCAAGAGTCCTATAATTAGTGGCTAAGCTTCCACAAGAACACAAAGTGGAGACTAAGATCATCAATCGTAAAATGGATCTTGAATGACCATCCTTCTTAGACATGGATAACACCTTTTATGTAGGGTATGCCTCTACTTCCAGGAAAGATCACCACACCATTGAAAGATACCCATCAAAGCTAATTAGATATTTACGGAGACCTTATTACAAGGCTTCACGTAAAGTAAATATTGAGCATGAGCGTAAGGGCTCACCGCCTCCTAAGTTTGACGAGGAAGATGATCCTTTAGTTGAAGAAGAGATCCTTCAAAAGCAAATATTAAAACTAAGTCAAAAATTAGCAAACTTAGGCTCTTCAAGTAGGAACATGCATAAAGACAAACTCAAAACCAAATCTAGTGAGTTCCACTTTGATCCATATGATGACACAACTTTTAAAGTGGCTAAGGTAAATAGACCAATATCACCTACCAAAGAACAACTCATTCAACAAGAATTACAATCAATGAAGGACACGCTTACTACACTACAGGAAGGAAACATAGGACACAATAGGAAGTACCTATATGAAGAACTATGCCCTTACCCCTTTGATAAAGACATGTTGTGAAAAATGTTTCCAAAACATTTTTCCATTCCTAAGTTCGATAAATATAAAAGAAAAGGTGATCCTTGTGATCACATCAAGGAATTTTATATGGCTTGTCAAGAGGTTGTGTACAATGATAATTTCTTAATATGACTCTTCCCTCACAACCTAGGGGAACTGGCATTAGAATGACTCTTTAGTATACCTAATCGATCCATTACAACATGGCCCGCACTAGCGGAAAAATTCATGTGCAATTATTTCTTTAATATGGAGAATGATATCATGATGAATGAACTTTGCAACACAAAGTAGAAACCCAATGAGACCTTTGCAAGCTTCTTACAATTATGGCATGGATTGGAAAGTCGTTTCCCACATGCCTTGCTAGAAAAAACATCTAGTAAGCTTATTCAGTCCTAACCTAAACCTAGAGATAGCCTTCCATTTACAAATGCATTGCAGCTCTAACTTCAAAAAATTTATGGAGAAGGATAGTCAAATCGAAAAATATCTCATCGTAAAAGGCACACTTAAACCGGTCATAGAGGACAAAAATGAAGGAAAATCCTTAGATAAACCAAAATTCTTCAACAAAAATACATGTAATTGGTGACAGAATTATGAACTCTAAAAGAATCCAAACCGTATAGACTAGTTCACTTTTAAATCTCTCACAAGTACCTCGCCCAAAGGCACCCACCGAATGCACGTTTACACCTCTAATGGAATCACTATCGGTCATAATTAAATAGCTAGATGAAATGAATATGGTGTAGTAACCAATCATGAAAATACCATATCCAGAGGATGCTCCAAAACCCAGTTGGTTCAAAGAGCATGAGTACTATGATTTCCATCGTGTTAAAGGACAAAAAAACATATAGGTGCTTGAGACTATGAAATTATATACAAGACCTCATCGAAGAGGGAAAAATCATCGTAGATTCTCCCCCTAACTCAAGACAAGGTCCAAATGAGAAAATGGGTATCTTCAAAGAGCCCTTTCCTAACCATGCAGATAAGAAGAACATGAAGCTAGATCACGTAAAAAAATTCCAATGACTATAGGACTGTTACTTATGTTTATCCAACTAATGATAGTCCCTTTGACTCCCTTATAGGATGTATCCATTCATTTGATGAACAGGTCAATACTATTAGGATCTTAGAAAAATGTTGTGTAGTAGGGACGCAATGCACTCGTTTGATCATACCAGATCCCCTACTTGTCCCTCAGGAAGGTCAATATAATTTAATAGAACAGTTAGAGAAGACACCCACTAGGATATCGATCTTAGATCTCCTCAAAATATCTACTGCTCATAAAAAAATATTGTATAAAACACTGTAGAGTTCAGGAGTCTCCACAGATGTATATCCCATGCACCTTCAAGCCATGATTGCACACCTTTACTCCAACGATGATATCACCTTTGATCACGTTGTAATCCCGTAATGACCCAGAGCATAACTTACCCCTATACTTAGAAGTAGTTGTTACCCATTGTAAGATCAAGAGAGTACTTGTGGACAACGGATCCAATCTAAATATTTATACTTTAAAGCTAGTTAAGTAGCTAGGCCATTCAGAAATGGATCTAGGGGGAAAAACTATTACAATCACAACTTATGATAATGAGGAGTGAGAGTCAAAGCAGTACTATAGTAGTTCCAATGGAAGTAGGGCCGAATTTTCATGATACAACATTTCATGTCCTTGAATTGGATCTTTCATATAACATGCTCTTAGGATACCCATGGATCCATGCCATGTAGGCCATTCCTTCAAATTTCCATTAGTGTATCAAGATGTGCCATGAAGGACAAATAGTCACCATTTAGGGTGATCTAGAACCATTCATGCATTGTATAGCATTGCACAATTTTTCTCGTGTAACTTATGAATGCCCTTCTCAGATATTTTTATCTCCTTACAAACAAAAGCTATCAAGGAATGTGTGGATCTATATTCACTCACTCCTTGTAATCAATAATTTCCTTTGTTGGTCAACCCTTTCACATCATGGGAGGAAACTTTGGTAAAGTATGGCCCAAGTGACCAATTCACTTTTCAATAGGACTTATTAATATCGGATCTGTCTATGTCATCTAGAACATGTTGTAAACCCTACTTTCAGTTCAAGAGCACTTGGGATAAGTTCCCTAAACCATTGGAGAAGTTCATCCCTAGTGGTCTCCTATCTGAGGAAAAGATGTTAGAAGATCCCACTAGTAGAGTACCTGAGGGTACCATGGCTTCATGCCATCATGTCTGCACAGTATATTAAAGGCCACCGTATGATGTATATCATGGGTTATAATGGATTTGGATGTGGTATCAATGTGCAAGGATGATTAGAACCCATTCCTATCCCTCGTTTCAAATCTAACAAACATGGTCTTGGAATAAGACCTCATGACGATCCACCCTTTGAGATTGATGCCACCTCTTTCAAACGTGAGGATGACTCATCTCATTCGATAGCGACGTAGATTCCCAATATAGCCTCTACAAGGATCTTGCCTCCAAAGAACCTATTCCCGATTAAGTTTTTTTACCTTATTTGGATCCAATCCTCAAACCAATTGCCAAGTAGCCCTTGTATATCCTAAACTTGTAGCTTGGGATCAAAAATTTCACATGCCAATCGATTTTATTCCAACTAGGGATCACAAGAAAGGATTTGAAATTCAACTAGATTCCTGCGCATAATTTGGAGAAGAGGAAGAGATGTGTGGATGCTTGAATAAGAAGGTCATAAGAAAAAGTAAGAATGCTTCAGAGAAGCCTTGTGTAAAGAACCAATGCAAGTTTCATAGCAACAAATCTTTTGAGGCACTAGTAGATAAACAAAATGAAGAACCTATAGAAAAAATGGTATACCCATTCAAAGATGATGATGAGCCACCTAAGGAGGTTGATCTTACTCTTCCCCCAATCCTACGTGGATGGAAGATACTTCTAATATTCTTGTTGAAGAAATGATCAGTGTCAACATTGGCTCAAAAGAGGAACCTAGAAAGATAAAGTTGAGAGCTTCACTCTCAACTCAAGAAAAAATGTTTTTGTGGAGTTATTAAGAAAATATGCGAGATATATTTGCACGGTCATACAAAAATATTCTTGGTTTGGACCCAGAATTGGTCGTGCACAACCTTGTTATACACTTAAATGCCAAACCTATCAAGAAAAAGTTGAGAAAGATGCACCCCAAAATTGTACTACTTGTCAAAGAAGAACTGGAAAATTTATTAGCTACGATTTCATTCAACACATTGACTATACGGATTGGATATCCAACATAGTCCCGATTCAGAAGAATTCGGTTGGCATAATGATCTGCACAAACTTCCATGACATCAATAAATCATGTCATAAGGATGAATTCACCTTGCCTAATATTGATATGATTTTTTATTCTACCACTGGTTATGAAATTTATCCTTAATGGATGGTATTTCAGGTTATAACTAGATCTAAATTGCAAAGGAAGATCAGCATAAAAAAACTTGCATCACCCCTTGGGGACATTTTGTTACAAGGTCATGTATTTTGAACTCAAGAATGTTGGGGCCACCTATCAACACATAATGACGGTCATCTTCCATGATATGATGAATGACATCATGGAGGATTACATTGATGATATCTTAGCAAAATCCAAAAGTAGAGGAGAACACCCTGAAGTGTTGAGATGTATTTTTCAACGTCTCGAGATTACAAAGTACGTTTGAACCCTAAGAAGTGTGTCTTTGACATTTTGTCAGGAAAGCTCCTAGGTTTCATTGTTTCATAGAGAGGAATAGAGGTGGTTCTGTAAAGGTTACAACTATCACATAAATGCCTCCACCTACAAATCTCAAACAAATGAGAAGTTTACAAGGAAAGATACAGGCAATCCGTCATTTTATTTCATAGCTTGCGATAAGTGCCATCCCTTTACACATCTCCTCAAGAAGGATGTTACGTTCAACTGGGGACTAGACTGTCAAAATGCATTTGCACTACTTAAATAATACCTTGTCAACCCCCATACTCATCTTTGTCTACCCTGTGTGAACCCTCCTATTATACATTTCAACTACCCGGGACTATGCTAGTAGAAGGTATACTTATTTTGATACGAGTTTGATGGCTGAATGGTAATGGCATTTGATCGAAGGATGGTGTTTTTGCCACGTGAGTGCTTTCTGGAATGCTTTCATGAGTGCAATACCTATGGATCTATCCTGGTGCTAGCTATGGATGTCTGGGTGCATGAAAAGACTCTAGTTCTACTTGTATGCAACTCTCTTCTCATCTCCTTGATCTTAGAATGTGCCAACCCAAAAACAAGGTTGTTAAGGTGAATAAATGGTAACCGATGGCGGTTTCGGTTTATTGGCGTTGGTTTAGGGGTGACTACCATCGAGTTAAGGTGGGATTCCCTAGGTTTACTAAAAATGGCAGATCTCACATCTTTTGGATCAGGTTCATTCCTTTATCCACAGATCTGAATGGATGTTGCATTTTTATGAGCGGGAAGGTGGTTAGAGGGATAATAGGCATTGATTTTTAGGGTTGAACTAAGTCTTAGCTCATTAAGGTAAGTGGGACCAAGTCTTAGTTAGTTATGGAAACATGCCAAGAATAGGTCTAGGGTGAGGTGGCTAGGTGAGGTGGAAATTAGCTTAATTAAAATAATTAAGTAATGAATATTGTGAGGATGGGTATTAATTTAATTAAGTTAATTAAATTAATATTAATGTGGGGTGGAAGGGGCCATGGTTAGGTGAATATGTTTGAGTTGGTTATTTGACGGGGGGACCAAGGGAGTGTGACCCAATTTTGGTGTCTACAGTTCTACTTGAATGGATAGTAAATTTGAGAACTTCTGAAGTGTTAAAAATAAGCATAGAAACAAAGGAATGGCTAAGAACACAAAGGGGTTATCAATCGCCTAATAATTATTTTTTGTTTAGTTCTAAATGGGAGTCACCTAGCATATGACTTAGTGACCTTCCATTCATTAATAGTTCCTTATATGATAAACCCATGGATGTTTTCAAAAGCGCCTTAAAAAGATAGGGGTAGTCATCAATCCTAGTGAAGGGTGTGATGTGATTTCTAAGAAACTTGAAATTCATATAGATTTATAGGTCATAACATGAATTTACAAATATATCTATCATTATAAATGGAACCCAAGTAATAGTGTCTCCCTATATACAAGGATCGAGGACTACTTTGGGGTCAGTGTGTAAGGATTGGACATTCAGAATCGACATTTCCTGCTTCAAAAGATCAACAGATGAAAGACATCAAATTATGATGACTCTCTTTGAATTTTCTTCCTACAAAATTGATGAACCCTTTTCAGTTGAATACTCTCTGTCAATTACTAATAAGAATGGGTAAGAAACAGAACATTACAATGAGTGAAATATTTCCCATGCGATGGGAAAAAGAAGATAGTTGTATTGGGTAATATTTCTTTACCCTGAGCCTTGAGCCCTAAACCCTAAACCTTGAGCCCTAAACCCTAAACCCTAAAACCCAAACCCTAAATACTGAGCCCTAAAACCTAAACCTTAAACCCTAAACCCTAAACCTTAAACCCTAAACCTTAAATTCTAAACACTAAACCCTAAACTATGAAACCTAAACCCTGAACCCTAAGCCCAAACCCTAAACCCTAAATCTTAAACCCTAAACACTAAACCCTAAACCTTGAGCCCTAAACCTTGAACCCTGAACCTAACACCTAAACCCTTAACCCTAAACCATAAGCCCTAAACCCTAAACCCTGAACCATGAGCTCTGAACCCTAAACCCTAAGCCCTAAACCCCGAACCCTAAGCTAAAAACCTAAACCCTAAACCATACACACTAAATCCTAAACCCTAAACCCTTATCCCTAAACCTAAACCATGATCCCTAAGCCCTAAACCCTAAACCCTAAAACCCAAACCCTAAATACTGAGCCCTAAAACCTAAACCTTAAACCCTAAACCCTAAACATAGAATCCCTAAACCCTAAACCCTAAACCTTAAATTATAAACACTAAACCCTAAACCCTAAACTATGAAACCTAAACCCTAAACCATAAGCCCAAAACCCAAAACCCTAAATCCTAAACCCTAAACACTAAACCCTAAACCCTCTACCTAGCCACTAAACACTCAACCACGAGCCCTAAACCCTAAACCCAAAGGCCTAAGTCCTAAACCCTAAACCCCGAACCATAAGCTCAACCCTAAACCCTAAACCCTAAACCTTGAGCCACAAACATAAACCCTAAAACCTAAACCCTAACAAATAAATCCTAAACCCTAAACCCTTAGCCCTAAACCCTAAACCCTAAACCCTAAACCCTAAACCTTGAGCCCTAAACCCTATTCCCTGAACCCTAAGCCCTAAACCCTAAACCCTAAATCCTAAAACCCAAACCCTAAATATTGAGCCCTAAAACCTAAACCTTAAACCCTAAACCTTGAATTCTAAACACTAAACCCTAAACCTTAAACATCATTTTAGTAAGGATCTCATTTTAGTAAGAAACAAACATGCATCATAGAGCTGATTCATGGTCACTAAAGTGAATTATCAACCAAATTTCAAAATTAGTACCAATTCAAGTAGTGGTAGGGCCAAAATCCAATCCAAAAGGTCAAAACACCTACAAAACAACTATATGTTTTCACAAAACAAAGACCGACTACAATATATATGGCTTGAAAGTTTTAGGTCATTACGAGATTACGAAAATGAGTAAGTACTGACTAGATTAGATTTTGAAAAACTATCTTTTAGATTATCACTGTCAGAACTACAAGACCATTTACATCAGGTGTAGAGTGACCCTACTTTATTATATTTAGTAAAATAAATTTAAAATATAAGAAATAATAAAAGTATATTCTTTAATAAATATGGCTCCTTCCATTTCTACAAAAATTATAAATTTAGTAATACTTTTATTATTTCTTATACTTGACATTTATTTTACTAAATATGGCTCCTTCCCCCTATGAACATCATATAGAGAAAAATTGTACACATTTTGTGTTCATAGAAACATGTACGCGTTATAACATGAACATGTTATAATGCGAGCACATTATAACGTAAGTGCATTATAATGCGTGCGCATTTTAGGTTCGTGAAATCTTGAGCGTAGGAAAACATAACGTGATCACGTTATGGCAAAACGTGATCACGTTTCACTCATTTTTCAGGTTTTTGTCCACTTTTTGGCCCCCCCAACTTGGTGCATTTACCTAATAAGATCTCTTCTTGACCTCATAGTCATCAATGCAATCCTCCTAGTAGTCTTCAAATGATGATAAATGATGTTAGGATAGTTGGAGATTCTTCCCAATAAAGTTATTGCTATCAAAACAAGCTCTCGTCTGGTAAGGATGAAAATTGAATAGGGAAATAATCCTTTCAACATTGTGTGCATCAAGGGCTAATCTACATGTGAAATTTCCCAAAGTTATGGGAAATGTTTACTAGAGATATTTTTATTGCTGCAAGTCCTGTGAATTAGGTCTATTTGTCTATAAAGATCAACTACAATGACCTTATCACTGCAATAAATTGGGAGTTTGTATAAATCTCCCTGAAACCCATTTGTTCAAAAGTAAGAGAACTTCCTGAATTAGATGAATAAGCTGCCATAGACTAAAATTAATTGCATTACATCCTAGGATACTCTATTTTTCACATCCCCCTCTAGGAACCTCACCAAAAACATCGTGAAAGCATCATTGACCCTCTTATGGTGGATATTTTTATTTTCATGAGTTAATCATGTATAAAAATCATATATAGCCAAATTTTGTCTACTTTCTTGGCTTGGAAAACCAATCCATATTATGTAGCCAACTATAGTGTATATCAAGTAGGGGGTCATGTAGAATGTTTTTGTTTGGTGTACCTAGGTGAGTTGCTAAGTCAAATGATCACAAATTATTTCTCCCTAATTTAATGGTCCTCTTATTTTGACACTTAGCTAATATTTGACAATCATTGTTTGGTACTTGACAGGAGTGAGATCAAACTCCCTTTGAGCTTCACCTTGGTTAGAAACTTGAAACCTTAAAAGTTGAAATTCACATGGCTAGGTTGATATGGTGAGCATCCAATTATCCAATGACTTTTCCCTTAGGATCCTTCAGTTCTTTGGTTTGAGGATGAAAGTAAAAGGCACATGCTAGGATTATACCTACACACTGAATTGATGTAGGAAACCCTCCCACATGAGATAATGCATTATTCACAATACTTCAAGCTAATAGGGTTAGGTTTTCATATTTCATCCTAGCCCATAAATCATCTAAATTCATGTGTTTTACATCACTGTCTCCTATTTCAGGAAAAAGTTTTCAAGTGGGGAGATATACTTGTATCCAACATACTGAAACTTCAGTGTGATAAGTTGGATAGGAATTAGGGAAAAAGTAATGGTTTATAGTGGGTTTTAGGGGATATGAGGGGAAGAGCAAAAAAACCCAAACAATTGCCAAAGTGGATGAAATAATGATGAAGTTACTCACCTTTTAGATGTAGATGAAGGTGAATGTTTAATGTTCCCAACACCACTAGAATTTTTAAATATAGTTGAGAAATGATGGAGATATGAGCATAAATTCACCTTTGCATGTGGGAGGAGGAAGAGGGCACAATAGGACAATGGAGAAGTTTTAACGAAAATGTGAGAAAATATAGAAGATTGGTGAATTTAAATGGACAATATTTTCTTTGAACTCACAAATCTCCCACATGACTTGTTAAAATAGTGGGTCATACAAAATAACACATGATGGCACACATTTAACTCAACTATCATTCGTATTTTATGCATTTGCAGGGATAATCGTAAATGAGAGGAACAAATGGAACACACTTTTCCTAGCTCCCAATTCTCATATATTAATTTTAGTGTGGAGAAACCAGAGTTGCGGGAGGCGAGGGAAGCGAGGAACAATTCCTAGGGTTCTCAAAGTACCCAAAACATCCGATATGCTTGAAAGGTGAGAGAGGATTCGGGAGGAGTGGGTGAATGGCGAATCGAAGGCCTAAAGGAACATGGTTGAGAGTTTCGTTGGGGCCCAAAGTTGTCGACATAACCGACGAGGTGGGAAAAGGTGGTGAATTGGTGATGTTGAGGAAATGATGAATAAAGGGAAGTAAGGAATGGTACCGAATGTACCTAGAGTGCTCAATATACCTGATTTTCCGACAAAAGTGAAGAAAGTGGCAAAATTGGTAATGTAGGGAACATGAGGAACAAGGGAATAGTTCCTCATGTTTCTTAAATGACTGATTTATCTAATTTAGACCATAACAACCACAAAAATGAATAAATCCCAAAATTTCCCTCTTCAAACTTGACACACAAAAGGCAATGCAACTAAGAGGAGCAAGGTACTTAACCAAAATTCATTTTTTTGAAAATTTCACATTTTAGGTCTCATGAAAATAGTTGGCTCTTTCTAGGGCTTGACTTGGTTTGAAACAAAGTACAAACAAGGAAAAGAAAAAACTCCAAAATTTCATGGTTCACAAGACCAATGCCTTATCCATTGGGAAGAATATGGATAGACATACAAAATAAAAACAAAAACACACAAGTAAAACCAAGAAAAAATCCAAAAAAAAGACTATATGAAAGGGATTGAAACCCACTCAATATTTGTAAAACTTGAGATACTACCCACTATATGGAAATGGGAGAGAATTCCCATCCATATAGCTAAATAATATGAATTTTAACCATAAAAGTGTCGAATTTGAAATTGACCAAGCTAAAGGGAGTTGAACTTACCATGGCTCCCGCGAGGATCCCTTCTTTTATCCCGGAGCGAAAAATATATCCAACGTAGAAGTCGGGGATTTGTATTTTTGTCAAAAAGTTATTTAACCTTTTGTTCATGAGCCGAGAGGTGATCAACCACCTGAGTCCTTTATTCTTACAACTTCGTAGGTACATAATCCTCTTTTCAAGAGCATCATTGAATTATCCATCCTCAATGGGTCTTAGCTAAGTGTAAGGCCGGTAACCCAAGAGTAAATGGAAACGAGAATACATCTTGTAAATCGGATAAAATGGAGACATTCCAATAGCTCTCTGGGTGTTATACAATCATCCCAAAGAGCATCATATAAATTCTTATGCTAGTTCTATTGTGATTCATCAACCAACTTTCTGACTATGGTTACCAAATTTTTGTTGGTTGATTCAAATTTCCTATTTCCCTATGGGTAATAATCTGAAGAATTTGAAAGGGAAATTTCATATCCATAAAAAAATCTATAAGCTTATAGGAGGAAACGTTAGGAGTATTATTTGTTCCAATTTTGTTAGGAACTCGAATCGATTTTCCTTGATGAAATAACAAATGACTTCAAAAGTTATTTTCTTGATTGGGATGGCCTCCACCCATTTTATGAAATAATACATTGTAGTCAAAACATGGGCATTTCCTACACTAGAGTTTGGATTGAGAGTTCAAATGAAGTTTAATCCCCATTGCTAGAAAGGTTCCTTGATCACTGCAGGATTCAATGGAAGAGTTGCCAACTTAGGTTATCCAAAAAATGTCTAAAAATCTTTGCACTTTGAGACCCATTTAGCTGCATCTTAAACAGGGTTGGCCAATAATAACCAAATCCAGATAATTATGTGAGTGTCACAAGAGAGAAGAAATGTCCCTGCAAGCTTGATCATGGTAGGCCCTTAACAACCTCTTTTGTTGTTCCTTATCTACACATCTTAAGAAATGACCATCAATCCCTTTTCTAAAAAGAGAGTTGTCCCAAAGAACATACCTTACAGCTCAAAGTTTAATAACTCTCTTCTCTTTGACACCAATACGTGCGAACATTGCCCATATGTTAAGAAGTGAGCAATGATGGAATACCATTCATCTGTAGAACTTAGGAACAAAAAATGGGCATTTCAGCATGTTCATTGTTATTTGAATTTTCCTTTGAAATTTCTACAATTAGTTGACATAGACCCCCGTCCCTAAGACTATTTTATTAGGCTTAATATCAATTTCATACTCTTGAACCATTATAATCCAATTACTCCTTTTAGATTATAGGGTAATTATATTTTACCTAGGTTAATTATGCATTGCACATAGTTAGTTTGATAATTGTTTAATTGTTATATGGTTATATTTATTTATAACCTTCTATATTGTTTTATTCAAACATACGGGAGTTGTTATATTGTTTTAACAATACTATTGTTTGTATTGTTTCACGGTTGTACCCATGCAACCCATTTCTTTGTTTGTATATTGCTGTCCAATATGTATAAATATTGCAGCACATCTATTGTAAATTGATTTTGATCATTAATAAAATATTCTAGGCTTCCGTCCCTATTTTACATTAGAACCAAAATATTGCTGCATTAGGATAGACTTAAAAATTGTATACGGGATGAAAAAAATGGAATGGGAATTAAGAATATAGAACATGAATTACTTCACATCCTTGACTACAATGAAAGCATGCTTTTAAAGATAAGAATAATTTAACTCATGGGACTTAAGAACATATCTCACAAAATAAATTGAAAATTCACATCCTTCAAATTCTTTTAGACTAGGATGGTAGAAAGGGCGTGTTCGAGGCATAAAAATAAATGATTAAGTCTTTGTTAAAATCAAGGAAAACCAAAATAGGAGTCCTTGCAATGGCCTTATTTATCTCATCAAAATATTTCTTGCCCTTTGAGCTCCAATGGAAAGACTGCTTCTCTTTCATCATGTTGGCTATACTTCGATTCGGTTCAATAAAATATAGAATGAACCTTCGAGGATTTTTTTTCGAGAAGAAAGAGTGAACTCCTTTCTTACTTATGGGAAGAGAAATCTTCTAGATAGCCTACACTCTCTCTAGATCTATCTTGATTCCATCCCTTGAAATAATATGCCCAAGAAAATTCCCTTCCATAACTCCAAAAATATATTTCTTGGGGTTGAGAGATATGCCATGATCTCTACACTGTTGAAGAACAAGCTTAAGGTGTTGAAAGTGATCTTCCTTGTTCTTAGAAAATGGTAAGATCATCCAAGTAAACAACAATACACTTATTTTTTAGATCTCCAAAGGCTAAATCCATAGCTCTTTGGAAGTTGCACCTACATTGATGAGACAAAAGGCATTCTCCGATAGGCAAAAGTGCCCCATGGAGTTGTAAAGGAAATTTTGTGTTGGTCTTGGACATATACTTCAATTTGGTTATAACTTGAGAACCCATCAAACATTGATACCATTTACGAACCAGTTATAACCTAGAATTTGATCCCTCATGGGAAGAGGACAATTATCCTTTAAATATTCTTGATTTAGATTGCAAAAATCTACACAAATACTTATCTCCCCATTCTTCTTATGGACTGGAATAATATTGGCAATCCAAGTTGAATGAAGAATGTGAAAAATAATCATAGGAGTCAATAATTTTTGGATCTCTTGATAAATTGTTCCTACAATCTTAGGATTATACTGTCTCTATTTTTGCATGAAAGGTTTAATTCTTGACTTCAGGGGAATATAGTCATGCATTTATATTGGTGTAAAGTCTTTAAATATTTGTAATAATATGCAAGAACATCTATGTATTTCCTTAACAATTCAACTAGTTTCTTCTCCTCACAAGAACAACATTTCCCTATATTAACAAGTTTAGGTTCTTCATCATTTCCCAAGTTTACTTTTCATACTCGTATGACTGATCCATAATTTGTGACGTCCCGATTTTGACATAGCAATGATGCTTTTCAAATAGATCTTCTAGGATAACAAGGAATTTAGGTATTTTATTACCTTTCAACTTGATACATCCATCCTGATCAGATTCAGATTCAATACCTTCCTCGGTTGTGGATGAAAGTGAATCCCATAACCACTTCACTACCTTCAAAATACAATTGATTAAAATTATCTTTTAATTCGAGGAAAGAGATGAGATGTTGTTCATTATTGAACACTTGTAAATTATTTATGTTTTTCTAGGGACACGGGTCTAAAATCATCTCAATTATGAAGTTATCCTGAGTAAATTCCAGGATGAGGAATTAAAAAAACTCGACACTATGAAGGCATCCTCTCTTGAATTTTCATCTCTTATTACTAAATCAATTGAGAAGGATTCAAAGAGCTCAATTGAATCCCACACTTTATTTCGATAATTCTTCAAACTCTTATTCTTGACTTGAAATGAACCTCAAACTTTCTTGATTATAGGTTTTTCATCCCCTTATGCATGAAAATTCTTGATTCCAATCTCCTTAGCCATTGCTAGACCAAGAATAAGAGCCTCATACTCAGTAGTGTTATTAGTATTAGCAAACTGTAGCTTGTATGAGAATGGATGATTCTTTCCCAAGAGTAAAACAATAACTACCCTTGGTCTAGAATCGACTGTAGAACATCTACCATCAAACTCAAAGGCATAAATATCATTTGAAAAATCTTTAATGACTTCAGGGATATCTAATTCTAGACCAGACATTATCATGTAGTTACCATGTCCAATGTCTTCATACAAAATTTGTGCTTAAGGATCATCAATTTTAGACAATATACTTAGCTTGTCTTTCAGGTAACAACTTCTTCATTTCTCCCTTTACAGGATCAGCACATGGGACCATTTTATTTGGATTTATCCTCCTACATCTTGGAATTTTTTTCTTCTTAAGAGCATTCCATAAGAGGGAGGTATATCAACAACCAAGATATTAGCCTTAACTCTTTTCTTAGGAAAATTTACAAAGGCTACTTGGGCATCCTTTATTATTCCCACTAAAGGAACCTCTTTAGTCTCCATGGAATAACATGAACCAAATGTATGAGTAATACCGAGGCCTAATGCATGAGCTACTTACACATACATTACATTATCCAATGCTCCGGAATCAATAACACAATTGCTCAATTTATGTCCAACTATCAACAAAGTCACATAAAATGGTTCAATATTTTCAGATGTGGAGGGAGTAGAGGCCATAAAATTTTGTGGAGAGGGATATTTAGGAGTAGGAAAAAGTATGTTGGAAGAGGGAATAGTTTGAGAAAGTTTTGTATTTAAAAATTTAACTTGATCAAAAACATCTGGATGAGTTTGATAATACTCGGCTTCAAAGATCTAAATCTTGGTTTTCTTAATATGGTCAATTATATTGAAAGACCTTGAAGAAGAAGAATCTTCTTGACTGGACACAACATAAGTTTTAGGTTTATCAAATTTAGGAGTTGGAGGTTCTTTAAACAAAGGTGTTAGGGGTGGAGGGTATTTGAAGGTGCAAAAGTACTTAACTTCTTTTTAGAAGTAGAAGGGACATGTAATCCTTTTTTTGCAAAAATTGGGATCTCCTTCTTGTTGGATTGAAAAATATATTTCTTCTTACTTAATTTTTCTCTAGTCATGACTACATAAGATTCGTTGTTCATCTCTTCCATTGTTTCTTTGTGATCATCTTCTTCATATTCATAGAAAACATAACGATTGTGAGAATATTAAACCTCTTCATTGATTTTTTCAAGTTATTTCTTAGTCTCTTCTAATTCCTCTATAATGATTTCATCTTCTCGCTTCTTGAACTTCACAAGTTGTATTCACTAGGACTTCATAGGAGGAGCTTTGATGGCTAGCTTAGGCCAGCATCTCGTAGACAATTCCTTTCCTAAAAATTCTTCCTAGGAATATCTTTATAGGGGATATTATAAGAAAGCTACTTATTTATTGAAAACAAATCATTAGCCAATTTTGAACTAATTGATCAGAATTGGTTGGACTGAAGTGAAAGTCTTATACTCGGAAGGTTCTTTCTTTAACTTACCAGACATGATTAAGTCATCTTCAACACTTATGGCTAGTTCTTGATCTTCATTCAAATTTTCCAACTGTGCTCTTCTCAATGTGAAACTCACCTCAAGAAGTTGAGCATTGATAAAGAAACATTTAATATTCTTAGTGGTAGGTTGGGAAACAACTAGTATTTTATGAACCAATCTATTAAATTTTTCTACAAAATCCCTCATTGGTTCATAGGGCTCCTTCTTCATCTGGGATATTTGTGCCAAAAGTTACTGAGCATCTTCTCTTGGCTTAAACCTAGCCTAAAATTTAGATTTAATTATATCCCAATTGGTGATGGTATCATCCATAAGATGATATAACCATTCAATGAAATTATCTTGTAAAATTTCAATAAAAATATGATAGATACATCCTCATGTGCAACCCTAAGGACTCCACAAGCAACAAAAAATTCCATGAGATGTTCATTAGGGTGAACCTTAATATCTCCTCTAAATTTTGGAAAGTTATTTCAATTCCTTTTGGAAAATCATGGAGAGGTTGAGCAAGGGTTAAGGGACAAATATTTTATCCCCAAGGCACAGGTGCAACAATTATGGGAAAAATAGTTTGTAAAGGAAGGGTAACACCAACTAAAATCAAAGCTTGAGTTGTACTTAGTTTCAAAGGTGAACCAAGTTTCTTCTATGTTTGAGGTGTACTTATAGCCCTCTTGCCTTTAACCTTTCTTTTCGGAGATAACTCGAAAATAACGTTGTTGTTGAAACTAGAAAGTAAGATCTTTAATGCCATGAGCTCTTAGGCTTCGGTATATCTCTGTTCAATCAGTGTAGAAAAACCTCAGGAATGATTGCTATTCCAATGTGGTGAATAATATTTTGTGGGTATTATGATACGTGCCCCACGATGTTCGCCAAAAACTGTTGGTTAAAAAATCTATCGTTGAAGACACAAACAACTATTTAGGGGACAACAGTCCCTCCTCTTTAATGGGGAGGTTCCCTTATTAAGCCAAAAATATGGAACTCTAAAATATTTACAAATTTACAGACTAATAATCTTTAATGAGGATATTGGTGTGAATGAATAATCCCATGATTTTTAATACAAAAGATAGATTAAGAATTGAAAAGGTAGAATAACGCATCAACGAGGGTATGACAAGATAGACAAACTAGAGACACATAATTTTAACTAACTCATCAATCAAGGAAATGTGACTCCTCCTTAGTTTCACAAGATTTCCATAGGAATGAATAAATGAGAGGGAACAATAACAAAAATTTTAGATGATAAGATTGCAGATCTTATCATACTCTTGACATGTAAATGAAATTCAAAAACATACATGCCTGCATAAATGGAATTTTTCACTGAAAAAAGATACAAATTGAATCAAAGTTCACCAAATCTTGGCCCATGAACAAGAATACAAAGCTTTAGATTCCAAATAAAGCAAACAATATACCAACTGAAATATGAACAAGAAAAGAAGATAGAAAGAACAAGAATGGAGATAAGGAAGGGTTCTTCTTCTGTATTTCAAAATATGTGTTTCTTACATACAAAATGCACCAATATCTAAACCCCTTTTACAAATAAAGTGAAGCCTTATATAGGAAAAGGGGAGAGAATAACTACCCAAACTAACTAGTTGTCTTAATTAAGTGTTAAAACACTTAATTAATTGAATTACATTCAATGAATTTATATTACAAATTTTCTTTTTATACAATAAAGTCAATGAAAAAATAGAACGAAGCCAAAAGAAGATGAAATAGAAGGGACGACAGATGCAGGGAATTTGAGCTTCAAAACATGCATCCAGAATTTGGTAACTGCAGTTGATATCTTTGTATCTTTAGGTATAATGGTATTGGAGAGATTTGTCAACCAAATTCTAAGAGAGAATTCCATTTCCTTTTGTTCCACCATATTGAGCAAGTCCTTTTATTGATTCTATAATGAAATTGTTAAGCTTCACAATTCCTCCATATTTTTCTATTAATCAATTTTGCCTTGAACATTCTCTTTAATGAGTGAGTTAAAATATACTTTTATTTGATCAACATAAATCCTCTATGATGAATTTTCCTTGAACAAGTGGAAACTAAGGGCTTGCAAATTTGCAAAAATCACATCCTTCAAAGTCTCTCCCATATAAACCACATTTCATAGCTCGATTAAAGTTTATTCAAGGACCTTTATTCTCCATTCTACATTAAAAGTACAAGTCTTGGATAAATTACTTTTAGATTCATCAAAAATATTCTCGAAAAGAAGGATTTTCTCATCTGAGAGTCATGATTCGTAGAGATTTTGAATGACATCAGCCCAAACTTTGATTTCCTTATCAATATTGTCGATCCCTAAATTAATCTATTCTTGAGCTGAAATGATATTATCATAGGTCTTACATGATTCATTAATAAATTCCAATCCTGTGATAATAATTTTCTCCACCCAAGGCTCAAATGTCTTGCAAAGAGTGGCGTACTGTGGATTTCATTAATGCTTTCATATCAATATTAGCGGTGGTAGCGAAGTTGGTGGAAGTGTAGATAGAGGAGTTAGATCTAAGGGAGTTTTATCAGATGAGAGGAAAGACTTAATGAAAATTACAAATACTAGTACATGTTCCTCCAGTTGTTATTGAGTTTGCTTTCCCTTCTCAACTCTCTCAATAACCTTAGAGACGGTTTCCTTAAGGTTGTGCACTTCACCCTTGGGGGTTGATTCTCCCAAGGATATTCTTGTCAATTCAAAATATGAGATTGAAATGTATTTCTCATTCTTATCCTCTTTTGGCCTAGCAATTTCTAGAAATTGTTGTCCTGTAGAATCAAAGATAATATGAGAGGAAATATTGGCTTTCTTAGGAGGAGGAGAAGTGCCAAGAAGGGAAATCGCTACATCAAATGTTAGAACTCGAGTCCTAGATTGATATTTTCTCTTTTCTATTGGCTATCATGAGTTGAACGTAGGTGAATGAGTCTCCTGATGATGTTTCCAAAGGAGGAAATGCAAGGGAAATATGATAACTAGGAGGCTGAGGTATTGAAACCTCTGCAATGGAATTCATAAGAGAAGAAGAAGAAGGTCTTCTTATATATATCTTTGGTCTTGAAGCACTGGTATTTCCTAGATCAGGGGCAACTACTTCAACTACATCTTCTTCTTCATCACTTCCCCACTTTATTCTTATCCATCCTCTTCAACTTGTTTCTTTTCACCAACTTCATCATCATCTTGTTATGTTTGTTTAAGGGCTTCTCCACCTCCTAACTCCCGCGTTCTTTCTTTATCATAACCTTGTTTCAGGTTTTTCTACCTTATTTTCTCCCTCTTTGGAATTTTCTTTCTTAGTATAAACTTTGGTTCCAGAATCAAGAGGAGAGGAAGAAGTTTACTAAACAAGAGTAGCTTGTTGTGAAGAATATGATTCGTAAGAAGAAGCATTTTTTTGAGACTCATTGAATTCCTTAACCTTTTTTTTCAGCCAATGTCTTGGTCTTAAGAGAATAGGAGTATTAAGATCATCTGGAAATTAAGTCAATGATCAATGGTTGGAGATTGTCCTTTTCCTTCTATGATGAGTCAATGGTTGGAAATTAAGTGTACTGAATAGAATTTATGAATTTTGCACCTTTGAATATGTCTAAACCATCATTAGTCATTCCTCGGGTTATTGTATATAACTCGAAATATTTAATTTGTTGCAAGGATAATCTACCATAAGCTCTCCTCATAACCTCATAGTCATCGATGCAATCCTCCCAATAGTCTTCAAATTTTGGTAAAAGTTGATAGGATAGCTGAAGATTCTTCCCGATTAAGTTCTGCTATCAAAATAAACCCTCTTCTGGTAAGAATGCAAATTGAATGGAGAAATATTCCTTTCAACATTTTTTTCTTCCCAATAAAGTTCTTGCTATCAAAATAAATATTTTTATCTCTACAAGTCTTGTGAAGTAGGTCTAGTTGTCTACAAAGCTCAACTAAAATGATCTTATCATTGCAATAAATTGGGAGTTTGTATGGAGTTCCCTGAACCCGATTTGTTTAGATGTAAGAGAATTTTTAAAATTGGATGAATAAGCTACCATAGACTAAAATAAATTTCCTTGCCTCCCGGATACTCGCTTGTCATATTCCCTCTAGATGTTAGAGTAGGTATTTACCTTAGCTCATGTTCACCTAGGTACATTATTTACCTTTATTTTATTTATCCTCACCCACTTATGTGTGTGGATATTTATTTTATCTTATTTAGATATTAATAGATATTATCTAGTTGTTAGGTATAGTTATTTCCTTGATCTATGGTATTGACTAGTTATTTCCTTGATCTATGGTATTGAATAGATCCTTGATGTCTAGTTCTCTCCTAAATCTATGGCCATGACTAGTTATTTGATGACTAGTTATTTCTTTCATTTATGGCTTGATCTACGACCTTGACTAGTTCTTAGATTGTTATTCCTTGCATATATAAGCAAGGTCCATTCTCATTGTATTTCATGGAGTTCCATAATAATATATGATATTGCTGCTCATTTTTTTGCAAAGGTTTTATGTAAAGTTATTTTGGTGAATTGCTTTCATCTTATGGATCGTGGTGTTTGATTAACATCTGTGTTCTTGGCTTGGTACAATATGGTTATCATTCCTTTTACTAGAAACCTCACTAAAACATCGTGAAAGCATAATTGACCATCATTTGGTGCCTTTTACTATTTTCATAAGTTAATTATGTATAGAAATCATATATATCCAAATTTTGTCTATTTTCTTGGCTTGAAAAACCAATCTATATTTTGTAGCCGCTACTATAGTGTACATCAACTAGGAGGTCATGTAGAATTTTTTTGTCCGGTGTACCTAGGTGATTTTTTGAGTCAAATTCTCACAGATTATTTCTCCATAATTCAATGGTTGTGATCCTTCATAGATCAAGTTGATATAGATAATCATCCAATCCTAAAAATATTAGGATGAGGAAGACCCATTACCCTTTCCAATAATATTATCATTATTTGATAATTCCTCCAAAAATTCTATCCTATAAAGTGTCTCAGGTAATTTAGATGGTCCTATTCTTTTGACTCTTAGCCAAGATTTGGAAATCATTGTTTGGTACTTGACATGAGTGAGATAAAACTCCATTTTGGATTCATCCTTTGTTAGAACTTTGGAATCTTCAAAAGTTGGAATTCCCAGGGTCAGGTTGATATGGTGAGCATTCAATTGTGCAATGAATTGTACCTAAGGATCCTTCAATTCTTTGGTTTGAGGATCAAAGTAAGAGGCACAAGTTAGGATTGTGTTTGCACAAAGAATTGATGTAGGAAACACTCCCGCATGAGATAATACACTATTCATTATACTTTGGGCTAATGGGGTTAGGATTTCATATTTCATCCTAGCCCAAAAATAATCTAAATTCATATGTTTTACATCACCGTATCCTATTTTAGGGAAAAATATTTCAAATGAGGAGATATGCTCATATCCAAAATACTGAAACTTCATTGTGACAAGTTGGGTAGGAATCGGGGAAGAAATAATGGTTTACGGTGGGTTTTTAAGGGGATATGAGGGGAAGAGCACACAAACTCAAATAACTACCAAAGTGTATGAAACAAGGATGAAGCTACTCACCTTTTATATGTAGATGAAGGTGACTACTTAACATTCACAACACAACTAGAATTTTCGAACTTGGTTGAGAAATGAGGGAGATACGAGAAAAATGCTCCTTTAAACGTGGGAGGAGGAAGAGGGATAACACGACAGGTGGAGGATTTTTAACTTAAATGTGAGAAAAGATAGAAGATAAGTGAATTTAAATGGCCAATGTTTGATTTTAACTCACAACTCTCTCGCACGACTTATTAAAATGGTGGGTTAGTCAAAACAACACTCGATGGAATAAATTTAACTCAACTCCCACTTGTGTTTTGTGCATTTGCAGGATAATAGGAAATGAGAAAAAATGGAACACACTTTTCCCACTCTCCAAATTCTCATATATTACTTTTAGTGTAGATAAAATAGAGCTACGAGGAACCAAGGGAAGCAAAGAATAGTTTTTTTGAGTTCCTGAAGTACTCAAAACATTCGATATGCCCGAAAGGTGAGAGGAGAGGGTGATTGATGAATTGAAGGCCTAGATGAAAATGGTTGAGAGTGTCGTCAAGGCCCAAATTTTCCAACATAATCAATGAGGTAGGGCAAGGCAAAAATTGGCTATATCGGGAAGTAATTAATAAAGGGAATTAAGGAATGGTACTTGACTATACCCGATGCCCGATATACCCAATTTTTTTGATAAAATAAAATCAAACACCAATATCAAAATTTAGGGAACACGAGGAATAAGTGAAAAATTCCTCATGTTCTTTAAATGACTGATTTATCGGATTTGGACCATAAAAACCCCAAAAATGAATAACTCTTGAACTTTCCCTCTTTAGTCTTGACACACAAAAGGAAATTACAACCAAGAGGAGTAAGGTACTTAGCTAAAATTCAATTTTTTAAAAATTTCACATTTCAGTCTCATGACAAGTACAAATCCCTCTAAATAAACGATGAAGATATATGAGAGGGGTAAATTGTAAAGATTGATTTTAAAATTCATCTAACACAATATGATCGCTCATTTATTCATTTTACATTTTTTCTCTAATCATATAGAAAATGGATACATTGTATCTCATATTACATATATATCTAATCGAGATATGAAAACAATAATTCTTTTAGATAAATTATTTGAATCTACAATTTATTTAAATAATTAAGTGATTCCATATTTATAAATCTAAATTTAGATTCGTAAAGTTAATTGGTCAATAGGCTATTATAAGTGCATTTTATTGGTTAACACCATCATAGTCATCTCATATAAATTATTAACATGTAAATTTCTAATTTAAAACAAAAATAAGGTTTTTGTTATCTAGTCTTTGGTTTTGTTTGGTCCTACTACTCTTTCTCTATAAGAGATTATCGACACAAATTGAAATACTATTTTTTTGAGTTATAAACTTAGGTGGGAAGGACATTTATAAGACTCATGCTAAGTTCTAATAGAGTGTACCCCGATTCAAATTTTCAAAGTGATGGCTCCTCACTAATTGGTTATTTACCCTATTATCTCGTATGTCCCCAATATAGGTACCATCCATGTATCTTGAAATAAGTAAAATATTAGTCCATAGGATAAGACAAAAATGTGAAGCATATTTCACGTTATCCAATTTAAACATTTCAAGATATATGTTAAATGTGGCAACTTGGTTATGTTTCAACCTTTAATTAATGTAGACACCAAATTTGTGTCTTACGACCCCTCAGACCCGCATCTCATTTCACAACCTAACCTCACCACCTAAACCTTACACAATTATTTATTAATTATCTTATAATTAATAAATCCACATCGCCTTACCTCCACCCTCATTTTGCCACCCCATCATGACCTAGTCTTAACCCTAAACTAACCTAATTAAGACCTATAACTTGGTCCAATTCCACACCCATGACTAATGACCCCTTTCTCGCACCCAAAAATGACCTTCTAGTCACTTGACCAAGCCCGCAACTAATCCCTCGGGAGAAAAAGAGGGAAAGTTGGCTATTTTACTAAAAATAGCCCACTTTGACTGGACCGATCTGGTTCTACTCGACCGCCGTCGGTTGCAGTAATCGCCATCGGTTCCCTCTCAGTAAATGACCACTTCCAACCAAAAACAAGGGATCGGATTTTCATTTGATCGGGAGAAAGAGAAATCATTGAGAGAATCCGGATTTGCTTGGCCGAATAGAGGACAAGTGAAGAAACAGAAGAGTTTGCAGAGAAGGACATCAAGCCCAAGATTGCAATCAATAACCAGAGCCCAGTAACACTCATCCGAGCATCAGAAGAGGAGATAACTCATCTTGGATTGTCAGATCATCCAACTTGGGTCCTGTCTTCATCATCACAGTCCTGAAACCTGCATCTGCATCAGGGACGAGTAAGTAGTGTTTTATATGTTTCTAAGCACCATTTTCTTGAGCCTGTTGATTAATAGTAATCATAAGTTTATTCCTAGATCTACTACCAGCAACATACTGCACTTAACCTTCACCCATACATCCTGATATTGCCCAGAAGGCCATTTTACCACACTCTGAGTCTTCCCTATCCTCCCATCATTCCCCTCAGCCATCCCCCAATCTTAATAACCCCACAATCACCTTGCAACCAACCTCTATCCAGAAGCACTTAGATTGCTGACCCTACCGGTATCGTTTATCCCCTACCGCGGTGGTTCTCTAATCATGCGTCGGTTACCCGGGACCGACGTCGGTCCACCGTGACTTATACCCCAAAATCATTTTGGCACTCCTATTTGCCACCTAACAACCTCAGATCCAGTCTGGTTTATCCCTCTAACTCAACCTGGATGTATCAACGACCAGTAACCGAACCAACAACGTGACGCTTTATTATTGATAGTTTAGCTCCTATTGCTTTGTAACGAGATACCTAAATCGAGATTTTGCAATAGCTTTCTTTATTATCATTTGTGTTAAATTGTATTAAAAGGGGAACTGACCACCTTCAAAAGGAAGTTTTATATTTCCTGGGCCTAAGGAAGATCCCTCATTTATTGTCTAATTAAAATCTGGTGGTTTTGTATTCTTACTTGCAGGTAGTCCTTCCAAGACAAAAAGGAGTTCTTCGCAATCGATCTCGATCTTTCTCTACTAGTACGCGCGCACACCATCTCAACATTCAACAGGTATTCCTCCTAGCCCTAACCATTAAAATGTTTCACACGGAATGCAACAACAAAGCCGGCATGCGGGCGCGCAATAATCGCCAATAATCTCGACTCGGCTCTGCGAGCCTCTCTCATATCAAAAACATACTCGCTCGCAGGCCGGTATATACAATAAATGAATGAATGAATAAATGAATACATAATATCTAGGCACGCAGGCCTCTATAAACATAGCCGGTTCACAGACCGGTGCCCATATCCAATGAACCAATACAAAAATATGCAGGGACCCCTCAGCTCTCTCCACCGCCCTCTGCCTGTCTGCCTGCTGGTCCCTGTGCTGCCTCTCGCCTCCTGCCTGTCACAGACCCACCGGCTGTGGCTGCACCTCCCTGAGATCTCTGGCTCCGAGAGGTCTCTGCTCTATGTGCCGCATATGGCTGATAATCAGCCCCGGTACCATCAAGAATATCCTGATAGTACCGGGCCTCCGCTCTAGCCTCCATATAACGATCTCGAGCCACCGTAGGTGCTGGGGCTGGTCCCCTGACTCCTACTACCCGGTGCCCCCTCGTACACTCGTCTTTGGTGCCACCGGGTGGTGCCTGTGTGGCCGTGGTGGTACTGCACTATGGTTGTCTTTGGTGCATTGCTGGTGGTACTGCTGGTGGTGCCTCGTGCTCGTGCTTGTACTCATGTACACAGCACTGAGCTCGCTAGCTGCCTCACCTGTAAGACACCTATTCTGCATGCAGGTCAGTGACAAGCTGCCCTCGTAATAACCGTATCGCCCTCCGAGCTGGTCCTCTCTCGCTCTAACAGCCGCTAAGTCGGGCTGCATGGGGCTGCCCTCCTCGCGGCTCTCTCCCCTGCCCACCATACTAAAAATGCTCCCGTACAACCTAAGGCGTCATCCACGGTATCATCTACAGCCTCTTGATACCCAATCTGGGTCCATAGGTGCAGGTGCAGCAGTGGGGCCTCCACATATCCCTCTGCAGTGCCGAGGGAAGGGAGGTGGCTCATCCTATCGTAGCCCCAGCTATCATCGTACCCTCTCTAGGGGTATCCGCTCGTACTCTCCCGGCCTCCGTCCCGCTATCCAGAATGTATACTGGATCCACTGCAACTGTGCTCGGGCTCCTCCGTGGGGGTGATGACCTCTATAAGGTCTCCATACAATATCTAACACTGTCAAGCCCTCTAACATATGTCTCATGTAATACGTGATGTCCCACCTCGCAAGCACTGCTCGTGGCTGGCCCACGACCCCCAACCACCTCTGAAAGCCGTATCTATAGATGACCTGTGGCCCTGGCTGCTGGGGCAGCCCTACTGGTCTAATGCATATGATATGCTCATATGCCCAACAGTGTAGTAAAAACATCGAGCAAATCCCAAATCGCCTCATCCGGCGATAGCCCCACAGCTCTCGATATAACTGCACCAGGTATACTGGTGCCCAAGCATAACATGTGTGCTCCTCCACCATCTCATGTAGCACCCCCATAAGCACCCGTGGAAAGCGGCCTCCCTCTGAGTCTGGGAGGGTGAAGCAGGTGATCCCGATCATCATCAGCACGGCAAGCCGTGTCTCATGGCGGTGGGCTCGGTACATATCCCCATACGCGATACTCGCGCTGTGATATGTCAGTACTGCATCCCCGAATACGTGTAGGATGCTGTCCATGGCTGTCTCAGCGTCAACCTGAAAGACTGCCTCTCCATCAATCGGTAATCGAAGGATGCGATACACATCCTCCAATGTGATGGTCATCTCTCCAGTCGGGAGATGGAACACATTGGTCGCCGGATCCCATCTCTCGATGAGGGCGACCATCAAACTATGATCCCTGTCAATCGCTCTGTATCGCTGGACTCCACTGAGTCCCACCTCGCGCATGATACCCCACTGCACTGCGGACACGTGTGGCCACATCCGTCTCAACAGCGGGGGCATCCTGTCCCACATCGTCAGCTGCTGACGTGCCTGCAAAACCAACTCACTACATTAGCCCTACTCTTTATCACAACATCTACTTATACCCTCTACACCCACCTATCTTACCCTAAAAACCTCTACGATATCCCCCTCCCTCTTCACACCCAAACAACAACCTAAACCATACCAAAACACTCAAACAATACCAAAACACCTCCACCACAACCCAAACCATATCAACACACCCAAACAATACCAAAACACCTAAACAATACCAAAACACTCAAACAATACCAAAACACCCCCACCACAACCCAAACCATACCAACACACTCAAACAATACCAAAACACCCCCACCACAACCCAAACCATACCAACACACCCAAACAATACCACAACACCCAAACAAACAACCCAAATAATACCAAAACACCCAAACAACAACCAAAAATTCAAACCAACAACAAAACCCAAACCAACAAAAATAAAAATAACTAAGGACCGGTACCGGTCACTTATGACCGACACCGGTCCTCTTCACCGACGCCGGTCGCTATACGACCGACACCGGTCACTCACAACACTCCGTCCACCAAAAAATTCATGACCGATGCCGGTCGCGCCAGCGGCAAATGATCATCCGGCCATTACCGTAAAATTCCGCAGCCGACCCCGCGCCCCCAAATCCATTTTTTTCCTATTTCTCCCTCTATACCCGCCCAAACACCCTAAAAACCTACCCACCCAAATTAGCCTTGGCCTATTTAACCTATCTACCCTCTCCTTTTTTCAAATCATTTCCATTTATTAATTATTTTATCAAAATCTAACATTCCTACCCAAAACCCAAATACAACATAATATACTCAAATCCACACGATGAGGGGTTTCGAACCTACCGGTATGACGACACGTCATCGTGGTGGGATGGGTGGTGGTGGTCCAGCTGGTCCAGCACCTCCTGCTCCTCCTGGCTGTGCCATAGCTCCACCTCTCCTCTGCTGGGTCCTCCACCAATCAACTGCTGCCTCCTACTCACTCGGGCCCACTAATCACTCACTCCTCCACTCAAATAGCGCCACCTCAACCAACAAATGCTCCAATCTCAATAATCCACCTCAGACAACCCAAATCGGTTTTCAAATTGCAAATGTGACAATGACAGGCCGTATTTTTCTTTTTATAGGTTTTTGACCTATAACCGATATCGGTTTTATTATGCCCTAAGGAACCGGTATCGGTCCCGTAACCGATATCAGTCATAGATAATTGACATCGGTTTTATTCCAACTTCTCCCCCAATTTCTGCCCCTATTTACTAATTGCCCTTTCTCATAAACATCGCCTATATCAACCTTTGTTGCAACCCCTTTGTTAACCCATTTGGCCTGACCCAAGGCTGTAACCAACCAATTTGGCCCGACCCATGGCCGCAACCAACCTATTTGGCCTGACCCACGGCCGCAACCAACCTATTTGGCCTGACCCATGGCCGCAACCAACCTATTTGGCCCGACCCAAGGCCGTAACCTACCATTTGGCCCGACCCGCGGCCACAACCAACCTATTTGGCCCGACCCACAGCCGTAACCTACCATTTGACCCGACCGCGGTGGCGTTACTAACTCCTTTGGCCCGACCCAAGGCCGTAACCTACCATTTGGCCCGACCCACGGCCGCAACCAACCTATTTGGCCCGACCCACGGCCGCAACCAACCTATTTGGCCCGACCCAAGGCCGTAATTACCATTTGACCCGACCCGCGGCCGTAACCAACTCCTTTGGCCCGACCCAAGGCCGTAACCTACCATTTGGCCCGACCCACGGCCGCAACCAACCCATTTGGCCCGACCCAAGGCCGCACCTAACCATTTGGCCCGACCTAAGGCCGCACCAATTAAATACCATACCCACAATCAACGTTTTATTTTATCCATCCATCATGTACCTTTTTGTTCAATCGAGCTCACCTGTTCGTGTTTTAGCATGATTGGGTCCTTGACTTGATCGGTCGACCAACTTTGCCTGACTTAGACCGTGGCGTTTATCTCAACCAAACCACCCATTTGCATGCTTGCCGAACATGCCCAAACGTTCTCGTACCTTACCCGTTATATACCACGGAGCTACTTCCTATGCCTTGATACCGGATTATATCACCCTTGTTTGGATAAACTATCGACCTTTTCCTATGAATTGCTTGTTTGCTCTTCAAATCATATACCCTAGTCACACTACGCATTTCAACGTGCGTCTGGTTCCTTGACCTACCCTACCCTCTTACCGTTATCTCAACACCATTTACCCTTTATCAACCCTATCCTTGCTTTCACGCTACGTCATTCGTGATAGATTTGAGGGGGATTACCTATACCCTTAACAGGGGTAACCACTTCTTATTATTATCCGTGCAGCTTTACAAAACAAACTACACGACAATAAGGGGCTAATGTAGACACCAAATTTGTGTCTTACGACCCCTTGTGACCCGCATCTCATTTCGCAACCTAACCTCACCACCTAAACCTTACACAATTATTTATTAATTATCTTATAATTAATAAATCCACATCGCCTTACCTGCCACCTCATTTTGCCACCTCATCATGACCTAGTCTTAACCCTAAACTAACCTAATTAAGACCTATAACTTGGTCCAATTCCACACCCATGACTAATGACCCCTTTCTCGCACCCAAAACCGACCTTCTAGTCACTTGACCAAGCCCGCAACTAATCCCTCGGGAGAAAAGGAGGGAAAGTTGGCTATTTTACTAAAAATAGCCCACTTTGACCTGACCGATACCGGTTCCTACTCGACCGCCGTCGGTTGCGTAACCGCCATCGGTTCCTGTAAATGACCACTTCCAACCAAAAACAAGGGATCGGATTTTCATTTGATCGGAGAAAGAGAAATCATCGAGAGAATCTGGATTTGCTTGGCCGAGCAGAGACAAGTGAAGAAACAGGAAGAGTTTGCAGAGAAGGACATCAAGCCCAAGACTGCAACTGAATAACCAGAGCCCAGTAACACTCATCCGAGCATCAGAAGAGGAGATAACTCATCTTGGATTGTCAGATCATCCAACTTGGGTCCTGTCTTCATCATCACAGTCCTGAAACCTGCATCTGCATCAGGGACGAGTAAGTAGTGTTTTATATGTTTCTAAGCACCATTTTCTTGAGCCTGTTGATTAATAGTAATCATAAGTTTATTCCTAGATCTACTACCAGTAACATACTGCACTTAACCTTCACCCATACATCTTGATATTTCCCAGAAGGCCATTTTACCACACTCTGAGTCTTCCCTATCCTCCCATCATTCCCCTCAGCCATCCCCCAATCTTAATAACCCCACAATCACCTTGCAACCAACCTCTATCCAGAAGCACTTAGATTGCTGACCCTACCGGTATCGTTTATTCCCTCACGGCGGCGGTTCTCTAACATGGTCGGTTACCAATGACCGGTGTCGATCACTGTGACTTATACCCCGAAATCATTTTGGCACGCCTATTTTCCACCTAACAACCTCAGATCCAGTCTGGTTTATCCCTCTAACTCAACCTGGATGTATCAACGACCAGTAACCAAACAAACAACGTGACGCTTTATTATTGATAGTTTAGCTTCTATTGCTTTGTAACGAGATACCTAAATCGAGATTTTGCAATAGCTTTCTTTATTATCATTTGTGTTAAATCGTATTAAAAGGGGAACTGACCACCTTCAAAAGGAAGTTTTATATTTCCTGGGCCTAAGGCAGATCCCTCATTTATTGTCTAATTAAAATCTAGTGGTTTTGTATTCTTACTTGCAGGTAGTCCTTCCAAGACAAAAAGGAGTTCTTCGCAGTCGATCTGATCTTTCTCTACGGTACGCGCACACCATCTCAACATTCAACAGGTATTCCTCCTAGCCCTAACCCTTATCTGTTTCTCAAAGGAATGATAGGATAGAAGCAAGTCTATTCTGCAGAGCCGAAACATTCCGTGTGAAACACTTGGTTATGTTTCAACTTGAATTAATTAAATAGGATTTGTTTAATTAAATAATTAAGACTGAAGTTGTATAGGAAATAAAAAAGTTATTATGATCAAATTATAATTTTGGAAACTAGAGCATTGCAAGCACAAAGAAATTGATAAAGCGAGTAAGAGTACAAAAAGGTTTGTGAGGTGACTTATCTCGGTTCATATAATTTTTTAATTGTGTTTTCATTGAATATGAAATGCATATATAATATAGAGTTTTCCCGATAACTCATTGGTTGCATGTCCATAAAAATATCAAACAATACAACTCCGTACTAGACTGCATACAATAACCTAGTCACATGTTGTACGGTTTTAAACTTGCAAATGGTATGATTCTAGTTTTTGTGTCACTTCACTTTTTCCTATGTCATGTATTGAAATATTTACATTCTTTATGACCCTCACATATGAACTTATACCTACGAAGAACCATGTCTTCCTACAAAACACTTCAAGAACACTTTAGATAATAAAAAAACAAGGTTGGGTGCTTGAGTTGGACTAAAATTTGTGGTCGCCCATTGTGATTCGAATGATAATTTCACTACATTTCAAACTCCATGTAGTTGTCCTTATGCATGTGCATGTGTGTATGCAGCTAATCCCTTGACATACATTTACCCTCGTGCCTCATCACTAATAGTAGACTAAGTGTCATGATTGAATCACTTCTTTACATATATAGAACACTTGAAATTAGTAATTTCCCCCTTATGATGTCCTCATGAGTTATGCTACAACAATCCTTTGTTTCTAGTCATCATGGATAATAGGTAGGTGACTACTAGATGATAAATGCGTATAGTAAACTTGTATATATAAGAATCATTTAATTTTAAATTCAAATCTAGTGGTGTATAATGCCAACCAAAAACATAAGGTGAAAATGCAAAAGAGTAACAAAGAGGCCCAATGGGCATAAAACACCAAAATCCAAAGAGACAAGACCAAATAGCTTGGGACCAGGACCATACAATGGTATACCATAATTTGTATACAGTCCCATACCAAATTCAACAACATTCAAATGGTAAAACTCAATAACCAAAGATCTATATGACACAACATAAGGAACTACGAAAGATCCATAGAATTCAATTAAGAAATATGAAAATAAAACAATAAGGACTTACGCAACTAAGTTCTATTTTAATTGTTCAATACCACTATATATATAATTTTTAAAAACATGGTGTATTAATAAATTTGTGCCAAATTTGGTGTCTACATGTTTATGCGAGATGAATTGTTTGACAATGCCTTAAATAATGCAATCTTATGAAATGTCAATTGTAGACACCCCCAATAACCACTATGCATTATAAACATTCAAACTATCATTAAAATCATTGTTCATCTCTAGAATTAATTTAATTCTATCTATTTACAGATTATCACCCCATTAGCTAATTTTATCATCTAATTTAACATCAAGTTAATTAACTAAATCCACATGTCCACTTCCATATTTAAATAAATTAAACAATCCTCATATCCTAGTCACCCCCTTAACTCAAGTTGACTAAATTCACGTGATTAAAGTTAAAAATAAGTATTTTAATCAAGAGGATGTGTTCAAATTGAATCAAATCATGCATTTGAGTCAATTGAAGATATCTTCCAAGTCATGACAATCCAAAATCAATCCACCTTCTTCCAAAAGCCAACTATTCATGACACTTTTTTGGTGAATAAAATAATAGATATGGAATTAAAAATAAAAAACATGTGCAACCCCTTAGCAACTCAGCCATGAATCACTCATGAAAATGTAGAACAATAGTCTAACTCTCGAATCAATCTGGGAAATTATCTAAACAACTCAGTCATGTTTAGTTATCTCTAAATCAAATCAATTATAACTTAATTTGTGGATTCACTTTCCTCAGCTATAAATCAATGATCCTTTGAAAATCATCCACCAAAGCTTTGAGAGTTCATGTTACTATTTTATGTAATTATTTGGTGAATCAAATCAATATTTCATGTTGTTATGCTGCCCAAATCACGTTAAAATCACATAGTCATGCTCATGGCTTAGTTATCTTCCATGCAGAGTACTTGGAGCATCCACAAATAAACCATAGCTCAAAAATAAAATGAATCCAACAAAGAGCATCACTAACCCTCGTTCTTTTAGTCAGATCTAATGCGAGGTTACTTTGGGATCTACAACGAAAGGTTTGCATTTTATTTGTATTGATTTTCCTCATTTATTGCATTTTTCATGGTATACACTACGATTATAGGATATATGAATTTGTTGTTTGGTCAGTCCAAATAAATTGGACATAATTTTTTGAGGATTGGGGTATATTTGATGATGTTATAAGAGCATTAGTAACACTATTTTTGTAAAGCATTTTATTTGTACTATATGAATTCATATACCTTATTTGGCCTTTTTCACAGGAAGAAATATTAAAATTTATTTTGGGATGTATTGTCTACAAGATGAATCAATCATTATATTCAAATAACTCTCAAATCCACTACACAAGGTGTATTTTTATTGGTATAACATGTTATGAATTTATCAAGACCACTAGAACTTTTCCACATCTCATCCAATTCAATTTGCACAATGAGGTTATTTAATACTAATAATACCATAAAAGCGGAAGAGGTACTTGTTACATTGTGAAATATCATAAATTTGGACCAATGGTACTTGGAAATAAACATTTGGCATTTATCTCAACACATTCACATTTGTGCACTTAATTTCACCTACATATCACTCAATTTAACAACCCATAGTTGCTAGGTCACACTTATTACTCATCTTTGACCTATAACAAATCTATTTACTATATACATAACACATCTTCAGATTTTTTCCACCTTTTCCAATTTACGAAAATGTTTACACTTTGCCAAGAAAAATTCATATATCGGGGATAAAACCGACCTAGATTTTATCCCAAGGATGGTGTTCTCATCCTCCACTCATGTAATTTTTCAAATGCACAAGTTGTCCCTTTTGGTTTATGTTTGATTGACTAAGAAAACCTTTTTGTAAGTCATATATAAAATCACAATCACCCCACACATTTGAAGGGCCCCATCTCTTATATTTTTTGGCAGCTACTTAGGAGATCACAAAAAAACACCCAATCATAAGATCATTCTTTAAATCATATCATCCAACTGATAAATTTGAAAAAAATATTATAAATTTTCCCTAGGCATCTACAAAAGTGGTTGAGTTCCTAGCTGAAATAATGGCTTCTAAGAAATTAGTGCGCCCATATTTTTCAAGAGAATGTGGATCATTCCTTCCATGTAATGAATTAAACAAGAAAACTTGATAAAAAAATAAACAATCCCACCCATTCCCAACACCCACTAAACATCTTAGTGACCCATTTTTGTTGTTCTTCAAATGACAGTCTTTTCTCTAAGAAGTATTTCAAGTTGTCATGATCTATCTTTACCTTGAAGTGATAACCCATGAGATACGATCTCTATTATTTGACTACATGAAGAATACTCATCATTTCCTTCTCATAAGTTGGTTTTGATATGTTCTTAACTTTGAGTTTAAGAATATCAAATGTAATGGGGTTGCCCTATTATATAAGTATTGCACCTATGCTACAACCTAAATCATCACATTCAACAATAAAGGTTTTGGAGAAATATGGGATATCCAGAACTAGAGTGGTACACATGGCCTTCTTCAATGATTAAAATATACGTGTTTCTTCCTCATTCTAATGAAAAGAGTATTTTTTAATAAACGTTATGAGTGTTGTTATAATTCTACCATATCTATTTATGAATATGCAAAAATAACCCGTAAGCCCTAAGAATCCCCGAGGTTTTTGAGGGTTTAAGGAATATTCCAATCCACCATGGCTTGGATCTTATGAGGATCCACTTTTACCCCTTCATGAGACACAATACGACCCAATTATTCTAACTCCGTTACCTCGAAGCACACTTAGAGGGTGTTGTTGTTCAAGAGTGTCCAATACCTTATTGACATGATGTAAATGTTCCTCCCAAGTCTTGTTATAGATTAATATATCATTAAAGAATACCAAGAAAAACTTATACAAAAAGGGACATAAGATTGAATTCGTCAAACTCTAAAAAATAGATGGTGCATTTGTAAGGCTAAAAGGCATTACTAGAAATTCATAGTGGCCTTCATGTGTCTCGAGTTATTGTTTTATGAATATTTTCATCACGACTTATGATTTGATGGTATCCCGATTGAATACATAATCTTGTAAAATAAAAAAGCACCATTTAATTCATCTAAAAAATATTCAATGATAGGAATATGATACTAATCTTTCATCGTGTATTTTTTGAGCTCTTTTTAGTCTAGACACATGCCCCAAATTTCATCCTTCTTTCTTACCATCACCATTGGAGAAGAGTAATAAATTTTACCATGGCGAATAATATCTACTTCCAACATCTCCTGTACCATATTTTCAATCCCACTCTTTTGTAGATAAGGGTACCTATAAGGTTGAATGTTGGGTTGTTGGATTCTTGTTACTAGTTTAATAGTATGATCATGATATCTTTTGGGAGGTAACCCTATAGAAATATGATATGAATTTGGTCTAGCTGAATCCGCATGGGAGTTATCCACTCTATACTCCTCGTTGTGTCATGAAGGGATACATACCTCTAATGATGGATCTCTCATGCTAGCTAGATCATCCCCTATTCCTCCACCTTGTATAGCCGCATTAACCTCCCGCAAGGTCTATAGGATCTGCGGCTATATAACGAAAACTTCCTACTCACGGGGTGGTATAGCTAACTCCACATGAAATATCCTGTTCCTCATCATTTATGTTTATTTCAATTTTCTAAGTTCTCTACATTTTTCATTATCAACAAAGATCATGTGTTCTAAGTTAGAGTTACGCTAAATTTATCGTTTTTGTTTCCATGTGTGCCCAAGGTCCAAGCATTGAACCCATGGCTCTGATACCAAGTGTAACACCCATAAATTCAACGTTCAAAACCACACCAAAGTCTATTAATTTATTAGGGAAAAATTACGATAATTTTTTTTTGTTTTAAAAGGGTTATAAACGCTACTTCATGGTCGATTAAATTCTCGTGAATAAATTTTATATACTTTCATAATGTAATTAGACTCAAATTAATAATTAAATATTATTAATTTATTTCTTAAAATATTTTACGGTTTAAAACCCTTCCATTAAATTCCCTTACTTTATTAGAGTATTTTCCAAATACTTAATAACCATGATCCATTTAATTTATTTAACTATACCTTACTATTAATTATTTAAAAACCCCCTTTTATTCATTATCAAATACCATGCACAATTACTTAATTAATCCCTACCACAAAAAAGGTCACAACTTGACCTAACCACTAAGTGGCCCCATTCAACCAATTACCCATACATTTTATTTAAATCCCATTCCCATGAAAATGCCATCACTTTAAGTTATGTAGGATATAATCTCAACCATTAGATCAAATCATTTTGGGCCCTTGGATGTTAGGTTTTCTAAAATTCCCTAAAAATCCTTATGTTTACTTTTTATCCACATTTTCCCTAATCCCTCTCATTTTTACTTTTGTAGGTTGAAGGAGAGCCAAGGAGCTTAAGGAAGCTATGGAGAATTGTTGGTTTGTATTTTGGGATGGATACACACAATTTGTGTGTATATTATGTTTGTATTTTTGTATATATTTCTCTTCAACATATTTGCATACCCTACCTAGGGTTTTCTTTGCATTTTATTTGATATTAAGCACTTTGGAGAGGTACCCTATTCGGGTTATGGGAAATATTTTCCCCATTATTTGTTTGCGTAGATCTGGTTTCTTCATCGGTTGAGAGTCTATTCTTATACACACACACACAAACACATACAAAATATATATAATATAATATATATATGTATTAAAAATGCAGGGTTTATATATTATTGGTCCGAAAATCTGTCGGGAGGACAGATCTATGGATAGACAAGCCAACAATGTGCAGGGCATAGCCCCTCTTTGAGACAGCAAAGCGAAACTGGTTTATTGCTATTCTACCAGCAGGAATCTGCGCAAGTCCTATAGTATTCTACCTTCAGGGGTTTGGGATCTCATCCCAGTTGGGGTATTTCCGACTATGAAAAGAAGGGAATGAAGGAAGGAGAGGAGATAGGATAGATCTAAAGGGAGAAAAGAAATGAATTCCAAAGTAGAAAGGTCGAGGGTTTATGTTTTGGGTTGGTAGTAAACAGAGCCAAACCTACTTGCATAAACAAACAAAGCAATACTTGATGAGCAAATGACAAAAAAGTAGAGATAGATCTAACAGAATAAATACACATATCTGACATAAGAAAGGTCTGATGCACATAACACATGTATTCAACACAAAGTCTCAATATTTGTATTAATGTTTTCTTCTGTTACAAAAATTACAAAGCCTTTTCTTCTCACTTCTATTTTTCATCTAAAAAATGTCCACCCCTAAATACAACAAGTATTCAAGTATATATAGAAGGAGAAGGAGGAAGAAGGAAAAAGAAACCAACAACTAATTACAAAATATTTACAAAAATATCTAAAAGTCAATCAAGTTGACTTTGGGCAACTTGGTGGATAACAACATCCCATGGTGCAACATGGATGATGTCATCATTTGTGCCAACATACTTTTAAATATTTTACAAAAATGAGAAGAAAGTCAAGAGGAGGAAGGCTATTCGTCATCGTCCCGTGGCTGGAAAGGAGTGTCCTACTTTTTCTCGGGAGAGGAGATGTGAAATTGGGCCCGGTACTCCATGAACTTGCTAATCATCGGTTGAAGTTGATCCTGAGCAGGACCTTTGTTGTGATTGCCGATGACCTCGCAAACCTCCCACTCATCTTTGAGCTTCTCTGGGAGCTTGAAGTATTCATTACCTGCCTCCATCAGGTATCCAACAAAATCACGGTAGACCAGAAGGTTGTTGATAGATTCAGCATCAAAAGTAGCTTCTGACCCTAACCCTTGCGAGACGATCTCTTTGAAGAGCCGAATGGTATCGTCTACCTTCCTCAATGTGTAATCTACACTGAGTAACCCTAAAGACATCCTTAAGATGATTTGTTCCATTTGATGCATGGCCTCTAGAGCTTCCTCCTTAAATTTATTGATCTTCTCCAAGACGAACTCCATTTGATCGACCCGATAATCCAAAGTTGCAAGGACTTTGTTGGGGGCCCGCAGGTTATCAAAGAATTTTAATTTCACTAAGTCATCGACTGAGCAGTCGAGAATCCTTTGGAAAGTCTCATGTTGCAACCTGGTGTGGTTCAACTCTTCGGAGATAGGTATTGCAATCGCCTGGAGTTCCTTATTAGCCTGATCAATATTTTGATACAACTCGTGAACTTTATGATTACTTCCTCACTATCTTTGAGGATTTGGTCTCTCTAGCGACAACTTTGCCATGCCTTTTTCACCAATTTTGGTGTACTCGTTTATCTTTTCTTGGCTAAGGGCCTCAAGTGTTTTAGTGGTAGCTTTAGGAGGTGCACCGCCCATTTTCTCAGGGGCTTGGAGAAAGTGTCTATTTTTCTCTTTTAGTATTCTTCTCTTCCTTTGCTTCCCGAATCTTCTTGCAAAGGGAATCCACTGCAGATAGGGCCTCTCCTTGTAGGCTCTCAGAGGATGTTCCCATTGTGACCTATGTCACTGTATAATCCATAGGAGATAGATCCTTTTATCCTTTGTGGGATCAGGGTACGCAATCTCCATTACTCTTTCTCCCGATGCACTCGAGAGAAGTGGGTTATTGGCTTTTTCTTCTTGGCCCCTTTTGTTGGGATGAAAGATAAGTCCATAGGTGCAATGGGGACTTTCCTCTTGTGCTGGCTCATATGCTAGGAGATCCATGCTGGACTTAAGGGAGTGGGACCAGAGAGAGAAGAGGGAACAAAGGTGGAAGAAGGAGCAGCTGCAGTGGATGAGGGGAAATGCGTCGAGACACTTGGTGGTGGCATTGAGAGAGAAGCCAACAAAGTGCTCATGGGAGGAGGAGGCACTACAGGAGAAGAAACCATGGGGGTGGAAGGGATATGAGAGATGACGGAAGAAATTCTGGGGGACAACTCGACGAGGGAAGAGAAGATGGAGGAAGAGGAAGGGGGAACAGTAGAAGACGGGGGAGAAGACACAACCAAAGGAATGGTTGGTTGAGCGACATGAGGAGGGAAAGGAGGAGCGGGAGAAGGGATGGTGGGAACCTCAGTGGTTATAATAGTGACAACATCCTGAGTGGGTGTGCCCATTAGAATGGTCACTACTTCTTCTTCTTCAGTGATATCAGGCTTACTATCTCTTCCTTTATGGTGGAGGGAGGACTCTCGGGAGATTTCTCCTGAGTAGCACTTGATTCCCCTTCCTTGTCTTTCCCTTTGGCCTTTGGAAAATGCTTTGGCCTGACAGGTGCATTACCTAAGGGAGACGTGGTGAAGTATACCCTAAGGTAGATGAGACCATTAAACCTACACCAATGCTTTGTGCGCTACAATGTGCCTTTGACTCTCTCCTCAATAGTCTAAGGTGCTTTTATTCTGTCTATCTCTACAAATGGCCAATTGTCCCGTGCCTCGTATCTAGATAGACCTGATCAACTTCTTGATCAGCCATTTGGAAACCTTTTCGGACAATGGCCATGCCATATTGGATGATCTCTGCTAAGCCCGGTGGGAGTGATCCTTTCTTATAAGCTCGACCTCGTGATAGAGATCGATATAAATATCCTCGATCTGTGGGATGTGGATTGGATCAAGCTTTTCCCTTGGAAGGCAGTTGTGAGGATCGAAGGTTGGCCTTACCGAAGTTGTGTTTCAAGTTGAGCAACTCTAGCTCTACAAAAATTTCCCGAGCTTTGGTGTGAAAAGTGCAAGTGTACTGTCTTCTATCGTGAGGGGGAAAGAAGTTCCACCCTTCTTTCTTTTCAAAACTTCTCGTGGTATGTTATGAGCATGCGGACAGCTCTAATAGGATCAACTTTGGCCCCGCATATCTTGGCAAATTCGTGGGCTCCCCAAAAGTTAGCAGCTCTAAGATAGGTAAAAGTGGGGAATTACGTAAATACCGCCCCCACTTTTCTTTGTTGTAGTTACTATGCTCTTGGTCATCCAGGTTGTGAGTCATATTGGGCCTCAATAGGCAAATGATGCCATAGGAAAAGGCATCGTAGATCTTGTCTTTGAACTATGGGATGGTGTTCTCCGGCTTTAACTCGGATAATATTCATATATTTTTACTTGGGGCCACACCTGCAACGACTCAACACTAGATAATCCCTCTCGAGGCGTGCGTAGACCACGTAGGAGTTCATGGAGAACCTCCCCATTGTTGAGAGTTGTTAGAGCTGCTCGTAGATGGTGCTAGTGATGATCTCTGCCCCCTCAAAACACCGAGCGGGCACATTTTTGTTCATTGTCTCCAGTGCACTGAGCATCCATTTGTGGAAGTAATGGGCATCGGAAGCCCAAATATCCTACTTAGGAAAGTCATGGTGTCACTCACTCGGCTCCTCCGAGAAGTCGCTGCGATGAATAACTTTGTGTCCATCTGGGTTATTACCTTTTTATTTTTTAGATATACTTCGCTTCATGAGCAGCATAAATTTGTCCTCATTCTCATCCCATGATTTTATGCAGTCCTCTTGGCTTATAGCCACAAATTGCCAGTGGTGGGGGATACCCAACATGATTTCAAAGTTCCGGGTAGTGAGATTGATTATAACCTTACCCTTTTCATTCTCAACACACCTTGTGTCCTTATTGTAGCAGAGAGCCACCACCATCATGAATTCATTGTTCACTACACTCACGGAATTCCCCATCGAAGTGTAGACCACTTCCCTCAAGTTTTTCCATCCACGGATTGCTGTGAGCCTTCTGGTTCTAGCCCAAAAATCCTCCATGTCGATGTGGCCAAGCTTTGAATCCCTGATGTCTAAGTCACACTCTGCATGGGACTCGGGCATCCTGACCCTTTGATAATTATACTTCATTTCTTCCTCTATGAGTTTTGCCTTACCCTTTGACTTGGTTGGCCTCTTACTTGATGAAGACATGTGGAAATCTGAGTTCGGCTTGCTGATCTGCAAGAAGGAGTGAAGTCCAGTGTAGAAGAGCCATGTCACCGTTAGATTATCCATCAAAATAGGGTGCACAATGAGGAGTGTTGCATGGAAGGAAACAACGCCTAAGGGCGCAGGGCGCAGCTATACCGCACATAAAATTTAGTGTTGATGTAAAATGATTTGTGCTGCACCATTGTGTGAGGTTTTAAGCGGGCAAAAATAATTATGATGTTGCAATGCGGCAGGATGTGCCAATGGTGCAGATATGGAACGTGTTGCACATAGTTTTGGTTCGCCAAAGGGGTGCAAGTTTAAAGGATGCTTTATTGGGTTAAAGTGTGCCAAGGGGTTTTTTTGGCGTGGCGCAGAAAAGCTTGCATGACATTCGGTGTTGGTGTAGCTGGATTTGCACCTACGCCTATGTTAGGATTTTAAGGATTTCAAAGGGCACAGGGGAGGGACAATGCGCCATTTGGTGCAACCGTGTTTTATGGTACAGTGATGGCATTTGTGCCATAGGAAAACTACTGAGGTTTGGATCGATAACTACTTAGGATTTTCTCTTTCTTGATGGGTTTGTGATTTTTGGCCTCTTTAACATGGATCTAGATAGTAAGGGGGAACAGAGCAAAGAGGGTGAAGGACCATTTTGAGACAAAGCCCTCTAGCCCAAGATAGATACGGGACGGAGGGTAAAACTGCCTGGGGGAAGAGAAGAAGGCTAATGTTTTATTTCTCTAGATTCATTTGTTTATTTTTAACCACAACAACCTCTCAAAAATGGCCAAACCACAAGAAAAACCACAAGAAAAGTAAGGACCACTTACCAAGAATATATACAATGGGAGAAACGATGCGGGGTCCACGAATGCGACGTAAAGCGACACGGGGATGACAAGAGTGGTGACAGTGCGAGAGGAATAATTTTTTTTTACGTTTTTCAATCATGAAAATGACAGTTAGATGCTCCTATATATAGCAAAAGGTGCAATAAATGCATCACCAAATTTTTAAAGGGCGTACCAAAATAGATGCCAACATGAAATTATTTACACCTTTGGTGCGCTTATGAGGCTATCAACATGACATTTTTAGCACTGGCGCATCGTTCAAAGGTGCAACATTTTTAGTGTCAACATGGTGGTGCATGCACCTTAGCACAGCAAGAAGGGTGCAACATTCTTAATGTCGACACTCTAAAAGATGTGCCAAAGGAATAGAAGAGGGTGCAGATATATTTGATTTTGCATGAACAAAATTTACACCCACCAAAAAGGACCAAATGACTAATTTCGAAAAACTAGATTCTTCGGAAAGTGAGTTTATGCCATTCCGAACGCTAAGGGACCTTGGTGGGGAACCAAAACAAAATTTTGGTATGGTTAGCTACAAAAATACCCTTGTCAATTTTACAAGATAATAACTGGCTCTTTCTGGGGAATATCTTTGAGTGAAGCTTAAGGGTAGAGAATCCTAGATCAACATGTGTTTATCCATTGGGTTACAGAGTCAAAAATAAGGGCGACGGAAAGCAAAGCACACAACCAAAAAAAGAAAACACACGACAAAATCAAACACACAATAGAAGCAAACTATACAAAGAAGAGAGCAAGCTCTACTTCCTGAATATTTTGAGATGTTGCCCACTATAGGGAAGCGGGAGCTCAGTTCTATCTAGATACGAGAGATAGAAGCTATTCTCTCCATTGAGTTGCTTGATCTTGAAAGGTCCTCTCCATAGAGAATCAAATTTTCTGTGCATGCCCTTTGGCTCTCTTTGCTTGTCCCACAAAAGGACGAGATCTCCCACCTAAAAATCTCTCTGCTTGGCCTTTTTATCAAACAGTCTCTTGACTTGATTTTGATGTTCGGTGATCCTATCGACCACTCTTACTCTCTTTTCTTCAAGTTTTGCTAGATACATGACCCTCTTTTCAAGATAATTTGGAAAGTTTCATCTTCGATCGCTCGTGCCAAGCGTAGAGCAGGAAGTTCCATAGAAATGGGAAGCTCAGTGTCGATTCCATATAATACTTGAAAATGTGACATACCTCTTTAGAGTAATGCGGTCTGCCCATAAAGCATCATATAATGACTTGTGCCATGACCGCTGATTCTCATCAACTAGCTTCCGTATGATGGTCACTAGGTTCTTATTGCTGGATTCTGCTTGACCATTTCCTTGGGGGTAATAATTTGAGGCGTGGGCCAAGGTTATCTCATATTCATAGAAAAAACTGATAACTTCCCATGAGGAGAATTTGGAATAATTATCAGCAATGATCTTGTGTGGAAATTAAACCTTACAATGATATTTTCTTTGATGAAGTTGCAAACAATCTCCGAGGTGGCATTCTTAACAGGTATGGCCTCCACCCATTTGGTGAAGTAATCTGTTGCTGTTAGGACATAACTATGTCCGCACTTGATTGGGGATGTAGTTCTCTGATAAATTCGATTCCCCATTTCCTGAATGGTTTGTCAATAACGACCAGCCTGAGGGGAAAACACCAATTTTGGTTTGCCAACAAACTGTTGGCAGAGCTCACATTTTGCTACCTAGGTGGTTGTATCCTGAAATAGCGTTGGCCAATAGTACCTAGCCCGGATGATCTTATGGGCCATGACGGAAGAGGAAAAGTGACCACCACAGGCTGAATTATGAAAGCTTTCTAGTAACTTGATCTGCTGCGGTTGGTCAACACATCGTAAGAAGATGCCATCAATCCTGCACTTGTATAAACCGTCATCCCATATGACATATCTGGTTGCCCTGAGATTTACAGTATGCTTCTCCTTTGGAGTTAGATGGGTTGGGCACTCACCGTAAGTGAGAAATAAAGTGATATCAGAATACCACTCATCACTAGTTGCAATGAATAGAACCATTGGTGAAGAAAACTTTCTTGGTGGCCTTGCGTTCCATTGAAGCAATCATCTTCTTCTTTAGGAACCTCTCGAATCTTTATTTTCCGCCATAATCTGACATAGGCCCTTGCCTCTTACCAGCTTGGTTAGTTTTATGTCTAGATCATACTCCTAGACCTTTGTGATCCAATTCCCTCGTAAGCTTCCTAACTCTTGTTGAGTTAGGATAGACTTAACTGTCGTGTCAGGAACCAGCACTACCGTATGAGAGTTTAGGATGTAATACTTGGAAGTTCTTAACTGATTTTCCAACAGCGAAGACATACTTTTCTAAATGAGACATCTTCAATTCATGAGGCTTGAGAGGAGAGCTCATGAATGCAATTGGAGATTCAACATCCTCAAATTCTTTTCCAAAGAAGATGGCCGACACGGTATGTTCGGATGCATAGCTATACATGATAAAGTCCTTGGAGAAGTCGATACATACCAAGACAGTGCATAAGCAAAAAGACTTTTATATCCTCGAATGACGCCTTTCCTTCATCGCTCCACAGGAAAGTTTGTGACCCCTTCATCATATTTGATATGTGGCAAGTCTTTTCAAAAAAGTTGGGAATAAAGCGTCTGAGAAAATTCACTTTACCGAAGGAGTGAACACCGGTCTTGCTTGTGGGTAGGGTAAGGCTCTAAATAGCTCTAACCCTTTCAACATCTATCTTTGTCCCTTCCTTGCTGACAACATGTCCCAGCAACTTTCCTTTAGTGACTCCGAAAATAGATTTTTTCAAATTTAGGGAGATCCTGTGTTCTTGGCATCTAATCAATACTTGCTCCAAATGACTACAATGATCACTTCAACGTTTAGAGAACACAGTTAAGTCATCTAAGTAAAATACGATGAACTTTCCCATCATACCTTTGAAGGAGAATTCCATCACTCAACAAAGGTGGCACCGACATTGGTTAAGCCAAAAGGCATCCTGCTATAGGAAAATGTGCCCTGTGGGGTAGTGAATGTTATTTTGAATCGGTCTTCGAGACTTCAATCTAATTATAGCCCAAAATCAAGCAAGCATGGACAAAGATCTCTCGAACCAGCTTATTACTACTTACGTAACTCCGATCTATTATGGGCAGTGAGTAGTTGTCCTTCAAGGATGCCTGATTCAAGTTGCGAAAATCTACGCAGATGCGTATTTCACCATTCTTCTTTCGCACCGGCACGACAGATGTTTGCGACCTGTGCACTGTGGTGGATAGGAAAGATGATTATCGCATCTAACATCTTTTGTATTTCCACCTGGATGGTACCTGAGATCTTGGGATTATAGTGCCTTTGTTTTTGGCGAAAGGGTTTGACATTTTCTTTCAATGGGATGTCATGCTGGACGTCTTTCAACTTGAAAGACTTTAGATAAACATAAGACCATGCCAACACATCCATATATTTCTTCAGCAAATTTGACGAACTGCTTTTCTTTAGGTGTGCAACATTTCCCAATGTTCACAAGTCATGCGGATGTTCCTTAGAACCCAGTTATTGACCGTTCAATCTCTCGGAGAGGAGTTAGGGTTATCTTGTCGTCTCTTTTTGAAAAAATGATCATGTTTGTCAAAAAAGCGCTCCAGAAAACCAAGCATTTTGGAATTTTATTCCCTTTGAGCTAACATATGCCATCACCTCCTTTTGATTCATTTGCTTGATCAGTGATAGATTCACGACATGCAGAAGTAGATCCTTTAAATTGAAGATCACTGAAATTTTCTGCCTTCTCTAGAAAGGAAATAAGTGATTGTCATCATTGAATACCCGCCAGTCTTGAGAATTGTCTGCACGCGCTTGGGTGGAAGACTACCTCAATGGTATATGTGTCTGTTTTCAATCCTGGGTGAGGGAGCATAAGAGATGCTGAGATGGCCAATGAATTGGCCATGTCATTTTGAGCTCTTGGGATGGTTTTTATTGAGAAGGCATCAAATTCCTCAATACTTGTCCCATACCGCATTGTGGTAATGCCTCGAGCCTTTCATTTTTTACTTGGTATATCCTTTTTACTTGATTTACGATCAGCTTTGCATCGCCCTGTACTTTCGTGTTCTTGATTCCTCTTTCCTTTGCATCTTGCATACCGAGTAGAAAAGATTCATACTCCGCGGTATTGTTTGTATTAAAAATTGCAACTTGAAAGAGAGAGGAAAAATATCCTCCTCGGAGATATTAGTACAAATGAGCTCCAAAGACTACATCCGCTAGTCAGCACAACCGCCATCAAATTGTAGTGTCCATATCTTGTTAAGATCCTCCTCCCGGATGAGAATGTCCATTTTATCGGGATCGGTAGATAAGAAGTAGTTCCCATCCCGATGATTTGAAGAGAATTTGGGCCTTAGGGTCGCTGAATTGGTGACCAAGTACTTCTTTTGTGATTCGGGATCCAAAGGTCTCGCATTACACCTTTAACGAGGATTCTAGCCTTAGACTATTCCATATGAATCTCCCCACCAACTTCACTACAAAATCTTCTTCCTAGCAGAATCCCATATGCTACTGGGATATCAGCAATGAGGATGGTCATTTTCACTCTTTTATCTAGGAATGCTACAAAGGTGAACTACGCGTCTTTGATCTGACCAATCAACGAAACCTATTTGGTTTCCAAGGAGTAACATCTGCCAAAAGGCTTAGTAAGAGTGAGGCCCAAAGCATGGGAGACCTTTGCGCGGCATGACATTATCGGAAGCCCTTAATCAATTATGCAATTTCTTAGCTTGTGACCATTGATTAGAGGAAAGATAAAAGGTTAAATTTTGCCTCGACGCGGAAGTCAAGGCAACATTTATACGAGATGTAGGAGGAGTGGAAAGGATTCCTTTCAGGAGACTTGAGAGGGTATGGCAGCTTGGCTTTGAATATATTCAGCTTAATCTCACAAGTCAGCTCAGGATTTGACCGAAGATACTCACTTTAGACATTTGGATTTTGGTTTTTGCATGATCGATTATGTCGAATGCGAGCAAGGGTTGCGTTGATGAAGGAATGAGTCCCTCACTTCGCGACGGTGGGGTAGGATTACTGGTTTTCATGGGAATAGAAGAAGGCTGATTTGGGGGAGAGATGGGAGGAAAATACTTTTAAAAAAAAGACTTACCGAGAGGTTGAGTAGGAAGAGGATTACCTCTTTTAGCAATGGTTGGAGGCATGGTTGACACGGCCTTCTCTTTTTGTATCCTAGCAGAAACTTCTATTTCTTTTCCTTGAGAGTGGGTGAAAATAGCGTATGATTTCCCACTTGCATATCCTTGGGTACCCTCTTCTTCATCAGATTCCTCCTCTTCAAATTCCATATACCCGATTGTAGAGTCATCAGTCGGTTCACTAAAATTTTGATCATCTTCACCTTGCGATGAAGTTTCTTCATAATTTTGTTCCTCCTCCTCGATCTCAACTAGGGCATTGAATAGAGGAGCCTCGAGGGCCAACCGTGGAGTAGATGTAGGAAAACGTGGCCTTTGTGAAGCATTGTTGGAAGTGAAATTTCTTCGTGGATATCCCGGTGAAGTGCTAGGAGAAGCTTGAGCTAATTGCTTTTTCAATGTGAGCAAGTTGTTCGCCATCTTTTAAAATTCTGGATCTGATGAAGTGGCTTGAGAAGGATTTGCATCTTTGAGCTTAGACGAATCTCATTTTAATTCGCTAGATATAAGCGTGTTGTCTTCTATTCAAATGGCCACACTGAGTGAGAACTAGGGTAGTGACTTGTTCTTGCAAGAGTAAGAAACTTACTTTCGAGCTCATGGCATTCACAAAGAAAAATTCTGATTTTTGGTGTTGGTAGCATTGTAGGCGGCACACGGTTGATTAGTGAATTGAAACGAGTGATAAAATCGAGCATGGTTTCATTGACTTCCTTCTTCAGGTGAGTGATCTTTGACAAGAATGCGAATGCATCTTCGTAAGGCTTATACTGTCTTCAAATGCAAACAGTAATGTGGCCCAACCGGTGATATATCCGGTGGCAAATGTTGGAACCATTCTGCACGCAGTCCTTGCAAGGTCTCTAGAAAAGGTGCACTAACACATCCTCATGGGTCACATCTAGGATGTCTTTGTATGACATGATGAAAGTGGATATATGTGAATCCGTGCTTTGGTTTCCACTCCCATCAAATCTTGGAAAATTCTTTCAATTTCCATGAGGGAGTACGTGAACAGGATGTGGTAACGTAAGAGGGCCCATAACATTTCCCCATGGTACTGCCATTTGGAAAGCTAGAAAGAGGACGCGAGCCGGGAGGGTAGTTTCACGAGCAATAAAGCACTACGAGGGATGTGGAGGCTCCTTACAAAAATGGTTCCTTCGTGGAGGTGAAACACTTATGGTCGACCGATCGTCCGAACTCAACAATGAGAAGTGTGTCGGCTTTGGTGTGATACTCAAGTTGTGCCTTTGAGGTAGATCAAAGATAAGATCAACTTCTCAATGGGCTCTCTTTCTGCAGTAAATGGTTCACCCACCATCGTATCTTTCAGCTTTTGCAATGTTTTTAGAGTAGATTTAAAAACTCTTTTTGGTTGTACTTGCTGATTTTCTAATTTTTTTGACAAAAATCAGTAGCATGTACTTTTTCTAAACATTTAATTTTATCCTTATTTTGAAAACTGATTGCAGTTTAATGACAAAGATTAACAAGGATAAAATTATGGTTAACTTAGTAAGCTGATTTTCGGATCTTAGAGTTGACTTTTTTGCAAGGGTTTTGAATTTTTTTGTAAACTATCAGAATCTCAGATCTATGGAAAAATACGGGTTTTTGTAAAAACTTAGTGAACTAAAGATCTCTAACTAGCCTAGATCTATGGATCTCGAACAAAATTTTCAGCTTTGGATCTCTTTTGCAAAAATTTCAGATTTTAAGCAAAAATTTAAGTTTTGTAAATAGGTAGTGATTTTTACACTTTATCTACTTTCTTAGTTACTTTAGCAACTTTAACAACTGACACAACACTCAAATAGATCTGGTTCGTTCGCCAAGAGAGTCACCAAAACTGTTTGTCTAACAATCTGCCGAGAGGCGCAGATCTATGGATAGACGAGCCAATAGTGTGCAGGAATAGCCCTCTTTTGAGACAAGTAAAGCAAAATGGTTTATTGCTATTCTACCAGTAGGAATCTGCACAAGTCCTACAGTATTCTAACTTCAGGGGTTTGGGATCTCGTCCCAGTTGGGGTATTTCCGACTATGGAAATAAGGGAACGAAGGGAGGAGAGAAGATAAGATAGATCTAAAGGGAGAAAAGAAATGAATTCCAAAGTAGAAAGGTCAGAGGGTTTATGTTTTGGGTTGGTAGTAAACAGAGCCAAACCTACTTGCATAAACGAACAAAGCAATACTGATGAGAAAATGAAAAAAAAGTAGAGATAGATCTAACAAAATAAACACATAGATCTGACATAAGAAAGGTCTGACGCTCATAACATATGTATTTAGCACAAAGTCTCAATATTTGTATTAATGTTTTCTTCTGTTACAAAAAGTACAAATCCTTTTCTTCTCACTTCTATTTTTCATCTAAAAAATGTCCACCCCCTGAATACAAGTATTCATGTATATATAGAAGGAGAAGGAGGAAGAAGGCAAAAAGAAACCAACAACTAATTAAAAATATTTACAAAAATATCTAAAAGTCAACTGTTGACTTTGGGGCAACTTGGTGGATAACAACATCCCATGGTGCAACATGGATGATGTCATTGTTTGTGCCAACATACTTTTAAATATTTTACAAAAATGAGAAGAAAGTCAAGAGGAGGAAGACTATTTGTCGTCGTCCCATGCTGGCCGGAAAGGAGTGTCTTGCTTTTTCTTGGGAGAGGAGATGTGAAATTGGGCACGGTACTCCATGAACTTGCTAATCATTGGTTGAAGTTGATCCTGAGCAGGACCTTTGTTGTGATTGCTGATGACCTTGCAAACCTCCCACTCATATCTGAGCTTCTCTAGGAGCTTGAAGTATTCATTACCTACCTCCATCAGTATCTAACAAAATCACGACATTCCGTAAGGTTGTTGATAGATTCAACATCAAAAGTAGCTTCTGACCCTAACCCTTGCGAGACAATCTCTTTGAAGAGCCGAATGGTATCGTCTACCTTCCTCAATGTGTAATCTACACTAAGTAACCCCGAAGACATCCTTAAGATGATTTGTTCCATTTGATGCATGGCCTCTAGAGCTTCCTCATTAACTTTATCTATCTTCTCCAAGACGAACTCCATTTGATTGACTCGATAATCCAAAGCTGCAAGGACTTTGTTGGGGTCCACGGGTGATAAAAGACTCGAATTTCACTAAGTCATCGATTGAGCGATGAGCATCCTTTGGAAAGTCTCATGTTGTAACCTAGTGTGGTCCAACTCTTCAGAGATAGGTCTTGCAATTTCCTGGAGTTCTTTATTAGCCTGATCAATATTTTGATACAACTTTCTGTGAACTTTACGATTACTTCCTCACTATCTTTGAGGATTTGGTCTCTCTAGGTGGACACTACCATGCCTTGTTCTCCAATTTTGGCGTTCTCATTTATCTTTTCTGGCTAAGAGCCTCGGGAGTTTCAAAGTGGCAGCTATAGGAGGTGCACCGCCCATTTTCTGGGGCTTGGAGAAGGTGTCTATTTTTCTCTTTAGTATTCTCTTCTCTTCCTTTGCTTCCCGAAGCTTCTTGTAAAGGGCATCCACTTTGCGATAGAGCCTCTTCTTGTAGGCTCTCGAGGGCGTTCCCATTGTGACCTGTGTCACTGTATAATCTGTAGGAGACAAATCCTTTTTATCCTTTGTGGGATCAGGGTATGCGATCTCCATTACTCTTTCTCCTGATGCACTCTGAGAGAAGTGGGTTATGGGATTTTTCTTCTTGGCCCCTTTTTTTGGGATGATGGAGAAGTCCATAGGTGCAATGGGGACTTTTCTCTTGTGTTGGCTCGATGTCTTTGGGAGATCCATGCTTTGGACTTAAGGAAGTGGGACCAGAGGGAGAAGAGGGAATGGAGGTGGAAGAAGGAGTAGTTGCAGTGGATGAGGGGAAATGTGTCGAGACACTTGGTGGCAGCATTGAGAGAGAAGCCAACAAAGTGCTCATGGGAGGAGGAGACACTGTAGGAGAAGAAACCACGGGGTGGAAGGGATTTAAGAGATGAGAGAAGAAATGCTGGGGGACAACTCGGTGAGGGAAGAGAAGATGGAGGAAGAGGAAGGGGGAATAGTAGAAGACGGGGGAGAAGACACAACCAAAGGAATGGTTGGTTGAGTGACATGAGGAGGGGAAGGAGGAGTGGGAGAAGGGATGGTGGGAACCTCGGTGGTTACAGCAGTGGAAACATCCTGAGTGGGTGTGCCCATTGGAATGGTTACCGCTTATTCTTCTTCGTGATATCAAAGCTTACTACCATTTCCTATGTGGTGGAGGGGAGGACTCTCGGAGCTTGCTCCCGAGTAGCGCTTGATTCCCCTTCCTTGTCTTTCCCTTTGCCCTTTGGAAAATGCTTTGGCCTGAGCAGGTGCATTACCTAAGGGAGACGTGGTGAAGTCTACCCCAAGGTGGATGAGACCGTTAAACCTGCACCAATGCTCTGTGCATTGCAATGTGCCTTGGACTCTCTCCTCAATAGTATAAGGTGCTTTTTTTTCTATCTCTGCAAATGGCCAATCATCCCCATTTGTATCTAGATAGACCTGATCAAATTCTTGATCAGTCATTTGGAAACCTTTTGGGACAATGGCCACACCATATTGGATGATCTCTGCTAAGGCCAGGTGGGAGTGATCCTTTCTTCTGAGCTTGACCTCGTGATACAGATCGATATAGATATCCTCGATCTGTGGGACATGGATTGGATCGAGCTTTGCCCTTGGAAGGTAATTGCAAGGATCAAAGGTCGGCCTTGCCGGGAAGTTGTGTTTCAAGTTGAGAAACTCTAGCTCTGCAAACATTTCCCAAGATTTGGTGTGAGAAGTGTAGGTGTACCCCCACTGTGAGGGGGAAAGGAGTTCCACCCTTCTTTCTTTTCGAGTCACTTCTTGTGGTATGTTATGAGCTTTCTGATAGCTCTAATAGGATCAAATTCGCCCCGCATATCTTGGCAACTTGGTGGGATCCCCAAGAGTTGGCAGCTCTAAGATAGGTAAAAGTGGGGAATTGCGTAAATAATGCCCCCCACTTTTCTCGCTGCGATTTATGCTATTGGTCGTCTAATCGTGAGTCATATTGGGCCTCAATAGGAAGATGATGCCATAGAAAAAGGCATTGTTGATCTTGCTGAACTGTGGGATGCTATTCTCCCGCTCAACTCTGGATAATATTCATATATTTTTACTTGGGGCCACACCCCGCAATGACTCAGCGCTGGATAATCCCTCTCTGAGGTAGCAATGTAGACCATGTAGGAGTTCATGTAGAACCTCCCCATTGTTGAGTGTTGTTGGAGCTGCTCAGAGATGTTGCTGCGATGATCTCTGCCCACTCAAAATGCTAATTAGGCACGTTTTTGTTCATTGTCTCCAGGTACCTGAGCATCCATTTGTGGAAGTAATGGGCATCAGGAAGCCCAAATACCCTACTTAGGAAATTTATGGTGTTGCTCAGCTCCTCTAAGAAGTCATTATGATGAATAACATGTGGCCATGTGGTTATTACCTTTTTGTTTTTCAGATATACTTCGTTCATGAGCAGCATACATTTTTCCTCATTCTCATCCCATGCTTTTATGCAGTCCTCTTGGCTTATAGCCACAAAGTGCTGGTGGTGGGGGATACCCAACATGATTTCAAAGTGTCGGAAGTGAGATTGATTATAACCTTTCCTTTTCATTCTCAACACACCTTGTGTCCTTATTATAGCAAATGGACACCACCATCATGAATTCCTTGTTCACTGCGCTCACGAGAATTCCCAAAGAAAGTGTAGACCACTACCCACCAATTTTTCCATCCATAGACTACATGTGACCCTTCCGATTCTAGCCCAAAATCCTCCATGTCAATGTGGCCAAGCTTTGAATCCACGATGTCTAAGTCACACTCGCATGGGACTCGGATACTTCATTTCTTCCTCTGTGAGTTTGGCCTTACCCTTTGACTTGGTTGGCCTCTTACTTGATAAGATATGTGTGAATCTGAGTTCAGTTTCTGATCTGCAAGGAGTGAAGTACAAAGATGAAGAGCCATGTCACCGCTAGATTATCCATCAAATATTTGTTGATTGAGAAACAGGGACGGAAGCTCCGTGATATTTTATTAATCTCAATCAGTAAACAATTACAGAGAATGGGCTGCAATATTTATAGATATTGCACAGCCAAATACACACAGAGAATAAGTTGCACAGGTGCAACCAAATGCCAAAATGAATAAGCTTCCAATAACATCCGGGAAGCAGGAATTAGAAAAAGACAAATATATTGTTTAAAACAATATAACAATCTGAATACAAACAAATATGGTTGATTAACCATACAACAGTATATTTATTATTTAATTAATAAAATTAATTAAATAATCTAACTATGCATAATTAATAATAGGATAATATTATTTATCCTAACATTCCCCCCCTTAATTGTGCATTGTCTGGAGAGATGAGGAGAGAAATGCTCTGAACAACTCGAACTTGTCACGTGCAAGTGACTTTGTGAAAATATCTGCTTGCGTTGTTCACCGTTGGACAAAATTGAAGTGGATGTTGTGCTTCAATACATGTTCGCGTATGAAATGAACTTGAACTTCAATGTGCTTTGTTCTCTCGTGAAAAACTGGATTGCGAACAAGTTTGAGAACACCTTCGTTGTCAACATACATGGTGGTCGGTTTGTCCTGTGGTATTCCAAGTCCTTCCAGTATGCGACGTAGCCAAATCGCTTCACGATGCTTCTCCCTGCAGAACGATACTGCCAGGAAGAGCGAGAAACAAAGTGTTGTTTCTTACTTCCCCATGATATTGGTCCGATCCCATAAAGAATACAAATCCGTATGGATTTTCTATCATCAATGTTACCTGCATGATCTGAATCCGAATATCCAATCAAGAAGAAGTTTTCGTTCTTCTTGTATTCTAGACCAAGATCCACTGATCCTTTGAGATATCTCAAGATGCGCCTTGCTGCTTTCCAATGACAAACTTTGGGTTCCTGCATGAACCTGGATAGATAGCTCACTGCAAAGCTGATATCTGGTCTAGTGTAGGTCAGGTAAATGAGACTCCTAATCAGCTGCCGATAGAGAGTGGCACTTACCTCAGGAGATGGATCTGAACGAGATAACTGTAATCTGTTCTCCATAGGTGTAGCAATTGGTGTGCAATCCATCATCCTAAACTTCTCGAGCGTTGTCTTGGTATATTTCATCTGAGAAACAAAGATGTGATTCTCTTTCGCCATACTTCCACCCAAGACAAGTAGTGCATAAGCCCGAGATCTGTCATGTCGAATGATCGCTTAAGATATTTCTTTGTTTCATCAATCATCTTCACTCAACTCGCAAAGATGACTAGATCATCGACATAAACTACAACAATCACCATCTCCCCCTTGCTTTTTGAGGTAGAGATTGGGATCGTATGGATTTGATTAATCCATGTTGTACGAGATGCTCATCAATCTTGATGTACCATGCTCGGGTGCCTGTTTGAGGCCATACGAGAGATTTCCCGAGTCTCAGTATACCTTTTCTTCTTGACCAGTGTACAACATATCCCTCAAAGTTGAGTCATGTAGACTTCTTCTTGCAAATCTCCATTCAGGAAGGCACTTTTTACGTCCATTTGGTGAACTTTCCATCCAAACTGAGTAGCTAGAGCAAAGATCATCCTGATCGTTTTGATCTTAGCTGTGGGAGCAAATGTCTCCTCATAGTCAATGCCTTCTTTCTGTGCGTACCCCTTTGCTACAAGTCTTGCTTTACACTTGTCCACTGTCCCATCTACTTTGTACTTAGTTTTGAATATCCATCTGCATCCAATGGGTTTCTTCCCTGGTGGAAGATCGACAAGCTGCCAAGTGTTATTCTTCATCACTGATTGATATTCAGAATCCATGGCATCTTTCCAAGCTTTTGACTGTAGGGCTTCCTGGACTATAGATGGCTCGTCTGTTTCAATAACTCTACTCATCAAAGCAAAGTTAACTTCTTCTCTTGCTTTCTCATGAGTCCGTGGTCCAGGGGTGGATGTATCCGGTGGAGCATCCAATCTTGCATCTCGTAATGTACTTGTACACCATTTAGGCATACGTTGAGCTGTTCCCATGGGTTGTGGTTCTATCTGATCAACACCATCATCCCCATCATCACTTTCATCTTCTCGAGGGAACATTTTCTTCGCTTTTACAACCGGTGAAAAATCTACATCTTGCGAGTCCTGGAGGAGGAGTCTCTACTTCCTTCTTCTCAAAAAACTCAACATCTCTGGCTTGTGTAGACTTTTCTGGTCTTAGGATCCATCAGTCTGTACCCAAGAGTCTCTTCACTGTATCCAATGAAGATGAGATTTTGTGACTTCATGTCCAATTTCTTTCTGTTCTGTTTGGGTATGTGCATGCTTGCTTTGCATCCGAATACTCTGAGGTGTGCAATGGATGGTTTCCTCTTTGACCATGCTTCTTGTGGTGTAATTCCATCAAGAGCAGTTGTGGGCGCTCTGTTTAGCAAATACACTGCTATTTTTGCTGCTTCTGCCCAAAATGTCTTTGCAAGTCCGGAATCATCGATCATGCATCGCACCATTTCCATGATAGTACGATTTCTTCTCTCGACAACACCATTTTGCTGCGGTGTGTGTGGAGGAGGCATTTGTCGACGAATCCCGTGAGTTTGTAGATAGTCTCTGAACTCATCACTGGTGAATTCCCCCCCTCGATCTGAGCGGAGAGTTCTGATGTGACGACCAGTTTCTTTCTCAACTGCCACTTTGAACTTTTTGAACGTTTCAAAGGCTTCACTTTTCTTGTGAAGACAAAAATCCACATTTTGCGTGAATAGTCGTCAACACAGAGCATGAAGTACTGGAACCCTGAATGACTTGGCTGCATTGGACCGCACAGATCGGTATGAACCAGGTCAAGTTTTCCATGAGCTCGAAAAGTACTCGTTTGGAATGAAACTCTGTGTTTTTTCCCGCTAAGCAGTGAGGACACTTGTCTGTATCCTTCTGAAGAGATGGTAGCCCATGTACCATATTACACCGGCGAAGTGTGTCGAGATATTTGAAACTTACATGACCAAATCTCCGATGCCACAACTGAGCTGAGGTGGAGTTTTTAGCCACGAGTGCTTGATCATTTTTGTGAATGAAATCAAGTTGAAACATTCTTCCCACATTTGAGGCTTTTGCAATTATTTTCGAGCCTCTTGATTTATCTCGAATCAAACACATTTTCTTGCCGGATTGACTATCAAAGTCAATTTTCAAATTGTGATCTAGGAGTTGACTGACCGAAAGAAGGTTCTTTGTCAACCCAGGGACATATAGAACATCTGATAGTCTGCAGTTGCGTGAACCAAGGGGTAGAGAAATGTTTCCAATCCCCTGAACTGTATATGAAGAATCATCTCCCAACGAAACATGATTTTTCGATGGCGTGTCCCTCATTGAAATAAACCAGTCTCTGTGGCCGGTCATGTGTCGAGTGGCTCCCGAATCAACATACCAGACGTCACTAGATGACGTGGATGGTTCACTTGATCGAGCAGTGAACAAGAAGTCTTCATTGTCTGACTGATCTTGTTGCTCAGCAATATTACCTTGCTGGTGGGGTCTTCTTTTCCAGTTCCCCTTTTTCTGCCCGTGATAGTTGTTTGAATGTCCCTTGTAAGTTTGTTGTTGTTGTGGTCCAGAATTGCTCGATGAACCTTTCTTATATGTGTTAAACCAACATTCTTGCAAGTCATGTCCTCTTTTGCAGATTGGACATCGCTTCTTCTGTTGATTGTCCCCATGATACTGATTCTGATGTGGGGACTTCTGATAGGATTTAGGTTTTCCTTTACCTTTTCCTTTCCATTTTTGATGTGAAGACAGTGCCTGCTCCTCTTCATCATCCTTGTTGTACATTGCTTCCTCTTGTTGCAGTAGGTTTACTAACTTGTCAAAACTAATTGTCGTATCCATAAGTTTAGAGTTATGTGACAAAAATTCGGTAAGAAGAAGGAGAGCTCTCGAACAATGGGAATGAGAGACTCATCTTTGACTTCTTCTCCTAGGGCTAGAAGTGAAGCCCTCAACTCGCAACTCTTCTTAGAAGGCTTCAATTTTCTCATTCTATTTGAATTTCAATGTATGTAATCGACTCGCAAATTGAGTATGACATTCTTATTCTTGGCCTCATATATTGTGCTCAGCTTATCCCAAGCTTCTTTTGCTGATGTGGCATCTCGAATGTGGGCTTGCACATCGTCGGATACTCCAAACAAAATGATGAGTTTTGCTTTCTGATCTGCTCTATCAAATTGTCGTTGTTGTGTTGCATCCGTTGGTGATCTGGTTAGAGTACCAGTCACAACAGGCCAGATTTCTTCAAACTCAAGTTGTGTTTTTATTTTTGTCTTCCAAGCAAAGATAGTTGTTTCCTTTGAGCAATTGTGAATCTGAAGAAAAATTTGGGGGCATTGGTGCCCATTTTGCAGAGATCATCACGAGGTGGTTTGGCTCTTATCACTCCAGGTATAAGGTCTCCCAATCTATATACCGTCAGTTTGATATACCGAACCTTTCTATATACGCACCCTTCCGATATACCCGTCGGTACGTGGAAGAAGCTCGCCCTTTCTATATACCCAGCGGTACGTGAAAGAGGCATTAACGTACGTGAAAGAATTCGATACGTGGTACCAAGACAGTACTGATGGGGTCTGTGTGATTATTGACACCGGCTCAAAGAAATATCCTCATACGCGCGCGTAACTTCGCTATATACTCGGATAATTTCTCAGTCTGGATTTATGTCTTGCAATCGTTCACAGACGGATGGGATGGTTCATAGTGTGTGCACTGTGACCTTATTACTCCCCGTCGATTTATAGGGACGATGCCCAGACGACGTTGTTGCAGCTATATTAGGCGTTAAGTGCAGTAGTAGTCGCGACGGCTTTACCCGTAAGCGCTTCCCAGAGGCACCGTATATACCGAACGCTGCGAATGAGATCTAGGATCTCGTGAGTGTTACAGAACCAAATTTACTATTTTTATTACAATTCTGCCAGTTTCTGAGCAGTTACAAAGTTTTGCAGTTGACTATGGCAACCTGCAAATTAGTACAATATACAATACAATTTGAATGACAGGCAAAAATTTACAATTTCGGGGTCCTGGTGACCTCCTGAACCCAAAATGCTAAAAATTGCAAAAAAATAGCTGAAAATGCAATTTTTAGGTGGGTCTCCTTTTGCAAAAAATGTCTGGAATGAGAAAACAGACCAAATAGGAGAAATTTTTTTTTACCCTAAATTAGGGATTCTCCGCTAAATTTAGTTAGTCATAATTTTTAGTGGGATTTGATCCTCAAACCTCTCACTCCTAAGGCACATGCAATAACCAACTTGGCCACTTGGGGCGCTTGGACTATAAAAGGAAGAAATTTGTATTTATTGTCAAATAAATTGACTTACCTCTTGAAAAATGAATGCCACGTGGCGCATGCTGGTGAAGGGGCGTTTTAAGGTTCTATTTGCCCAAAAAACGGATCTGAGGCTTTATTTCTTTGCTCAGCCGCATTTACTTGCTCAGGCCTCATTTTCTCCTTCCCACACACTGATCAAGCCGTATTTTCTTCTTGGCGCGTGTTTGAATGCCGAGCCACGCTTTTCACCGTGCCGCGCTTTTAACTCAGTGGCTGCGTTTTTTTTTATTCTTTGGCCGTTTTTTTAATGTCACGATTTTTTTGAAGTCGAGGCGTTTTTTTAATGTCTTTGGTGCATTTTTTTAATGCTTTGAGGCATTTTTTTAATGTCAAGGCGCATTTTTTTGATGCTTTGAGGCGTTTTTGATTGTACAGCCGTATTTTTACAATCTAAGCTTCATTTGCTTCTTTGTTTGCATGTGCGGGCGTGGCGGATGGAGAAGGGCACGGGCTTGAGGAGAATGACATCTTTTAGCTCTAAAAACACATTTTTCCTAATGCAGAGCCGCAGGACCGAGTATGGGCGTATATGCTAAAAAAAAAACTCTTTTTTTTCACCTCCCACTGTATATTTTCCAGCTTGGGCGCCTCTTTCTTCTTTTTTTTTATTTTCTTTGCTCTGCTTTTTCACTTTGCAGTGCATATACACAGCAAAGAAATCCTCCAAAACAAAATATACCTCTAAATGCAGTAAAATCAAAACCCTGATTGGGGAAATTTTTTTTTTTAAAATTCAATACCTGTAGCAATTTTTGCTTGGTGCTGAGTGCACCAGTGCAAAAAAAATTACGTTCCAAACACCTGGAACTGAACAGGAGGTTGTTGGTTTGCAGGGGGTTCTGGGAAGCTGCAGGAGGCAGCACTGGCTCTCCTTTTGGTGCAGATTACTTCTCCATGAATTCTCCTTCTTCTGCAACCTTCTCCAACCTTGCCAGGAGCTTCAATTCGCTCTGGTACCAAATGTTGATTGAGAAACAGGGACGGAAGCCTGTGATATTTTATTAATCTCAATCAGTAAACAATTACAGAGAATGGGCTGCAATATTTATAGATATTGCACAGCCAAATACACACAGGAGAATAAGTTGCACAGGTGCAACCAAATGCCAAAATGAATAAGCTTCCAATAACATCCGGGAAGCAGGAATTAGAAAAAGACAAATATATTGTTTAAAACAATATAACAATCTGAATACAAACAAATATGGTTGATTAACCATACAACAGTATATTTATTATTTAATTAATAAAATTAATTAAATAATCTAACTATGCATAATTAATAATAGGATAATATTATTTATCCTAACAATATTTATAGAAAGAAGAGTTAGAAATTCGTGCTGCCGTCTGGGCATGGGCGCGGTATACTGCAGATGTAGGATCGTAAAAGCAGGATGCACATTTGAATAGTGTTGCATGGAAGGAAACAACGCCTAAGGGTGCAGGCGCATCTATACCGCACATAACATTTAGTGTTGATGTAAAAGGATTTGTTCTTGCACCATTGTGTGAGGTTTTAACTGGGCGCAAATAATTATGATGTTGCAATGTGGTAGGATGCGCCAATGGCGCAGATATGGAATGTGTTGCACATAGTTTTGGTGCGCCAAAGGGCACAAGTTTAAAGGATGCTTCATTGAGTTAAAGTGCGCTAAGGGGTTTTTCGGGCACGGTGACAGAAAAGATTGCATGAAGTTCGGCTTTGGTGTAGCTGGATGTGTGCATGCGCTTGTGTTAGGATTTTAAGGATTTCAAAGGGTGCAGGGAGGGTGCATGCTACAGCAGGACAAGTGTGCCATTTGGCATGACTACGTTTTATGCAACAGTTGATGGCATTTGTGCCATAGGAAAACCATGGGTTTGGATCGATAACTACTTAGGATTTTCTCTTTCTTGATGGGTTTACGATTTTTTGGCCTCTTTAACATAGATCTGGATAGTAAGGGGAATAGAGCAAAGAGGGTGAAGGACCATTTTGAGACAAAATCCCTCCATACTAGCAAATTTGGACGGAGGGTAAAACTGGTTTGGGGGAAGAGAAGAAGGCTAATGTTTTATTTCTCTAGATTCATTTGTTTATTTTTAACCACAACAACCACTTAAAAATGGCCAAACCACAACAAAAACCACAAGAAAAGCAAGGACCACTTACCATGGATATATAGAATGGGAGAAACGATGCGGGGTCCACAAACGTGACGTAAAGCGACACGGGGATGACAGGAGCGGTGACAGGTGCAAAGGAATAAACTTTTTTACGTTTTTTCAATCGTGAAAATGACAGGTCAAATGTGCCTATATATAGAAAAAGGTGCAATAAATGCACCACCAACTTTTCAAAGGGCACACCAAAATAGATGCCAACATGAAATTATTTTCACCTTTGGCGCAGCTTATGAGACTGTTAACATGACGTTTTTAGCACTGGGCGCACTGCTCAAAGGTGCAACATTTTTAGTGTCGACATGGTGGCACATGTGCCTTGGCGCAGCGAGAAGGGCACACCATTCTCAATGTAGACACTCTAAAGGATGCACTAAAGGAATAGAAGAGGGTGCATATATATTTGATGTTGGATGAACAAAATCAGGCTCACCAAAAAGAAACAAATGACTAAGTTCGAAAACTAGATTCTTTGGAAAGGGAGTTTATGCCATTTCAAATGCTAAGGGACCTTGGCGGGGGAACCAAAACAAAATTTTGGTATGGTTACTCGCAAAAATACCCTTGCCAATTTTAGAGGATAACATATATGAAATATGCGGCCATATTAAGCCGCAATTTATATATATATATACTTTCTTTTATATTCAATGGATTGGCCATAGTAAAAAGGTGTTGTGCAAGTGTAAAACCGCGACTTATAAAAGGGGGCCGTTATTTATATAGTTTGAGTCTATTAATATTTGGGTGGGGTGGCGCCCTCACCCCATTTTCTTTGTTTTATATATAATTCATCCCATACTTTTTGTTTTTATATATATACCTTACATTATTAATGCACAAATGTAACACTATTTCAATTTATCTTATTTAATATTATAATATATATATATATATATATATCTATATCTATATCTATATCTATATCTAGATAGTAGACATCTAAAATCCACTTAGGTAGACTTTAATGCTAAGATTACACTATTTATCATATTTTTGCCATTTTCGTAATAATTAGTGCTTTTCCACTAATTAGCTAACATTCCTCTTCATATTTGTTAATTAATGATATTTCGTTAATTAATTATCCTTCCTATCATTAAGAATGCCGATTAATTACCTTTCATTAATTAATATCCTTTTCTACTTGAGTTAATTATTTATTATTAATTAATTACGCTCAAGAAATCTAAATCAATAAATTACCATTTATTGGATCAAATTACTCTCTTACATCCTACAAATCATACTAATTTTCCTGTAATTAGATTATATAAGCCTACCTCTACCTATTAATTAATCACTTTTGATTAATTAAAACATCCCCCAACTCCCATGACCTACTAATGAAAAATTAAACTCTTCTACATCAAGATTACCTTTTAGATCATCATTGGGTGTAAAATTCATTTGGTTCATCGTATCATGACCCACAACTTCTTTGCGGGGCATGACATTGCGGAACGAATAACCCCACACCCACCTTGATGATCCTTCCTAAAACATGATTAGGCCTTAATCATAGGTAAAATGGTTCATAAATGATAGTGAATCTTTCGGTTATTTGTATTCCGGTTACTTTATTTTAATCGGTTTGGTCATCTTTTGTTTTGTTTGACTTTTGCATGACCGCGATGATAATTGTCTCTAGTTTAATTTGACAATGCTATATCAAGCCAACTTTATGAGAATATTCAAATTATTATTTACGGACTTGGTGATTTTCATATTGGAATGTTTTATATAAACCTGGAAATTCAACTAATTTTTATGGTAATATATTGTTGGAAATATGTGGACTTGTATTATGAAGGTTAATTTTAACTTAACCATTAAGTTGGGTAACAACTAAAGTAAAAAAATGTATGAAATATTAATATATATATATATATATATATATATATATATATATATATATATATATATATATATATATATATATATATATATATATATATTTTATATATTAGAGGGATTTGTAAGCCAAAAGTTTTATTTAGTTATTGAAATTTATGGGTTTCATAAAGTGAAACACCTTCACATGGCACAAGTGTGCGGCATGCACTAAAACACGTACCAACATTGGGAAGCCCGAAAATTCTTCAATATGCCACCCAACTATAGTTCTTTCATTATATTTTTCTATTATTTTTCCTTCGTCTATTTTCATTCTCCCCTTCTGGAATACCTGCGTGAGTTTTGGAGGAAAGAAGGATTCAACTTGTTGGAGCGGGAAGAGTAGAAGGTTGCCGATTCTGGGTTTACTTCAGGCATGAATATCTTCTCCTTTCTCTGCTGCATTATTTGTAAAAAAAAAGAGAAATACACATTCTGTTTTTAATGGCAATCAAGGAAATTGTGGACAACTTTTGATTTAATTGTTTGGAGATGAAGTATGAAAAGGAAATTGATGGATTTTGTATTCTTTTTAGTTTTCTTTGTGTGGTTTTAACCTAACCCAAAAAAATACGCAGATGGGGTTTTGGGTTTTGATCAACAAAAATAAAGTAAAAGAAAGGTTAAAAATTCCTTCTCTGCATTATAATAAATTATACCCAAAAGGAAAAGAGTTGGGTTTTTCCTGTACAGAAGAAGGAAAACATTTTGTGAATTTGTGTGTTTAAAATCGATTTGTGCTTGTGGGTTTTCATTTTGTTAAACTAAAATTTGGTTGTGTGTTTTCTATAAACAAATCGATTTGGGTATATAAATCGATTTGCATAAAGGAATCGATTTGGGTAACCCAATCAATATGGGTATGCAACCGGTTGGGGTTTTGTATTTTTCTTCTTGGTTGTTATATGCAGGTCTGATTTTTAATTTATTGAGATCTTTTGAATGATAATTTGTGGGTGTCAAAGCTCTTGCATGGGGCTGCATTTTCCAGAAATTTTATTATTATGGACCACTAAATCGGTTCATGTATAAATGAGGGTGTCTTGTTATGTGTGAATAATTACAAAAAAATGGCATTTAGCCTGTAACTTCCAGCCTGGCAATATGACTTGGATTCTTGTAAGACTGTGAAAAAGAAATTGCTTGTCTTGGTAAGGGCATGAAAGCCAGACAACTTGACCAAGATGCACCAAGGAGTAATTGGAGGCATGATTGGGTTTAAAATAATGATATCTTATGAAAGAAATTATTAGTTGTTCTTTTACTAAAAAGAGTATGTTTAAATGATGTAACCATGGTGTTGCTATATTGTTGGTTGGGATGTTTGTTTACCAGATAGAACATGTTAAAGTGATGTAAATATGGTGATATTTGTGCTAATTTGTAGAGCTGCTCATTGACTGAAAAAAAAAAAAAATACTCTTCTTAATCATATTGTTTTTACGAAGTTATGTAGAAATTTTAAATGTCAAATGCTTATTGATTGAAGTGGAATACGGATGTATTGACCTTTGTGATTAGAGGGAAACATGATCATTGAAATAGAAATTGGTTGTTCTATTTGTGTGCATCCATAGTTGTATCTTTATAGAAACCAGGTAGTAATACATTTTCAGTTGTATTACCATGTGCTTGTTGATAAAACAACATGTATATCCTTTCATATTTTATTAATTAATTGCATCAGAAAATGGAGTTAATATTCATGCCAGTTCATTTTGAACTGACATCATACCACTACTCCAGTCTTGCAGGACCATTAGCCATTACATTCGGATGTGCGGAAACTCATGTCTTGTGAAGTTTTATCGTAGCATGGATCTAAATGAGATACTTGGATTTCAATTGGTGAAAGGATGATATCCTTGAATTTTTGGCTGAATTATTGGGATCTTGGACCCATTGTAAATATTCAAACCTCACTATGTGAGAATTATTATACCGGTTATATATTTCACCTTAACGGCATATGTAATATATGATTTTAATAAAGAGATGATTACTTTGTGTGTAATAATATCTCAATATGAGTAAATGATGAATACTTGAGTTGTGAAATCTTACTTTTCACAAATTGTTGAATACATTTATTTGATAGTTATCAATGTATGAAGCCGATAATTGGGCAATTATTGTAACAATCAATTGTCTTTAATTTCTAAATTAAATAAGCTATTTAGTGGCGTAGCTAATCGAAGGAATAATTAAATATACATGTTTTAATATATATTTAATTCGGCCTTTCGGTAAACTTGGTATTAATATGATAAGATTGTAAATCCTGTTGTATAGAGAATGGAAGAGTATCATTGTAAAAGGTAATTTAAGGTTAAAGAATCAAACATCAGAAAAAAGAGACTAAATGGGATGGTAAATAGATGAAAAGATCCATTAGGCATATTAAGGGATAAGTACATGTGGAATGCTGATATAGTTACATTTCAGCATAACGAATGTACTTATCTCATAAAGATCCTAGTTGGCCTTTGGCATCTATCTCAATATAAACTCTTGCAAGATAGGTTTAATTGGAAATAAAATAAAAACAAACTATAAAGATCTAGATAACTGTGAAAGGGATAGTTGTGAGGTGGCGAAGACTTAAAACTCATAAGACTAGTGTGTTGTCTTGAGTTTAGCCATAACCTGCACGGCGGATAACTTTGGCCAAAGTAATGCATTGATGGTTGTGCATTGTCTGATCACCTAGTCCTCCAATTAAATAAAAAAATTGTCTGTAACCTGATCATGGGAAGTTGAAATACTAAACATGAGGTAGAAAATGGTCGGATACTGAATACGAAAGTCGGGAAACTAGCTTCGTGGTAGACCCAAGGACTTTCACATAGTTCCCATGACCTTTAAAAGGTTGAGCCAAATGCTAGTAAGCATTGTCACTCAAAGTAGTGACGAAGGGAGATCGTGGAGATCTGGATACACCCTTCTCAGCCACATGGCTTACATGGATGTTATCGATAGATCAAAAGAGAAAAATTGATTAATGAATTTGATTAAATAAATCTATACGATTGCAGCTGTGTAATTTGTTATTATGTTTATGTGTTAAAAAAAAAAAAAATCATTTTTCAGCTCTTGTAATTTTGAGCGTTACATTTTGGTATCAGAGCCAGAGGCTCAGACACTTGGACATTAATGGGACACACGTTCTAATAAAAGTATCCTCTTTTATAAAACAGAAAAACTATGGCTAGGCCGGCAACAAGAGCTAGTATGGCAAGTGACAGTGGGGTAAATATTGATGACGTGCCGGATAATACGGCTGCTAAGTTAGAAGAAATCCTCAACCTTTTGAATGACACCCAAAACCGAGTTGTTTCCTTAGAACAACAAGGTCAGGGTGGTGAAGAGAATGAGGATCGTAGGGATGAGAATCAGGGTGATGAGCAATATGATGATCAACCTGAGCACCTGAATGAAAGGGAAAATAAGAAAGCAAGGCTGGCTACTGAGTTAGCAAGGGACATTAAAAGAATATCCCCACCTAAATTTGATGGTACAACTCTTGGGGATGGTGCTGAAAATTGGCTCTCTCGAAATGGAAAAGTATTTTGAGATTAGGGACTTTTCAGAGGAGACAAAAGTAGTATGGGGAGCCTACCAATTGTCCCATGAAGCATCTTCCTGGGATAACCGGAAAATGGAACTAGGAATTGATTCTGGTATGATCACGTGGGAGCAGTTCAAGGCCTACTTCCATCAAAGATGGCTACCTCAGCTATACTTTGACCAAAAGATGGCAGAATTCCAAAATCTGACTCAAGGAAAGTACTCAGTTATAGAATATTGGGAACGTTTCACTCGATTGCTTGAAATATGTTCCTTTGTATCAAAAGGATGAGAAGTTTAGAGTGAGAAAATTTATAATGGGATTGAATCCTAGTATTGGTGGTGAGGTAGATGTTCATGGACCTACCTCGATGGAAACAATGTTTGAAAAAGCTATCAAGCAAGAACTAAAGTTGCGAAGTATTTATGCCTCTAAAGAGGAAAACAAAAGGAAAAATAGCAATTTCCAAACATCAACCGCAAGTAAACCAACATGGAAAAAGGGAAACAACAAGTTCAGGCCTGTCAATAAAAGAGGAATAGTGGGTAGAACTGTTGTGAATAATAATAAAAATGGGCAACAAGGAACAAGTTTCAGCCAGAATAAGATTGAGAGAAAAGGACCATTGGGAGGATGTTTTAAGTGTGGTGGTGATCATTTCACTAACAACTATCCATGCAAAGAGGACAATGGAATAATAAGAAAAGGGATTTACTACAGTAAATAAAGAGGGGCAACAACATAAGATTTATGTTGCAGTCCATAATAAGCAAGTGGAAAAGCAAGCGACTCCAATAGAAACTTCAGGTAAGCTTTTTGGAGAACTTGTTTCTATTTTATTTGATTCCGGTTCAACAGAATGTTTTGTTTCATCTAAAGTTGTTGATAAACTCAAAATAAGAGTTGGGTACATGGAACACACTTGGACTATATAATATGGAAATAATGTTGTACACAGAGTGAATCAATGTTTGTTTGAGGCACCACTAGAATTACCTGAGTTCATGACAAGATTAAACCTTGTATGTGGCACCTCTTGGATCCTATGATGTTGTCATAGGTATAAATTGGTTAAGTCAACATAATGCAACCTTGGATTGCTTAGGGAAAAGTGTAACTTACGATGATGATGATCAAAAAAAACAACAAGTGTTCAGGGTGTTAAAAGAGAGTTTGTCACTAGGCAGATTTCTGCCATGCAACAAAAAAGGCAAAAATGGAAGGGCTGCCATCTATATGCTATAAAAATAACAAATTTGGGACAGAAATTGAGCCTAAAATTGAAGCATTTCCCATCCTAAGGGAATTTAGAGATGTGTTTCCAAATGAGTTTCCCAGACTTCCACCTAAGCGTGAATTTGACTTCACAATAGAGGTCAAACCAACAATGGAACCAATCTCCAAGGCACCATACAAAATGAAACAAAAAATTAGTTGAGTTGAAAGCTCAATTACATGAATTGTTGTCCTTGGGTCTGATTAGACCAAGTATATCACCATGGGGTGCACCGGTTATCTTCGTAAAAAGAAGGATGGGACCCTCAGACTTTGTATTGATTACCGAATGCTCAACAAGGTAACAATGAAGAATCGGTACCCGCTGCCCCAAATCGATGATCTATTTGATCAAATGGGGGTGCAAAAGTGTTTTCCAAGATTGATCTTAGATCCGGTTATCATCAACTCATGAATCAAGGATGAAGATATCCATAAAACCACTTTTAGAACAAGGTATGGGCATTACGAGTTTACAGTTTTTCCCTTTGGTCTAACAAATGCACCTACGCTTTCATGAACTTGATGAACAACGTGTTTAGGGAATACTTAGACCAATTTGTACTTATCTTTCTCGATGATATATTAATATACTCCAAGAATGAGGAAGAACATGATGAACATTTAAGGATTGTGCTGGGAATTCTCAGAAAACATAAATTATATGGAAAATTATCTAAGTGTGCTTTCTATCAATACGAAGTACAATACTTAGGCCACTTATTAAGTAAAGAAGGAATCTCGGTGGACCCTTCAAGATCAGTGCCATCATGGAATGGCCAACACCAAAGGATGTGCATGAAGTGAGAAGTTTTATGGGTCTAGCAGGCTACTATCGAAAGTTCGTAAAGGACTTCTCTAGGTTAGCAGGACCTATCACTTCTTTGCAAAAGAAGGGTAAGAAATTTGTTTGGGACAATAAGTGTGAAGAAGCCTTTAATGAGTTAAAAGGTAGACTCACAAGTGCTCCGGTGTTGAAGATTCCGGATCCAAATGGGAACTTCTTAGTGGTAACCGATGCTTCAGGGGAAGGTTTGGGTGGAGTACTACTACAAGATGGGCATGTGGTAGCTTTTGAAAGTAGGAAGTTGAGGGTGCATGAAGTAAATTACGCACCACATGATCTTGAGCTTGCTGCGATTGTTCATGCACTGCAGGTATGGAGGCACTATTTGCTAGGAAAACCTTTTGAACTCAAAATAGATCATCTTGGGCTCAAGTACATTTTTACGCAGCCGAATCTAAATGCAAGGCAACGAAGATGGCTGGAGTTCCTAGAAAATTATGACTTTGATATAAATTACATTAAGGGAAAAGAGAATAGGGTGGCTGATGCCTTAAGTCACAGAAAGTAGATTGCTGCTATAATTACATTAAGAACCCAGTTCAAAGATGAAGTTAAAAATGAGTTAACCAATGACCCCTACTACAATCATGTTAAAACAACTCTAGAAAAAGATCCAAGGGACAAAAGGTATGATGGTTTCAAGGTGGAAACAGATGGGATTCTACGTTATAACAACAAAATATATGTACCAGAAGGTAAAGAACTCAGAAATAAAGTCATGAGAGAATTTCATGATGCTCCCTATTCGGGACATCCAGGAGTAACAAAGATGATGGCGGACATCAAAAAGCAATACTTCTAGAAAAAGATGAAAAATGATGTGATTCTTTACGTCTCACAATGCCTAGAATGTCAGCAAGTAAAGGCTGAACATTTACATCCAGCAGGACTATTATATCCTCACAACGTGCCAGAATATAAGTGGCAAGTTATAAGTATGGATTTTATCCAAGGTCTACCTATGTCCCAAAATAAACATGATGTTATACTTGTAGTTGTAGACAAGTTAACTAAAGTGGCACATTTTATAGCAAGTAATTTAAAGGATAATTCACCCATACTGGCAAAAAGGTTTGTACAAGAAGTTTTCCGATTACATGGAGTTCCAGAAGTAATAATTTCAGACAGGGACTCAAGGATAACTTCCAGATTTTGGCAGACTTTGTATGCGCTACCTTAGGGACAAAACTGAACATAAGTTCTGCCTACCATCCTGAAACTGATGGTCAAACCGAAAGAGTAAATCAAGTGTTAGAAGATTTACTAAGAATGTATTGCATGGATCAACAATACAAATGGGAAGAGTATCTTCCCTTGGTTGAATTTTCCTATAATAACACTTACCATTCTTCCATTCAGATGGCTCCTTTTGAGGCCTTATATGGTCGTAGGTGTAGAACACCTATAAGTTGGGATAATCCTGAAGATAGGGTACTGATTGGACCAGAAATGCTTTCGGAAATGGAAAAATAGGTTAAATTAATCCAAGAAAGATTGAAAGAAGCAACAAATAGGTAGAAAAAAGTTATGCAGATTTAAAAAGAATTGACAAAAAGTTTAACGTGGGAGATAAAGTTTTCTTAGGGTCAAACCTAAAAAGAGTTCCATTTCATTTGGCAAGTCAGCCAAACTATCTCCTAGGTTTGTAGGACCATTTGAAGTCCTAGAGGTCATTGGACCAGTAGCCTACAAGCTAGCACTGCCTCCCGCTCTATCCAGGCTGCACAATGTATTTCATGTATCCTTGCTTAAGAAATATGTACCTGATTTAACACATGTACTTAATTGGGATTCATTGCAGGTTCTGATCCAGGGGTAATCGCGGTTGATCCTATAAGGATACTAGAAACCCGAAGTTACACTTGAGAAACCATGAGGTTTCACAATGTAGGGTCCAGTGGGACCAATATTCTGAAGAAAGTGCCACTTGGGAGAATCTGGAAGATATCCAGACTACTTTTCCACATCTGTTTGACTGATTTTTATGAACATGTTTTGTTAAAGTACTAAATTCAGTTTTTCTGTAAAAGTGGTAGATAAGAAAATTTTGTAGATAAGCCTACAACTGAATATTGGGACTAAGATACTTTTTGATTAATAGTTATTGTTGAAGATTTTGTTAATGAACCCGAAAAATTTGTCATTTAGGTAGTAATGTATTATGTCTACAGATTATATGACTGATTTTCTATATGTACAAGGGTTGTTGTGACCTTTATGATTCAACTGAAATAATATTGCTACAAATTCTAAGCTGATTTGAAATATATTTATGCAACAAATGAATAATGGGTTAGTTTATCTATTTATCCTGAAATCATCGAGACGATGATTATTCTAAGGGGTGGAGTATGTAACATCCCAAAATTTCTTGTAAGTTAAATTAACTACGGTTAAGTCTAAACAGGATTAGACGAGATCATCATTGGGTGTAAAATTCATTTGGTTCATCGTATCATGACCCACAGCTTCTGCTGCGGGGCATGACATTGCGGAATGAATAACCCCACACCCACCTTGATGATCCTTCCTAAAACATGATTAGGCCTTAATCATAGGTAAAATGGTTCATAAATGATAGTGAATCTTTCGGTTATTTGTATTCCGGTTACTTTATTTTAATCGGTTTGGTCGTCTTTTGTTTTGTTCGACTTTTGCATGACCATGATGATAATTGTCTCTGTTTTATTTGACAATGCTATATCAAGCCAACTTTATGAGAATATTCAATTATTATTTACGGACTTGGTGATTTTCATATTGGAATGTTTTATATAAACCTGGAAATTCAACTAATTTTTATGGTAATATATTGTTGGAAATATGTGGACTTGTATTATGAAGGTTAATTTTAACTTAACCATTAAGTTGGGTAACAACTAAAGTAAAAAAAATGTATGAAATATTAATTAGTATATATATATATATATATATATATATATATATATATATATATATATAGGATTTGGCATGTAAGCCAAAAATTTTATTTAGTTATTGAAATTTATGGGTTTCATAAAGTGAAACACCTTCACATGGCACAAGTGTGCGGCATGCACTAAAACACGTACCAACATTGGGAAGCCCAAAAATTCTTCAATATGCCACCCAACTATAGTTCTTTCATTATATTTTTCTGTTATTTTTCCTTCATCTATTTTCATTCTCCCCTTTTGGAATACCTGCGTGAGTTTTGGAGGAAAGAAGGATTCAACTTGTTGGAGCGGGAAGAGTAGAAGGTTGCCGATTCTGGGTTTACTTCAGGCATGAATATCTTCTCCTTTCTCTTGCATTATTTGTAAAAAAATGAGGAAATACACATTCTGTTTTTAATGGCAATCAAGGAAATTGTGGACAACTTTTGATTTAATTGTTTGGAGATGAAGTATGAAAAGGAAATTGATGGATTATGTATTCTTTTTAGTTTTCTTTGTGTGGTTTTAACCTAACCTAGAAAAATACGCAGATGGGGTTTTGGGTTTTGATCAACAAAAATAAAGTAAAAGAAAGGTTAAAAATTCCTTCTCTGCATTATAATAAATTATACCCAAAAGGAAAAGAGTTGGGTTTTTCCTATACAGAAGAAGGAAAACGTTTTGTGAATTTGTGTGTTTAAAATCGATTTGTGCTTGTGGGTTTTCATTTTGTTAAACTAAAATTTGGTTGTGTGTTTTTTGTAAACAAATCGATTTGGGTATATAAATCGATTTGCATAAAGGAATCGATTTGGGTAACCCAATCAATATGGGTATGCAACCGGTTGGGGTTTTGTATTTTTCTTCTTGGTTGTTATATGCAGGTCTGATTTTTAATTTATTGAGATCTTTTGAATGATAATTTGTGGGTGTCAAAGCTCTTGCATGGGGCTGCATTTTCCAGAAATTTTATTATTATGGACCACTAAATCGGTTCATGTATAAATGAGGGTGTCTTGTTATGTGTGAATAATTAAAAAAAATGGCATTTAGCCTGTAACTTCCAACTTGGCAATATGACTTGGATTCTTGTAAGACTGTGAAAAAGAAATTGCTTGTCTTGGTAAGGGCATGAAAGCCAGGACAACTTGACCAAGATGCACCAAGGAGTAATTGGAGGCATGATTGGGTTTAAAATAATGATATCTTATGAAAGAAATTATTAGTTGTTCTTTTACTAAAAAGAGTATGTTTAAATGATGTAACCATGGTGCTGCTATATTGTTGGTTGGGATGTTTGTTTACCAGATAGAACATGTTAAAGTGATGTAAATATGGTGATATTTGTGCTAATTTGTAGAGTTGCTCATTGACTGAAAAAAATACTCTTCTTAATCATATTGTTTTTACGAAGTTATGTAGAAATTTTAAATGTCAAATGCTTATTGATTGAAGCTGGAATACGGATGTATTGACCTTTGTGATTAGAGGGAAACATGATCGCTGAAATAGAAATTGGTTGTTCTATTTGTGTGCATCCATAGTTGTATCTTTATAGAAACCAGGTAGTAATACATTTTCAGTTGTATTACCATGTGCTTGTTGATAAAACAACATGTATATCCTTTCATATTTTATTAATTAATTGCATCATAAAATGGAGTTAATATTCATGCCAGTTCATTTTGAACTGACATCATACCACTACTCCAGTCTTGCAGGACCATTAGCCATTACATTCGGATGTGCGGAAACTCATGTCTTGTGAAGTTTTATCGTAGCATGGATCTAAATGAGATACTTGGATTTCAATTGGTGAAAGGATGATATCCTTGAATTTTTGGCTGAATTATTGGGATCTTGGACCCATTGTAAATATTCAAACCTCACTATGTGAGAATTATTATACCGGTTATATATTTCACCTTAACGGCATATGTAATATATGATTTTAATAAAGAGATGATTACTTTGTGTGTAATAATATCTCAATATGAGTAAATGATGAATACTTGAGTTGTGAAATCTTACTTTTCACAAATTGTTGAATACATTTATTTGATAGTTATCAATGTATGAAGCCGATAATTGGGCAATTATTGTAACAATCAATTGTCTTTAATTTCTAAATTAAATAAGCTATTTAGTGGCATAGCTAATCGAAGGAATAATTAAATATACATGTTTTAATATATATTTAATTCGGCCTTTCGGTAAACTTGGTATTAATATGATAAGATTGTAAATCCTGTTGTATAGAGAATGGAAGAGTATCATTGTAAAAAGGTAATTTAAGGTTAAAGAATCAAACATCAGGAAAAAAGAGACTAAATGGGATGGTAAATAGATGAAAAGATCCATTAGGCATATTAAGGGATAAGTACATGCGGAATGTTGATATAGTTACATTTCAGCATAACGAATGTACTTATCTCATAAAGATCCTAGTTGGCCTTTGGCATCTATCTCAATATAAACTCTTGCAAGATAGGTTTAATTGGAAATAAAATAAAAACAAACTATAAAGATCTAGATAACTGTGAAAGGGATAGTTGTGAGGTGGCGGAAGACTTAAAACTCATAAGACTAGTGTGTTGTCTTGAGTTTAGCCGTAACTTGCACGGCGGATAACTTTGGCCAAAGTAATGCATTGATGGTTGTGCATTGTCTGATCACCTAGTCCTCCAATTAAATAAAAAAAAATTGTCTGTAACTTGATCATGGGAAGTTGAAATACTGAACATGAGGTAGAAAATGGTCGGATACCGGAATACGAAGTCGGGAAACTAGCTTCGTGGTAGACCCAAGGACTTTCACATAGTTCCCATGACCTTTAAAAGGTTGAGCCGAAATGCTAGTAAGCATTGTCACTCAAAGTAGTGACGAAGGGAGATCGTGGAGATCTGGATACACCCTTCTCAGCCACACATGGCTTACATGGATGTTATCGATAGATCAAAAGAGAAAAATTGATTAATGAATTTGATTAAATAAATTTGTATGATTGCAGTTGTGTAATTTGTTATTATGTTTATGTGTTAACTTACAAAAATTACAGGTTTTCCTTTATTGTAAAACTGGTCATTTTCTAATATGTCTAATGTTTTAATGAATCTTGTATTTCCATGTTTTACTTGATTTAGACCAAAGCTTGTGTATGATCTTATCTTGCACCTTTTGGTGATCTTGAGAATAAAAACTTTTATCTCTATCTTTTTAACATTTGGATCAACTTGGAAATTCGATTATTCATTTTTCTTAAGGGAATGAACCTTTTACAAAATATTTTTTATGGTCCTTTGATTTGAAGTTTTCCATTTCTATCTAGTTGGGATAAAGTTTGTGTATGCTCTTATCTTGCACCTTAGGGTGATATTGAGAATAAAAAGAAACTTTAGTCTTCATTTTCTAACATTTGGTTAATTAGAAGCTTCATCTTTCATTTTTGGTTTAAGGGAATGAACATTATCAAGATTTTTGTATGGTTCATTAATTATAATGCTTTCCTTTACTTTTTAGTTCGATTATTTGTTTTGTATTCTCTTCTCTTACATCCTTGGATAATCTTGAGAATCAAAAGTAACTCTTAATCCTTTTTTAAATAATGTGATTTATTTGAAGAACTACTAACGCTTGAGTGCATGACCTAAAAAAGCTTGTCAAAGAAAGGAGTTCAAAACAAAATTTTATAACTACACGTGTGTATTAGGTTTCCAAATGGTGAACAACTAAACCACATTAAGTCAAAAAGATAAAAACCACACCACATTCAAAACACTTGATTTATAGGTTCTAATAAGGGTATGCTCCATCTGCTTAAAACTAGGACATAACCCCTTTGGTATAAGCCTTAAGCTGCAAAAATAGGGGTGGTCATATAAACCCCAAAGTAGTCCACGCAAGAGGGAACCTTGTAGATGAAACAGAAGTGCCCCGCACACCTAATTGACAAGTATACACATGAGATTTAGTGTTGTTGTCCACTCAAAATTTCCCTGCTTTTGAGAAGTTGAAAATTGAAATTTTTAAAGTTAAACGCCTTCTCTATTGTCCTGGTAATATGAAAAGTCAAAAAATTGGAAAGAATCTGTGTTTTTGGGTCATTTTGTGTGATTTTCGGGCCCGTCGGACATTTTTTTCCCGAGTGTCCCAAGTTTGTTTGGGCTCTCTGTTCCTCGATCGGCCGCTTTACCTGAAGTCCGTTTCTTTCGGGCTCGTCGGACATTTTTTTCCCACGTTTCCCAAGTTCATTTGGGCTCTCTGTTCCTCGATCAGCCGCTTTACCCGAAGTCCGTTTCTTTCGGGCCCATCGGACACTTTTGTCCCAAGTGTCCCAAGTTCACCCAGGCTCATTGTTCCCTTTTCGTCTGATTCGGCCGAATCATGTACTCCACGTACTTTTGTCCCTCATGTCCCAGAAGCATTTGTGCATACTTTTCCCGCATCGCCCGTATCGACCGAATCACGCTTTCGCGTCCCGCGTGTCCCAAATGAACCAAAGTGATCCAGCAAGAATTCTAGTGGCGCAACTTCCAGAGACCATAACTTTTGCACCGTAGCTCCGATTGACTCCGTTCAAAAGGCAACGGAAAGCTTGGAATGTGTAGAATGTGATGAGAAGGTGCTGAACTCTGTTCGGCAACGTTTGACCCCCGAAATCCGCATTTAAGGGGCCCAAATTGTGATTTTTGTACTGCTGTCTAAAAATAGTAAATTCTAAAAATAGTATGTTTCGCAAAATTAGTGCACATGTAAGTCTTGGAAGATGAAACACCTCGTCTCCCTCGAGACTGGTGACCTTCCACATCTTTCTAGGTGTCCTTTCGTATTTATAAAGTATTATAAATACATATGTAACCGGAAGAAGAGATAGACATCTCTTGGCAGAGATAATTGATGTATTTCGAATTCTTTGAGTAATTTACATCTCTTTTCAGAGATATTTGTTTTGCAATTCATTTGGCACATTTGTTAATCTGTTCCTTAAGTCTGAAACCCCTCGGTTTTGGATCACAAAGGCTATCCGAGCTAATTTTTCCCACTCTTCACAAATATCTTGCTTTTTAAGTTGGTAGATGTGTATTTAATGTGCATTAATTGTCTTTCTCTCTCCCAAATGGCTATATAATGAACTCCCCCTATGCGTTTTTGCACACTGCTTTCTTGCTATCTATTGCCCATACCCTTGCGATCAAATTCCTGCACGCGTATCCATTTCCCGCAATTTCACCTTGAGTCCAGACTGCAACCTTGCTTTTCAAATTACTATCAATATGAAGATTAAATTCCAAGGCCAGGAGCAAGTCTCACCGCTCGAGTCCGCTGCCTGATATCGGAGACAGTGAAGTTCGCCACCTTGACTTTGGAGATTTCTGGGCAAGAATGACAGACTCAAACCCCTCTCCTATGGCACAGATGATTCATGACAGTGGTTTGGCATTCACCGGTGGTTTCCCTATCTCGGTGCAATGCGCAGATACAGTGCTCTCCTGCGGAGCTCATTTCAATCCTGACTCGAGTGAACTAACGAATGTGCATGGAGAACTCATCGCCAAACTTGACACTCACTGCCATTGGCACTGCCCTAAGGATTCCTAAGATGGACAATGCTATAGTAATTTCTCAGAACCAGGCACAGGCCCTCTTCGACTAGGACAATGAGCAATACAAGGCGCGGGTGGCGAAGTCCTGGCTTAAAAACCCTAAAAAGGGGCGTCTCATCTATCCAAGGTTCTGTTCCATGCCGATTTCAATGAGGAATTGTCGATTTTATAATCCTACTAGCTCGGGTCATGGGCTTACCCTCTACAAATGAGTTCCATTTCTGGATGTGCCCACTTATCAATATAGTGTGCGAAGGAACTCGGAATATCAACTAGGTAGAGATCATCGGTATGAACCTCGCAGAGCAATTTGTCCAATGTACATCAAAAAATAAATTTTACATGACTTCATACTTGATGTATACTCTGGCAGCATCGAGGCAATGGTTTGGATTCTCATACATTGATGCTCATAAGAGTGACCCTGTATATGCCTACTGCCCCCAATTCACCTTGGAAACTAGCAATCACAACTTCAGGAGGGTGAATGATGCTTTCACCATGTACATTGTCAGGCTTCTGAGAGCGACACGGCGAGGATATTTTCTGATGAAGCTATGAATCTGATATCGCACTACGGTGCCTACTTCATCCAATTTAGAAAATTTTCCTATATAAGGCTTGTAGGCTATGAGAGCACTCCTCTCAAGCTTCCTATGTTCTGCAATGATAAAATGGCCTTGATAGAGGTATGCAGGTAGCTGGACAAGTTGCACAGAACCTGCAGGGATAAGAAAATCACTGGCCTGCACTTCCCCATATCTTTGGGAAATTACACCTGCAAAATGGCTCTAGATGCACAAAACATAGAAAGAGCCCTAGCTCCCATCACTGTCCATTTCTTCAGGCCAAGAACCTACTTTGACTTGAAGAAATTTATTGAGCAGAACATCAAAATCAATTATCATCATAGGGAAGACACAGAGGACTATTGGGCTGACTGTGCTGATGATTTTGAGGCAAGGAGGAGACACTATGGCAGATTTTCTCTTCAATTAATTCAAGAGCTTAACCTGTACCAAGTTCCTGAAGGGCTCCAGGATGATAATTCCGACCTGTACTCATATGAATATGACAACGTGGTCAAACACACTCCCTTGGAGGATTTGGATTGGTTCAAAAAGGAGAAGGACGATCTGGTAGAAATCCTAGCTCCCGTCTTGGTAAGAACCAAAATCTGGTTTGATAGGAAATTCCTGAGCTTAGAAGGCACTCAGGGGAATCCTCCTCCAAGGATACTCCAACACCAAGAAGGGATGCATTGACACCCAGTTCAGAAGCACCTGTGCAGACCCCTCCTGCCTCGTCAACTCAAGGTCCCACAGTCTCCACTCCTTCCTCATCCACCCAGGTATATCAAAAGAAAGTCAGAGAAGTCAAGAAGGAGCCTATGGAGGAAGATCCCCTAAGGAAGCATACGGAGTTTCCCTCAGGCCCAGAGAACATCATTGTTCTCAGTGAAAGTGAGGAGAGTGAAGTGCCAGTCTCTACAAGCACTCCAGAAGCCCCCATGGATAAAGAAAAGGAGGTCCAAAGCACTGAGCTTCCGGGTGCTAGTGACTCCTCTGTACCAGAAGCCCCGAGCGCTCCACTCATATCCCAACTAGAGACGACAGCAGTGCACACTTTGAGTGCCATGAGTTCCCTTTCTCTCGCCCTCTTGCCCCACCTTCCTCTTCTTTTGCATGGGTGCAACCTTTTGTTGATAGTAGAAAGAGGAAGTCTTCCTCCCGGATCTCAGGACCCAATTTTGATGTTGTGGCGGCCCTATTAGGCACTGCTCCTCCTACTCCCGCTAAGAAAGCTAGGACTACCTCCAGAATAGTATCTGATGCTCAGGGCCAACAATTCTTGGAGATAGCCAAGCCCAAAGTGGACAAACCAGAGCATGATTTACAAGCATCTGATCTGGAGCTCTCGAGAATTCCCATGGGAGAGTCCACCCCTGAAGGTGAGATCCACAATCTCCAGGAAACAGTCACCAGGGTCATTGGGAGGGTGGAGAAAGGGCAACAAACCATAGAACAACTGGAGGAGCAGGCCCAGATTCTTACAGGTTTCATCAAGTCACTGCTATCCAAGGATAAAGTTCTAGATCCTACCCCATTGGCTACTCTTCCACCACCTGTGATTCTCAGCCAAGATGAAGTGCAGAGTATCAAAGATATACACAAGTATTCCATCTATGGAAGGGCTATGGAGGCCATGGTGGATGATATGCTTGTTGCAGGATTGAATTTCATTGATGAAGCCTTCAAACTCCACGAGAAGGTGAACAATTTGCAACAGAAACTCTCCTCCACTATTGGGAGCATAGATAAAGAACTTAAACTTTGGAGCAGTTGTATAGTAGACCTTCACCTTATGGGACAAGCTGATGAAAATATCTTAATGGCAAGCAAGGTCTTCGATGATGCAAAGGATAACTTGTCAAAATCATGGGTGTACAGCGTGGAATGGAAAATCAAGGTGTTGGAAGAAGCTTTGGGAGAATTGAAGAATAGCTGGCAGAAGGGTGAAGCCTTCAAAACTTTGGTAATATCTGCCTTCAAAGATATACATTGCCATCTCCATGATGAGACTTCTGTGTGCACCTCTCTTTACAAGAAATCAAAGCTCAATTCAGAGCTTTTGTCAAAGAGAATTTGTTCAGGGAGGAGTCTATTTCCAAAGAAAAGATGAAGGAGATCTGCTCTCTCCAGTCTGCTATTGAGGAAGTGAATAAATATTATCATACTCATGTCAAATTCAAAAATAAATGGAGAAGTGCCTCGGATTTTGGACCCAGTCCACTACTAACACATCGGTCCCACAAGGAAGAGACATAGCAGAGGCGTTGAAAAGATTCAGATAAATGGATATTGAATTGATAAATGGATATAGAAGAAGCGGATATTGTCTTCGTGAGAAGAAGACAGGCGTTGAAAAAGATTCGGGACATAATGCGGATATTGAATCGGAGAAGAAGACAGTGTTCATGATTCGATAAATGGACTGTCTTCTTCTCCTGATTCTTCTCCTTTCTTCCTTCCCTCATCTCAGATTTATTGTAATTAGTTGGGGTATCGCGATTAGCAGCCCTTTAACTAAAACATTAGTTAAAAGAAGTAGTTACCAAGGGTAACTAATTTGTAAACTATATAATGGCCTCTCCTCACCATTTTTAAGGAGGAACTTGGCTTATTTTTGAAAGTGTAAAGAAATCAATACAGAAGGATTTTCATTCTTTGTCTATCTGATTCTTTTTATTCGCAAGCTATCCATTAAATATTGTTAGATCATTTGTCTACATTATGCTGAGAAGCTTTGTATTCTTGTAGATGTTATTCATAGAACTGTGTGTCTTTTCAAATTTCATCTTATTAATGTGGGTACAAATGATCTTATTCCAATTCACTGTATTCTTGCACGCATAAGGAATTATTCTGTCATCTATAATTCTAAATGGTGCCTTTCTGCTCATTTCCGCATTTTCATTCCTCTGTCCTTTTGTAATTGGTGATCTATTTAGGAAACACTTTTATGATATCCAAGTTCCATAGTGAAACCATGCTTTGTACATGTGTAAATAGGTTCGTTTCTGAATAAGGGAACCTCTCCCACTAAAGAGGAGGGACTTCTTGTCCCCTGACTGCTGCTCTTCTTAAAGTTATTTTTTGGCGACCAACAACGTCAAAAATATGTGTCATGAACCTAGTGAGAGTACATGATTGATGCATTTATTGCTTAGTGTGCTTGAAGGGGGTAAAGTAAATCCAGGATGATCCTTGGGAAACATTGGCAAACCAATCTCACTCTTAAATAACTTTTTAAACCTAGTTGATTTAACCACCTAGGAAGGTATCTTTGACCAGAGACAACTTTGACCATTTCAAAACCAATATGAGTCGAGAGCCATCATTCATCATGAAACGTGTGAAGCATTACTTTTGCTTAGTTTTTAACTCGCCTAAGGTGAGGCAAAAATTTGTGGGAGTGAGGCCAAAAATTTTCACCCCAATTGATCTAATTCCTTCACTTTTTTTTGACACTTTATTGATTAGAAGAAGAGTGACTACCCTTGTGTTGCTAATTAATTGTATTTACTAATTTTGTGTCCATTTACACTCATCCATGTTTGTGGCTGAGTTGTTAAACATCTAAAGTGTGTGGGTACGTTTTCATATCATTGGTATCCTTTTTGATCTTGATACCCAAGTCAAGATTGTCATCGTAGTTAGGCTTGATTCATCACCTTGATTCTCCTTTGAATTGTTATTTTGTTTATATCGTGTCACTATAATTTTGGTATTTACATCTTGTTTCTCGTAAACTTGGCCTAAATATCTATATTGTGATGTTACACTATACACACTCTAACAATTCCTTAGTATACTCTATCCCTATTTTTATTTCAATTACTACCTCAATTTTGAAAAGTGTTGAGTGTTACCATTTGTGCGCATTATATCAATATCATCTTGATATTAATACCTTACTTTTTACAAATTTTGGTTAACATATCTTGGTGGTATTGTTGTGTCGCTCACAATTGTAACTGCCACTTTTTGGGATATAGGTCTTGATTGGATTCAAGCTCAATTTTAGTATACTTTGTTTGGGGATCACATTAAATTCTTGTTATTACTTACGCCTTGTTCATTTCTTTGAGCTTGACATAAATGGTGAATTTTTTCTAATCATATTGAAACACCAACTACCATTTGGAAACAGACTTAGGAAGTACATCATTTGATTGATTGGTCTAGAACTAAACATTGTGTGATTGTATCTTGTTTGTCACTATTGACTTATCCATTTAGGATAATCACTTTGATCCATTGATTCTTTATCATTCATTATCATTTGGTCATTAATTTGGCTATGTTTTGAACTTGCGTGATTGTTCCTTGTGTTTATCCACCTTATAAACTCATTTCTAGGACAATAATTTGGATCTTTGATCCTCTTGATCTTCTTGTTTTTCTCCTAAGTTCATGGTCATTTTTGAACATATCTTTCGACATTGGAAAAAACATTTCCTATCAAGAAAATTTTTCATCAATTGAACATTGGAAATATTTCCTTTGTATCCTTTATGTTGCTAAAATTTTGATCAATCCTTTGACATTTACGCCTCCAAACTTGTTGTCCAAACCTTGTTGGATTATCAATCTTATGTCAACATGATGTATGTTTTCCTTAGCTTCCCTTTGGAAAATCACACAAGCATCCCCTATTTGTTTGCAAAATTTCTAGTTGGTTTTCGTTATGCTACCCAAATTGACATGGAACTTCCTTCTATTTGAAGGAGTTCAATCACACTATCTAGGTCTAGGAATTTGGACTTAGTGAACGCCAACCATGACTGATTATCGTAGGGTTCCTTATACGTACAACCATAAAGAATAAAAATTTAGGCAAGATGAAAGGTGTTTCCTTAAAAACTGTAGTACGAGACCAATTAGGCATAGTGACAATATAAATGGGAATAGGATCCTCAATGGCATCTATAAACTCCTCATCAACCTCCTCAAAGAAAGGATCCTTAAGATGAGATGAAGAAGAAGGAGGTAGGGAAGAAGATGAAGAATCATGAGGAGTGAAGCACTCATCAAAATGAACATGTGTTCGAAAAAAAACATTGTGAGTATCAAGATCTAAAATTTGATAAGCTCTCATGTCCTCAAAATACCCTAAAAAGATCAAGGGTTTTCTCTTCTTATCTAAAGATTTCTATTTCTTCTTTGCACAAAGGCCCAAACATGGCTCCCAAAGACTCAAAAATGAGATGTCTAGCTTAGTGTTGGACCAAGCTTCCTCTGGATTCAAATGATGAATTGCTCTATGTGGTGTGCAATTCCAAATGTAGTTAACACAATTAACTACTTCGCCTAATAGATAGGAGGTAAATATCTAGAATGCATCATACACTTAGCCATTTTCTTCAAAGTTCTATTATTTTTTTCTCCTAATCCATTATGTTGTGGAGTATGAGGAACAAAATCCTAGTGAATAATGCCTTGAGTTGCTAAAAAGTTAGAAAAATCATTGTTGAAGTACTCCTGCCATTATCAGTACAAAGGTTCTTTATGTAACTAGAAGATTATTTCTCTACCAAAGCTTTGAATAGTTTTAAGTGTGAAAAAAATCACTTTTGTACTTGAGAAAATAAACCCAAATACGCCTTGAGAAATTTTCAATAAAGGTAAGTGCATACTTAGCTCCATTGAAAGAGGGGGTAGGAAAAAACATCAAGTCACTATACACAAGCTCAAGTGGTGAAGAAGCTCTCTTGGAAAAATTCTTAAATCTTGGTGTTGTTTCCCTAATGCAAAGCCGGAGAAAACTCCCTCAAGACAAGAAAATCTAGGAAGACCATCTACCATACCATGAGTGCTCAACTCCTTCAAATTTCAGTATTTGAGATGTCTAAATATTTCATGTCAAAGCTTACTCTCTCGAATCGCATAATAAATCAATCTTGTCCCTATAGAGGAAGTGTCATAAAAACCTCAAAGTGAATGAGACTCCAAAAAATTTTGTACTTCTGCCCCATGTGGTGTAAAAGTCACTATTTTTCCTTGACCAAAATGACAAATTTGATATACATAAATAAAATTTGTGGTGATGTTAGGAACATACAATGCATCTTGGATACTACCACCATCAAGGTGTATATCACATTTTCCCTCAACAGAAAGAAAGGAATAATCTCCAACCTTAATTTTGGAAGTAGAACTCAAACCTAGAGAAACAAAAGACTCCTTGGAAGAATTCATGTGATGAGAAACACCATAATCTATAACCCAACTATCTGCAAGTGGTGACTGAGATCTCCCAACAACATTAAGTTCTTTGTCATACTGATTAGAAGGAGGTGGAGTGGAGATAGAAATTTTTGTTTCTTGACTGCATCCTCTAAGGCTTACATTCTCTTATAACACCTATGTTCTTCATGACCAATACCCCCACAAAAAGAGCATGAAAGGCTAGAATTATACTTGGATTTAAAAGAATATGCGGGTTTTGAGTTTTTTTCTTTGGGTTTAGGAGCATTTGGAGATGGAGAAGGGGTGGATGTGGTTTTACTTGTTATTTTCCCATTTCCCTTAGTATTAGATGTAACTAATGCCTCTTGAGAGGTGGAAGACTCAAGGTTAGACAATTTGGATTCTTCCTCAGTAAGTCTTTCATAAAATGTTTCTAAGTCGACATTTTGAATGTGTCACCTAAGGCATCCATGCTAGAGAAAAAGGTAGAAGAAAAAATTTGGAATGGTCCTCTCAACTTAGATAGAATCAAGTAAACACACTCTTCATATTTCTTGTCTCTTCCACTCCCCTTCAACTTTGTCAACGAATGCTTGAATTTGGTAAGAAAGTCTATAATTGATGGAAAATATTTTGGATTAAATTTATCCCATATTTTGTAAGGAGAGTGACATTTTTCTAAATAAAAAAATACATCACTTACATAAGTTCCTATCAAACCCATACACTCATCGAATTTGCACAGTACTAAAATTTCTCATATTATCTAGTGAACACCGGTTGTTCAAGAAGTTAAAGCCCATAATCCTTTCCGCTTGATTATTGTTTCAATGTGTGGTAATTATGTTTTGTTAATGGATCAACATGATCTAATTCAAAAGTAGAAACCATTCTAAAAAATTACCAAAAGAAATGCAAGAACCAAGAAATGCAACAAGACCTCCAAGCAATGCAACAAGAGCCCTACCAAATTTTGGCACTTTATAATTATAGTGTGATTTTATAAATAAATATTTCCAATGGAAAGAACATTAAAAAAAAGCACTTTTGTAAAAATGACACTCAAATCTGAGTTATTGATCAAAAGATACAAGATTTACAAGTTTATGCTCTACTATTTATTTTAGTTGCCACTAAAACAAAATACAATGCTCTTGTCTTCACGACATAAATAAAATGAAAGGGGGCTGGAGTTAAGAAACTACTAGTAGGAATCACAAGCATGAAGCCCTCATATGACCATACCATATGACCAAGGGCTAAGGATTTTAATGGGTGTATGCTCCACTTACTATTCTAGGGTGTGCCGTTGGTTTTCAAGAAAGTCACATTCAATTACTTCTTCAGTAAAACCCGATATTTCGGACTATGTCGAAAATGACCTTCGTTGCCCAAGATAATAGATCAGATTTTCCCGAAATAACATACCATGCATCTGCCTGCCGAAATAATCACATTGCATGCCTCCCAAAAATATTGTACCACAAAAGAAAAATACCCAATGCGGATCTAAAAAAACCTAGAATTTTTTTCTGGTTTTCTTCCTCGCCGACACGACCGCCTCAAGAAATGGTCAAGTTTATAATGTGATTATGGTTTTTCCACCTTACAAATCTAATAAAAGGGTCTGTTTTGCATAAAAATAAACACAAAAAAACAAAATATGGAAAATTCTAGAATATATGAATATACGTAAAAATATTTGCAAAACAAAACTTATAGACAAGATGTCAAAAAAATCTCCCTGATCGATACCATAAAAGGAATGATAACCAAATCATACCAAGCCAAGAACTCATATTCTAATCAAACACCATGATCAATAAGATGAAAGTGATTCTCCAAAATATCTTTATATAAAACCTTTACAAACAAATGAGCATAAATATCATATATTATTATGGAACTCCATGAAATACAATGAGAATGGGTCTTGCTTATATAGGTAATGAATAACAATCTAAGAACCTATCAAGGTCGTAGATCAAGCCATAAATCAAGGAAATAAATAGTCAAGACCATAGATGTAGGAAAGAACTAGACATCAAGGATCTAGTCAATACCATAGATAAAGGAAATAACTATACCTAACAACTAGATAAATAAAAAGAAATATTCACACACATAATTGGGTGAGGATAATATAATAAAGGTAAATAAAGTACCTAGGTGAAAATGAGCTAAGGTAAATACCATAGATCCCCTAATATCTAAATAAATAAAAAGAAATATCCACACAAATAATTTGGTGAGGATAAATATAATAAAGGTAAATAAATTACCTAGGTGAACATGAGCTAAGGTAAATACCTACTCTAACAAATACATACATGAAAAGTAAAATCATACAACATCATGATATAATCATCATCATAAATCATATAAATACATGACAAGTATAACATCGAATGTCCATATACATGTATATAATGTCTATCTCAAAAGGATATACATTATCGATACAAAATATTCCATCAAGTGCATAATTCAAAATAAAACTTCATTAAAAGGCATAATCAAAATGATACATCGATAAAAAAATGAGCCTTCATAAGAGGCATACATCCAAAATGTATACATCAGTGCATATATATAAAGCAAGTCATGTCTGCGAATCGATCCTCATGAGGACCGGGAGGCCTACAATCTCACAAGGGGGAATCACCTATGTACTTGGCTCTCCCAGTCTATCATCCCGTCTCGAGGATCTCGAGGATGCTCTAGTGATCTAGTTGATTCCTTAGGTATCTCGTGATCTCTTCGATCTACCTATGGACCGCTCACTAAAAGTGGGTAATCTATGATCCTCTGAACAAAATCCTTATAAATGGCCTTGTAATATAAGGCCCTTCCATTTTCTGTAGCTGTGTCCATGTATATCCTAGGTGTCATGAAAACTTCATCGGTTTGATGGAATGAAGCCACCTCTTCCCCGTAATCTCACAAGCTCACCAACTACTATCCTCTCAACTGCCAATCGGTCCCTCTCGTAGTAATGGCTTACACTTATGCCTCGGACTATTGTAATAGGCTCGTAATTTGCACACTCTAAGCCGTCACCACCGAATTTGCTAAAACCAAGTGGTACCATCTCCGCCACCTCCCCGGCTAGCTTATGCTCTGGCCTCGGTTCCACTCTGTGGTGACAACCTATAACCGGGCCTTGGCCTCGATCTCTCTCAACTACCACCCGGAGGTGCACAACTAATGCTTGCAGAATTACTACTCGTAATGTAATTATCTATCCTCTGTCTCCTCTGCCACCCTTGACTATGTGGTGGACTAGGGGAGGACCCGATGTGAAGCCTACTACCTAGGAAGGTGCTACCATGGAGCATGAAGAGGAGGACCTTGCTTGTATCTATGAATAAACTGACGTAATGGAATATGAACTCCAAATGGTATACCAACTGGAGGTACCTATACATATGGATCCTTAGGTACTGTCTTTATCTTGGCCTAAGGCCCTATCCTTGTGCTCGACGAAAAGGAGGACCATGTCTCCCACCCCCATCATGACATTGACCATCAAAAGGATCATCATCATCTCCATCCTCATCCTCATCATCACTATCAAACAACCCCTCTAGAGGTGGCCTAACACCTACATCTCAAATCATGGAATGGTTAATCGACAAGGTAATACTTGTAAAATACTAGGGTACATACTCTCTGATTACCCCGGGATCCCTAATTGTTTGTAATGGTACCCATGAAAGTGGCACCATCTAATCAAATCTTGCCCTAGTCTAGTCCATCTAAATTTGCAGCCCCATATCAAAACCTCACAGTGCTCTGCGTGCGAATGACATATCATTTCATGGCACATATTGAACAACACCGAACTACCTCTGACATTGGTCCACTCTATAAAACTCTTTGATGTATCCTTGGCTCCAAAAATGAAGTGATCTACCATGGCCATGCCAAGATCTTGACCATCCTCCAACCACTGAAAAATACTTGTAGGGCCTCCATACTATCTAATCCTGGTGAATATCATCGAACTCTCGACAATAGTGGTAAGTATCTCCCATATTAGGTCGAATATCCTCTCTAGCTGGAACCCAAACTATCAAAGATGGCTCGTCTGGAGCACAAAATCATAATACGCCTATGGGATGGCCAATGGCTATGTGGTCCCAAGCCCATATATGTAGTAATCTAGTCGGGCCTACCATCTTCTGATGGTAGTAGGTGATAAGATGTAAATCCCAATATAAATGCACCAACATACACTGGCCCCAACAATACCTCTCACCATGAAATAATCCACGAACTACTTTGATGAGACCAAGAGGGAATGAAGTTTCGGTCTTGTCACCGAGAAAAATGCCATTGACAAAGGCCATCAAGTAAACCACCACTCGATCTAACTCCGGATCTGCTATACACTGATGTAGTCAAACTATCATACCTCGGCGAGGTATATCATCAACTCCAAATAACTCCAATAGACAATATCCTCCAACATGATAGTGATCTCGTTGGTCGGGATCTGAAAACATTGGCTCTCACTATGCCACCTCTCAGCTAAGGTTGTGAGGAGGCCATGATCAAGAGTAATCTATGGCATACCGACTACATGATCTATACCAAAGTGACGTATAGTTGGGTGTCCAAATAATCCCTATCCTCCTGGAGAAACCCCTCTTCTATAGTAGTCAGAAACTATACAACTCTTTATTCGTAGGGATGGCAATCATCTCTATAAAACGATAATACAATTATTACGACTTACTTATATATATATATATATATATATATTCTTCTATTTTCAATTCTCATTCATTCTTCTAAGTACTACTTTCTTCTTTCTTCCACAAAATTCTAAGGTCACATTCTTCTATACTTATCCTATTTTCTCAAAAATTTGGCTAAGTATTTATTTTAAGCGTATGCGCGCCCCTATGGTCTCCCTGTTCACCCATATTGACACTCCGACCACCTAGAAATGTGTGCTCTCCTACCGATGCATGTGCACATATCCCGATGCATGTGCCTCCTAGTTAATTTTCCCCTCATCTAACCCATCCTAGCACATACACGTCCATCATGATGCATGCATGCGCATCCGTATTTCTCCACCCAATGCATACACGTCCTTTCATGTGCATGCATGCACTGTATTTTTAATTCATGCACATATGTGCACTTGTTTTCCTAACACATGCATGCATAGAATGATGCCCATGCATCGCTAAGGCACACGCACATGTTGTTTCTACCTAAACATGCTAAAAATGATATTAAATGCAAAAATTGACAAGAAGGGATAGGGAACTCACATAGGGTCCATCTCGCCTCTTCCGTAGGTACTCCAGATCCACCTGCATGTTTCATCTACCTATGAACTCTCGCCATCTCTATTGCATCTCACAAATCACTCACGGTGAAAATTCACAAGGGCTCCATAACAAATGAATTGATTGTGATGATTTACCCCCTTGGGAGGGGTATATAGGGTTATTTTGACCCGTTGTGATGCCGTCTCACTCGCCATGATGTCTCGAAATGTGTAATTTGACCGCCATGGTCATAATATCTTCTTCTATTCACTGTGGTGATGATTATTTTTATTAAATAATCATTTTGACCCATTTTCTTCTCTTTGGGGCATGTCTTTGCTACCCGATGCTCATTTCTTTGCCATAGGTTTATTTTTGCGTGATTTTAGGTGATCTTCCATGTCCTAAATTTTTGACCGATCAAAATATATAAAAATTGTAAAAAAATCATAATTTTCCAAAAAACAAAACATTATTAAATTTTCAAGCAATTCCAAAAAAATTGTACAAATTCAAAATGGCTAAAAATTGGTAAAAAGATCATACACAACTGAAATTTGTGTCTCTCACATGGCATTCATCTTGTATCTTTCTAGAATTTTCACGGGATTTTGAAAACAATGATTCATAGATCATTTAAATCTACAATAATTTACAAAAGCTTAGTTTCTTACTTCGTTTATACTCGGGGCACAACGATTTGCACAGTATTATTTTTTAGTTCACACTAATTTTTCATAGGACTCAAGTGTCCTCCGTTCTTCTCCTTGCATGTATAATTTTCTTGGGGCATCATTTTTAACCCTTGTCATTTATCACAAACATTTGGGACTAAAGCTTGATAAAAAAATATTTGTGCAACTATCTTAAATGTTGTTGGTTTGAGTGTGTGTGTTTGTACTTATTTCCCTGTTAGATCAGCTTGTTTACTTCTCGTATTGCATTGCATTTTGTATTTTGCATGGATTTGACAATTTTAGCAATGGATAACTATTCATAGTATGGCATGCAAGCCTTTAATTTGAGAGCTTTAGGATTTGATTGAAAAATAACTTTTATTAACTTAGTTATAGATGTCACCATCATATTAGGAAATTCACATTAATATGCATACTTGATTTTCTTACTAATAGGTGGTTTGGTTTGTGATGAAATAATGATTTTCTTTTCCCATATAACACTTTTATTATCATTGCACAATTATATACCCAATCCTCAAAATAAATTTTAATAGCCATATATCTAAGTACACACGACTTGTAAATAACATGCTAAGAATTTTCTCATAACATGGATAATTTATAATTTTATAAGCATAACCTTTACATCATCAAGGTCTATCTTCGGATGAAATAAAATAGATCCAAATTTGTAGGGAATCTAATCAAATAAATTGTTGAGGAAGAATATACAAAGAAATATAGTTTAAACAAGAGGACAGAGTCTTCCAAAATTTGAATAGAGGTAACATAGAAGTGAAGACATATATTTTGCATATATTATTCGATATGTGAACATAATATTATGAAAACAAAACCATAAAAAATTGATAATGATCCGTAGTTTGATGATGATCAATTATTGGGCCATACATGCCATTAAAGTATTTACATCCCTTGTCCACTAAACCTACATATTTGTAGGAAAATAAAATTCAAAATCCCTACTAACGACATGTATATAATGTTGGAATAGGGATTTTGACACGAGAATTCAAGACATATAATGTGAAGTAGGGCATGGAAACCCATCAAAGCATAATTGAAAGAAGATATTTCTTAGAAGAGAAGAACAAATAATTAATATAAAATTGGGTAAGGATCTTGTTAAAGATAAAATGGGTGTATCTAAGTCTACGCAGGATCTTCAAGATAAAAAAATACTAGAGAGGTGATAGAAGATATTTGTGATGAATTGGATAAGGAAAATTGGGATGATAAAACCAATTTTAAGGAGCTAAGACAGAATTCGAGAAGTATATGAAATAAAATAAAGAGGAATGAAGAATACTCTAAATGGCCAAGATTTTATAGAGGCAAGGTTTCATATGAAATTAGAAAAAATGAAGGCTTTATCTTAAAGAAAACTTTTCCCTTTAGAAACATAGAAATATGAACTGGAGCGCTTTTTGATATAAATGAGGGTCTCCAAAGTTAATGATGTTGTTAGTTATAAGTAAGTGGAAGATTTGTTTTAGAAACGCTTTTATTTCTATAGGGATTTGTGACATTACATGTCATTAAATTATTTACAACCTTTGTCCACTAAACCTTCTTAGTTGTAGGAAAATAAAATATTAAAGTCCTTCTAAATGACATGTATATAATGTTTGAATAAGAATTTTAATATGAAACTTCAAGACTGTGCAAAATAATTGGTAAGGTAAATTAGGGGTCTCTCACCAATGTTGTATGGGACTAGGTCCCTATGATTTAATGGGGTAGGTTCATTTATTGAAAACATGAAATATTTATAGTACTATATCAACTTAGGGTGGTATTTCAACCATGAATCACATAGGATTACTTCCCTACACCTATGGTAAAATTCTTGTAGATACTACACACACACACACACGCACACACACACACACACACACACACACACACACACACACACACACACACACACACACACACACACACACAGGGTTTTACATAGTAAATATTAAAACAAATTTATTTCTTAAAACCATAATATATCCATGATTTCAATGAGAAGACACCATTCACATAGAATAAGGAACAAAACACAAGAAACAAAAAGTCTCAATGCATAATATTCAACAAGTACATGATCATGGAGTGTATTTAACATGGAGAGGAAACACAAGAAAAGGAGATAGATGAATTTGATCACTTGTTCCTAGAGAGAATATAGGAGCTAGTAAAAAATAATAATCATCCTTTCAAGTGAGGAGGCTCTCCCAATTTATAGCTTTACAATATAACTCTTCATCTATCCCCCACATGACACTTCATATCCTTATTCCACTTGTGAATTTTCATCTTCCTATGAAGTGAGTAAATAAGTCCCCTTTTTATAAATCAAAAGGGACTTTTACAATGCAACATTAGAGAGTCACTTAAGTGAATAAGACAAAATACCATGATTACATACAATGAAGAATTATAAGGGGGAGAGAAGAGGAGAAATAATGAAGAGATAAGAGAAAATATGCTCCAAAGCATGGATGAAGATGGATCCATCCTCGATGTATATTGCTCGATGATGATTAAGATGACAACGTGATCCATGATGACCCTCCACTATGATGCATTAGTGAAGATCTCTGATGAAGATCCTTTGAACACTTTTCCCTTTTTGAAAACTCTTGAAATCATGGATCTTTGCAACAATATCTAGACACATCATGAAGATGAGTGATGAACACTGACGAGATAGACCGGGAAAAGAGTATTAAAATATGACTTCCTATTTTGGGATAATCCTTATGCTTCTTGAGACACTACCACATATTTATGCATAATTATTCACATGAGGATAATTTTGTGTAGTTTGTTTGTAGACACCTATAGTTTGATCAAAGCAATCTTATTCTTAATATTGTACTAATTATTCTACTCTTGCAAATTGACAACACCTTATAAGTTAGGCCTATGTAACTCTCCTTTTTACGACATCCTTTTGGTCGTATCAATAATCGGGCTAATATAGCCTCTTACTACCCGAATCCCATTCTAAACCACTTCTACTAGCTTCCTAGATTATCAATCAATTTCATTGGATTAAGTAGTCCTCTCACAACTCTTTTGGACTCCTAATTCCTCACCGATCAGATTAATCAACATAAACCTAGATTAAATAGCCTAAGGCATGTTTAACCTCTTCTAAACCATAAATTTATTTTTGGCTTGTTCATTTGTACCACATGCACAAAAATTATTCCATTCTTAGAAATAGAAAACTGTAAATACCCCACTACCCTTAGATCATTTCCAAGAACACTTCCTCATTTCTAGCATAAACTATAGTATTTTGTTTAGGATTAATATCTTTCTTCATTGTTTATTGAGGTATTTGATTTGCTTTTACATCTTTCACTCAAGATTTTGGTAAATGGGAAGAACCATATATATTTGTACCCATTAATGGTGAGATATCATTCTCAAATACCCAGATTATCAAATAATCACAACCGATTGCTAGGATTTTTATTAGGTTCATTTTCATAACTTTTATGGAGTAGAGAATATTTAGACATGCTAGGTTTGCATGTTTATTCCAAGTTAATACATGAAAATTAATGGTTTCTTGTTTATATCTTACAATGATGGTCCATTGACTTGTTGTTTAAAGATTTAAGGTTTCTTAATTTTTTTGCCTCATTTCCTAGATTTTGAACTTTTCCTTGTTCACATTGTTCACATAACCATGATCCCGATTCTATCAACATGAGAGCATTGATGATGAATGAAGAGTGAAACCAAATATTTCGACACTAGATAAAGGTAATAAGAAATGAACCAAAATCAATTCCATCCAATTTATGATCATTCACTCCATGTGATATTAAGTGAATTGATTCTTGGGACAAAAGTGACAGCTTTCACATTTAGGCACTTCATGCTCACTACATCGGGAATGGGGAATTTTCTTGAAAATTAAGAGAGAATATCCTGTGAGCACTGGGATCATTAGAGAATGTATAAAGGAATGATATGTGATCACTTTTATCTCATTTCATCCTTTTAATATTTTTAGCATGTTCATCATGATTGACCCATTTTAGCCATTTTCTTCCAATTTTTCCAAGTTTGAGTGTCTTAAACATCGGGAATCCAATGAGGTATCTCGATTTCATGTTTTTCTCGAATTACTATTATTAGTAATTGATTCCCATGAAGAATTAATAAACATAGAAATTTGTCTTCCTAGTGTTGGATTCGAATGAAACCACTTGTAGAAGTTTTTGTTTTTCATTTTAGGCCTTTGCTCCAATTTTCAAAGGATTTCAATCCCGTGTTTGTGTAGATTTGAAAAATAATATTTTTGGCTCAAAATTTCACATGCATGTATAAAATGGAAGGGTGCATTAATGGAGGCATGTAAATACTCCTCTTATTGATGTTTTTCAAGGATTATATAGTTTAAATTTCATGGTAATAGGTGTAAGGGCTTGGGAACAATGAGCAAATTTATGTTTTTGAGCATGAGGAATTTTGGGGAAATGTTGGCAAAGTATAATTGATCCGGAGAATTTTTTAGTTTACAGATCTTCCCTAAATCCCCCTAAACCATTGCATGCTTGTAGAGCATCTTGAGAGATTTTTGTTGATAGGTGGAACTCAAAAAATGTATCTCATGTGGAAAATATATTGCAGGTCAAATATTGGCGTTAAAAGTAGTCAAACCTAATCAACACCAATCCAGATGTGACACATGGAAAAATGGTACATATTTTAAAAAAAATTGTTTTGACCTCTGGTCTTTAACAAATGGTTAAAAATTTGGTGGGCCTCGTTTTTTGCTGGTTGGGGGCCCTCAGTGAGATTCAGCACACTCTTTTGTATGAGGGGTGTCTTTGCCACCTTTTCATATTAACAATATTGTATTTTCAATTATATTTGTTACATAATCCCTTTATATTGCCAATGTGGGATTTTATTGCCGTATGGTTGCATTATACACTGTTTTATAGGTGTAGCTCGGATGAGCTATTATTTTAGCTCGATAGGGTGATAAAATCCCCACCGAGTTAATCACATTATTTCCATGTTAGACGGACCGAATTCCATATTACTTGGGTGAATAAAATTATTTCCATCTAATTCCATAATACCTAGGCATATAGCTCTACCATAGTAGATTGGCCGCTCAACGTTCAACCGATCGGAAGGTTCCATATTACTTGAGTCAAACACCTATTCACATGGCGCATCTATAATGGAGGGAAGATAAGATATATAGCTCAACCCATTAGAATGGAAAACACATAAAACCAACTCGCTACTTATTACATGGCTGATAAACCCTATCCATATGGTTCAACCCAATTTTGGTGATAAAACAAGCCTTCAATGGTCGACCCTTACAATCTGCGTTTTAACAACAATGCACTGTATGGACAAGGAATTATACAACTCAATGAGCAATGTGAGGCCCAGAAATGGCTAGTGTGACATGTGCCACATAAACCTTATCCTCACCTAGCCTTTTTAAAGGCTAAACCGACCACTCCACCAAAGGTGCATGTGAGATTTAACCACTATTGTTACTAAAGGGTCGACACCAAAAGGTAGGGAGGTGATTTGAATTGGTGACCTCTCCGATCCAAAGCCCATCTACCTAGCTAATCAGCTTGAGCAACGCTTCGGGTAATAAAATGAGCTCGCTGGTATTTGACGTCGACTGTGGTAGAGACTGGGGGAGACATATAATAGAGCAGTTGTAGAAATCCTCAATTTTGAGGCACCCATGGATACTTTCAGAACTCAGTGTAAAAAGTAAATTTTCTTAAAATCTAGAGATGAAGACAATGGTGGTCTTCTTTTCCATGAAGTGTTGTATATTTTCTAGTGTAGGAATTTTTTATTCACATTTACATAGGAAAAACAATGTTGAGATCCTGTGAAGCCACAAGAGAACTTTTGGATGAATTCTGACAGGAAGTCTGAGTCTGCAAACTTTTTTTAAGCTTCATTTTGGGTATAAATATATTTAGTGTCAATATTATAAGTGATAAAATTATTAATAGATCGATTCACGATTACATGAATCAAGATGTAGCCTTTGGGTGAACTCCGTTAACAATTTCTTGTTGTGGATTTATTTCGTTTTGTGAAACTTTTGATTAGATAAAAGTTAAATAATTGTATTAATTTGATTTATTTGATAAAGAAAACAATTTAAATAGGAAATTGGATTAATTGGAAAATATTGCAATCCACAATCCACAATAGTCAATTTTAATGCACATTTTAAATTTTACAAATTAAAATCAGATTGAGTGCATTTTCAAATTCAGCTTGTTATCAGATTTAAGGATTTGTATTATTTCCCTTTGATTTTGGAAGTTAGATTTTGAGAGATAATTGATCGTTAAGAAAGAGATTTTAAAATTGGGGTTTCAAAACACCCAAATTGGTTCAATTAAGTGTCCAAATTTTTAAAAAAGTACAAATAAAAAATTATTACCATTTTTGAATTAATAATAGTAAGAAATCACACAATGAGGGAGTTAAAAACATGAAAAATGAATGAGGAATGAATAAGTATGAGTTTTATACCTTCCCCTTTCATAAACCTAGCTAACTCATCCTTTGAATCGCCTTACTTAACCTGGTTAGATAACATGAGAGAGTGGGTTTAAAAAGTACTAAATGGGTCTCAAATGTCCCCATGTCCCTTACCACATTTATTAAGGGACAAAGGGACATCAAGGGTGTGAAAATGTGCCAAGGGTGGAAGCATCATGAAGAAGGGGCCAAAACATGTCATGAGGGTGAGTTGAAAACACTTGTCTAACACCTCATGTTGTGACTTTAAGTGACGAAATTTATCCTCTCCATGTGGTGGCACAATTTTGTGTCCCCCATGTCCCTTTAGAAATGGGACAAATAGACATCGCCCCCTCATAAGTGCGCCAAGGGTATATTCATCATGAGAAGGGGGTAGGTGGGGTTAGGTGAGTGTATGACATTTTCTAACCACTAAGTTCTCTTTTAAGTGACACAAAATAATATTCTCATGTGAGTGTGAAATTTTGTGTCCTCCATGTCCCTTCTGACTTTGGTCAAACGGAAAAATGGACATCAGGGGTCTTTAAGTGTGAAATAGTCAAAAATAGATGTTTTTCTTCACCAAACATTGTCCAAAATAGCCACATGAACACATTTTCTTGCCACCAGAGCTAGGTGTGGAGTTACAAGAGAAAAAATTATATGATTTTGAATCAAAAGGGTATGATAATAACATTACCACAAATATCAATAGCTAATTATTCATGAAATTTGAAATTTAACCCCTTTTTCAATTTTTCTCAAACCTGGGCACTGTTGAAAGAAAATGCCACCAAAGTTTTTATAATAAAAAAAGAGAACCAACACATTAGGTGTAAAGGAGGCATAAAATATGTGAAATTAGAATTTGAATTAGCTTCCAAATCTCCCTGAAACTCCAAAAATCTTCAGATTGAATCTTCACTAGATCGAGATATTTCCCTATATTACTAGGAAAATATCTACAAATATGATCCTCAAAATATCTTGAAATATTTTGAACTATGAATTGTAACATTTTATATTTCTAATGAGTATATGATTACCTTCCAACTCTTGTTATCCACTTTTACCAAAAATGGACAACTTAAGAAAAATTAAATTGGGCGAGTTGATGGAATTTCAATGATAAATTTGGAAGAAGGAAGGTAAATTTCATGATTTTTAGAACTTGCGTAATTTGATGGAATTCCCCTCTCAATGGGCTTCGAAGTCCATACCCAATGAAAGAATTGCAAAAATGGTTAAAAAAGGTAAAATTGGCTTGGGGGACTTTACTACAATTTTTCTAACTCCCTTTTCCTAGGAGTGTTTTCACCATTTTTCTTAAATGTAACCCCATTAAAAATATGATTTTAGTGATTCCAACATGAAGAGGAGGTTGAGATATTTTCAGAAAGTCCAAGATCTAGAAAAACGTAGCATCTGGTCAAAAGTTATGGCCCATTATTGCTTTCCTTTGTAAGTGGTGAATATAAACTGCTTTACTTATTTTAAGAGAAGCAGTAAAGTAATGTGAAATCACCACATAACAAAGGGATGAAAAAATAGAGTAAAGTGGTGAATCTGAAACTTTACTTATTTTGAGAAAGGAAGTAAAATAATTTGAAATCATCGCATAACAAAGGAATGAAAAAATAGAATAAAGTGGAGAATATAAACAACTTTACTTATTTTGGAAATAACAAGAAACAATATGAAAAATCCGCTTAACAAAGGAAATGGAAAGACCAGTAAAGAAATATGGAAAACTCGCTTAACAAAAAAAATGGAAAGAGTATTAAAAACAGTGTAAGAAGTCCACATAACAAAGGAAGAGGAGTAAAGTAAAGTGGTGAAATGAAACTACTTTACGTCAAAAACTTAAGAGCAAAGAAAGTAACGTGAAATCATCGCAGGTAAGAGGGAAAAAGTAAACCAAAGCGGTGAAATGAAACTAATTTACTTATTTTGAGTAAAGCAATAAGTAAAGTGAACTCAACACGGGTAAGGGAGAGAAAAATAAAACAAAGTGGTGAATTGAAACTACTTTACTTATTTTGAGAAAATAGTAAAATAATGTGAAATCACCGCATAACAAAGGGATGGAAAAATAGAGTAAAGTGGTGAATTTGAACTACTTTACTTATTTTGAGAAAAGGAGTAAAGTAAATTGAAATCAACGCAGGTTTGGGGGCATAAATGAGTAAAGTGGTGAATCTGAACCACTTTACTTATTTTGAGAAAAGTAGTAAAGCAAAGGTGAGAAAGCCACTTAACAAAGGAAATGGAAAAAGTAGTAAAGAAGTGTGGACAAGCCTCGTAACAAAGGAAAATTAAAATTAAATTAATGTGGTAAATGAAAAATAATTTACTTCTCTAAAAATAAGAGAAGTAAAGAAAATGGATAAGTGCACAAAGAAGGGGAAGTAAATGGGGGTTGGACTCCCTTAGGTAAGAAGAAATTACAAAACTTCAAATGACTATAAATTTCCACTCGAGCTCCATTTCGTGTGTTCTTGGAATTTATAGAAAGGTATCGTGAGCCCTATACGCACTTGTAAATTTCAAATTTGGTTAAGGAAAGGTGGTCAAAAATTATGTTTCTTATGCTTCATGCCTAGGCATAGTAACAACTACCTACCGCCATTAATGAAGCATATGTGCCAATTCTTTCTTCCATGCAGGAGTACATTAGACATGGGCTAGATAGGTGCCCCATACTAATTTCAAATCAATTAATCAATTTTTTGGAAAAATAAGAACATGCATTTGGGTCTCTTACTTTCTGTCTCTTCTCACAACGTTTTCTATAAATTGTAAAGGAGGGCACATTTTGTAAAGGTTGGACATTTTTGGTGCTGCCCTCCCTTCTTCTTCTCTCGTAAGAATGTTGTGGAGACTCTAGCTCCCATGTTTGGGAATTGTAATGTAAAATATTTCCTCTCTCTACTAAAATGATGTATTGTGCATACTCTTGGAGTAATAAGAATTTGTGTTTATGACTACTTCTCTGTCCTTGCATTGTTTTTATTGTATTTTCTTGTCTTTATTCATGCTTGCAGTGATCAGTGCATATTGTTTTATCATTACATGCTTAAAATGTGTTTTTGCTAACTAAAAATGGTGTGTTGTGTGTATTATATTAGTCTGTGATGTATGTCCATCCTCTTCATGCTCACCTTCCTCTATTTTCAAGGATCAAGCTTGTTCAACAACCTCCTTTTCTTGGTGTATCACCGCTCTTAGTGCAAGTTATTTCCATTTCCATGAAATTTTGTATATCCTTGTCTCCTTAGAATATTAGTTTATGTATTGATAGTTCATTTTCTTGTATTATGAGTAGTTATGGAAGGTAGGATCAGGAAGAGGAGCCAACATGCTCTGGAGGATTATTTCAAATTCGTAGGTCCCACGACTTGAGAGGTAATCCCATGTTAGAAAAAAGTAGGGATCCATATCCAAAAATCCTAGGGTGCTAGTTTTTTGTGATAACAATTCCTTCTAAAGCTCCTAAAATCAACAATTTCATTTCCTTATACCATTGTAGACACAAAATATATGCAATTGTGTACATTTCTAGTTCCTAGAGCATACTAATATGTACATGAATCCTAAGCAAGAAAACTAGTGATTAAAAATGTCTTTTGGGAATTTTTCTTTGTTTCTTATACTTTTATTGACCTTACACACCCTACGGTCTTGCAAATATTTGATTGATTTATCTTTGATGGCATCATACACTAGCACCCATTTAGGATAGAAGTGAACAAGTGCTCATGTCACTTTTGGGACCTCTTGACCTTATTTTATTTCTTCTTACCCTTTTGGGTCTCTTTTACTTTTAGGTCATCTTTAACAATTTTGGGTTGCCCTTTTAGTTGTCAATTATGAAATTCAAATAAGGGAATCATAAATATACATAGTTATAGCTCTCAAATAAGGGACCAAACACTAAGATTATCTACTATCACCTAAGCTCGCATCTAAAGGCACAAAGAGAATTAAAAAACATCCATCTAGGACATTTAATCAAGGGAAAAGGGATGCACCACTATGTATACACAACATTAGAGGAGAAATTTCATTCTATTCCATATCACACATTTACATACTTGGAGCATTCTAGATCTAGCCTGCTATCTTAGTGTAACTTACAAAAGGTCAACCTAGTGCATCATTACACACACATTCAAATAGAACCACATGGAGTATGAGATGTAGTGCAATACTTACTACTAATCTCAATCTTGAAGTGATCGTCGGGTCAATCCAAATCTAAATTATGCACCTTTAGGTTTGATTTGGATTGTGGGCATGTGCATCTAGGTATCTCTATTTACAAGTAACATGTAAAATTAGTGACATTACATCAAAACCAGAGTGATAAAAGGAAGCTAACATCGAAGCTCATCCTACACAAAAAAGGACAAAACTTGAGAATTTTATTAGACAATAGTGCCCAAATCACCACTAGTGCCTGAGTGCTCTTGTCCTCCCGTGGGTGTTTCGTCCTGTACATATTTGGGTCTTAGAACCTCATGTGTATAGATATAAAATAACATACTTTGGGCATTATTTATTCCTAGTCTCATAAAAATATTCATATGGTTTTTGAGTGAATAAAGTACTAATTAATCCCCATCTTTTGGCCATTTTACTTTACTTTCTATTGCCACTACCGACCTCCCGCGCATATATGCCCAGTCTATTTATGTCGTTTTGTGTCATTTTTATCCCGACTTGGGTGCTCACCCATTCTTGGGGTACTCCACGTGCCTTGTTCCCACTAGGGGTGACCTAATACTTTTCATACTTTCCGTCACTTTTTGGGAATTTTCTAACCGTTTAAGATTTCTATATTTTTGGTGGTCAGCCTCTTTGGGGTTAATTACGAAATTAAATCAAGGGAACCATATAAATACAAAGTTATGAGACCATAATGAGGGACCAAGAACTAGCCAATAATACCATCACCTAAGGTTGTATCCATCTAGCTCCATCGCAAGGGACAAGGCTAGATCATCTCGCATCACACTACATAGGAGGAAAATTTATTCTATTCCATACACCATTTAATTACATTTATATATCTAGTTATTTCTCGATAATTCACAAAGTACAACTAGCACAAGATCACCTAGGGCATGATTTACACACACACACCTAGAAATACATTTGCGCTTGAAAAGTAGTGTAAAACATAGTAAGTAAGTCCACCATTATGTCTACTAAGGACAACTCGACCCCTTCATACGTGTCTATATTTTTGTAGGGGTTTGATGCTTGTCTTAGGGTTTTACATGTCTCATCTTCATCTCTGATTTCCAATGACATACTACACAATATAATGAATCTAGTATGATAGGAAGAAAATGCAGGTGAACACCTAACTACACCTCGTAGGAAGTTTGTAGAGATTTTTCATAGACCAAGGCACCCAGATCTCAAACCACAACACCACAGCACCCCAGTCCTTCTCCACATTCCCACTCCAGCATATCATTCCAAATCCATGCTTTCTCGGAGCCTCTATGTGGTCATTCCTACTTTTAGTTCATCTAGTCTTCTCTCAGTAACAAAGTCTAGAATAGTCGTCAATCAGCTAAACTCTTTCTAACCCTGTTTTCTCATTAGCGTTTCATTTTTCTACTTAATTAGTTATTAGGGTCACTTTATTTACTTAGTTAATTGTCATTTATTGTTGTCTTGATATTAGATTATCATAGAATTTCCACATTTTAGTTCATCATATTGGTGAACCTGTACTCCATCTTCACACCTATAGGATCCTCACTCTTTATCATCATAGAGTCTAGTCATCATGAATAACTCAATCACCGATTATTTACTTGCACATCCTGGTGTAAGGTATAGATTCCAACATATTCTATCTACTACCCAAATTCGTGCTAATACACATCTTGACTTGGTCTATCAAACTTTTGTCGATGCATTTTATCAACACATAACATTCTAATCTAATCCTCCCGTTAATGTTCACACTTTTGACAATGACCCACCTTTGCATATCATGTGTTGTATTCAGAATGTAGGTGTCAAATACACTTTAATTGATAATGTATCTGAACTCAACCTATGTCCCATGTCATTCCTTGAGAAGTTAGGACTTTTAGCTCATGATGTTAGCCCCTCTTGTCTTTCGTTGTGTGCATATGATGGTTCTGTTCGTCCATGTGTTGGTCACATTACATTACCTATTACTGTAGGACCAAAAACTATCAACATTGTGTTCTTTATCATTTATTTCCCAGTCTCTTATAATTTTTTTTGGTATACCATGGCTTGATGACATGCAAGTCAGTAGCCTCTACTACACATCATTGTGCTAAATTCCTCCATGAAGGCATTGAATATACTATTTTATGTGACTACAATCCATTCCAATACTGTGAGCACACTCCTAATACTAGTCTTGTTATTCAAAGTACTAATATTACAGATAATGCTCAACCTATGGATGAACCACCTCACCTACCACCACTTAAAGGTGCCATTTATGTGATAAATGCAGTATCTTCTATGCCACCTACTACTACTACTGCTACGATTCTTTATCAGGGGCCTATTTTGTTTATGAAAGTCATTTTATCACCTACACCTTCATATGTACCACCTCCGATAACAAGCCCACCATTTACTTTCAAAATTTTCATGAATGATTCATATTGGGAACATATTCCATTTTATCCTACTTGTGATGAAACCATTTTCTCACATGATGCTCTAGCTCGACTCGGTTTCACTTTTGAGGAGCTATATCCTCCTACTCATGTTCCTCAGTCATATTATGAATTTATCACTATTACTGTAGCTTATGGTCTACAAGTATTCCATCTCACAGCTTTACCTCGCATGTACACCCTTATATTCCACTAAAATTAGGACAATATTGATTGCATATATAGGTTGCACCTTAGATCAAAATCATACTTACGATATATCATTTCCCATTCCTTTTGGATGCCTTTTCATTTGTAATAATTATTTCCTTAGCTATACACATAATCTCATTTGTTGATATGCACACATTTGCCCACTTCCACCATTAACTCATGATGAATATGTTATGGGTATGTATCATTTACACCTTAATGGATATTTTCATGACTAACTCGACACAATAGCTTATTAGGTTTCTAATGAAGAACCTTATGTATTTAACCCCTAAAACTAACAATCTCTTAGATGATATTACATGATCGATTGTTCCTCTTCCACACTACAACATATTAACATTAACACCCCCTCTCATGAATGGATAATTTTAGTGTTGAATATTCATAATATGGTGAAATTTTCATTTTAGGAAAATTTGAAAAGGCAAAATTTTCAGATCATTTTAGTGTCCTGTTTCGCTTAAAATTTACAGTATATTTTTTTAGGGGTCAGCTTCACCTACATTTGAAAACATATCCTATAAAAACATAGGTGATTCACTAGGTAGTATACTACTAACTAAATACTAGTTTAGATATCAACATATCAAGTACTATGAACTTGCGTACTCTAAGCACCCGTGCACAGTGTAGATCTATTTTGATGTTTGCAGTTGCGTGAAAAGTGCTATTTATCGATGCATGACAAGGATATTTCACTGACGCGTGACAAGGAGATTTCACTAATGCACGACAAGTAGATTCATTGACGCATGACAAGGAGATTTCATTGACGCATGCCAAGGAGATTTAACTGATGCGTGACAAGTATATTTCACTGACATGCAACAAGGAGATTTAACTAACATGTAACAAGGAGATTTCACTGACTCACAACAAGGAGATTTCACTGACACTCGATAAGGGGATTTCAATGACACGCAACAAGGAGATTTCAATGATACGCAATAAGGAGATTTCACCGACGTGTGACAAGGAGATTTCATTGATGCGTGACGGGAGATTTCACTGACGTGTGATAAGGATATTTCACTGATGTGTGACAAGGAGATTTCACTCATGCGTGATAAGGATTTGGTTGTTGACGCACGACACTGCTACTAGTGACGCATGATAGTAATATTGTTGATGAATGACACAGTATTTTTCTGACCTATGACAAGGATATTCTGTTGATGGGAGATTAAAATTTTACTATCGTGTGATAGTATGTTTGCTATCGTATGCGACAACAAGGTTGTTGTCATGTAACAACAAGTTTACATAGTATCCTTCCTGATGTGTGATAGTAAGGTTGTTGTCGCACGAAAACAACCTTGTTGTCATGCGATAGAGACCTTATTATCACGTGATAGTATGGTTGTTGTTGCATGATAATAAACTTGTTGTCACATGAAAATAACCTTTTTGTCGCATGTATTGAAAATGAAAGATTCTTTTAGGTGAAAATGTTTCACACAAACCTCGAAAAATTCACCTATTCCATGGAAGTGGTTATGGGCATATTCACCAGGGATTTTCCACCTTCGATTTCCCATTGGTCTCTTAAAATGAACCCTGCTCAAATGTTAGAATTAGTGCATCTCACTTCTTTGCATTATCATCCATCAATATCCTCACATAGGCACATTCATCTACACACTTTTCGATCATTACCTGATGACACACTCTTGTGCTTCAGTTCACACTTGATTTTTGAGGGGTACATACTACACATGAACCCCACACACTACAAAGTAGGCATTACACACTACATCTCTTCACACGTATCACGTCATATGTCTTACATCTTACATCACACACTCTACATTTAGTCTACATCATTTCAACCATTGCACACTTACACATTCTACATACTCTACACACCATACTAGTATTCCTCATACATGTGCCACACTCCTATTTTCTACAAGTCTAACATTTCATACTACACTTTTAGTCTACATACACATCTTAAATTACATATTTTACATCGTATATTACACCTTCTAGACATTACATGGACGTCTCTTATCATCACACATCATACATCATATTCTACGTGTTGCACTCACTACCATATGACGAACTCTAGTTCCTCGGTCCACAATCAATCAACTGTTGAGGGTTTAAAAATAAAATTGAACTTATGGGTAAGTGCGCCAATTTGGTTGGGCCAAAAATCGAGACAATAAAATGAGAATGAGAAAAACGTGACCGCATTTTGCAATAATTCGAGTGTGTTATGTTTTGTTTGGTTTAGTGATTCATGAACCTACAATGCGTACATGTTATAATGTGTATGCACTATAACACGTATGTTCTATAACTAAAATAAATGTTAAGTATAATATTTCTTTATACTTTTATTATTTCTTATACTTTAAATTTATTTTAGTAAATATAAGTAGTTAGGGTCAGTTTGCACTGATGGAAGTGGTCACTGATGGAAGTGGTCCTGTATCTCGATAGCTTAGAGTCTAGAAAATAGTTTTTCAAAATCTAATCTAGTCGTACTTACTCATTTTATGAATTTCATCACCGACCTAAAACTTTCGTGCCATATATATTGTAGCCGGTATTTGTTTTGGGAAAACATATATCTGTTTTGTATGGTTTTGACATTCTAGATTGGATTTTGGCCCTACCACCACTTTAAATGATACCAATTTTTAAATTTGGTCTATAAACTTTAGTGACCATGAATTAGCTCTATGATGCTTGTCTACTTCTCACTATAATGAGATCCTCACTTTGTAGATAGAGGATTACTCCCGAATGGGATTATTGTCTTATGGAAAAATGAGGTGATTATAATGTGCGTCCTCCTTAAGGTTTGATCACACTACTAGGTATTGAATGAGTTTTTTATGAATAATACCAAGTGAATTGTATCAAGTGAACTCGGATGATTACTCATTCTTAAACAGGGTGCTCCATATAAAGATCATCCCTTCACATTTCCCGGCTCTAAAATCATCCTTTCATAGAATAAAATTCAAGATTATCATCCAAGTAATTTCTAATATGTATCCCATGGAGATAGACAATGCCTTAATACTTCTCACATGGAGGTCCCGTATACCTCGGTGGCATGACTAGCTCATATTAGCTTGTTCTTCGGAGAGATTTTGGTACAATACAGAGTCAAGATATGATGATCATCAATTCACTCCTTAAGATCCAAATTTAACCTTTAAATATGATGAATCCTTCACAATTAAACTTATTGACAAAGATGAAACCTACGTATAAGCATGCTTATGGTACATAGATACCCTTTTTCTCAAGTTTCTCCTCATGGAAATGGGTTTCCTCCTCTGGATAGGGGATGAATCGTTGAATGAAATTTGAGTATGAGTTACATGTTCTTGAACTAAATACTTAACTAAAACACTAAAAATCACATTCTATGATCAATAAAACTATTCTAAAAATATATTTCTGCCTGCAACTCAAAATTTAGGTCCTATTTCATTTTAAACTTAGAGGGACAACTAAAGAGTTTTGCAGTACCTAAAGAAATATTTAAGCCTTGAATCAATGTTGATTATTCCACCTTATAGAGTATTCTAATATCCTTCCAATTCTTATTTTGTTTCATCCTAAGTATTTCCATAACTCTTGGAATCATCCAGAGAAGTCAACTTTTACCATTTTAGCTTTCATTCCTTGCATTTGAAAAACCCGGTCTTAAACAGATTGCTCCTGAATGATATTTTATTTCCTAAAATTTCCTAAATTTACTTATACATCTTCAATTCTCTCTAAAATCACCCTCATATGCTTTATATTTTCTCTAAAAACTTTCAAGGGTGTGTTGGTGTAGTAGCCGGGTTAACATGATGAGATCCCTCTCCACCACAAGTTCGAGATTTTGGTGTGACGAAAAATCATACATGATATCAAATCTAGGTAGATAAGCATGCAAGGTCTGGAGTATTACTAGGATGGGTGACCTCCGGAGGGGAAGTCCCAGTGTCATTACCTTCTAATGTCGTTAGACCTAATTGGGTGTATACGTGGTGGGCCCAAAGCTTACACTTGGCAGTTGCATTCAACTCCATCGTGTGGGGGTGTGTTGGCGTAGAATCAAGTTAATATGATACAATCACTATCCACCACAAGTTTGAGATTTTGGTGTGATGAAAAATCTTACGGGGTGTTTAATTAGCTACAAAATGGCCAAAAATGGCCTTTTTAAGCCTTTGGAGGAAGTAATCTCTCATCAAAACTAAATGAGTTAATTGATCACCTTAGATATTATTCCCTACAAACTGAATAATATTATTATGAATTTTATTTGGGTCATAGTTTTTGATTTAGGGTTTAGGGCTCAGGGTTCAAGGTTTAGGAATTAGGGTTTATGGTTTAGGGTTTAGTGTTTAGGGCTCATGGTTCATGTTTTAGGGTTTAGGGTTTAGGCCTCAGGGTTTAGGGTTCACGCTTTATGTTTAATGGTTAATGGTTTAGAGTTTACGGTTTATGGATCGGGGTTAAGGTTTGAGGGTTTATGATATAGAGTTTAGATTTTAGGGCTCAGGGTTCAAGGTTTAGGTTTCATAGTTTAGGGTTTAGGGTTTAGGGATAAGGGTTTAGGGTTTAGGATATAGTGTTTAGGGTTTAGGGTTTAGGATTTAGGGTTTAGGGCTCATGGTTCATGGTTTAAGGTTTAGGGTTTAGGATTTATGGTTCGGGGTTAATGGTTTAGGATTTAGGTTTTAGGTTAAGATTTTAGGGATTAGGGTTAGGGTTAGGGCTCGGGGTTTAGGGTTTAGTGTTCAAGGTTTAGGGTTTAGGATTTATTGTTTATAGTTTATGGTTAAGGTTTTTTTGGTTGGATATTTTTTCAAGACAAAATATGAGGTTCAACCACAAGACATGGGATTAAATCCTCCTCAAAGATATGTGAGGTTTCTGTTTATAACTAATCTAAAACACAATGTATAATATATACGTATTCACATTAATCTAACCATTGGGGTCGGAATAGAATCCTCAAATTCATATTCATAATAGGTGAAGATATTTCTCTTTCGAAATGAAATGGATCGGAAAGGAAATTATTATTATGGAAGAAACATAATGGAAAGGAAATGAGAGGAACGTATTTTCTTTCGAGTAAACATAGAGCACGAAATAATCATACGAGCTTTAGATAACAAATGTAATGTTTGAAATGATTACAACAATCAAGATGCTAAAAAATAATAGCTTGAGATTATGAACATAAGAACAATTTCTTAAGAAAGATACATCTCACAACACAAAGTTGAAGAAATAGCATCAACTCCTATTCCTTAAATGATTAAAAGAAAACAAAAAGTCTTTCTTCTTCACAATAGATCTCAATATTCCAAAAATCTCAACCCTTTGGAATGCATAAGCGTCCCTTATTTATAATAAAAGGAGTTGAGAGAAAATAGGATAAATCCTAGAAAATAGTCTTTTTAATGAGAGTCCTACTTTGCTTGACTCTCAGAGAGAGACCAAGAAAAAAATTTCTTCGTATGTGACGAAACAAAAATGAAAAAGACATGTCAATTTTAGGATTGAAATGACATGCAACATTGTGCCTATTCTGTTTCATAATATTTGTCTTCTTCCAACAAGGCCTCGCTTGTCTCGAAATTCTTGGAACTTTCTGGATTATACCCTACATCTCATTTTCATCAGCGCACTGGAATGATCACTCGAGCTTCACATGTTTCCCGAGTATCACTAGCATTGCCAAGAATTTTTTCAGTCTCTTGTTGAATTTTCTCAAGGTTTCCAAAGAATGTTCAATTTTCACAAACTTGTGAATGATTTCTAGGACGAATCCATAAGTTGGTTCATGCTGAATTGATTCTTAGATATGTTTGTAAAGATCATCAACAGGAAGGATACCCAAACTTTCACTCAATACCTTACCACAAATCTTGACTAGCTCTTCTTTTAAGTCATTCATGTCATCAACCAATTGATCTCTTGATTCACTCAATTTTCTGCAAGCTTCATTGAGAATTTTTATTCTGAATCTAATGGCTTTGGTTAGTTGAAAATGTTTATCCCCATGTGGAACGATGCCTTCTTCAACCAAGATGTGGGATGGAACCTGTTGCAGCATTTGGAGAGCTTCAAAAGTTAACTCTAGGTTTCTGATCTCTGCTGAAAATTCATCATCCATTTTCTCTCCATCATTCTTTATATACTATAAGGATTTGTAGAATTCCACGGTGTCCTCGATGACTTCTTTTCCTTGTAGAAGAACCCTTTAGATCCATTCATCGAACTTTCTCCCCTTCTCATTAATCCTCACGATCATGGGTACCGATGAGAAATCAAACCCAATAGGAGTAGAGGATGATGGTGTTAACTCGAGGCTTTGAGAGCTTGAGTAACACTTCATTAGCTGTTGTACTTTCTCTTTTAATCCATCTCTGTTTGCCTTAGTTTCCTTTAGCTTCGGCACAACACATTTATGGCATCTTGTGCGTCTTATTGTGCTCCCTCCATTGTTACTTTCCCTAGGGCCACCCTTGTGATTTGGTAATATGTGACCATTATATCATCCTTAGTTTTATCATCCGCGTGAGTAGCAATATCTTAAAATTTATGCCCTCGGAATCCACCAAAATCCTTGAAACTGTTTTGGGTTTCTTAGCCGACTTGGTAGGAGTGACCTTGAGGGAATTGAAATCAAAGGTTGGTAATAGAACTACCACCTTCCTTTTCCTCGAGTCCGATCTACTAACCATTGAGGCGTATTGGAATAATTTTCTCCCATTGTAGTTGTTACGGTCACATCCTCGTGGAGGAAGGTTAGCTTGTGGAGTGGTGACCACCGCAAGTGTATCGTAGGTGGTAATGGATTCGAGAGAATGAAGGTACATAAAGAGGAGGCATTTCCATGGTTAAATGGGGTCTAGTGGGGGAGAGGTAAGAGGCCGAGAGAATATACTAGCCATGGTTGAGGAACTTGGTGAAGAAATATGAGGCAGGAAGGCTGAATGGGAGGAGGCACAGATTCCTAAATTAGAGCTTGAGAAGTAAGAGGAAGACTTACCTATGATGAACTATCAACCAAAAGAGGAATGAAAGGTTGAACAATCTCTTCTCCTGAAGGGGGATTTACTTGTTCTAGTTGTGGAGGTGAATCAAGAACCTCAACTATTTGTGGAAGAGTGGCCACTGGTGTAGTTACTTGACCTTCTCCCTTTCTTACAAACTTAACCTTCATTGGCCTCTTGGAAGGCTTCTTATCTTTTTCCTTTTTTCCCTTAGAGGGTCCCACTTCCAAAGTATCTAGCTTTGTAAAAAATCCATTCTTTATAACTCATTCCCCAAGAAATGAGCCACGCTTTAGTACAGGAAAGAATTTGAGTAGCTCTTCTCGTGATAGAAGCTTTCTCAATAATGGACCAATCAATGGCCGGGAATACATATTGGTCTTCATTCAACCCATCATACGAGGCATCAAGGACACTCTCATTGTCCTTAGTGCCTTTTGGGATGTCAGATAAATCTAGCATCTGGATTTCTTCAATTGTCAACCTACTATTGTCCTTTTTTGGATGGCAACCTCATCCTCGAAGATCAACCCAAATATCTTCTATGTTGGGAACATGTAGATATAAAGTCCCGTATGATTTAAGGACTCCTCGAAATCAAATCCATCTCTGTGCTTCATGTGCTTCTTCAACTTGTCCTGAAGCTCGTGCACCACATTCTTATCTTTAACCACTATTGAGCACGTGTACCTTCTGATGGAAATACTAAGGATACGACATCCTCGCTTTACTTTGTTGGAATTTTTGAAATCCAACAATTGTCTTACCAACTCCATTAGGATTAGCTTATCACCTGGGAATCGGGAAATCGTAAAGGATCACCTGTACATGATCACCTCGAAGGTATGTGAACTTCTTGAACCGCAAGAAGATACAACCCCATTTTGATACTTCGCCCATGTCTCATCGAGACTCTTCTTTCCTTAGATCGTGGTTCATCGTGCAAATATTTTCATAAAAGAAAGAATCGCTCACTCTTCTCCGAATTGATCTTGGAACCCTTCATTGTCTACCGAGGGAATTACCAATATATGTGTTCTATTACCCTATCTCCTTTTAGATCCAACCTCAGATTATTTCTCATGCCGTCTGCTACATAGGTGACATATGAAGATATATAGAATTTTCCAAAGAGTCAAGATCGTCTTCATCATCGGGAATCAATCTCATCACTTATAAGACTGCTCTAATCAATCCCTTGTTTTTTCTCCTTCATAATGACCATGAATTGATACATCCATCCTTGGAAGTCTCTTGACTCAGGGAATCCAAATACTCAACTTAGCAGGGTGATGATGTTGCTGATTTCAATGATGAAATCACTCCTAGGGACAAACTTGGGAAACCTTGAGACAACGGGCTTGGCCTTGAACAAGAACTTTTATTCACATGCCTGATGCAGTCTTCTTGATCTTTGTCCCAAGATTTCTGTGCTGACTTAAGATCTACATTGAAATATTCCTGAAAGTTGGGTAATCTTAAGAGGTCATCAAAGTAACCTCCATCCAACTTCACTATGACTTCTCCGCTTGATTTTTCATTGAGTGATAATCGAGAGTCATAATTGGAAGCACAGCCAAAATGATCTTAGGGCATTGAGCGGACATTGGGAATCCTACTACAAGAGGGAGTCCATTGTTGGTTATTGACTTCATCTAGGGACTCTGAGAAGAATGCTTGGTTCTATTCCAAAAGTCTTCCATGTCAATATTACCAAGCTTTGTATCTCGGATGTTGTAATTAAAATCTATGTAGGAGGGGGATTCCATTTTCTCGGTACTTATATTTCATCATCCTGGACCTATCCGACTTATCCTTAGATGTTCTAGGATCTGTCATGAGAAGTCTTGATGAAAGAATTCCTAGATAACTCTTGTTTGAACAATCGACTTGGAAGCTTGCTTTGAGAAACTCCACGCACCCACCACACTATCCATATTTCAAAACTTGCAAAACACCGATGAAACCCGCACACTAGAATGTATGTCGGAAATAAGGTCTTGTCGACACTTCAAGAAACCCGACAGACTACGAGAGAGTGTCAAAACTTAGTAGATGTTAGACACTTTGTAAAACCCGATACAATGACGAATACGAGAATATGTTAATCACTTCACAAGACCCAACACAAAGCATATATCGAAGGATTTCGAACACTCGAGAGAAACCCGATACACTCAGTAAAGTTTATGTCGAGTTTGATACATGTCCGGCACTTGGAACAACCCGATAGAAGGGAAGAAGTTGGAGATTGTTGAACACTCAATGAATCCCAAAAAATGGCGGAAGAAAGAAGATGTTGAACACCCTGCAAAACCTAAAAATAAAGGAATCAGGTTTTTGAGGTGTCAGGACATGCAAAATTCCCACCATATTATGAGTTAGGAATTTTAGATTTTTTCAATAATTAACAGGGTATATTCCATGGGATAAAATAAAGAGACACTTAGGGGTGAATTCCAAGCAAGAAATTTCATTGGAATACAACATAAAATGAAGAAAACAATCTAAAACCCTAAACCTAGAGGAAAAATAGGAAAAGATGGAGAACATCAAAAGAATATCTCAAATAAAAATCCAAAAGACCTCAAATCAGCAAGAAAAGTAAAATACCTTTAGTAATCTCAAAAAATAATCGAAAACAAAACACAAAATCAATCAAGAAGCTCGATTGGGTTTGGAGGTTGTAGGCACAAGTACAAAAAAACCACAAAATAAAAGTACAACAGGTAAAAATGACGTGTAAAAGTGGGCTATTTATAAAACCCTAGAATTTATTACACTTCACCTAACACATGTGCCAACTACTCAATAACTCGGTGTTAATGTCATGTCATCATGCTTGGAGTGCCCGAAAACCCGATACAAAGGATTAGCTACCAATTCAGGTTTCAGGTTTCGAGAAATAGGTGACATGAGGCATGAGATGTCTGGATGTTCCAAGGTCTCAAAAATCTGACACAAAGGAACATATCGGGTTTCGGGTTTTGGAAGTCAAGCGTCATGTACCATGTTTTTTGCAAATCATGTTCTAATGTTCGTGAGTTCTGAAAACCCAACAGAATGACTTGTTTTGAGTTTCGGGTTTCAAGAAACAACTTGCATGAAGCATGTAGAAAATATGTTTTCATGTTGTTGAAACCCAAAAACCTAAAAATCTCCTCAAAGGGATTTTTAGGAGATTTTTTCCAAAAAAATAATCTATGGTTATCTTAATTTTAGCTGGAATCACTAAAATGAGATAACAATTGGCTCCAGTTGGGGACTTTCTTTGTGAAATCAAAGGAAGAGAACTCAGAATCTCTGGTTTTATCCATTGGGCTACAGAGTCTGAAAAAGAAGAAAACCAAAAACAAACAAACAAAGAAAGAAAATAAAAAGCAAACACACGACAAAAACAAATTATGTACAATGCAAGAGAGCATCTTGCATTACTGATGGAACAACTTCAGATGTTGACCACTGAAAGGTAGAGGGAGAAACTCTCCATCAAGATATGACAGACAAAAGCTATTTTCACTGTTCAACTGATGAATCTTAAAAGGTCCTTTCCATAAAGAATCAAACTTTCCATGCATCCCTTTCTGCTCCCTTCTCTTATCCCAGAGAAGTACTAGATCTCCAATTTGGAAGTCACGTTGCTTTGATTTCTTATCAAATATCTTCTTTACTTTGCTCTAATGATCTGCAATGCAATCGACCACCTTGCTCCATTCCTCTTCTAGCCTAGCTAGGTACATAACCCTCTTCTTGATAGAATTTTGAAAAGTTTCATCTTCAATTGCTTTGGCCAACCGTAAGGTGGGAAACTCTATAGAGATAGGGATCTTAGCATCAATTCCATATAACACTTAGAAGGGAGACATCCCAATAGCTTGTTTCGAGTAATCCGATCTGCCCATAATGCATCATATAATGCTTTGTGCCATGTCCTCTGGTTCTCATCCACTAGCTTTCTGATTATAGTAACTAGGTTCTTGTTGCTTGATTCAACCTAACCATTACCTTGAGGGTAATAGTCAGATGAATGAGCCAATGTGATCTTGAATCCATAAAAAAATATTTCAACTCATGTGATGAGAAATTGGAAGCGTTGTCAGCCATGATCTTGTGAGGCACACCGAATCTGACAATTATATTTTCCTTGAGGAAATTATAGACAACTTCAAAGGTTACCTGCTTGATGGGCGCAACTTCCACCCACTTGGTGAAATAGTCCATGGTAGTGAGCATGTAGTTGTGTCCCACACTAGAGGTAGGATTTAATACTCCAATGAAATCAATTCCCCACTGGCGAAAAGGTTCTTCAATCACCACAGGCTTCAGGGGAAGAGCTGCTAACTTAGGGTGACCAACAAAATGTTGACAAGCTTCACATTTGGACACCCATTCTGCTGAGTCTCGAAAGAGAGTAGGCCAATAGTACCTGCCCGTAGGATCTTATAAGCTATCATGGAGGAGGAGAAATTTCCTCCGCATGCTAGATTATGGAAGGACTCTAACAACCTCACCTACTGAGACTTATCAACACAACACAAGAATACACCATCAATACCTTTCTTGTATATTCCATTATCCCATAGAATGTATCTTACAGATATTAACTTAACTGTCCTCTTCTCCTTTTGGCTTAAATGTGGGGGCATTTACCATAAGTCAAAAATAAAGCAATATATGTGTACCATTCGTCAGGTTGTGCTCACAAAAAGCACCATGGGCAATTCCGAAGAGGTATCCTCGGTTTTTTTGCATTCTGTCTCAGCATTATTTTCTGTAATCAATTGGCACATGCCCCTTCCTCATACCAACTTGGTAGGTCTGATGTCTAAGTCATACTCTTGGACTTTAGCTATCCAGTTGCCTCATTAACTACCCAACTCTTGTTGAGTTAAGATGGATTTAACTCACAGATCGTGAATGAGAACGAGGGTATGAGAAATTAGCATGTAATACCCGAAATGTTTCATTGCTCTCACCACTACATAAGCATGCTTTTCAATTTGTGACATTTTCAATTCATGTTCTTTCAATAGACAGCTCATGAAAGTGATGGGAGCTTCAATTCCTTCTTCATTTTCCCGCATCAAGATGACTGATATCAGTATGAGCGGAAGCATAGTCTGTAGATGATGAAATCTTTCAAGTCTATACATAATAGAATAGGGGCATGTGTAATTGCCTTTTTGACTTCTTCAAAAGTAAGATTCCCTTCAGTGCTCCATCAAAATGGAGTTTTCCCTTTCATCATCCCAAGGATATCATTGGTTTTATCAACAAAATCAGGTACAAATATTCTTAGGAAATTAACCTTCCCAAAAAAGGAGTGCACCCCAGTTTTACTTGTGGGTAAGGTAAGGCCTTGGATGGCCTTCACCTACTCCGGGTCAATTTTGGTTCCTTCTCTAGTTACGATGTGACCTAGTAATTTTCCTTCCGTTACTCTCGAACATAGATTTTTAGGATTTAAAGAAATCCCATGATGCCTGCACCTCAAGAGTACCTATTCTAGATGATCATAATGATCACTCTGCTTCTTAGAGAAAATAGTCAAGTCGTCCAAATATACGACTATGAATTTTCCCATTAGATCCTGAAAGCTAAGTCCATAGCTCTCAGAAATGTGGCCCCAACATTGATCAAACCGAAAGGCATCCTTCTGTAAGCAAAGGTTCCCCATGGAGTGGTGAACATTGTTTTATGTTGATCTTCAACAGCTACCTCAACCTGATTATACCCCAAAATCCATCAAGCATGGATAACATTTCTACTCTAGTGACAATTTGTAATACCTGGTCCATGATGGGCAATGGATAATTGTCCTTTAATGAAGACTGGTTGAGATTCTGGAAGTCAACAAAAATATGGATTTCACCATTCTTCTTTCTCACAGGGACAATGTTCGCAACCCAGGTGGAATGATGGATTGGAAAGATAATTCTTGCATCTAACATTTTTGAATTTCTACAAGAATAGTCCCTGAGATCTTTGGGTTGTAATGTCTTTGCTTCTACCTGTAGGGTTTAACTTCAGGCTTCAAAGGAATGCTATGTTGCACATCCTTGGGCTTGAAAGACTTTAGATCCATAAATCACCACGCTAAGACGTCCATATATCTCTTTAAGAGTGAGGAGAATCTTTCTTTTTCTTCCGGAGAACAACATTTACCGATATTTACCATCCATGGTTGATCAACAGATCCTAGGTTAACTTGATCTACCTCTGACGAGGAAGCACCTTCAGCTTGCCTTTTACCCTAAATGAACCAGTCATGCTTATCAAACAAACCTTCTAGAGAAACTAATCCTTTTGGAATCTTATTACCTTTAAGCTGGATGAATTCACCATCAATTTCTTGATATGAATTCAAGACGGACTCACGAAAATCTGATTCTGATCCTTCAAAATAAAGCTCATTGAAATAATCAGATTTCTCCAGAAAAGACAATACTTGTTGGTCATCATTAAACACCTGCTAATGAGCTGAGTTATCTGGAACACTTGGACGATACACAACCTCAATGGTATATGTGCCCTGTTTGAACTATGGGTGAGAAATAAGAAGAGATGCAGAAACAACTAAGGAATCATCTTTATCATTGTAATCTCTTAATATTGCTTTAATGGAAAAAGCATTGAAGCATTCTATGTTGTCCCAAACCTCGTTTCGTAATGTTTTAGATGATCATTTTTACCTAATAAATTCACTTTACCCGATTCACAATCAACTCGACATCTCCTGTACTTTGATATTTCAGATTCCTTTTTGTCTTGCCATTTCTAATCCTAATAAAAAAGCTTCATATTTAGCTATGTTATTAGTATTATCAAATTGTAACTTGAAAGAAAAGGGAAAGATCTCGAAATCTAGAGATATAAGAACTATGCCGGCACCTAAACCAGTAGTTGAACAACTCCCGTCGAACTCAAGGGTCCAAATAGCATTAGGATATTCTTCTTTCACTTCTACAGAGGGCACCTCAGATGTTAGGAAATAATTACCCAAGCCTGCATCTTCAAAGAGAATTTGAGCCTTAGGGTCATTTTATTTAGTAACTAGGTACTTTGCTTGTGCTTCAGGGTGAGGAACATGAGGAACTCCATTTACTGGAATTTTAGCCTTGGTCCAGTCCATATTGATCTCTCCTTCGACATCTTTACAAAAACCTCTTCCTAAGAGAATACCATAAGTAGTTGGGATATCAGCAACCAGAATGGTCATTTTTACTCTCTTCTCCTGGGAAGGTGACAAATGCAAATTGTGCATCTTTGATTTGACCAATCAAAGGAACTTGCTTGGTTTCCATGGAGTAACACCATCCATATGATTTAGTCAAAGTAAGTCCAAGGGCATGAGCTACTTTTGGGGCATCACGTTATCGGAAGCTCCTGAGTCAATTATGTAATTGTTGAGTTTGAACCCGTTTATGAGTAAGGACAAATAAAACAGTTTCGATATTTCCTGAAGAAGAAATAGAGGTCATATTGTTCTGAGGTGAAGGTTGAGTAGGACTTGACAAAATGCCTTTTGAAGATGAAGGAACAACAGCCTTGCTTCTAATGAATTTGGCAAGATTTTCAAATTTCTCGATTTGGTCAAGATATTCTCGCTTCGACATTTGGATCTTAGTTCTTTTTGCATGGTCAATAATATCAAAAGCAATATATGAAGGAATGATGGTAGGCTCAGTTATGGTTATATTGGTTTAAGCTAAGGTACTGGTCTTGGGAGTAGGAGAAGGAGAATAAGAAGAAGTTTTTACCTTTTTAGTTGTCTCCTTTTCAGTTTGTGTTGAGATAGGAGAGCCTCTCTTGGCCATGACCATGGGAGATTATTTATTCTTCTCCTTAGAGCCTTTAACCAGTTTTCTAGGATTATGAGATTGGGATTGAGTGAAGACCGCAAATGACTGACCATCATGTTCACATCCATCTTCTTCGTATTCCAAATACCCAATGTTGGAGTCACCAACTTTGAATCATCATAGGACTCATCAACATATCCCAAAGCTTCAAAAGCTTCATGAGAATCTTGTTCTTCTAGTTCTTCATCTTCTTCGACTATCTCTACTGTAGCATTAACAGGAGGAGCTTCAATAGCTAGCCTTGGTTGAGTAGCAGTCAACCGGTCTATCTCTTATGGGAGTGCCATTGGTATTATTGAAATTCCGTCTAGGAATATCTTGATATGGAACATTTCTCACCTGTTGAGACATTTTATTTTTCAAAGTGATCAAGTTGTTAGCCATCTTCTGGATCATTAGATTAGTAGTATTCTGAGAAGAAATCTGATTTTTAGGCTTGGATGATTCTTTTCTGATTTTTCCGACCAGAATAAGATCGTTTTTATTTTGGTGGTCAGCTTGAGCGGTGGCCAAATTGGGGATAACAAATCTTCTCAACAAAAAGATCACATCGAGAGGTTGAGCATTAATGAAGAAACACTTCGATTTTCAAGAGTAGGAACAGTGAGGTCTGGAATCTTACAAATCAGCTTGTTGAATTTGGCTATGAAGTCCCACATGGGTTCGTAAGACTCCTTCTTCATGTGTGTAAGTTGTGCTAACAAGGCATGAGAATCTTTAGCTGGTTTGAACCTTGCTTCAAATACAGATCTCATGGTAGCCCAGTTGGTAATGTAGGTATTTGGGAGATGGTAAAACCATTCTACTGCTACGCCATGCAATGTTTCGATGAAGAGTCAAACAGATACATCCTTGTGAGCAACCCCAAGAACACCGCATGCAACAAAGAATAAGTAAATGTGTTCGTCAGGATGATGTTTTCCATTTCCGTTGAACTTAGGAATATTCTTCTGTGATCCATGACGTAGGTCATGCAATGGTGGAGTAAGGGAAAGACGACCAATAGTTGTGCCCCAAGGCACAGGTTGTGCTTCCATTCTTCTAAATGAAGTGCATACAGAATATGAATATCCGACAAGAATAATGCATGAAAAGTTGTAGAAACTTCTTGTTCTTGAGAAATCTAAGTCCTTCGGATGGGTGAAGAAATTCTTGCCCACCTAGATGCAACACTATTGGGTGAAAGCCTGAAATTATGCTGTTGAATTAGATCAAAGAATGGATTAGTTTCACCCTTGGCTTGGCTTAATCGAGTGAAGATATTCCTGCTAGCTTGAACTGGAAAATGGATCTTCTTGAAAATAAGGAAAATACAGAGTCACCAGACACTAAAAGGATAAGCTTAGTCTTATCAATCCGTATTCCCCAGAGAGTCACCAAAAATCTGTTGGTTGGATATTTTTTCAAGCCAAAATATGAGGTTCAACCACAATACATGGGATTAAATCCCTCCTCAAAGATAGGTGAGGCTTCCTGTTTATTACTAATCTAAAACACAACAGAAATAATATATATAGTATTCACACTAATCTAACCATTGGGGTTAGGATAGAATCCTGAAATCCATATTCATAATAGGTGAAGATATTGCTCTTTCGAAATGAAATGGATTGGAAAGGAAATTATTATTATGGAAGAAACACAATGGAAAGGAAATGAGAGGAACATATTTTATTTTGAGTAAACAGAGAGCACAAAATAATCATACGAGCTTTAGATAACAAATGTAATGTTTGAAATGATTAGAAAAATCAAGATGCTAAACAAAGAATAGCTTAAGATTATGAACATAAGAACAATATCTTAAGAAAGATACATCTCACAACACAAACTTGGTAAAATAGCATCAGCTCCTATTCCTTAAATGATTAAAAGAAAACACAAAGTCTTTCTTCTTCACAATAGATCTCAATATTCCAAAAATATCAACTCTTTGGAATGCATAAGCGTCCCTTATTTATAATAAAAGGAGTTAAGAGAAAATAAGATAAATCCTAGAAAATAGTCTTTTTAATGAGAGTCCTACTTTGCTTGACTCTCGTGCAGGAGACCAAGTCAAAATTTGCTTCCTATGGGATGAAACAAAAATGAAAAAGACATGTCGATTTCAGGATTGAAATGACATGCAACATTGTGCCTATTCTGTTTCATCATCTTTGTCTTCTTCCAACAAGGCCTGCTTGTCCTAAAATTCTTGGAACTTTCAGATTATACCCTGCATCTCATTTTCATCAGGTGCGATGGAATGATCACTCAGAACTTCACATGTTTCATGAGTATCGCTAGTGTTGCTAGGAAGCTTTTTCAGTCTCTTGTTGATTTTCCTCAGGGTTTCTAAAGAATCTTCAATTTTCAAAAACCTGTCAATGATTTCCCGTGCCGAATCCATAAGTTGGTTCATATTGAATTGATTCTTAGATCTATTTGTAAAGATCATCAACATGCAGATATACCGAACTTTCACTCAACACCTTACCACAGATCTTGACTAGCTCTTCTTCTAAGTCATTCATGCCATTGACCAATTGATCTCTTGATTCCCTCAATTTGCTGCAAGCTTCATTGAGAATATTTATTCTGAATCTAATGGCTTTGGTTAGTTGAAAATGTTTATCCCCATGTGGAACGATGCCTTCTTCGATCAAGATGTGGGATAGAATATGTTTCAGCGTTTGGAGAGCTTCAAAAGTTAACTCTAGGTTTCCAATCTCTACTGAAAATTCATCATCCATTTTCTCTCCATCCTTATTTATATCCTCTAAGGATTTGTATACTTCCACAGTGTCCTCGATGACTTCTTTTCCTTGCAGGAGCAGCCTTTGGATCCATTCATCGACCTTTCTCCCCTTCTCATTAATCCTATCAAACATGGGTACCGATGAGAAATCAAACCCAATAGGAGTAGAGGATGATGGTGTTGACTCAGGAGGCTTTGAGAGCTTGAGTAGGACTTCTCGCCTATTGTACTTTCTCTTTAACTCATCTATGTTTTCCTTATTATCCTTTATCTTTTGGCACAACAAATTCATGGCATCTTGTGCATATTGTTTTGCCGCTCTCCATTATTACTTTCCCTAGAGCCACCCTTGTGGTTTGATAATCTGTGACCATTAGATCATCCTTATTTTTATCACCGCTGTTGGAGTAGCAATCTCTGCAAATTTATGCCTTGAGGCATCCACTAAAATCCTTGAAACTGTTTTGGGTTTCTTGGCTGACTTGGTAGGAGTGACCTTGAGGGAATTGAAATCAAAGGTTGGTAATGGAACTACCACCTTCCTTTTCCTCAGAGTATGATCTACTAAACATTGAGGCATATTGGAAGAAGTTTCTCCCATCAGTAGGTGTTATGGTCACATCCTCAAGTGGAGGAAGGTTAGCTTGTGGAGTGGTGACCACTGCAAGTGTATAATCCATGGTAATGGATTTAGGGAATGAAGGTGTCAAGGAGGAGGCATGTCCATGGTTAATTGGGGTCCAGTGGGGAGAGGTGAGAGGCCAGAGAAGATACTAGCCATGGCTGAGGAACTTGGTGAAGAAATATGAGGCAAGGAAGTCTGAATGGGAGGAGGCAAGGATTCCTAAATTAGAGCTTGAGAAGTAAGAGGAAGACTTACCTCTGATGAAATATCAACCAAAAGAGGAATGGAAGGTTGAACAATCTCTTCTCCTAAAGGGGGATTTCCTTGTTCAGTTCCGAGGTGAATCAAGAACCTCAAATATTTTGGAAGAGTGGCCACTAGTGTAGTTACTTGACCTTCTCCCTTTCTTACAAACTTAACCTTCATTGGCCACTTGAAAGTGTTCTTATCCTTTTCCTTTTTTCCCTTAGAGGGTCCCACTTCCAAAGTGATCTGAAAACGTGTATTGTATTTTTTTTCACTTTTATAAGTTTCCAAAGATCGTGATTTTCTTAACCAATTTTAAGTATTCTTGAATCCAAAAATTGATTAAATTCTGATTATTTTTCATCCATAGAAGTGCAGAAAACTTGTGTAGCAAAGAAATAATCAGAAAACTGAAACATTCAGATAACAAAAGAGATTGTTTACGGGGTTCGAAATTCCTACGTCCCCGGGTTCAGATTGAACCGATCCATTAATAATATTGAAATTCAAGTACAATAACTCTTACAAACAACCAATAATGAATCAAAACCTACAAATGAGCTGATCAATGTCCCAAGAACTCTGAAAAATAGTAGAAACTGTCCCAAGAATGATCCGTGGCTCCTACAGTGTTTTCACAATGTGATCTCCCCAAACTGTGTTAGAAAAACACCTACAAATGGAGATTTAAAAACATTATATGAAAACAAATCATATTTCTGAGATCAGATCTGAATTCTGAACACTTTTCATGTTTACACCAAGTCACAATTCGGACCAGAAGTGCATTGAAATTCGTGTTTTCCAACTAGCTGTCTTGAAGATCCCTGTTAAAATCTGCATTCAAAGCTTCCAAAAATAGGTTAAAACTCAACAAAAAGATCAAATATTACATCGTTGGAATCATCTCAGAATTTCCTTCATTTCATCTTTTTACTCAATGCCCAATCTGAGTGCAAGGCCTTCAAAAATGGCATTCTCTGAAACTGCCTCCTCTTCCCCCTTTACACAGAGTACAGAGCTCTATTTATATAGGCGAGCTCGTTTCTATCCCATCCGAGATAGGCGGTGGGTTGGTTGGCGTGATGTGTTTGGGAGCTGAGAGGTCGGGTGTTCAAATCCTGGTGGTGCTATTCTTTTGGCGGATTTGCATTTGTTTTAAATGGGATAAAATCCCCATTGGAGCGGCTCAACATTTGATGAAGTGGGATTAAATTCCCAAAAGAGGCGCATATTTGAATAAGTTTTACACATTTTTGGTGGTGGGAGATAATTCCTAAGGCTTTAAATAGCCTTCCACACATTTTTGATGTGGTAGACTTAACCGCCCCCAACAACCGCCTTCTTCCTTCCACGTGGAAACATCCACGCATGGGCCTAGCCCCTACCAACGCTTCATTTCCTCCTCCACATGGTTAGGTAGGTTTTATTACTAATGTTTCAACATTATTTTTTAATACTAATGTATACACATTAATATATAACGTTTTGGCAAATATGTGTGGCTTTTGGAAAATGGACTTACCAAGTAAATATAATTTCGACCCATGTAATGTGGCATAGAAATAATTAACTCAGTAATCCTTTAGTCCACTTGTCGTCTCCCGATAGGAAAATCGAGTGAAATCGACGAGTGTTGGCAAGCCACGTGTCACAGTGCGATTCGGTCCAATATTGACCAGTTGACTAGAGTTGACTTTCTCGCTATTTGAACTTTGACCGAACATATCTAGAGCTCCCGATGTCCTGCTTTGTCGCGTTCTCACAATCGTTGGAAATCTATCGAGATGATCTTCTACACTGACACCATTTAGGGATGTTTAGGAAATTTTTCAAAAATGATCCCCTGATCACACCTCCCCACTGAGAAAGGCTTTTTGTCCACAAAAAGTTGTGTATCAACCCACAAAACATGCTATCTCTTCCTGCATTGCACAAACACATACAAGAACCCAAAATAACATTATAGGTTAAATAAATGCAAATAGTTGATTAGCTAGTCACATAACCGATCAGATAATAATACCCAATTAAGCTAGTGTTCAACTGAAACGCTGCAACCCTGTCAACTCTACGCACAACTGTGAACTGTCATACCCCACTGTAATGCCATCACAAATAACTGACTAGATAATAACACCCATTCTATTACGGAAAGCTAGTGTTCAACTGTCACTTTGTGATACTGACCGATTACCAAAAATTACAATTCCATGACACAGATCAGTATACAAGACATCTAAACTGCCCACAATTAGGCTAGTGCCCACTACCCATCTGAAATTGTAACAACTGCAAGTATTCACTATCAGAATATAATAGACTATCAACACCCAAAAATAGCTATAGTCAACAACTGAATCATCATGAATATGCCAAAACACTGTATCGCCATCACAAATAATAACTCAGATAATAACACCCATCTATAACAGAAGCTAGTATTCAACTGACACTTTGTGATTATGTTGATTACAACTGCAAGTTTCAAGTTTAGACATGCTACTGATCTGAAAATGGTACTTAATTTTTTTAAGTACTTAGAAAATTTCCAGATTTTGAAATTTACAGACTCAACATTGATCTTGAGTTAATTTGATCCAATTTTTAGGTGTCTTGAAACCCAAATCCTCAACTCTTCCAAAAAGACCAATTAATCTGATTTTTCAACTTTAAGTGAATCGCTTGAATCTAATACAAATCCATTTTACTTCACAGTTGATTTTTAATCATACACTCAAACTGACATTTGAATCTAAGATGATAAGCGTATTCAAATCTTGTTGTGGGTTATGGATACTGAAAGTTCCTTCAATCCATTTACTCCAGTTTTATACTTATTTTATCAATTAATAAAATTAATCCAATGATGAATTTCAACTGATAAAAAGCTTTTAAAAACTGAAATGCACAAATCCACAAAACAAGAAATTGATAACGGAGTTCACCCGAAGGCTACATCTCTGGATTCACAAAAAGTGAATCGATCCATTAAACGTCCAATGAAGTAAAATATCCCTTCAATCTTGACTTAACAGACCTTTAAACCTACAAATGAGCTGATTCAAACCTCAAGGAATTCTGCAATTTACCATAATCATTCCCAAGTTCATCCGTGGCTCCTACAGTATTTCTTCTGTTTGTTCCCTGTGCAAATACGTTCAAAAAATGTCTACAACTTGAAATATACAAGACCTATACAAATAAGGTTTACATTTCTGGAAACTTTAGGAAATTATTAAAAACTTCCTTTTTACTTCATGGTCTGATTCGGATCAGAAGTGGATGCAAAATACAGATCTCTGCTTGCCCCTCGTGCCTGTTCTGTGAAACTACGATGGAAAAACGCCTACACAGAAAAATATATAGCACTTCATGCAAAAAAAGTTACCTTTCTGGAAATATCTCAGAATTTTTAACAACTTTCATTTTTACACCAAGTCCTAATTCGGACCATAAGTGCCTCGAAAATTGTGATCTCTGCAAACTGGTCCTTCGCTGTCCCCCTTTCCAACCTACCAAAAGCTTCCCTTTAAATAGATGTGATCTCCTTCTCTATCACTTGCTACAAAGTGGCGGCTTGGTAAGGCTGATTACTATTTTGGAAAGGGTTCAAATCCCCCTTCCATAGGTTTAGGAGCCCAATTTAGCCATTGACCCCACGTTTGGTGGGAAAGAGATAAGATAAGCCTTAAAATAGCTTTTTTGGCCACAAAATCCTCCTTATACCATGGGATTTGAATTTATTCACATGGAATGGATTAAATAGATTTTTACAATTATTATTTTTAAATATAAATCCACTACAAACCTGCCAAGTGTCACGCCCATAATACGCCATTTGTCCACGTTAGAGTGTGCCACGTCATCATTTGACCGCAACATTGACTATGCATATCTTTCGCATACGAACTCAGATTTGGTCCGTTCAAAATGCGTCGGAAAGCTTGCGATGAGCTCTATACCATGGAACTGATTTTGAAACATTACAGTACCATCCATTTTTCCTTATCACCAACTTCCACGTGTCACCCTGTCATTGGTCCACTGGTTGACCTATTGACCAGAGTTGACTCGTTTGGAGGCCCATCTTTGACCGGCGATAGAATTTGCATACGGACTCTGTTTCTGGAGTTCAGCATACCGTCGGAAAGGTATCAATAAGCCCTTCAGCATGGTCCAATTTTAGGGAAGTTTAGGGAAAATTTTCATAGTGAAAAATCCTCCGGATCACAAAGTATTCAACTTTGCAAAACTCCCTTCTTTATAACTCATTCCCAAGAAATGAGCCACGCCTTAGTATGGGCAAGAATTTGAGTGTCTCTTCCCATGAGAGAAGATTTCTCAGAAATGAACCAATCAATGGCCGGGAATACATATTGGTCTCCATTCAAGCCATCATATGAGGTGCCAAGGACACTCTCATTGTCCTTAGTGCCTTTTGGGATGTCGATAAATCCAAAGATCTAGATTTCCTCAATTGTCAACCTCGCTATTGTCCTTTCTTCCAATGGAAACCTCATCCCAAAGATCAACCACAATATATTATATGTTGGGAACATGTAGATATAAATTCCCATATGATTTAAGGACTCCTCGGAAATCAAATCCGTCTCTGTGCTTCATGTGCTTCTTTAAATTTTCCTGATGCTTGTGCACCACATTCCTAGCTTTAACCATTGTCATGCACATGTACCTTCCGATGGAAATATGGAAGGATATGGCAGCCTTGTGTTTACTCTATTGGAATTTGTGGAAATCCAACAATTGTCTTACCAACTCCATTAGGATCAGCCTATCACACGGGAATATGGGAAATCGGAGAGGATCACCTGTACATGACCACACGAAGGTATGTGAACTTCTTGAACTGCAAGAAGATGCAACCCCATTTTGATACTTTGGCCCATGCCTCGTCGAGACTCTTCTTTTCCTTAGATCAGGGTTCATCCTGCAAATATTTTCATAAATGAAAGCATCATTCACTCTTCTGAATTGATCTTCAGAACCCCTTCATTGTCAAATGAGGGAAGTACCGATATATGTGTTTTGTTACCCTATCTCATTTTGCATCCAACCCTGGATTATTTCTCATGTCAAGCTCTTTGCATAGGTGATATATGATGACATATAGAATTTTCCAAAGAGTCAAGACTGCGCTTGTCTTCACCGGGAATCAATCTCATCACTTATAAGACTACTCCAATCGATCCCTTGTTTGTTATTCTTCATAATGAACACGAATTGATACATCCATCCTTGAAGTCTCTTGACTTAGGGAATCCAAATACTTGACTTAGTAGGGTGATGATTTCACCGATTTCAAGGATGAAATCACTTACGGGACAAACTTGGGAAACCTTGAGACAAATTGGCTTGGCCTTGATCAAGTACTTTTATCACATGCCCGATGTAGTCTTCTTGATCTTTTCCCAAGCTTTCTATGCTGACTTAAGATCTACATCAACATATTCCTGAAAGTTGGGTAATCTTAAGAGGTCATCAAAGTAACCTCCGTCCAACTTCACTATGACTTCTCCTGCTTGATTTTTCACTGAGCGAGAATCTGAGTCATAATTGGAAGCACAGCCAAAATGAACTCGGGGCATTGAGCAGACATTGGGAATCCTACTGTAAGAGGGAGGCCACTATTGGTTATTGACTTCATCTAGGGACTCTGAGAAGAATCCTTGGTTCTGTTCCAAAAGTCTTCCATGTCAATGTTACCAAGCTCTATATCTCGGATGTCGTAATTGTAATCTATGTAGGAGGGGGATTCCATTTTCTGGTACTTATATTTCATCATACCTGACGTATCTGACTTATCCTTAGATGATCCAAGATATGACATGAGAAGTCCTGAAGAAAGAATGCCTAGACAAATCTTGTTTGAGCAATCTGACCTGGAAGCTTGCTGAAACCCCACAGACCCACCACACTATCCAGATTTTAGAATTTGCAAAGCACCTGATGAAACCCGACACACTAGAATGTATGTTGGAAATAAGGTCTTGTCGGACACTTCACAAAACCCGACAAACTGTAGAGAGTGTCGAAACTTAGTAGATGTCAGACACTTTGTAAAACCCGATACACTGGCAGAAGTCGAAAGATGTTGATCACTTCGCAAGACCCAACACAAAGTGGAGATTGAAGGATGTCAAACACTCAGAGAAACCCGATACACTGCAAAGTGTATGTTAGAGGTTGATAGATGTCGACACTTAGAACAACCCGATAGAAGGGTGGAACTTGGAGATTGTTGAGAACTCGATGAATCCCGACAAATGGCAGAATCAAGAAGATGTTGAACACCCTGCAAAACCTGAAAATAAAGGAATTGGGTTTTTGAGGTGTTAGGACATGCAAAATTTCCGCCATTTCACTAGTTAGGAATTTTAGATTTTTTCAATAATTAACAGGGTATATTCCATGGTATAAAATAAAGAAACACCTTAGGGGTGAATTCCAAACAAGAACTTTCATTGGAATACAACATAAAATGAAGAAAACAATCTAAAACCCTAAACCTAGAGAAAAAATAGGAAAGGATGGAGAACATCAAAAGAATATCTCAAATACAAATCCAAAAGACCTCAAATCAGCAAGAAAATTAAAATACCTTCATTAATCTTGAAAAATAATTGAAAATGAAACACGAAATTGATCAAGAAGCTTGATTGGGTTTGGAGTTCACAGGCACAAGTACAAAAATCCATGCAACAAAAGTACAACAGTAAAAATGATGTGTAAAATTGGGCTATTTATAAAACCCTAGCATTTATTACACTTCACCTAACACGTGTGCCAACTACCCGACAACTCAAAGCATTAATTCCATGTCATCATGCTTGGAGTGCCCAAAAACCTGATACAAAGGATTAGCTATCAATTCAGGGTTTCGGGTTTTGGAAACAAACGACATGAGGCATGAGATGTTTGGATGTTCCAAGGTCCCGAAAACCCGACACAAAGGAACATATCGGGTTTTAGGTTTCGGAAGTCAAGTGACATGTAGCATGCTTTTTGCAAATCATGTTCCAATGTTCATGAGTTCCAAAACCCGACAGACTGACTTGTTTTGGGTTTTGGGTTTCGGGAAACAATTTGCATGAAGCATGTAGAAAATATGTTTTCATGTTGTTGAAACCCGAAAACCCAAAAATCTCCTCAAAGGTATTTTTAGGATATTTTTTGCAATTTTTTTTTTCTATGGTTATCTTAATTTTAGCTGGAATCACTAAAATGAAATAACAGGTTTCAAGGTTTAGGGTTTAGGGTTTAGGATTTAACATTTAGGGCTATTTATCCCAAATTTGCATCCATGAAAATTTAGATAACCTATTCAAAATTTGAAGTATAAGATTTTAGGACGTGTAGATGACTACCAAATTTTTCCCTTTAGAAGAGAAAGACAACCTATGTCTTGGCTTGGTCTATTTGGTCTTTACTCATAGATATTTCGAGTTGTGGTGAATGTTTGAGTTATTGGTCAAGATCATTGTGAAATTGAAAAATTCCAATAGGTTAGACGACCATGGGATGTTTGGAAATGTTGTGTACAAAAAGGGTTGGATGACACAAGGTTAGAAACCTGGGTTGGATGGGTGGAGTATTATATGGAGTAGGTTGGTCGGCCAGGTTGGTCAACCGACTATTGTGGTTGTGCGGTGAAAAGACCATAGTTGGACATCATAGTATTAGATGTCATCCAACCCCATTGGTTGGACGATTAGGTTGGTCGGCCTATGGGTTGGATGGGCTTCCAACACCTAGTATGGAACATAAGAGATAGTCATCTAACCCCCTCGGTTGGATGGCAAGAGATAGATGGCTACCACCGATGATGTATGAAAGAGGAGTTAGACGAATGTGAGGATGGTTGGGTGACAACTATATGGTGTAAGTTTGGATGACCGTCCAAATCAAATAGGTATATGAACAGAGAGAGCGTCTTTCCAACCTCGGGTTGGATGGAAAACACTTTAAGGATGATTAACGACCACCACGAGGATGTATAACCTACAAGTTAGATGACCGTTTAACCCCGTGTTGGATGACATTGAGGTTAAATAGCCTACTCACAAATTATATGGATCATGGTTAGATGACCATCCAACTTGAATATATAGAAGAGATCATGGGCCAGGAAGTTTTCTCAAAGGAGGTTATACGACCCAATGAGGATGGATGTCCATCCAACCTAGCAGGGTTGGATGACCAACATGGTTGGACGAGTCACAAGCCAGGTAAAGGTAGGTGGGTGAATGACAACTCAACAACCATAATTAATGAGGCATGGCACCCATGACTTACCATGTGCAAGAAAAGTACCAAATCATATGGCTCCCCATACCTCTTTAATGCATCCTACCGGTTGGTGACCCAAATTTCCTATATATTGTAAAATCTACCTCATTTTGAGGGGATTCATTCTGTTTTGCAAAGGAACTCTATCAAAATTGTTCCAAAGCTATTATGAGCTAAAGGCCTCAAATTTGGGCTTATTGTAAAGGATTTTCCTTGTGCCTATATTGTAATGGATTGTGCATGTTTCTGAGTAATAAAATTTGTGTTTTGTGGATTTTCTTTACCTAATTTGAGTTATATTTCATCTTTTGCCTTCCATTATGTTTGTAGGTATATTGTGCATGTTTATATCTCTTTGTATGACCTTTAATTTGTTATGCTTTATGAATATAGGTAATTAAATATTGTCTCATACTATGGTATCTCAAAATTCCTTCTCTTAGCTTGTTTCCTTCCTAATTTTCACTCACTCGAGTGTCTCACTCCCTTTCTTGGTGCATCACCTTTGCTTAGAGTAGATTTACTTTTTATGCATCCTTCTATCCTGTCTCCTTGGAAAGCATTAGGGTAGGATTAGATTAGTTTTCCATTCTCTACACTTTGGAGAAGTTTTCAATAGATTACGAGAAGAAGTTGACTTTCTCCGGAGGGTTACCATAATTTCAAGGTTCCACACTATAGGATAATCCCATGTTATGTAGGTTACACTAATTACCCCAAATAAAAATCACAAGAAATTAGGGGTGCTGTAATTTTGCAATAACATTTTTAGCATGCTCACCGGGACAAAATTCATTTTTTCTAGGTTTATCAAGATTGGATGTGCATATTGGTGAATTTCTAGCCTTTTGTGGCTTTGTAGCAACACGTATAGAGACTCCCGTGGTCGAAATTCAACCGTTTCAACAATAATAGTGGCCCAAGTATATGAGAAGGATTTAGAATCGGTCCAGAGAAAGAGAAGAAGGTGTCTTTGAATATTTGCAGTTATCCCCAGAAGAGGAAAGAGAGGAAGAAGAGTACAAAGGTCTCCATCTCCACCAAACAGAACATTATCCACACCTCCACTTGTTCAACTTTTCTTTTAATAAACTAGGGTTCTCGGTAAATCAGGATGGTTTATCCGCCACCACCACCATAAGGACCACCGAATCCCTATGTACACTTCAAAGGAAGTAGTCCACTCACCCTCAATGCACATAACCCTATTCTAGTTGCAACATTAAAAATATTCCCTATTTTATGGGGGATAACCACACAACTCCCACTTGATCATATTTAAGATATTGCGAATATTTGTACCATTCATGAGATCAATGAAGTGGATGTTGCAGTCAAATTATTGGATTCCTCTTTCAAGGGGAAGGCCTTGCAGTGGTTCAGGAGCTTAGTAGTGGGGTCCATTACAAATTGGGAAAACAATATGCACATCTCTCCAAAACCAGTTTGGAGAAAGAGGAGATAATTTTTCCCTATTGGAACAACTAACCACAATCAAGAGGGATCCTAATGAACAAATAAAGACTTTAATTTTTGATTTCAACATATGTGGGACTGGATCCTGATTCTCGTAAGGTCGGTTGTTAAAGGTGTGTTTTTATATTTCCTTAAAGATTTAAATTTTGATATATTTTTATGATACAATCTATGGGAGGGATAACCTTACTAGATGTTTATGCCACAACTATTAGAGATGATAATTGTCTAATCCAAGTTGATAAACTAGCACCTAGGCCACCTATGCCCCTATATCCGAATTGGGAAACCCCTCTACTACTCAAACACCTAAAATAACCCCTATTCTATCCCCTAGAAGTCGGAGAAATAGTGAGGCCTCTACTTATTTTGGTACTTCTAAGGAATTTCAAGAAGTCATAAAATAATCGCAAAATTTTGGGAATGAGCTAGTATCATTCAAGAGGCAATAGGGCCAAAATTTTAAACCCTTTTAGCCTTTATATAAAGCTAGGCCCCCATAAAAAAAAAATAGAGCTCCCGCTCAAGCTACCAATCAAAATCAAGGGAAGCCTCCTACTGCCAAACCTTATAATCCTTATAATCCAAATCCAGTATCAACATCAAGGGCACTAGTTCCAGTCCAGAACAATATAACACAAGAATATGAATGGTGTCCTCCGTTTGGCTACTATTATGATTAAACAACATACTTCCAAGATCTGTCAAATTAGGATCTAGTGTTGTAGACCATTGACATGCCTCAAGAGGTGAGACAAGAGGAAAATCAGTAGTAAGCAAGTCAACATGACACACCTCAGACTGAAACCACATTGGTCAATTGACAAGTAGAATATTTATGTCGAATCAATCAACCTCCTTTCTATGGTGTAGCTGCTAACACATGATCAAAGAAGAGGAATATAGAGGAGGGGTAATCATCTAGTACAGGTTTTTCTCAGCCCACTCCCATACCACAAAGAACACTCCTAATGCACAAAACCAACCTAAGGCCTCACATTGTAGCGAGGCCTAAATGTGTAGAATAAGTCTAAGGTATTAGTTGTAGCATCTCATGGACCACTCCAAATGCCATAAAAAGGTCATGGCCATTAAGGGAAAATGAAAATAGAACCCAACTCCATTTAATATCATTGATTAGATGAATAATACCAATGTCAGTGTTTCTATGTGGGAAACATTGGTGATTGTAGGGCAACAAGATTTATTGCAAGTAACTATGGAAAATTGGTCCCCTTCTAATGAGCCATCCAAAAATTAGGAGAGGGTTCTTACTAACATTGTGCAACAAGGAGAAGTTCATTTAGGTAATAATGTGAAGCCTCCACCATTCTATGTCTCATTGATCATTGGGGATAAATTAGTGTAAAATTTCATGATCGACTCAGGGGTGAGAAAATCAATAATGCTGAAGAAAATCATAGATTAATTGGGATTAAAATATGAAATAGTATTGAAGAGAGTGGTGAAATTAGATGGAACAACAATAGGGATAGTTGGAGTGATCAAATAAATAAGCCTTACACTTCATTCTTTCCCGAATGTCACAATTTTATAAGATATATCAGTGATTGACTTGCCACCACTATTTGCTTTGTGCCTTCAAGGATTTCACGGCCAATATTGGCGGGTAATTGTTAGAATATTGGTATTGTATGCCGTTTAGGATAAGGTATGGAGCTAAGGTTACTATCAGGTTAGAGCCAATTACACACTTTCACATTGAGCCCCATGTGCCAAGCCCAATAAATGCTAATTATGTAGTATTTGAATGGGAGGATTGTTTAGATGCCTATGAACCAAACACCAAGGTTGGGACTATTCCTAATCTGACACTTGATGAGTGGGCTCACAAAAGGCATGGATATGATCCATACAGGGATATGGAAGAAGCTAAGTTAGGAATTTATTGTCTACATGAGGAGAACCTACCCACCCCAACCTCACCAAACCAGAAAATGAGGATGTTAATGAAGTGTGGTAGTTGTTCTTTGACAGATTCAAGGAGTAGGAAGGGTGTTGGAGGAGGTGCAATGATTTTTTCACCACAAGGTATGAAGTACTACTCAAATTTCCATTTTCTATTTGCTTGTTCAAACAATACAAATTGAGTATGCACTTTGATACATGGATTGCATTGGGAAAGGAAAAAAGGTATTGAAAACTTGCAGCATTTCGAGATAGCAAAATTTTTATAAATCAAGTCAAAGGGAAGAATGGTGCTAAGAAAAATATCCTAAAAAAGATATAAAAGTAGGGTATGGGACCTTATGTAATATTTTAAAGCATTTAATATTAACGCCATATCGAGGAAGAAGAATGAGGTGCGGAAAATCTTATGGAAATTGGAGCAATAGTTGATGTGGTGGAAAATATCAAGAGATAGAATGTAGCCACATATTCATGTAATTATTAGACCATTTGTATTGGAAAATAACACAATATGGAAGGTATTTGAGAATGATAAAAAAATCATTAACTTCTTGCAAGAGGAGGCTAAGTTATCAGCTAAAAATTAGTAGAAGTTGGAGTAGCAGTATGGGGATCAAGTGGTGCAACTGCGGAAAAACAAATTTCCAAAGGGCTTAGTGACTCTAGAGTCAATTTTCAACCCAACGACTAGGTCGAGAAAAGAGAAGGCCAACATCTAAGTAAAAGAGTAAGATTTAGATCCCATTTCGGTTGGAGAGGGTAAAATTCTCCAAATTGGAAATGTGAGCACAAATAGAGAAAAATATGAATTCATAATGCTTTTCCAAGAGTTCCTGGATTTCTTCTCTTGGAGATATGAGGATTTGAAAGGATTTAATCCTAAGTTGGCATATCACATGATTGAACTAGATTGAATAGTTAAAACCATCGGGAAGAAGTAAAGGCGATCAATCTTCATATCGATCCTCTTATGAAGAAATATATGAATAAATTTGTAGAGGTAAGCATCATATTTCCAATCAAACACTTGAATTAGGTAGCAAATCTGCACCTGGTCGAAAGAGAAATGGAGAGATCAGGTTGTGCATGGAATTTCAGGATCTAAATAGTGCCTCCCTTAAAGACCACTACCCACTTCCTTCCATGGAGCAGATATTGCAAGTAGTGGCCGGTTCAGAAAGATTTTCCCTTTAGGATAGATATTTGGGCTACAATTAGAACATAGTGAAGGAGGAAGATCAATTTAAAATGGATTTCACCAAAAATGGGCACTTATGTCTATAATAATATGTCATTCAGGTTGTTAAATGCTATAGAAAATTTTTATAGGGCTATGGATATTTATTTCAAAGGGATTTTGAACAAAATAGCACTTTTATATCTTGATGACATCACATTGTTTTCCAAGAATGTAGAAAAACCACCTCCAAAGGTGCGGGGAGGTTTGGAGTGTCCTTAAACTTTGAGAAATGTATATTCTTGGCTCATGAAGGAAAGTTTCTAGGCCGTATTATGTCTAAAGAGGGGTTGACTATTGATTCTGAAAGGGTTGAAGCCATTCAAGCATTGCCACTGCCAAGTCACAAGAAGGCTCTCCAAAGTTTCTTGGGAGGATTAACTTTGTATGAAGGTTCGTGCTAGATTTCACCACTCTCATCAAACGATAATGATGATGTTGAAGAAGAGCATGAAATTTAAGTGGACAATGGAGGGGAAAGAAATATTTGAAGCTATCAAGGATGCTATATCTCAGGCTCTAACTCTCATCAATCCAAAATCTACCAAAGAATTCATGTTCTATTATTTTGGTGGTTCGAAACCATCTCCACAATTCTCAGTGCAACAAAACAAAGAGGAAATGGAGCACCCTATTCCATTATTTAGCTAGGGCCTTGAGGATTATGAGGTAAGATACTCCATTGAAAAACATGTCCTCACAGTTATTAGGAGTTTGAAAAAGTTCAAGCATTTGGTCTCAAATAATAGAATTTAGCTTCTAGTGTCCCATGTGGGAGTTAAAGATTTCCTCTTGAACAAAGATTTGAATGAGAAATGGGTAGGTTGGATCACCCGTGTCATGGAGTATGACATAGAGATTAAAGTCACCAAATTGGTCCATGGAAAGGGGATATGTGAGAAACTAGATTCTAGTCAACATGTTGAGGCAAGTGATCAAAGAGAGGTTGTTTTGGTATTACAAGATAATTAGGAACATGTAAATGATAACATGCATACTCCTTGTTGGACTCGAGATATGATATATTTCCTACAAATAGGTATATGCCCTCCAGGGATGAGCAAATCAAAGATAAGGTATTTTAGACTTCAAGCCATTCCACATGTTTTTATTGATGGTGTTTTGTCAAGGAAGGACATGAATAGACTCCTATTAAGGAACATTAGAAAAAATCAAGTTAAAAGAGTGTCAGGAATTTCATGATGAAGATGCGAAGGTCATTTTTCCCCACGAGTAACAACTAACAAGATCATGAGAGCTGATTATTATTTTCCTACACTCTTTAGTGATTGTTATGCTTGGGTCAGGAAGTGTAAAAGACATGCCTTCTTCATGGGTAAAGAGAATCTAGTAGTGTTGCCACTTCATCCTATTTCAGTGGACCAATCTTTCATACAATGGGGATTAGAATTTATCAGGGTAATTAATCCAAATTCTAGCCAAGACCATAAGTGGAACCTAACTGCAACAAAATATTTCACCAGTGGGTGAGGCGGTGGCATTTAAGGAAGTGAATGAGTCTAACATTCGGACTTTTATGAAGGGATAGTTACAAGATTCAGAGTACCAGCCACCATTATATCAGACAATATTTTGGCCTTCCTTGGCACAAAAATCACTAAGTGGGCTGTTAGAAATGGAGTATACCTCAATACCTCATCAAATTATTACCCCCAACATAATGGGAAAAAAATTCCACAAATAAGAATTTGAGAATTATCAGGAGGACTCTAGATGAAAATCAAAGGACTTGGTATACTAAGTTAAAATCAGCCTTGTGGGCTGATAGAGTCACACCAAAAGTGTCAACGGGAAACTCTCCTTACAAGCTGGTCTACGAGAAGGAAGCCAGGCTACCCATATCACTTGAGTTTCCGACATTGGAGCTCACAAAGTAACTAGAGCTATTTGAGTTTAAGCCCATAGAAGCTAGATATGAAAAACTCATGGAGTTGGGAGAAATAAGGGAGCATGTAATGTCAGCCATGGAGAAGGACCAAACCTTGATTAAGAGGAAACTTGACAAGAAAACCAAAGTGGGGACCTTTCAAAGAAGGGGTCTTGGTGTTGAAATGGGATGTAGATTGGGCTAAGCCGGGAAGCAATTCAAATTTTGATGCCATATTGAGTGGCCCTTACATGGCCACAAAGTGTAAAGACAACAATGCTTTCTATCTATCCAAGTTGGATGGAGAAGAACTTACGATTCCGGTCAAAAAAATCTATCTCAAGCACTACTACTGAAAGAAAATCCTAACCTTTATACATACTATTTTAGGTTTTAAATTCCTCTAAGTGCGTGTAACACATTACTCGTTGTACTTTTAGGTTTGTTTTACAATATGTGCTTGTAAACTCTCTGCATGTTCCATTTTGGAGATGTATGGTCTTTTCACATTTGTATATAGTTGTGCCTTTGTTGCTCTTTCACTTTTCATTTTTAGGAAAGGTTTTATGGAAGCTCCGGATCGTACCAATCCATGCAAGTACCAAAAATAATTTAGGGGATGGTTTTCAATGATAGATAAGTTCAAGTTGTATACTAAATCCATGCCCAATGGATGCCTAGAGGAAGTTGGTCTTTCCATATAGCAGGAAAATGTCCCTAGAGGTTACCAAATTGTTATCCTAAATTTACACCCTTGTAAACTCAAATAACCTATTTAAGATTTGAAGTACAAGATTCTCGGGATATGCGGATAGCCGTTAAATTTAGCCCCAACTAGAAGAGAAAGATAGCCTATGCTTGGTCAATTTTGTCTTTACTCAAGGTGAGCTGGTGAGCTATGAAAAATGCTCAAGCTGTTGGTCGGGCTCATTGTGAAATTGAAAAGTTCCAATAGGTTAGACGACCATGGATTGGCCATGATGTTGTGTATGGAAATGGTTGGATGACACAAGGTTAGATGCCATGTTGTATGGGTGGAGTATTGTATGAAATAGGTTGGTCATCCAAGTTGGTCACCTGAATTTTTGGCATGCGGTGACAAGCCCATGGTTGAACGTCACGGTGTTAGATGCCTTCCAACCCCTCGGTTGGATGGTAGGGTTAGTCAACCTATGGGTGTTGCATATTATTCATTATTATATGTGTTTTCATTGATTTCAAGATGGTTTATTTTATATCAAGTTGCATTGATGGCAAAAGGAGTCAATTGGTAAAGTTAGCATGTGAAGAAGATGAAGATTGATTTGGTAGTGTTAGCTCACAAGGCTTCAAGATGATAAAGGATAAGTTCTAAGGGACTTAGTCAATGTTTGTGCAAGCCAAAAACACAAGGAGATATCCTCCAAATCTTAGAGATAGCTGCATAAGTCCGCACAAAGTCATGGAATGCTAAAGGAAGATGTAGATGGTAAGAGAGTGTCATGGATCAAGGGATGAAGCCGCAAAGCAAAAGGAGAAAAATACAAGCCACATGTGAGATAGGTGAAGCTGTGGATGTGAAGGGAGATATGTGAAAGCTAAGGAAAAACCATGAGAATAAGGGAGTCGAAGAAAATCCGTGGGATAAAGATAAGTAGAGAGGAAGCCACACATAAAGATAAAATCCGCGAAGAACTAAAGAAACTGTGAAAGACTACAAAATCCGCAAGTAGAAGAGATAGAGTTACGAAATGAAACATAGTCATGGAAAGGTGAAAGAAAAGGAGGATAGTTTTGAGACGTTTTGAAATCCATGAGAAGCATAGAAGAGCCACAGATAACTAAAAAGATGCCAAGTGAGGAGAAAATCCACCAACTAAAGAAAAGAGCTACTATATAAGTGAGAGCTGGGTCTCCAAAATCAATGGTGATTCAATTGTTAGAAGATTGTGGCTAGGTATATAATTTGATTTTTACAAAGAATAAAGAACACTAATGTTCCAATTGCTAGAATTTAATGTTGATTGACCTTGTGGCAATGCAGTTGAAATTTTCTATGCAATTCTGAGTTTCAAGGAAAAATAAAATATGAAGAAGGAAATGGCTCGACCATTTCTGTCACATTGCAAATTGTAAAAAGAGGGAAAATCTATTTTTGGAAAATGGATAATAAATTTCTCTTGCACATGCATGGAAAATGGTGTAATCAAGCCAAATATATAAGAAATAGAGTCTGGTGTTAGCTGCATTCATTTAATGGGTAGGATTCTCAGGAAACCAAGTAGGAAGTTGCACGACATGTAATTCGAAGTGAAGAATTGGTTCGATTGGGAATATAGTTTGAACTTGAAGCTATCTAAAGTTGTTTGTCAAGAAAGAAAATAAGTATTCGAGCTAAGGAAGATTAAAAAAAGAAATAATACGATGTAATCTAGCTCGAAAGAGCTATAGAAGAAGAAAGAGAGAGACGATGAGAGAATATTGATGATGCATTGATTTATAAGATGAGAAGAGAATCAAGGTGGAAGATTGATTGATCGAGAGGAAATTGGATCCAATTAGAAAAAGAATGTGAGAAAAATAACATAGATAGAGCCAAGAAAGTGATCATAATTCATTGTATTATCAATTCTTGTAGCTAGATGATCAAAATGTATGTATCAATGAAGTATAAGTTGTATCTTAACACATTCGGGGAGTTGTAGCTTCCTTGTAGGTGGATTCCTACAAAATAAATCTCTTGTGATGTGTAATATTCAATAGAGTCCTTTGTGTGTAATATCAACAGAGGTGTCGGGGTTGGTGCTCCTTGTGGGGTTGGTGTCTCACTAAACAAATATTTTAAGATGTGTTATATTCTTATGAGTCCTTAATTTGTGTAATATAAGCAATGGTTTTGGTGGGTTTTCTCCGGAAATGGTTTCCCATGGCAATTGTTTTGTTCTGTGTTCTATATTTTTGTGGATGACAATTATTTGATTGACTGATCATAACCACAAATCACTTAAAGGTTTAAAAATGGAATTAAGAGTAAATTTTTTAATCTAAACCGATTCACCCCCTCTCGAGTTCTTGTGATCTCTAATAATTGGTATCATAGCAACATCCTTATAACATAATCTTAACATCTTGAAGGAGATCCTCTCATCACAAGCATGATGGAAAATTAGACACAAGGTGGTTTGTCAATGTCATGATCACCTCTCTTCGCTGAAAAAAATTATACATTCTGGAGAATAAGGATGAATACATAATTGATGTCACTTGGGTTTGACATCTTATAATGCATTGAGAAAGGATATATAGCTCTAAATTACACCAATTAATTCTTCAGTAGACAAAGTGGAATATGAATGCAACTCTAGACCCATGAATGCCATTTTATGCAGCCTAACCAAAATAAATTTTGTGAAAGTTATGCAATGCACAACCACAAAATAAATATGGACCAAATTATAGAGTATCTATGAATGTGGTGAAAAGGTCAAATTGGCAAAATTGTAGACCTACAGAGAGCTCATTTTGAAAATCTGAAAATGAAGGATGATGAGAGCATATCGGCCTATATGCAGAGAACATATGAAGTCATAAATATGATCCAAGGCTTAGGAGAGAATCGGAAGAATTTTTATTGTCAAAAGGTTCGAGATCCCGACTAAAAAGTATGATGTAAAGGTGTTTACCATAGAGGAATCCAAATACTTTAATACCCTCACAATGGATGAATTGTAGAGCACTCTATTAGCATATGAAATGAGGACTATTAGATCCAAGGCTGCCAAGAAATAAGTATCATTTAAGGTTAAGAAAAAAACTCAGTCCACACAAGAAGAATAAAAAGAATCATCTTCAAGATGAGTTGGATAAGGAAAATATTGAAGCCATGTTTATGAGAAGATTAAAAATAGGGTCAGGTAAATATAAAGAAAAATCCCATTTAAATGTTTTTCTTGTGGAAAATTAGGTCACTTTGCTAGAAGATATCTGAATAATAATAAGGATAATCGATCCGAACATGAAGAGGAAAATCATAAACATAGAAAAATAGAAATTGAATATAAAAATAAAAGTGATAAAAAGAAGTTATTTTAGAACAAAAGAAACTTCTATTCAAAGGAAGAATCAAGTGAATCTGAATCAAGTCACTTAGGTATATTTGAAAAATTAAATAATGAAGATCAATCGAAATGTTTGTTTATGACAATGGATGTAAATGATGAAATCAGCTCCAGAGGAAAAAAATTGAGTATGAAGATTTAGATGAAGAATAAGCTAAAGTGAATCTAGAAGCAAAGTTGGTATGTGCTCTTGAAGAATTAAGACTATATAGAAAGAAGAATCAGAAATTGAGATGCACATTAAAGGACTATGAAGAAAAAATCCACATCTTTGAGAGAAGACAGAGTTTGAAAGAAGAAGAAGAGGCTAATGAGCTCAAGGAGTTGGAAACACAGTTGGAAAATATTTCAAACTCCTACAAGTCAAAGGAGGATGAGTGCACAAAGTTGAACTTAGAACTGGAAAAATGAAGGTTGAGATGGAACAAATGAGCAACAAGCTAGAAATGTATGAAAAGCTAGAGAAAAGTTCAAATGTGTTAAGTGATATGCTCAACAATCAACAGGACACAATTGATAAATCTAGAATTGGCTTCAAGGGAGAAAGTAAGAAAAAGGAGCCAACTAAGAATGAAGGGAACAAGTCTGTGACAACACCAAGTACCTCCTCTATTGAAAACAAAGTATTTAAAAATATACGAGAAGAAGAACCTCTACACCAAGGAGCACCTATGCTATGAGGTACACTCATTCATTATATGGCTATTGTTATCAATGTAATCAATTTGGACATAAGGCTACCAAGTGTAGGAAATAATCTAGATACTATAGAAGAAATTTTGGCCCATATTACACCAGATCAAACTATAAAAGTGTCCAACACAATTATCATAAGAAGAGTAGTGTAGTTTCAACTAACAAACATGAACCGCCTAAACAAAATAAGTGGGTGTATGTTTCAAAGAAATATGATAACAAGAGAAAAGAGACATGTTCAATAGTTTAGACTGCATTCCATGTACAAAATGAAGATAAGATCTGTATTTAGGCAGTGGATGCTCGAGTCATATGATAAGTTAAAAAAGTAAGTTTATTACTTTGTCTAATAATGGATCAGTCTTTGCCACGATTTGGTGCTAACAACTCAAAAAACATAGTTGGGAAAGGAACTCGAGTTTGGATAATGGAAATACCATCATAGAAAATGTCTTATATGTTGAAGGTCTTAAACACAATCTGTTGAGTGTGAGTCAAATGTGCAAAAGAGGATATAATGTGATATTTCATGACAAAGGTTGTGATATAATAAACTGCAAAATAGGAAAGAAAGTTGCAAAGGCCAAGTGGACAAAGAACAACATGTATGTTCTCAATGAGATAAACAAAGAGAAATTTTTTACAAGAAAAGTTGACTATAGTTGGCTATGGCACGTAAGATTGGGGCATGCGAGTTTTGAAAATCTTGTAAAGATAAGTGCGAAAGATTACATCGGACATATGCCGAGATTTTGAAACTCGAAATACTCTATACAAGGCCTATTTACATGGAAAACAAACAAGGAGATCATTTAAGTCAAAATAATATTCTATAACTAGGCCATTGGATTTGATCCATACAGATCTATGCGGACCCACCGGCGAAGGCATAAATGGCGAGTCATATTTTATGCTTCTAATAGATGATTACACTAGAATGACATGGATAACATGTTTGAAGAAAAAGTTAGAAGCCTTAGACAGGTTCAAGAAATTCAAGGCACTAGTCGAGAATGAGAAAAACAAGAAGATCAAATGGCTAAGATCAAACAGAGGCTGAAGAATTCTAGTCCAAGGAGTTCAATAATTTTTGTGAAGAACATGGAATAAAAAGACAATTATCACCGCGAACACCTCAAAAAATGGGGTTATTGAGGGGAAGAACATGACTATGAAAGAAATGGAAAGGACCATGCTAAATGAATCCAAAATCTCATATAGGTATTGGAGTGAAGCAGTTTACACTATGGTCTATCTTTTAAATATAGCTCAACTAAGAATAAATAGTGACAAAACTCCCTATGAATTGTGGAAGAAGAGACCAGCAAATGTAAAGCACATAAGAGTCTTTGGTAGTAAATGATATATCAAAAGAGATGAAGACAACTTGGGAAAATTTGACTCAAGATGTGATGAAGGGATATTCCTTGGTTACTTAGCGGTCAGTGTGGCTTACATATGCTATAATAAGCAATTGCAGAAGATTGTTGAAAGAAAAAATGTGAAGGTGGATGAAACACAATATGCCAAAGTCAACACTTAGCATAGAGACAATCATGAAGAACAAGATTATGATGATGAAATGGATTGTCTACGTGAAGAAGCAGATGAAGAGGAAGAAAGGTTAGACACTAAGGCACCGTCTAAGCAAGTCAAAAAGGAGAATCCTTTAAATCAGATCATTGGAAACAAATATGGTGACATTCTCATAAGGAGAAATCTAAGAGAGAAACATAACCATGAAGACATAACACTCATGTTAATGATAGAACCCAAGAATATTGTACAAGCATGCAAGGATCAACATTGGGTAGACACCATGAATGAGGAATTAGACTAGATTGAAAATAATGAGACTTGGGAACTATTACCCAGACCGTGGAACAATAATGCAATTGGAACCAAATGGGTATTCGAAAAAATTGAATGAGAAAGGAGAAGTGAAAAGAAACAAGGCAAGGCTAGTGTGCAAAGGATACACGTAAATGGAAGGAATATATTTTGATGAGACATTTGCATCGATGGAAAGAATGGAAGCAATAAGAATGTTCTTGGCTTATGTAGAATATAATAAGACCAGAGTATTCTAGATGGATGTAAAATCAGCCTTCCTAAATGGTTTTCTGAATGAAGAGGTATACATTGAACAACTTGATGGCTTTTCATTAACGAGGATAAGGATTATGTGTGCCAGATTGAAAAATGCTTTGTATGGATTAAAACAAGCTCCTAGAGCTAGGTACAATAGACTGAATTCATACCTCATTGAGCAAGGATTCGAAAAAGACATTAGAAATAGAAATATCTACATCAAGGAAGAAGGAGATAACTTACTAATGGTCATTTTTATGTAGATGATATCATATTTGGTAGAGACCATTATAAGATGACATATGAATTTTATAATATGATGAAAGAAGAATTTTAGATGTCTATGTTAGGAGATATGTCATTATTTCTAGGAATACAAATTAATCAATCGACAATGACGTGTTTATATCCCAAAAAAATAAATCAAAGAAATGTTGAAGAGGTTTAGGATGGAAGATTAAAAACCAAATGGTACACCAATGGAATTCAGATGTAAGCTAAGAATAGATGATGACTCACCTAAGGTAGACAATACAAATCCATGATAGGTAGTCTCTTGTATTCCACTACATTAAGACCAAATATTATGCGGGAAGTAGGCCTTGTTGGAATATTTCAAGAAGATCCAAGGGAAACATGCCTCAAGGTAGTCAAGAGAATTCTGAGATATCTGATGGGAATAATTAGATATGGACTATGGTACCTAGAAATAAATGACTTCAACATAAACGCATATACAGATGTTGATTGGGTAGGCAACATTGATGATATGAAGAGCAAAAACAAAGGAGCATTATTTGTTGGAAATTTTCTAGTCTCCTGGTTGAGCAAGAAGAAGTCATCAGTGGCTCTTTCAACATGTGAAGTAGAGTATATAGTTTTCACGATGTGTTGCACTCAAGTTCTATGGATGAAGCAGACATTGGAGGATTATAAGGTAAAATATGAACATCCAATTCCTCTATTGTGTGATAGTACAAGTGTAATTAGTGTCTCTAAGAATCTTGTGTTCCACTCAAAGACCAAGAAAATTCCAATTAGATATCATTTATTGAGGGAACAAGTGAATGACAGGAAGATCATTCTAGAATATGTGAGCACTAAAGAGGAAATTGCAGACATAATGACCAAGCCGCTACCAAGAGACACATTTGAACACCCAAGGAATGAGTCTGGGATCATTCGTGATCCCGCTAACAAATAGAAGGTATGCAAATAGAGAAAGGGATCATTCAAAGGTAATATCAAATCCTAAATAGAACCAAAGTGAGGGGGATCTAGTCCACTAGCTCTAGTATATCAAAGCTTGCATCATCTCAAGGGGAACATTGCTGCAAACTACCATGACAAAAGGATCGAAGCATAATCCTAGGGGAGATTCTTGAGGTAAGAACATAAAGAAATAAACTTACAAATATATTCATATTTATGCAACATAGATGTCCCTTTTTTCATTATTGTAAAAGGGGAGAAATGAAGAAACCATAAACTAGTCCATGGATACAAAAGAACAAGAAAAAGGTGGATATAAGTATGCAAGTATTTTTCCATCAAATTATTATAAGGTTTATATATTTTGGAGTGTTTTCATCAATGAAAAAGGGGGAGATTGTTGGATCTTTTTCATTTTTATGTGTGTTGTCATTGATTTCAAGATGGTTTAGTTAATATCAAGTTGGACTGATGAAAAAATGAGTCATTTCGTAGTAAAGTGAACATGTGAAGAAGATGAAGGTTGATTAGTAGTGTTAGATCACAAGGATTCAATATGATAAAGGATAAGTTCTAAGGAACTTAGTCAATGTTTTTGTAAGATGCAAACACAAGGAGATATCTACCAAAGTTTAGAGATAGCCGCAGAAGCCTTGCAAAGTCACATTACACTAGAGGAAGCCGCGGATGGTAAGAGAGTGTTGCAGATAAAGGGATGAAGTTGTGAACTAAAATAGAGAAAAAATACAAGTTGCATGTGAGATTGGTGAAGCCACGAATGTGAAGGAAGAGTTGTGAAAGGTAAGGAAAAACTATGATAGTAAGGGAGTTGAAGAAAATCCATGGGATAAACGAATTCAGGAGGAAACCACTTATAAAGAGAAAAGCCATGAAGAACTATGGAAACTGCGGAAGACTACAAAATCCACAAGTAAAAGAGATAGATTTGTAAACATGGAACATAGCTACGGAAAGGTTAAAGACAAAGAGGAGAGTCATGAGACAGTGTGAAATCAGTGAGAAGCATAGAAGATCCATGGATAACTAAAAAGCCACCGAGCAAGGAGAAAAGCCACCAAGTGAATAAAAGAGTCATGATACAAAGGACAAAGTTAGAGTATCCAAGGAAATACATGAGATGAGAGAATATGGACTGAAAAGGTTGAAGGAAATCAATTTGATTCAAACATGAACAAGTGAGAGTTGGGTCTCCAAAATCAATGGTGCTTCATTTCGTAAGAGAAGATTGCGACTAGGTATACAATTTGATTTTAACAAAGAATGAAGAAAAATATTGTTCCAGATTGCCAACATTTAATGTTGATTAACCTTGTAGCAATGTAGTTGAAATTTTATATGCAATTCGAGTTTCAAAGAAGAATAAAATATGAAGAAGGAAACGGATCGACCATCTTTATCACATTGCAAATTGTAAAAGGAGGGAAAATATATTTTTGGCAAACGGATATTAAATTGCTCTTGCACATTCATGGAAAGCGATGTAATCAATCCAAATATAGAAGAAACAGAGTCGATGTTAGGTGCATTCATTTAATGGGCGATTCTCGAGACAACCAAGAAGGAAGGTACATGAAACGTAATTTTAAGTGAATAATTGGGTTGATTTGGAATATAGTTCGAACTTAAAGCTATCTGAAGGTGTTTCTCAAGAAAGAAAAGAATTATTCAAGCTAAGGAAGAGTAGCAAAGAAGAAGGAATAGGATGCAATCTAGGTGAGAAAGGGCTAGAGAAGAAGAAAGAGAGGAAAGAGGAGAGCATATTGATGATGCATTGATTTATCATATGAGAAGAGCATCAAGGTAGAAGATTGATTGAGAAGAGGAGATTAGATTAGATGAGTAGAAGAGTGTGAGAAGAAGAACATAGATAGAGTCGGAAAGTGATTATAATTCAATTAGCAATTTATGTAACTAGATGATCAAAATGTATGTATAAATCAAGTCTAATTTTTATCTTAACACATTCAAGGAATTGTAACTTTGTTGTAGGTGGGTGCATGTAAAAGAAATATCTTGTGATGTTTAATATTCACTAGAGTCCTTTGTTGTGTGTAATATCAACATAGGTGTAGGGGTTGGTGCTCCTTGTGGGGTTGGTGTCTCACTAAAAAAATATTGTAAGATGTGTTATATTCTTATGAGTCCTTGATTTGTGTAATATAAGCAATGGTTTTGGTGGGTTTTCTCCTGAAAGGGTTTCCCATGGTAATTGTTGTGTTCTATGTTTTGGTGGATGACAATTGTTTGATTCAATACTCATAGCCACACATCACTAAAAGGTTTAAAAGTTGGCATTAAGTGTAAACATTTTAATCTGCATTGATTCAACACCCCCTCTTAGTGCTTGTGATCTCTAACAATGGGTTGGATGGTTGTCCAACCCCGGTATGAAACATAAGAGACAATCATCTAACCCCATTGGTTGGATGGTGAGAGATGGATGGCCACCACACGATGTATGAAAGATGACTTATATGGCTATGAGGATGGTTGGGTGGTGGTTGTACATTGTAGGGTTGGATGAATGTCCAACACAAACAGTGTACAGACAGAGAGAGATGGCCATCCAATCTAGGATGGATGGAAAATGATTTAAGGATGATGGATGGCCACCACGAGGGATGTATGCCCTACAAGTCGGATGGATGTCCAACCCCCGGGTTAGATGACATTGAGGTTAGATGACCTACTTGAAAATTATACGAATCATGGTTAGATAAATCTCTAACCTAGATGTATAGAAGAGCTTGCAAGCCAAGTAGTTTGCTCAATGGAGGTTATACGACCTAATGAGGTTATACTTACTTTTAAATCAGCAAAGTTAGATGACCAACACGGTTAGACGAGTCACAGGCCAGGTAAAGGTAGGTGGGTGAATGACAACTCAACAACCAAAATTAATGAGAAATGATTCCTATGACTGATTGTGCAAGAAAAGTAACAAATCATATAGCTCCCCATACCTCTTTAATGCATCCTACCGATTGGTGACCCAAATTTCCTATATATTGTAAAATCTGCCTCATTTTGAGGGATTCATTTTGTTTTACAAATGAACTCTATCAAAATTGTTCCAAAGATATTGTGAGCTAAAGGCCTCAAATTTGGGCTTATTGTAAAGGATTTTTCCTTATGCCTATATTGTAATGGATTGTGCATGTTTCTAAGAAATAAAATTTTTGTTTGTGGCTTTTCTTGCCCTAATTTGAGTTATATTGCATCTTTTTCCTTCCATTATGTTTGTAGGTATATTATGCATGTTTATATCTCTTTGCAAGACCTTTAATTTATTGTGTTTTATGAATATATGGAATTAAATACTTTCTTAGACTGTGGAACCTTGACCTACCCTCTATTACCTTATTCACTCCTTACTTTTCACTCACCCAGAGTGTATCACTCCCTTTCTTAGTGTATCACCTTTTCTTAGGGTAGATTTATTTTTTATGCATCCTTCTATCCTTGTCTCCTTGGAAATCATTAGGGTAGGATTAGATTAGTTTTCCATTCTCTACACTTTAGAGAAGTTGGCACTAGGTTAGGAGAAGAATCTAGATTTCTTCGGAGGGTTCTTGTCGTCGGAAAAGTGACAGGTGAGCGTGAGAATCAACAAGTAACTCTTCCGCATACCCGACCTCCCGAGGTCGTGCCGAGACAGCCGGTGGGGGTAGAAAATGCAGACAAACTAGTTAGGCAGTCTAATGTCTTTGACACGCACTAACAGTATTTGCGAATCTAAGGCAAAGAAGGCCCTTCTAACTTGGACTGGTGTGATAGATCGATCAGCGAGGATGACTGCTCGAAGGCTCCAATCAATATCGAGCTCTGGCGTGATTCGATCTATGGGTTGCGGAATACGTGGAAAATGACCTGGGATTGTTTCGTGTATATCTCCTGATAAGGTCATATAGTGGATGATGAATAAAATTGACTCTACGGACGATTTTCTGGCCTAGTCCAGAATTCCCTAGCTTCGTTAGCTGTTGTGTCCAGTAAGGATAATTGTTGGATAATGATAGGTGGAAGTGGGGTAGACTGGAATACTAGTGTGCGTAGGCCAGTGTCTATATCCAACTGACTTGTGGATTCGTTGGGCTGTGGGATCTGTGGATCACAACCATAGACTCTTGGTTGTTGCGGTCCTGTTATGGTCATACGCGAGATCAAGTTCTAATCCCTAGTATCCAGTAATCGTAAGCCTTTTCAGCTTCTACGTTTAGAACCAATAGTTGTGCGATCTTCTCAGAATACCTTACAGTGTTCTCGCAACCTAGATTCTTAAGTTGGTATCTATATCTACTAGGATGTCTCCAGCAATCTGGGTGTGGAACTAAAGGATCACACCGAATGTTTGTTCTCTTTCGAGCCCTTCTCTACGAGTCATGTGGATATTTTCTAGGGTAATCTGTAGTTTGGTGACTTGACCAAAATGCATGTGCTTAGTCATCTTCTATGTTTAATCCTCTTAACGTGAACTGATCAGTTGGAGATCTATGGTTGTTCGGAATACTTGTATCCTGAGATTTTGGTATATGTCAACTATCGCTGTGGCGAGGTTTGGTTGAGGCACGATTGGCTCAAATATATATTCCCTGGGCTCCTGAGGTCCCGTGATTGTCATACGAAAACAAAATGTAATCTAACTGTAATGAAATAAATTCTAACTACGTGAAATAAATCTAACTGCATATAACTTTATCCTTCTAAGAAATATTCTAACAATTCTAAGAAAAACAAACTATTTAAGCGTATCTAGAAATAATAACTAAGCAATAATCTAAAACAGAAAAGATAACCGAGTGTGGTTATTTTCCTGTGCAATTTGCATAATTGCTCTAAATAAATAAGATAGCTTGTCTAATCTACCTGCAAGATTCTCGATCCTACCTCAGAAGTGAGGAGTGAATCATAGTTTCTCGGAAACTATCAATCCCCACAGCTTCCCTGGCAATATCGAGAATATCATGAAAATGAAATAAAGTGATTAACTACTCTATTTGATATAAATCTGACTAGAACTTTGAAATTTAGAACCTGGACTCCGCAGAACAGTGGCGAATCCGATGGTGTATGTGATCTCGTCCCCTCAGTATGATCTTCTCGTTCTTTCGTGTTCACTTGGATCCAGAAAAGTGTGTAATGCTAGCACCGATAGGAGTAGATTTTGGGACAAGGATAGATCAGAATGCAGACCGAGAATGCGAGTAGGAGAGGGATAGCGCAAGAGTACAGAGCTTGGCTTATGCGATTCCTAGCGGGATTTTACTACGAGTCATGCAACATGAAGCGACCAGAACCTGTGACTATCCTATGCGAAGAGCAAAACCTGCAACTTTAATGGCTTCCTAAGCTATTCCGTTCAAAACAAAGACACTGCTTGCACAAGTTGGATATGTGGCTTATCAACAGCTGAATAAAGCTAACCAGGTATATAATGAATTGAACTAAGAACTCTAAGTCACAGTAAATACAAATCTACAGCAAAAGGAATTCAGAGGCAAGCTTCTAACTAGATTGGATAAAGCAACAGCACTGCCTGCACAAGATGGGTCTGTGGCTTACCAACAGCTGAGCAATGCTAAACCAAGTATGAAGTAAACTATGCTATCAATCCTAAGCAAGCTAACCAAAATACTAAAAACCAGAAGACTCTAACAAGGAAAAATGGTGATCAAAACTCCAGCTCAAATTCTTCACACAAACTCAGCCAAAATTCAGACCAAAATCAGACCATTTGCATGTACACAAACCATGCATTTATAGGAATTCAAACACCCAAGAATCAAAACCAAATTGAACTCCTAAACAATAAACAAAGGAAAAACACTGTTCCAGGGGACCAAAAACATTAATGCATGCTCAAGTCGGCAAAGAAAAGCTGGTAAATCATGATATTTCACGTGGGTCGCGTCAAAAGAGCGTTCTGGAAAACACGCACAGACCGCCGCCTGCGGGCGGGCGGCGGTTCTGAGACCGCCACCACGAAGGGCGGCGGTTTCATCACTGAAGGCCAAGAAGCCAAAGAAAGAGGAAAGAAAGGGAAAAACAAAGGGTGCGGGGGCTAAGCGAGGCATGTGGGATGTTAACGCATACTCCGAGGGCTTTTTTCGGATCCCGAACACCTTGCGAGGAGACCTGTATCATCATCGGGGCACTTGTTACACTGTTTTGGCAGTATAGTACCTTACAATTTTGGGTACGTACAGTTACCATAGTTACATTGCAAGGTCCGTCTTGCATCAGGATAAACCCATGTTATGAAGGTTATAATGATTTCTGACACATAAAATCACAAGCAATCAAGGGTGTTGTAATTTTTCAAAGAACATGGCTCGGGGTTTAAGGTTTATGATTTAGGGCTTAGGTTACATGATTTAGGGTTCAAGATTTAGGGCTCATGGATCAGGGTGTAGGGTTCAAGGCTTAGGGTTTAAGTTTTATGGTTTAGGGATTAGGGTTTAGGGTTCATGGTTTAGGGTTTATGGCTTAGGGTTGGCGATTCGGAGTTACGTGTTTAAGATTTATGGGTTCAAGCTCAAGGATCTAGATTTAGGTTTTAGGGTTTAGGGATCAGGAATCATGGTGTAGGGTTCAAGGCTTAGGTTATAGGGTTTATGGTTTAGGGCTTAGGGCTTAGTGTTTAGGGTTCATGGTTCGGGGTTTATGGCTTAGGGTTTGGGGTTCGAGTTATGGGTTTAAGGTGTAGGGTTCAAGGCATAGGGTTTAGCATTTAGGGTTTAGGGTTTAGGGTTCATGGTTTAGGGTTTATGACTCAAGATTCAGGGTTTGGAGTTACAAGTTCAAGGTTTAGGGGTTAGAGCTCAGGGCTTTGGATTTAGTGTTTAGGGTTTAGGGATCGAGCTCGGGGTTCAAGGTTTAGGGTTTAAGGTGTTTAGGGATTCAATTGTAGAATTTAAATGCTAAAATATTTAGGATGAATGCTAAAATCATGAAAATTATCTATGTACTAAGTAGATTATACTATTAAAAATTATATCCTAAACCGTGACTCATGGAACCGCGAGACTAGTTCCATAAGGCGTAGAGTGACCCTAATTTCTTATATTTACTAAAATATATTTAAAATATAAGTTTTTCATTTATCATTATTATTATTTATATCTTATTATTTATTTTTATTTATTTATATTTGTAAATAAAATCACGCCAAAAAACATTTATTTTTTATAAATAGAAGCATGCCAAAAACACATATAATGTTTATACTATGAAGAGTGCGTACACATTTTGTGTTTTTTATTTTTTCAAGGAATTCTTCAAGGCTTAGAGTTGGTTTAGATCCCCAAGCCTAAGGCATGGACCTACACAAACACAAAAAACAACATGTTTTAAAAGAACAATTCTAAAATTCCACTTCCGCCGTGATAAATCAAATTAAAACGATTGATTCATTTAATAAAAACATGACTAAGATGTAGAGCAGGCTTTCTTCTTTCTAAAACTAGATTTTTTCAAACTTTATGACTAATATAATGTTTCCATATTATTTATTTTCTAACTATGCCTTTTTGTAGCTATTTTTTGAAGTTTAAACACGTTTATCTTTCATTGTGTATCTTTTTTTGGTTCATCAAAATTGGAAAAAAATTATACTAGCCCAAACTAGGCCTAATTCTATACATATTAAAAAAACTATTTTTTGATATTTTTTTAGGTAGTTATTGGGCGCATGGTCGAGCTCCGTTATTTTTTAAATATTAAAATTTATGTACTAGAAAAATCATAAAAAAATACTCACTAAAAAAATCTAAAAAAATGAAGCCCAAACTAGATGCTCCTAGCTATGTTTCTACCAAAGGGTTTTAAAAAGTACTAAATGGTACTCAAAAATGGTGGGGCACATGAAATTCACTCTATTATGGTTTTGAAATTATGTTGTCTTCTTGTCACATTGTTGAGAGTCATTGTTAAAAATCTTGAGCTTACCCTTGTCATTGTTTGGGGTAAGGCTAGTAGATTCTGGGAACTCGAGTTTGTTATTGTTAAGTAGATCTTGGATAATGGTATGAATTTTGAGGCATCTATTTGTAGAACTCCTAACTTAGTGATGATAATCACAATGGAAGTTCTCATTGTAATGCATACCTTTTGGTCGTGATGGGTCTAACTTGAGGGAAGGGGAAGTGTAATAATATTGTTGTCAATAATTTGTCTCAATATAAGATGTAGAGCCATGGGAAGGGTGCTAAATATGTGCCAAGGATACTATGGGTGATCCTTTTTAGAAGGAGTGATAGTGTTGAAAGTAACTTTAGCATTGCTAGGTTTTGTATCGGATGGTTTAAATGGGATTTTTCTAGGCAAATGAGTGGAAAAGGAGGTCTGTTCTTGGTACTTAAGTTTTCAAATGGATAGGAGTTTAGTCTCATGAAGCTTGAGAATGTGACAAAGTTGATCAAATGAAGGAAATGATTCAAAGATAATAATTTCATGCAGAGGTGGTAGTAGACTTTGTATAAATAAATCCTAAAGTTCAAAGTCGATAAGGAAATTTTTCATCTTAGCTAAATTATTCTTATACCGTAAAACATAGTTAGCAAGGTGTTCATTTGAGCCTTATTTAAGTTTTGCTAGTTGGGCATAAGAAATATTAGAGCCAATGTTGATAGAAAAATGAGTAAGGAATGCATCGGCAAGATGTGTAAAGGAGGTTACTGAGTGAATAGGTAAGTCATAAAACCAACGCATCGCATAATCATGGAGACTACAAGGAAAAATCTTAGCTAAAAGGAGATGATCATCAACGAAGTCAAGACAAGCAACATGAAATGCTCTAAGATGTTCATGTGGGTCCCCATGCCCATTAAAGATGGGAAGCTTAGGAGTGACAAATTTAGATGGAAGTGGATAAGTGGAAATGATAGGAGCGAATGGAGTATGTAGCAACAAAGTAGAATCTAATGATGGTGATGCATGGGAAGTGTCTTATAGTAGGTTACAAATTTGAGCTTGAAGGTCATGATAAAGAGAAGTTAAATATTGGTTTCCAATAGATGAGACTTGTTGGACATGAGAAATTATAGGCAATGTGAAGTGCATGGTAGGTGTAGGGATAGAAATGGGGATAATATAAATAGGAGGAAGAGTAGAGGCAGGTTGTTGAGTGGCAACAAAAGTGGTTATGGCTGCAGAAGAAGTGAGTTCCGCTAAAATAGTAGCTTCCTCACAAGAAACATGTAAAAGTAAGTATAGATCTTGGGGATACTCAACAAGATGATCATTAATGGCCTTAATATGAGCTTCAAAGGAATTCCTCATGATCCATAGAAAAGGAGAATAGACCCTAAAATGATAACGTAAGAAAGAATAACCTAGTCAAAAAAATGATTAACTGAAATTGAACTAAACTAAGGTAGTGCAAGATAGTTAATCTAATCTAGGAGGACATATAACGCAGTAGATAAATATACTAAAATAATATGTAAATTAAATAACTGAAGTAAACTAATGAAATCAAACCCTAATATGCAATAAAGAAGGAAAGAACTCAACTGATAATCGATGACTGTCGTAGGTTTGAATGGAAATTTTGGGAATAGGAAAAAATATGCCAAAGTTATGAAAAGAATATATCTAGAGGATCTGAGTGGATTACGGTTCCTGGGACTAGAACGGGGCACCTATGGTGCTCTGGTATGAATTTTGGGTGCCTTGGTTTGGGAAAGATGTCCTGGAAATGGTCTTCACAGGGTTGGAAGGTGATTTACAACTCGTCTACCCATCACACTAAATTTTGAGTGTTACGCCGAATGCTCCATATATTCTAAAATGAATCAAATGAATTACAAGAGGCCAAAGAGAAGTATCAAAACTCTAAAAATAAAAGGCGAATGAATGGGTTGGACTGACCTCAGCCTCTACAACAATGTTCTTACTAATCGAGTGTTGCACTACATGTCGACTCCAGATGTAGTTTTAGTGTGTGTGTGCATTTCATGCCCTAGATGCTCTGTGTTAGTCACACTTTGTGAAATAACGAGTAATAGATAAATGTTGAAAAATTAATAGTGTGTGTGCATGGAATAGAATATAATCCCTCCCCTATGAAGTGTGATGTAAATGTCCTAGCTTGTGCCTTGATGATGGAGCCATGTGGATGCCAATGCAATAGATGGATACAACTCTAGATGGAGTGATAGTAGTGTATGATGCTAGGTCCCTTATTATGGTCTCATAACTTTATATTTATAGGGTTCTCTTGCTCTAATTTCATAATTAACTATTAGGTTAATTAATTATGCATCATATAATTAATTATTTAATTAATGTTATTAATTAAATAATGTTGTTATATGGTTTTTAAACCATATTTGTCTTTTATTTCCACAGTATAATTGTTATGATTGTTATAAAAATTATGTGCTTCCCTGATGCATTTTGGAAGTTGTTGTAACAATTATTATTGTATTCATATGTTGTACAATTCCTATAAGAATTACAACACTCCATTGTATTCTGGTTGATTAAGATTAATATATTACATAGACTTATGTCCCTATTCTACATTTGGTACCAGAGTGAATTGAAGCTCCTGTCAAGGTTAGAGAAGGTTACAGAGGAATAATTGTTTGTGGAGAAGAAATATGCTTCTTCAGAGAGCCAGTGTTGCCTCCAGCAGCTTCCCACATCTCCCTGCAATCCCACAACCTCCTGTGTGAATTCCAGGTAAACGTAAATAATTTTTTTTGCCTTAGTGCACTGCATCAGGAAAATTTTCTCCTTGGAAGTTGATCATTTTCAGTAGATTTAATTTAATTTTTTTACCCCATTAGGGGTTTTATCTTTAATATTAGAGAAGCATTTAGAGAAAACTACTATCAAATTTGGTGGTGTTTCTACCCGGATCCTAGAAAGTTATATTGGAGAGAAAAAATTCTTTTTGAATCGAGCAATATATTGAGCTCTTGTGTATTCAATGAGCTATAACATTTTCTTCAATGTTTAAGCCAAAAAAGTTGATCTCTTGCACACAAAAAAAAGTGGCGAGATGAGGTCTCTATACAAGGCTGAGAACTATTTTTTGGAGGGCCGAGCAAGGGTGAGCTGAGGTCTCTATACTAACTTCGAACCTGCACTATTCACCATTGCCATTTCTCCCACCGAGCCCCCGCCAATACATGCGAAATGCAATAACAAACAACAAGCAAGACACAACAAAAATGGCTATAGAAAATAAAAACACAACAAAAATAAACAAGAAGCAACCCAAGTCCTCTACACCAAAGCTACCCTCCACGAGCACCATGGTCTCTCCTCCAGCCACATAGACCTACTCAAAACGACAACCTACATTCAAAAACAAAGAAGCATCAACAAAATCAAAACAAAATAAAAGAAGAAAAAGGCATGAATCTCAAGCGAAGGAAAAGAGATAAAAAGGAATATAGATCCGGTTTTGAGCAAGCTCCAACCCTAAACCACCTACCACGCCACATGGTGCTTCCGCCAAGTCACATTTTTTCAAAAGGTGAGTTTGAAATTCATCTTCTTTAAATACAAGTTTGTTCTTTTCATATGCTAAGCGCACAAGGTGCCTAAGTGGATAGAGGAATAGACTTAGAAGTGGGAGGTGCATGGTTCAAATCACACAAAAACACAAGTTTTTTGAATTTTAAAATTTGGAGGAAAATTTAGAAAATAGTCAAAGTTGGAGGAATATTTAGCGGAAAAACCACTGCTAAACCATTTAGTTATAACTAAACAGGTCACTAAATATTTAGCGAGAAAAACCCTAATTTAGGGTTAAATGTTTTTCTCCTAATAGGCCTATTTTTTCATTCCGGGCATTTTTGCAAAAGGAGGCCTATCAAATTGCATTTTCAGCTATATTTTTGCAATTTTTGGCGTAGTGGGTCATTTTGGGCTTCGGAGGCCACCAAGGCCCGCAAAACAATTTTTTTTTCCCGCCATTCAATTTTTCCAAAATTTTGAATGTAATTTGTATACTTCAGAATATTGCACTAATTTGCAGGTTGTCATAGTCAACTACAAAATTTGTAACTGCTCAGAAACTGGTAGAATATTGTACTCAAAAACAATAAAAATTGGTTCTGAAACACTCACGAGATCCTAGATCTCATTCGCAAGTGTTCGGTATATAAAATGCCTCCGAGAATCACTTACGGGTAAAAAGCCGTTATAACTACTACACGCACTTAATGCATAATATAGCTGCAAAAACATCATTTAAGCATCGACGCTTTAAATCGATAAGGAGTAATAAGGTCACAATGCAAAAACTATGAGTCATCCCATCCATCTGTGAACGATTGCACAACATAAATCCAGTGAGAAATTATCCAAGTATATAGCGAAGTTACGTGCACGTATGAGGATATTTCTTTGAGCCGGTGTCAATAATCACACAGACCCCTATAAGTAATGTCTTGATACCAAGTATTGAATTATTTCATGTATGTTAATGCCTCTTTCACATACCACCAGGTATATAGAAAGGGCGAGTTTCTTCCACATACTGCTGGGTATATCGGAAGGGTGCATATATAGAAAGGTTCAGTATATTAGACTGACAATATATAGATTGGGACACCTTATACCAGGTGATAAAAGCCACACCACCGTCGGTGTGTTCTTCAAAATGGGCACCAATGCCACTAATTTTTTTCTTCCGAGTCACAACTACTCGTGAGGAAACAACTATGTTGCATGGAAGAACAAAATCGAGACACAACTTGAGTTTGAAGAGATCTCCTGTTGTGATTGGTACTATGACCAGATCAACCACTGATATAACACAAAAATGGTAGTTTGATAGAGCATATCAGAAAGCCAAAATCATCATCTTGTTTGGAGTATCTGATGATGTGTAACCCCACATTCATGATGCCACAACACAAGGAAGCATGGGATAAGTTGAGCACGAGTATGAGGCCAAAAACAAGAATGTCATTATGAATTTATAGAGTCAATTACACACACAGAAGTTCAAAAAAATGAGAAAATCGAAGCTTTCTTAAGAAGAGTTGTAGAATTGAGGGTTTCACTTATAGCCCTAGGAGAAACGGTCAAAGATGATGATCTCATTCCTATTGTTCTGAGAGCACTCCCTTCTTCATACTGTATTTTTGTAACAACACTAAAATTGTTAGATATAACAGTTAGTTTTGACAAATTGGTAAACCTACTGCAACAAGAGGAAGCAATGTACAATAAGGATGATGAAGAAGAGTAGGCACTTTCTTCACATCAAAAATGGAAAGGAAAAGGTAAAGGAAAACCTAATTCCTATCAAAAGTCCCAACATCAGAATCAGTATCACGGGGAAAAACAACAGAAGAAGCAATGTCCAATTCATAAAAGAAGACATGACTTATAAGATTGTTGGTATAATACTTACAAGAAAGGTTCATCAAGAAACTCTAGACCTCCACAAAAATAATCTTACAAGGGAAATTCTAACCAAAATAATGGGCAAAAAAAGGGGAACTGGAAAGAAGACCCTATTAGCAAGGAAATATTTCGAGCAAGAAGAACATTCGAGATAATGAAGACTTATTGTATACTACTCAATCAAGTGAACCATCCATGTCATCTAGTGATGTCTAGTATGTTGATTTAGGAGCCACTTGACACATGACTAGCCACAGAGACTGGTTTACTTTAATGATTCGAGACAAATCATGAGGCTCAAAAATGGTTACAAAAGCCTCCAATGTGGGACGTATGTTCCAAATTGATTTTGTCCACATAGATGATCAAGAACTTGTGGCTAAGAACTCTATCTCAACACAATTGTGGCATCGAAGACTTGGTCATGTTAGTTTCAAGTATCTCGAGACACTTCGTCAGCGTAATATGGTACATGGGATACCATCTCTTCAGAAGGATACAAACAAGTGTCCTCACTGCCTAGCAGCAAACAACACAGAGCTTCATTCCAGAAGAGTACATATCAAGCTCATGGTAAGCTTGATCTGGTTCATACCGATCTTTACGGTTTGATGCAACCAAGTCATTTTGGATTTTAGTACTTCATGCTATGTGTTGATGACTATTCAAGGAAAATGTGGATTTTTTTCTTCGCAAGAAAAGTGAAGCTTTTGAAACTTTCAAGAAGTTCAAAGTAGCAATTGAGAATGAAACTGGTCATCACATCAAAACTCTCTACTCAGATCGGGGGGGAATTCACCAATAATGAGTTCAAAGACTACCTACAAACTCATGGGATTTGTCGACAAATGCCTCCTCCACACACACCGCAATAGAATGGTGTTGTTGAGAGAAGAAATCATACTATCATGGAAATGGTGTGATGCATGATCGATGATTTTGGACTTACAAAGACATTCAGGGCAGACACAGTAAAAACAACAAAGTGTATTTGTTGAATAGAGTTCCCATAGTTTCTCTTGAAGGAGTAACACCACAAGAAGCATGGTCAAAGTGGAAACCATCTATTGCACACCTTAGAGTATTCGGGTGCAAAGCAAGCATGCACATACCCAAGAAGAACAGAAAGAAATTGGACATGAAGTCACAAAAACTCATCTTCATTGCATACATTGAAGAGAATATTGGGTACATATTGATGGATCCTAAGACCAAAAAAGTATACACCAGAAGAGATGTTGAGTTTTTTGAGAAGAATGAAGTAGAGTCTCCTCCTCCGCACTCACTGCACGTAGATTTTTCACCAGTTGTAAAAATGAAGTTGATGTCCCCAAAAATGATGAAAGTGATGATGGGGATGATGGTGATTATTTGATAGAACCATGACCCACAAGAATAGTTCAGTGTATGCCCAAGTGGTGTACTAGCACATTATGAGATGCAAGAATGGATGCTCCACCGATACATCCACCACTGGACCATGGAATCATAGTAAAGCAAGAGAAGAAGTGAAATTTTCTTTGATGAGTAGAGTTATTGAATCTGATGAGCCCTCTACACCCGGAAGCCTTACAATCAAAAGCTTGGAAAGATGCCATGGATTCTGAATATCAATTAGTGATGAAAAATAACACTTGGCAACTTGTCGATCTTCCACCAGGAAGAAACCCATTGGATGTAGATCATTATTCAAAAGAAGTATAAAGTATATGGGACAAAGGACAAGTATAAAGAAAGACTAGTAGAAAGGGGTGTGCACAAAAATAAGGCATTGAATACGAGGAGACATTTTCTCCCACAACTAAGATCAAATGATCAAGTTGATCTTTGATCTAGTTGCATAGTTTTGTTAGAAAGTCCATCGATGGATGTAAAAGTACTTTCCCGGATGGAGATTTACAAGAAGAAGTATATATGACTCAAACTGAGGGATATGTTGTACCTGGTCAAGAAGCAAAGGTATACAGACTCAAGAAATCTCTTTATGGCCTTAAATAGGCACCCCGGGCATGGTACATCAAGATTGATGAGCATCTCGCATAACATGGAATTTTTAGAAATCCACATGATCTCAACATTTACCTCAAAATGTAAGGGGGGAGATTGTGATTGTTGTTGTCTATGTCAATGATCTAGTCATCAATGGAAGTTTAGTGAGAATGATCGATACAACAAAGAAAGATCTTAATAGACCGCTTTGACATGACAAATCTCGGGCTAATGCACTATTATCTTGGATTAGAAGTATGGTATAAATAGAATCACATATTTGTTTCTCAGATGAAATATACCAAGAAAACAATCAAGAAATTCAAGATGATAGATTGCACACCAATTGCTACACCTATGGAGAATAGATTGTAGTTATCTCATTCAGATCCATCTCCTAGGGTAAGTGCCACTCTCTATCGGCAGTTGATTGGGAGTCTCATTTACCCGAAGTCTCATTTACTTGACCTACACTAGACCAAATATAAGATTTGCAGTGAGCTATCTATCCAAGTTCATGCAGAACCCAAAGTTTGTCATTGGAAAGAAGCAAGGTGCATCTTAAGATATCTCAAAGGATCAATGGATCTTGGTCTAGAATACAAGAAGAATGACAACTTCTTCTTGATTGGATATTCGGATTCAGATCATGCAGAAATATTGATGACAAAAAATCCACTTTAGGATTTGTATTTTTTATGGGATCTGGACCAATATCATGGGGAAGCAAGAAACAACACTTTGTTTCTTGTTCTTCCATAGAAGCCGAGTATCGTTTTGCAAGAGAAGCTTTCTATGAAGCGATTTGGCTACGTCGCATACTAGAAGGAATTGGAATACCACAAGACAAACCGACCACCATGTATGTTGACAATGAAGGTGTTCTCAAACTTGTTCGCAATCCAGTGTTTCATGAAAGAACAAAGAACATTGAGGTACATGTTCATTTCATATGCGAGCATGTGTTGAAGCACAACATCTAGCTTCAATTTTGTCCAATAACTGAACAACGGGTAGATATCTTCACAAATTCACTTGCACGTGACAAGTTTGAGTTGTTCAGAGAATTCCTCTCCTCATCCCTTGAGACAATGCACAATTAAGGGGGAATGTTAGGTTAATTAATTATGCATTATATAATTAATTAATTAAATAATGTTGTTATATGGTTTTTAAACCATATTTGTCTTTTATTTCCACATGTATAATTTTTATGATTGTTATAACAATTATGTGCTTCCCAGATGCATTTTGGAAGTTGTTGTAACAATTATTATTGTATTCATATGCTTTACAATTCCTATAAGAATTACAACACTCCATTGTATTCATGGTTGATTCAGATTAATATATTACACAAAGCTTCATCCCTGTTTACATTAACCTCGAAGAGGTCGACCACATAAAAGATAAGAATGAAAATGAATAGAAAAGACCCAAAAATGGCATAAAAGTAGAAAATAAACTAGGATGCCCGACGTGAAACTAGGGCGCCCATGTGCACCCTAGTTAGGTTAAGACGATGCCCTATCTTTGGAAATGACTAGGTAAATAGGTGCAATAGGTCACAAAATATGAAATAAAATAAATAAGATGGCCAAAAGGATGGGGGTTAATTAATACTTTCTTCCCTTGAGAACCTTCTAAATAGTAGTATGAGACCGAGATAAATAAATGTCTAAAGTGCATGTTTTTGTGACTACACTACTTTATGTTACTTGAGCGTTACGCTCATGAATATAAAGTGGGAGAAAATGTAGACATAAAAGCATCCACTTTTGGCATTATTTAGTCTTAGTATCATACTACTATTCATATGATTTTTAAGAGAAGAAAGTACTAATTAACCCTGATGTTTTGGTCATTTTAATTTACTTTTTATCATCACTTCCAACCTCCTACACATATATGCATAGATTGTTTTTGTCATTTTGTGTCATTTTAGCCCCGACTTGGGTACCCGGGCCCAAGATTAGGTGCCCCAAGCACCCTATTCCCACCAAGGGTTCCCGATCATTTTCATACTTTCCCGCCAATTTTTTGTCACTTTTTAACCATTTAAGATTTCTATATTTTTAGTGGTCACCTCTTCAGGTGTAGAAACAAAATGATGCACTTTAGACATTATTTAACCCTAGTCTCATACTACTATTTAGAAGGTTCTTGAGTGAAGAAATTACTAATTAATCCCCATCCTTTGTCCATCGTGTTTTATTTTATTTCGTCATTACTTGTCCTTTTACATCCACATTTCCAAAGTGAGCTTCATAGCCCGATTATTTTTTCTCGACTAGGATGCCAAGATTAGTAATGGGGAACCCATGGGTGCCCTGTCCCTTTGCATTTTCTAACCATATTTTTGGGCTCTTTCTATCCGTTTCTCCTTTTTTATATATTTGGTGGTCCACCATTTCGAGAATAATTATGAAATTAGATTAAGAGAACCCTATAAATATAAAGTTATGAGACCATAATGAGGGACCTAACATCAATCACTACTATCATCCATTTAGAGTTACATCCATCTATTACATTGGAGATCACTTGCATCCACATAACTCCATTATCAAGGAATAAGGATAAGACATCTACATCACATTTCATAGGGAGAGGACTTATATTTTATTCCATGCACACATGGTATTACATTTTATACATTTAGCTATTGCTTGCTACTTCAAAAAGTGCGACTGACACAAGAGAACATAGGGAACATTATGCACACACTCACCAAAACTACATTTGGGTCCGAAATGTAGTGCAACACTCAATTAGTAAGCCCACTATTGTGGTAGTTGAGGTCAATCTGACCTATTCATTTACATATATATATATATATATTGATACTTCTTTTGGTATTTTGTAGGTCTTTACATCATCTTAGATTATTGATGACACTTAGTGCGGGACAAAGAGCCCGATGCAACAAACAATGAAGGTTTCACCATCCGATGAACCACCGAAAATCAATTTCAAATCTTTTAAGAAGACCAAGGAACCCAATTGGCATACTAGAGCACCTATAGGTTCCCCTATCCTTCTCCAAGCACTCCAGCCAGCCAAATACTCCATGTCCATCCTTTTCTAAGCTTATGTATGGTTGTTCCTACTTCAAGATTCTCTAGTCATCTCTATGACATAGTCCCTCAAGCATATTATATTCAATTGATTTATTTCCTCTTCTCTCTTGCACATTAGAGTTAGAATTTCCTTTTGCATATTTGTTTAGATAATTTACATACTTCTTTACCACATTTATTTATTTTATTTACATATGTTCATAGCTTAGATTAACTATACTGTTTCACTCGGAATGTTTCATTCCTTTTAGAAACAGATAAGGGTTGGGGCTAGGAGGAATACCTGTAGAATGTCGAGATGGTGTGCGCGTACCGTAGAGAAAGATCAGCCGATCGCTGAAGAACTCCTTTTGTCTTGGAAGGACTACTTGCAAATAAGAACACAAGACCACAAGATTTTGATTAGACAATAAATGAGGGAACTACCTTGGGCCCAGGAAATATAAAACTTCCTTTCAAAGGTGGTCAGTTCCCTTGCTAATATGAATTAACACAAAAGACTGAAAGATATCAATTAAATTGTTTCGTTGAACCGGTAGGGAAAGGCTGGTTTTTGTTATAAGTTAGGATAACCGATACCGGTTTCTGATAACCCATATCGGTATGGTCTAGGATCCGAAGGTTGGTTGTTTTGTGGGGTGGTGGTGTTGTTTGGTAGTTGTGTTATTTGTAGGGCTGTATATAGGTGATATTAGGAAATAAGGTGATGAGAGGTAGATGAATGATAGTTAGATGCAATAGCACGCTGGGTAGTGGATCTAGGAATGGATTCGTGAGGATTGTGCTTCAAAAAGTCTAAGAAATGTTATTAAAGAGGACATGCAAGATGTAACTTACTGGTTATTGATGAAGATGCAGGTCCAAGAACTCTGATGACAAAGGCAGAACTCTAGGTAGGATGGCTTGACACACAGAAGATGAGAGATCTCCCTCCCGATGATCAGCTGAGTATCACAGGTTTCTGGCTATTCCGTCGCAGTTCTGGGCTTGATCTCCTTTTGCTGCAACTCTCCTTGTCTCTTCACTCGTCTCTGCTCGGCCAAGTGAAGATTCGAATGCTCTTGATCACTCCCAATGATCTCCCTTGATTCAAAAATCCTTCGACCTTTGTTTTTGGTTTGGGGAGCCCATTTTATAGGGAACCGATGGCGGTTACGTAACCGATGGCGCTCGAGTAGGAACCGGCATCGGTAAGGAAAAAGTAGGCTATTTTTAGTAAAATAGCCCACCTTCCCTGCTTTTCTCCCGAGGGATTAGTTGCGGGCTTGGTCAAGTGACTAGAATGTCGGTTTTGGGTGCGAGAAAGGGGTCCTTAATCATGGGTGTAGGTGTAGACCAAGTTATAGGTCTTAATTAGGTTAGTTTAGGGTTAGGGCTAGGTCATGATGAGGTGGCAAAATGAGGTGGCAGGTGAGGTGATGGGGATTTATCAATTACAAGGTAATTAATAAATAATTGTGTAAGGTTTAGGTGATGAGGTTAGGTTGCGAAATGGGATGCGGGTCACAAGGGGTCGTAAGACACGAATTTGGTGTCTACAATACCCACATACTACATATTAGTTAATTTTAGTTAATCATTTTGGTGAACTCAAATCCGTCATTCATGTTTATGGATTCTTCATTCATTGACATCCTAGGATTAAGTCATCACGGTCTAGGTCTAGGCAAGGTTGGTCGACAGAGCAAGTCAAGGACCCGAATCATGCTAAAACACGAACAGGTGAGCTCAATTGAACAAGAAGGTACATGATGGGTGGAGAAAAGTGTATGTTGTTGATGTTGGGTGAGGTATTGAAGTGGTACGGCCTTGGGTCGGGCCAAGTTGTTGGGTTGCGGCCTTGGGTCGGGCCAAATGGTTGGGGTGAGGCCTTGGGTCAGGCCAAATGGTTAGGTTGAGGCCTTGGGTTGGGCCAAGTTGTTGGGTTGCGGCCTTGGGTCGGGCCAAATGGTTGGTTGCGGCCTTGGGTCGGGCCAAATGGGTAGGTTGAGGTCTTGGGTCGGGCCAAAGTAGTTGGTTACGGCCTTGGGTCGGGCCAAATGGTTGGTTGCGGCCTTGGGTCGGGCCGGATTAGTTGGTGACGGCCTTGGGTCGGGCCAAATGGTTGGGTTGAGGCCTTGGGTCGGGCCAAAGTAGTTGGTTGCGGCCTTGGGTCGGGCCGGATTAGTTGGTTGCGGCCTTGGGTCGGGCCAAATGGGTAAAATGTTTGCATGAAAGGTTGATATAGGTGATGTTGGTGAAAAAGGGCAAATAGTAAATAAGGGCAAAAATTGGGGGAAAGGTGGAATACAACCGATGTCGATTGTAAATGACCGATATCGGTTAGGGGACCGATACCGGTTTCTTAGGGCAGAATAAAACCGATATCGGTTAGGGGCGAAAAACCTATAAAAAGAAAAATACGGCCTGTCATTGTTACTTTTGCAATTTGGAAGCCAATTTGAATTGTCTGACGTGGAGAGTGGAGTTTGGAGCATTTGTTGCGTGAGGTGGCGTTATTTGACCGGAGGAGTGAGTTGTTAGCGGGCCCGAGTCACGGGCGGAGAGACTAGAGGCTGGATTCCTCCATGCGAGAGGGCGTATTCATATGTTACAGGAGAGATTGGCAGATCAGTGGGCGGTACCAATAGCCGCGGTACCTTTGAGGATGGAGAGGCCCGGCGAGAGGCGTCGACGATCACGATCATCTCCTGGGTCGGGATGAATCGTGAGGGTCTAAGTAAATGTTAGCAAGGTATAAGAATAAATAAGGATGCCGACCTGCGTGTCGATGATAGAGAAGATGTATTTGTTTAACATCTAGATAAGACTGAATATGTATGTTGATTTGATAATAATAAGAATGTTTGCGTTGTGATTTTTGGTGTTTTGAAAAAGGATAAAGAGGAATGTGATTAAATAGAAATACACAAAAATATTTATATTTACCACACATGATAGGTTATGGTAGGGGGTGGTCGAGCTAACCTTGGGAGACCCCATGTCTCCTAAGTGCTGCCTACATAGCCCATTGCACAAAGCAAGGAAGGGCCTCAGACCGATGTAGTTCTCCCTTAGGATCAGGGAGAGGTGAATTCAGGCAATTTGGTACGGTTTAGGCAATTGGTTGGTTGGTAAAAATATTGATATTAATATTGGTAAGGGAAGGTTGTTGGTGTTGGTAATGAATTGGTGATGTTGTAAAAGGTATAAGGGAAGCGAAAGTTAGCCTACCCAAGTCGAGGGGAACCATGTCCTGATTAAGATCAACACACAATCCTAGATGCGAGGCAAAAGGAAAGAGTGCTCCGTAGGTGAAAAGAGCTAAACAAACCACACAACGTAGAATGAGCTTGAAGCCCTAGGTACCGTGCATAGACGAGAAGTCAATAGGTGAAAAGAGTTGTATGATCACAATATATCGGGTGTACGTTACGTCCCTTGAGTTGAAACAAATGGTGAGGTGAGGTGGATGATATAGCTGAGGTACAGAGAACTTGTTACAAAGTGAGTGTTCTGACGAAAGAGAACCTACCCTAAATAGACAAGTCCATGACCCAAAAGTTCTTTTGAATGAGGCTTTTATTTTACTGAATATAGACTGATCGATGCGGGAAGTCTACAAGGGATATTGATTGTACTATTCTTGAGGTCTTCACAAAGCTGATCCATGCGAGAAGCTTCTGATAAAGGCTGACTGTGTATAGCTGTCCTTCGAGGGAGCAGTCTATTTATAGTAGCAGATATGATTTTAGTGCATAGCTGTCCTTCGGGGGAGCAGTCTATATATAATAGCAGCAATAATTTGGCATATAGCTGTCCTTCGAGGGAGCAGTCTATATATAATTTAGATAGCTAGATGTTCTTTTGGCGTGAAGCATCTAGTTTGGTAGGAAGTTTGACTCAAGAAAATCCCATAAGAAGGTGTTATTTTAATACTTTGAAGTCATGGACTAGACTAAAAAGGGGAAGGCATCGTTGAGGGGAGGTGAGAAGTGAGCTTGATTTTATTTGGAGATGTAGGAAACAAAGTGTATGTAGCGGTAAATGAGCTCAAGGGACGAGCAGTAGGTAGATAAGAAGTGATATAACACTAAATTCAACAGTAGAATGGTCGAAGATGCAAGGCATTAAGGGGTTCAGGCTCAGGTTTACCATTAAGTGAAGCTAAACGATAAGTGCCTGATCCATAAGTGTGAGTGATTATATAAGGCCCAATCCAATTAGGAGCAAATTTTCCACGTTTTCTCTTTTCTAGTTTGGTTACATGTTGATTCTCTTTGAGGACAAGATCACCAACCTTAAAGGTACGCTCATGAAGTCGCTTATCATAAGCACGCTTGATGCGTTTTTGATAGATTTGAAGGTGATCGAGAGCTGTAAGACGACGTTCGTCAAGAAGCTCCAATTGGGCTAACCGCTCTTGGCGGAAATCATCGTTGGTGAGAATATCCTGAAGAGATATCCTGAGGGAGGGTATTTGTATTTCAAGAGGCAAGACGGCCTCGGTACCATATACCAAAGAAAAAGGTGTAGCACTAGTGGAGGTACGAATGCTAGTACGATAAGCCCAAAGGGCAAAGGGAATGTGCTCGTGCCAATTTCTTCCGGACTCATTGACAACTTTCATGAGGATTTTGGTTAGGGTTTTATTAGAAGATTCAGCCTGACCATTGGCCTGCGGATAGTAAGGCGATGAGAAACTAAGTTTGATACCAAAGTTGTCACAAAGGTCTTGTAACAACTTGTTTTTAAAAGATTTACCATTATCTGTTATTAGGCGATGAGGAATACCAAAACGACAGATAATGTGATGGTTAATGAATTCGACAATTTTTTCTTTTTTGATTGAAATGAGTGGAATGGCCTCCACCCATTTTGTGTAATATTCGGTCGCTGTGATTATCCATCGGTGACGTTGTGAAGAGGACGGGTGAATCTCACCAATAAGGTCTAAACCCCATTGTGAGAAAGGCCAAAGATCTCGGGCGACCTGTAGGGGGTGGCTAGGAGTATGTTGAAGGTTGGCATGTTGTTGACACATAACACAACGCTTAACATATTCGTAGCAGTCGTTATTGAGAGTAGGCCAATAATAACCTAGGCGAAGGATTCGTTTAGCCACGGCAAGGCCACTAAAATGTCCACCACAAATCCCATCGTGTACTTGTTGGATGGTATAGGTGACCTCCGCGCCGGTTAGACAGCGAAGGAGGATGCCATCAAAGCCACGTTTATAGAGGAGTCCCCCATGACAACATAACGCGAAACACTTTTAAGAAAAGCACGTTTGCCATTACTAGTAAGGTCAGGTGGGAGAACAGAGATTGTAAGGTAGTCGTGAAATTGGTGGTACCAGGTATCCTACGAATTAGTAGACACAATATTTATCATACAAACTACCGGGGTTGAGTAGGATGGGGCAAAAAGTTGTTGGACCAAGATGAATAATTCAGAGTCAGTTGATGAAGCTGGAATTTGCGAGGCTAAGCAAGCCATAGTATCCACAAATTTGTTAGTGGAGCGGGGAATGGTTTGGATAGAATAGTGAGTAAATAAGGCTAGAAGTGAATCCACGTAGTGTTTGTACTTTTGAAGTTCCTCATTTTTACATTGGTAGATGCCCATAACTTGATTGACTACCAATTGAGAGTCGCCAAAAATATTGATAGATTTGATACCTAAGTGTATCGCAACTTGGAGACCCAGAACAAGGGCCTCGTATTCCGCTGTATTATTAGTGCAGGGGAAATCAAGCCGGAATGAAAGAGGCATAGGTTCAGCGTCAAGAGGGATGAGAACAACGCCGGCTCCTCCGCCACGCTGGCATTTAGATCCATCGAAGAAGAGGGTCATTTGATACGACTCTTCCCCGAGTGAAAGAGTGGCGATGAGTTCGTCAGGGAAATTAAAATTGGTGAATTGTTCCCCAGGTAAAGGGGCCTCCGCAAGTTGGTCTGCAAGAGTTTGTCCTTTGATTGACTTCTGTTGTATAAACTCAAGGTCAAGGTCGGCGAGGAGCATAAGCCATCGAGTGATGCGTTGGTTTAGATGTGGTTTATTGTACATATAATGAATGGGGTCCGTGTTGGTGATGACAAAAGTTTTGTGATTCAGGAGGTAATGTCGGAGTTTGGTGGCTACGAATGATAGGGCTAGGCACAATTTTTCTACATGTGTATACCTAGTCTCGTAATCCACGAGGGTACGACTTATATAATAAACGGCCTGTTCTCGACGTGCCGAGTCCCGATGTGCGAGCATAGCTCCTATAGCATGGTCAGTGGCGGAAAGATAAAGGTAGAAAGGGCGGTCGTCCTGGGGTGGGATAAGCACGGGTGGCTGCAAGAGATAGGATTTGAGAGCTTCAAAGGCTTGGTGACACTCTTCACTCCATTGAAAGGCAATGTCTTTTTTAAGAAGGTGATGGAAAGGGTGACATCGATCCGAGAGTTGGGAGATGAAACGCCGGATGGATTGAAGTTTACCCTGCAAACTACGCAATTGTTTGAGGTTTTTGGGTGGGGGCATTTCTAGGATAGCTTTTACTTTAGATGGATCGACCTCAATGCCACGCAAAGAGATGATAAAGCCAAGAAGTTTTCCCGAAAGAACACCAAAGACACATTTCTTTGGTTGAAGCCGGACTGAATATTGCAACAGGCGATCGAAAATAATGGTTAAAACATCGAGATGTTCACTGCGATGTTTAGACTTGCCCAGAAGATCATCGACATAATCCTCAAGGATAGTGTGCATAATGTCATGAAAAATGTAAGTCATAGCCCGCTGATAGGTAGCACCAGCATTCTTAAGGCCAAACGGCATGACACGATAACAGAAGGTTCCCCAAGGAGTTATGAAAGCGGTTTTATGTTGATCGGGGGGTGCAACCAAAATTTGGTTGTATCCTGAAAAGCCATCCATGAGAGAAAGCATTTCATGGCCCGCAGTGAGATCAACAAGTTGATCAATACTTGGGAGGGGGAAGTCATCCTTGGGGCAAGCGAGGTTAAGGTCTCGAAAATCTGTGCATATCCAAAGTCCCCCGTCGCTTTAGTGACAGGTACGATGTTAGAAATCCATTGAGGATAGTCAATAGGCAAGATGAAGGAAACAGAAAGAAGTCGTTGAAGCTCTTCTTTGACCAAGAGGGCAATGCGTGGATGCATTTTTCTCAGTTTTTGTTTGACTGGTTTGGAATCGGGGTTTAGAGTGATGTTATGGACGGCAATGGTAGGATCAATTCCTGGCATGTCAGCGTAGGACCAAGTGAAAGCTTGGTTGCGGGTACGGAGAAAGGTAGTAAAGGCGGCTTGTTCTGATGTGTTAAGGGATTGTCCGATCTTCACAATGTGAGGATCCTCCTCCGTGTGGATGTTGATTTCTATAGTCGATTCATTCAACATGGTTTGAGTTTCAGATGGTAAGGTGCGTTGAATATAGGAGTCGTCCGCCCCAAGGTAAGTGAGGATGGAGTCGTCATCCTGGCACTCAACAACATTAATCGAAGGCGAATCCTCTTCGATCATGTCTGGATATAGAAGGGGCAGAGAAGATGGGTCCTCATTATCGCGTTGATAAGTGAGAGGACCTATGAAGATAGCATTTATGAAAAAAAAAAGTTAGGAGGGATAGATTCAGGGTCCATTGATTCTGTGGGTGATGATGGCAAAGTGGGTGATGATGGTTTGGTAGGGGTGACGTCGTCTTCTTCCAGGATACAACTGACACGAGGTGTCTCCTGTGTAGGTGTTTCAGGAAAACCGAGACCACTGCGATCATTGTGTTTGCGGGTAGTCACGGGAATGAGTGTATGTCGGCCTTGTTCGTAAAGACCAAAACCAAAGCCTTTCCAAGCACAGCGAGTCAAGAAGGTGAGGGCAAAATGACGATTTGTCAAATATTGAAAATCGGATTGGAAGGGAACCACACCAAGAGGAGGTTCAGGGGTAATGGAAGATGCGTCAACACCCCCATACGTTAGGTTGGTGCGGCAATGGGGTGGTCCGTAAGAAATTACCTCCCCCACGCGACGGTCGTAGGTGGGATGTGCATGTAATTGTCCGTACTCCTGCGGGGTAGGGAAAGAACTAACGTTATATAGGCGGTATTCCCCAGCGTAAGGCGTTGAAAAACATCTACTAAGGGGTCGAGGTTGGGATGTTATCTCATGGGAAAAGAAGTAATATTTGTAATATAAATGTTTCATTGGTCGAAGGTGTAGGTGCGTCGGAAGTAGATGGCTGGGTTGGATGAATGGGTGTCTTGACTGGTACAAGTACATCATTAGGGCGATACAACATATTGCAAGTTTTGAAGGGGGGAGGATCAGCTTTTACGGTGTAGGACTTCCCCTCGTACTCAAATTTTATGCATCTATGTAAGGTGGAGGGAACGCATCCCATAGCCCGGATCCAAGGACGGCCTAACAACATATTGTATTGGAACTCTCCCTCAAGGACATAGAAGAGTTCGGGTAAAGTACGTGGTCCTACACGAATGTTAAGGATCACGGTGCCTAAAGTAGAAGTAATAGCATCATTGAATGATCGCAACATGATGGGATTGGCACACATGCAACTAGAAGGGATATTCATTTGTTGGAAGGCTTTTGAAGAGATGATGTTTAGGCTGGCGCCCCCATCAATCATAACACGACGTACTGGATATCCCGAACGTATCGCCCAGAGATGAAAAGAGCAGGGTCAGGATCTTCGGTACCAAAGTCGATAATTTCATCTTCGGAGAAACTGACAGCAGCGGCTTGTTGTACAGAGCCCGAAGTGGTTGGGGAGATAGGTTGTTTAGTGAGCGAAGCAACATGATTGGGCGTTAGAATAGAGGTAACAGCAAGGTTTCATTAGGTAAAACCTCTATCCCTTCAAGGATCTCAACGAGAGCTTGTCGATGAGATTCAGAGTCCAATGAGATCATACAGTGTCATTTTTACGGGTGATTGGTGAAGCTGTTTGATCATAGTTCGGTGGGCAATGCCATTAGAGATGGGATAGGCGGGTCCACGAATAACCACTTTAGGTGGTGGTGCAATCGGGATGGTTGACGGAGAAAGAGATGCCGCAGGTGTGTTTTCTTTCGTTTTCCCATTGTTTTTCTGCCCTCGAGTAGCAACACTAATCATATTGATTTCATGAATACGAGAGGAGGAAGACGGTAGGGATAGGTCATGGTCTTCGAGAGGTGGGGCTGTAATAATGATAGATCTTGGTGAGGCGGGGAAAGGTGGTATAGGAGAGGGAATTGAAGCTAAAGGTCTCTCTCTTCGTAAGTTGTCTTTCTTAGCTTTTCTGTCTGAGAGAGGTGACGGATGAAGTATGGCTTTCAACGCTTTGCATCCCTCTACGTCATGTCCTGGTGTGCGGTGGTAAGCGCAGATTTTAGACTCATCGTAACCTATAGGTCGAGGTTTAGATGGATCATAAGGTCTAAGTGGGGGTAGGGAAATGGTCGCATTCTCCACCAACATAGCAAGGATTTTGGCGTAAGACCCTTTGAGTGGGTCAAAGTCAGAGGAAAATGAGGCTATTGACTGGGTCGATCTTGGTGATGACGTGGTGTGGTTGGTTTGTAGAGGGGGTTGTTTAGCCAAGGAGTTTTGATAATGGATTTTCCCTAACCGTGGTTTCTTTGACGTAGAAGCTATGTTGGATGATGAGGCCACAGATGATGTGGTATCAGAAAACAACCACGGGGAAATAGGAGTGACCGAAAACAAATCTTTTGATGCTGGAATTTGTTTAGGGTTGATAGGTGGACAGGATACGCGGGGTGACGGTGTTGTTATACCCTGGGATTTCTGTATGGGTGCAGAAGGCGTAGGTTGCTTTAAAGAAAACGCAGGAGGTATGATATATTGATGTAAGGTAGAGGGATGGGGTCCCAATATGGAAGGTAGGTGTGACGATGATGGTTTTAGTTGTGATAGAGGCATAGGTTGAGGAGATTGAGTCTGTCTCCTAATGGGGTGGACGGCTTTATTTTTAGATAAATCAAGCCGCTTAGGTGGGTGTGTTAGACTAGGTATGGGTGAGGTCCCAAGCATAGGGGAAGATTTGGTTAAGTTAATAGAAGTGGATGGGGCATTTGGTAGAGGTGAGGGGGGTGAAGGTGAGAACATGGGCATTTTAAGCTTCTGTAAACACTTCGGGTATATGGTGGAGGCATCAGGATCGGTCATTTGCATTTGAGTAGAATACGGCGTACTCAAACGTTCCCATAGGACCTATCTATCTTCTGTGGAATGACAGTCCTCACGTGTGAATAGGAACTTTTGTATGGAAGAAAGGTGGGTTGTGATTCCAGTCCACTGTGGGTGTGGTACAGGGGGTAGATGAGGCACTGTATCAATAGATGTTAAGAGGTCGACTGGTCGTTGAAAAGATTTAGGTGATGAAGGACTAATAGGTAGGAGGGCGTGTTTGAGGGGATCTGTCATGTTTAAAGAATGTGGTGATGTCGGTTCAAGAGGTTGCTCGTCTAAGGATGACAAAAGAAGTGGCGAGCCTTCCTCTTGTACAGCAAGAATGGTAGAAGGAGACGTCTGGGAAATAGATAAATTAGATAACATCCGCTCACAGTCTTGCAAGGATGTGGTATAAGAAGGCTCATTTGTGAGAAGGGAACTCTGGGCAGCTAATTCCTTGATGGGTAAAGGAACGGCAAGGATTTCAGTTTGTCTTGATGGCGAGGAAGGGGGTTCGGTTTCCTGCGTTAGTGAAGAGGCTTGATTGAGAATTTGTTCGATAGAGGTCTTTGGCTGGGAATCGAAGACTGCATGGATCTCATGAACACTCTCCTCGGCTAAGATATCTTGATTTAGATTACTGTTAGAAGAATGATTCGGGAATGGTTTGTTGAATATTTTTAAATTTCGGTTAGCAGGGGCGTTAGGATTATCGAGGGCTATATCCCCCGCATCAACCATTTCCTGCACTATGTTTTTCAACATCTTGCAGTTCTCATGACTGTGTCCCTTCACGCGGTGGAAGTTACAGAAGTCATTTTCTTTGTACTAAGAAGGTATGGCGCGAGTGGAATCAAACCCGGAATGAGGTTTAACAGGAGGTAAGGTAATGGCTCCTGCTTTGAGCAATTTTTCCAATATCACACCATATGTTTCTCCCAAGGGAGTGTAGTTGATGGGTTCTGCTTTATACTTATAAGTGGTTTTTGGCGGGGTATTAGATGGTGGTTGGGATTTGACCATCACCGTATGCACGGCCCCTTTTGATTTTGAAGTGGTCGATGGGTGAGGATTGGTGGTGTTAGGTTTGTTGGTGGAATCTGAAGTTCGGAAATTGGGGTTTTTGTTACGCAACCGCAATTTCTCTTCCTCTAAGGCTCGAATCTCTAGTTTTCGAGCCATAGTAAAGGCCTCGTCGAATGTACGGAAAGTTTGAATTTGGAGGGTAGGGGAGATGTGCTTAGCACAGGCCCGCGTAAACAGTTCGATAAGTTCGGTTTGAGGCAAGGCATACGTAAGTTGGTTGATAAGGCCCCGCCATCGTCCAACGAAATCTGTGATAGATTCGTCCTCAAATTGTCGGATGGCATAGAGGTCGGTGATAGATACTTTCTTGGCAATGTTAATGGAGAAATGATCCAAGAAAGATTGGGCTAGCTGGTTAAAAGAGAAGATCGAGTGTTGGGTTAAAGCACTGTACCACTCCAAGGCGGGTCCTGATAAGGACATGGGAAAGGTGTGGAGTAACAAGGCATCATCATGAGCAATCAAATAACAAGCATGTCTAAATGATCGCAAGTGTTGTTGAGGATCCTCTTTACTATTAAAACGAGTAAATTTCAGCAACTCCCATTGAGGAGGATATGAATGAAGGGGGACAGACGGGTGAATAGGCTCCCGACAAACTTGCTCATATGTCAAGGTGCTACGACTTCCTGAAATAGAAGCCTCCAGGTTTTGCATTTTGTCCATCATTTGTTTAATTAAATCAGTAGTTGGATGAGATGATGGTGTGGTTGTGGTAAACGGAGGCAAATTGGGCCAAGGACCACCGCTAGACACTGGTGGGGTTAAGTGTTGATAAGGTGTGGAGGATGAATATGTTGAGGCGACCGAATAAGGATGTCCCATATAGGATGTTGAGGTCACTGGATACGTGTATGGGAATGAAAAGGTAGGCGGAGCTTGAGAAGGAAAGCTCGTGTGGATAGGTGGCAGAGAGCAAGTCATGAACGGAGCGGTCTGCAAGAGAGATGAGGTAGGGGCAGTCAGTGGTAGTGATATGTGGGGTCCAAGATTAACCAAAGGGAAGCTAATTTGTGTCGTATGAACCTCTGAAGTCATCGGGTTGGGAGACGGGGCTAAAGATGCGGGAAGCAAGGCGGTGTCATCAGGCGGAGTGGGAGCTAAATGAGCAGCTATACTAATAGGCATACCAACAAGGAGCTGACCATTGGGCGTACGGTCAGGGGCATGAGACAAATAGTATTGTACAGCACTAGGATTAGCATCCAGAAACTTGGCAAAGTCTTTATCTCCCACAGGAATTTTAGGAACCTCGCTGGTATCCGTAGGATTCCCCACAGAATGTGAAGGGGGTGATTCAGGCAAAGAAATAGAGCAAGCATGTGAAACCATGGCGGTGGCTTGCTTTTGAGTGATAACAACCATGGATAGGAGTTCACAAGTAGGGTTTCAATCATCAGAATAGAAACAAACTCGACCGCAAAATTGGTAGGTTGCTGGTTTGTCAGGAATTGGAAAAGACAGTAACCGATATCGGTCTAGTAACCGATGTCGGTTATACTATAGCCGACGTCGGTCAGGTAACCGATGTCGGTGTAAGAAGTCTGGGCTAACAAGATATAAAAGGCTGCTAATTTGATTTTTAACAACGTTTAGTATACTTGTCCAATTATTGATCACAGAAGACAGAGTATGAGAAAGAAAACAGAACTAAAAACAAGCAAGATGCACACGCAAATCCAGAGATTAACCCTAGGGTTAATTTTAATTATTGTGGGCTTATGCCTTTAGACGTAGAATGATGTCAGAATCCTAAACAAAAGACTTAGGGGAAATGTCAAGTTTGTTTTGGCTTATAAGGTTACCTCAATCGGGCGGAGGAATACCGCGGAAAAAGGGGGATGTTTGAGCTGTTGTGTTAATTGTGAAGTGATTCGGTATGTGTTGTGCAGTGAAAGTAAGATTAATTTCTTGTCAATACCATGGATATCACCCCCACGTGTACGACCTGTTACTTAATCTATGTTCACTAGAATTGAAAACAACAAGCAGTAATGCAATGCACGTGTTTTAAACCCAAATCGAAAATGATATTCGATGAAGCAAAAGAGATGACTTTCACTAATGCGAGATGTAAAAGCAAAGCAAGTTCTTTTATCAAAATAATACAAAACCTTGTGAATATCTTTTAGAAGAAGAAAATAGCAAGTATACTCCCTATATGAAAGCAAGCAAGAAAGAAAGAAACCCAAAATGGGTCCCACCGGGATGTGCAAAATGTTTCACTCGGAATGTTTCATTCCTTTTAGAAACAGATAAGGGTTGGGGCTAGGAGGAATACCTGTAGAATGTCGAGATGGTGTGCGCGTACCGTAGAGAAAGATCAGGCTGACTGCGAAGAACTCCTTTTTGTCTTGGAAGGACTACCTGCAAATAAGAACACAAGACCACAAGATTTTGATTAGACAATAAATGAGGGAACTGCCTTGGGCCCAGGAAATATAAAACTTCCTTTCAAAGGTGGTCAGTTCCCCTGCTAATATGAATTAACACAAAAGACTGAAAGATATCAATTAAATTGCTTCGTTGAACTGGGTAGGGGAAAGGCTGGTTTTTGGTTATAGTCAGGATAACCGATACCGGTTGCTGATAACCGATATCGGTATGGTCTAGGATCTGAAGGTTGGTTGTTTTGTGGGGTGGTGGTGTTGTTTGGTAGTTGTGTTATTTGTAGGGCTGTATATAGGTGATATTAGGAAATAAGGTGATGAGAGGTAGATGAATGATAGTTAGATGCAATAGCACGCTGGGTAGTGGATCTAGGAATGGATTCGTGAGGATTGTGCTTCAAAAAGTCTAAGAAATGTTATTAAAGAGGACATGCAAGATGTAACTTACTGGTTATTGACGAAGATGCAGGTCCAAGAACTCTGATGACAAAGGCAGAACTCTAGGTAGGATGGCTTGACACACAGAAGATGAGAGATCTCCCTCCCGATGATCAGCTGAGTATCACAGGTTTCTGGCTATTCCGTTGCAATCTTGGGCTTGATCTCCTTTTGCTGCAACTCTCCTTGTCTCTTCACTCGTCTCTGCTCGGCCAAGTGAAGATCCGAATGCTCTTTATCGCTCCCAATGATCTCTCTTGATTCAAAAATCCTTCGACCTTTGTTTTTGGTTAGGGGAGCCCATTTTACAGGGAACCGATGGCGGTTACGTAACCGACGGCGGTCGAGTAGGAACCGGCATCGGTAAGGAAAAAGTAGGCTATTTTTAGTAAAATAGCCCACCTTCCCTGCTTTTCTCCCGAGGGATTAGTTGCGGGCTTGGTCAAGTGACTAGAATGTCGGTTTTGGGTGCGAGAAAGGGGTCCTTAATCATGGGTGTAGGTGTAGACCAAGTTATAGGTCTTAATTAGGTTAGTTTAGGGTTAGGACTAGGTCACGATGAGGTGGCAAAATGAGGTGGCAGGTGAGGTGATGTGGATTTATCAATTACAAGGTTTTTTCTTGCTACTACTTGTATTCATGCTGACATGCATCTCAACTCGGTTTATCAAGCCTTTGTCGATGCATTCTCTTCACACCTAGTTTTCAAGTCTAATATTCCCGCTGATGTTCACACTTTTGATAATGATCCACCACTACATATCATATCTCACATTCATAACGTAGCTATCAAGTGTACTTTGATTGATAATGGATCTGAACTTAACTTGTGTCCTATGTCATTCCTTTAGGTTTTAGGTCTTACCACTCATGATGTCGATCCATATAATATTTCATTGTGTGCTTATGATGTTTTTATATGTCCTTGTCTTGGTCACGTTGCATTTCCTATCACTATTGGTCCAAATATTTTCCACGCTGTATTTTTCGTTGTTGATTTCCTAGTCTCCTACAAATGTCTTTTGGGAAGGCCATGGCTTCATGCCACGCAAGTTGTCGCCTATACTATACATAATTGTGACAAATTATTACATGAAAAATTGGAGTATACCTTTTTCATGACCGCGATCCATTTTAGTATTGCGACCGAGCTCCTAATACTAGTCTTCATATTCTACCCACAAATATCACAGATGATCCCCAACCTAGGGAAGAACCACCTCACTTACAACCACTTGACGATACCATTTGTATGATAGATTTTGTTTATTATTTACAACATACTACGACTCATCGCTTCTATGATTCTTTACGAGGGGCATGTCCAAATCTATGGACATCACTCTATCACATCCACCTTCACATGTACCACCTACCTTAGCATGCCAACCATTCAATTTCATGCTCTTCACGAATAACTAATATTGGGAACATATTCCATTTGATTATACTTAACCATAAACCATACGTACACACACGATATTAACTCAATTAGGCTTCTCTCTTGATGAAACCTATCCTCCACCATATGATTCTCATTTATATCATGGTTTGGTTCATCTTACGGCTGCTATGGCCTTTGCATATTTCATCTTGATGGATTTCTTGCAAACACTTCTATTACTTCTCATTTCAAATTTGGACAATCATGGATTGATTATATTGTGGGCACTCTAGATCCTAATCATACAAATATATATCTTTCCTATGCCTTTTACACATGTTTTAATTTGCAATAGTTATTTCCTAGGTTATACACATAAACATACTCATTGGTATGCACATGGTTTCCATCTTCTTCCATTTACTAATGAGGAATATGCCATGGGTATGTACAACTTGTGCTTCAATGGATCATTACGTGATAAACCGTAAACTATTATTTATAAGGTTAGTAATGCTTATCCATTTGATTACGAACCAAAGGCCGAAGATCTTCTCGAATAATTTTCTTGATATTCTTAAGCACACTTGGGGTCATAACACTTCACCTTCCCCCACCTCGGCTTAGTATAGTCACACCTATCCTTTCTAATTTTTCATAAATTTTTCTTTTTGCAATAGGAATAATCATCATACATTCTATCGTCATTACCTGATGACACACTCTTGTGCTTCGGTTCACACTTGAATGTTAAGGGCTTACCATACATGAACCCCACACACTTGCATCTACTCACATATTACGTTTCATACACCATAAATTTTATATTTCATCTACAACATTTGACATTTGTACATTTACACATCTTACATCATACTAGTCTTCATTATACATACATCTAGCCTTCCATACTACTCCTCATACATACTACTTTTAGTCTACACCTTACATTATATCTTTTACATCAAACATTATACATTCTATTGATCACATGGTCTTCTTTCATCATTTCATATACTACATTATCTTCTACATGTTGTACTCACTACCCTATGACACACTTCAGTTCCTCACTCCATACTCGATTGCTAAGGGTTTACAAATCAAATGGACATTACATTCATCATTCGACCTCTTATGATGTGACATTTCTATCTTAGTGACATATAATTTAGGCTAAATCATCACATATTCTATCATTTTGTAGTGGTATACACCTTAGGTTACATCACCACTCCCTCTTTTCATTTTTGTTGTAATATACGCTTAGGGATAAATCATCACTCATCCAATTATCTTATAGTGATATATGCTTAGGATAAATCGTCACTTATACGTTCATCTAGTCATGATATATGCTTAGGATATAGGGTTCATGCACACATAATCGTTAGGTCTCATCTCATCACTATACCTATACATTCCTCACAATGTGTTAGACACAACACACACTACTCGACCATTTCCTAATGAAGCACTCTCATTTACGGTTCATTCTTGAATACCAAGGGGGAAAACTAAATGAACTTCACTACATAAATTTCCATTCACTTGGCGCACATGGAATATATCATTAAATATTTCACTCCATTCCATCCATCCACAATATACTACATGGTCACTTTATTACACATGCTAGTTATAGCTTACTCATATTTCATTTATCTATATCATACACACATATGCGTTTACAGATTTTTCTAGTTTTGATCATAGATACATGTCTCTTACATTAGCATGGATGCCCACCTTCTACCTTTCCTACACTAGTCATTGGGGACATCCACAAATTCATCTCTTCCAGTGTGCTATTGTTTCATTTTTTTTTCCGAGAACTTTACATTAATTGGTTATACATGCTTTTGACATAATAGAATATTTCTAACAAGATAATTGGTGCTTCATGTCCAACATTTTTCATGCAGAAATAATTTCTTCCATATTTGATTGTTACATTGTCTATCTTTTTTTTGCATCTTGTATGTGAGATTTTCCTTATGTTTGGTGTGTACACTTGTTTGTTATTTGCTGCACATGATGGCCATGTGTGTCTTGCAACATTCTCGAGTGATGTCCCATGTTTACATCCCGCTTTATGCAACTTAATTTTATTTCTTGCATGTTTCCTACATTGGTTGATAGATTTTACACTGCTTGCGTAGCTTACACACTATTTTCTCTATGCATGTTTCTTTGTGTTAACACTTATTTTTTGCTAGCCTTCTTGTTCATGCTTGATGTGGTTTCTACCAATCACTTTACAGGTACATTTCATGCATTTATCCTCTTTTTGGATGCATTATCCCATCAACGATGTTGCATATGCCCCCAAAGAGGGGGTATCATTTGGGGTCTTACATGCTAACACAACAAATTTACATCGGTTCGATTCAGTGCACTTTCCACCCTTGGAATTGTGGTTTTACATATAGTGAGTGAGTTTAGACTAGTCTACAAATTCCATACACAACAAATTTTACAAGACATGGAGTCCTTAGCATTATAGGAAGAAGTTATAGGCTTGGAGGTTATAATGGGTGTGCCTCCCTACACTACTTTGGCCAATGGCATCGGATCTCCCAAAAAAATAGGATGATACAAAGATCTCTTCACACATATTCGAGAAAGCGCTTAGAGCTTGGAGGACACTACATTTATTCCCTACACTTCTTCATCCTATGATTCCAGATCGTCCAAAAACTCGACAAGACAAGATATCATTCTACACTCTTTTTTCGACAAGGATCAAAGTGCACATGTTATATTTACACTTTTCATTTTATGTAATTTAATTTTACATGTGTCTTTTACATTGAATTTTTACACACATATACAAACATATTTGAATATTGATCATTTTGTCCTTGCAGATCTGGTCGTATGAGAAACAAGCAATCAAATGGGGGTGTAGACACCAAATTTGGGTCTTACGACGCCCTTTACCCCGTATCTTGTCCCGCATGCAACCTAATCCTACCTCACCACCTAAAACCTTACACACCTAATGATTTATTAATTACCTTATAATTAATAAATCCACATCTTCAAACCTGCCACCTCATCTTGCCACCTCACCATGACCTAGCCCTAACCCTAAACCAACCTAATTAAGACCTATGACTTGGTCCAGACCCACACCCATGTCTCATTACCCCTCACCCGCACCAAAACGAGCCTAATAATGACTTGACCAAGCCCACAACTGATCCCTCGGGAGAAAAGGAGGGAAAGATGGTTGTTTTACTAAAAATAGCCACTTTGACCTAACCGACATCGGTTCCTACTCGACCGCCGTCGGTTACGTAACCACCATCGGTTCCCTGTTAATGACCTCCCCCAACCAAAAAGAGAGGATCCGGAATTCATTTGCAAGACAGAGACAAGTGAAGAAAAGAGGAAAGGTTGCAGAGAAGAGCATCGAGCCGAAGACTGCAACTGAGCAACTGGATCGCTGTCACCCTTGTTCAAGCATTGGAAAAGACTGAGGATAGCTTCATCAGCTCACTTTCCAACACCGGATCATCCCAACTAAGCCTTACTGTCGCCACCACATTCCTCGACATGTATCTTCATCAGAACCGTAAGTATTATCTTGTAGTTCTTCTGTTATCATTTTGCTTTAATTCATATCAAATGGGGAACTGACAACCTTCGAAAGGAAGTCTAATATTTCCTGGGCCTAAGGCAGTTCCCTCACTTATTGTTTAACAAAAATCTAGTGGTCTTGCATTCTTATTTACAGGTAGTCCTTCCTAGACAAAAAGGAGTTCTTCACAATCAATCTGATCTCTCTACGGTACGCGCACACCTTCCGAAAATTCAATAGGTATTCCTCCTAGCCCTAACCCTTATTTGTTTCTCAAGAGAATGAAAAGATAGAAGTAACTCTATTCTAGAACGGAAACATTCTGTGTGAAACATTTTGGCATGCCTGGTGGGACCCATTTCGGGTTTCTTTCTTTCTTGCTTGCTTTCATATAGGGAGCATACTTGTTGTTTGTTTTTGCTAAATATTCACAAAATATTTTGTCATTTTGGTAAAATAATTTGTATTTCTTTCACATCTTTGCATTAGTGAAAGTCATCTTCTTTGCTTCATCGAATATCATTTTCGATTTGGGTTTTAAATCACGTGCATCACATACTTGCTTACTTTTTTAATTCTAGTGAACGCAAATTAAGTAACAGGTCATTCACGTGGGGGTGATATCCACGGTATTGACGAGAAATTAATCTTACTCTCACCGCACAACACATACCAAATCACATCATAATCAATACAACAACTCAAACCTCCCCCTTTCCACGGTATTCCTCCGCCCGATTGAGGTAGCCTTATGAGCCACAACAAACTTGACATCATCTTGTGTCTAAGGCATAAGCCCACAATAATTAAAACTAATCCTAGGGTTAGTCTCTTGATTTTCTTGTGCATCTTGCTTTTTATTAGTTCTGCTTTCTCTACATACACTTTGTTTCAGATCACTTCGTAACAGCTTTGGTGGGTATACTAAGCATTGTTAATCCCAAATCAGTAGCTTCTTACATCTTCTCTTTGCTTTCATAGTGACCGACACCGGTCCTATTCTACCGACATCGGTTAACTGACCGACGCCGGCTACAGTCTGACCGACATCGGTTATCAATCGACCGATATCGGTTACTGTCTTTCACAGTTCTCGACAAACCAGCAACCTACCAATTCCAACATTTTGTTGTTGTTTCTGTGACGGATTGACTAATTCACTTCTGTTTCCCCTTGTCCATGGTTGTTATAACCCAAACAAGCCGCAGCCATGGTTTCACATGCCTGTTCCGTGCCTTTTCCTGAATCACCCCCTTCACATCCTATGGGGAATCCTACGGATACCAGTAATTTTCCCAAGATCCCTGTAGGAGATAAGGACTTTGCCAAATTTTTGGATGCTAATCCTAGCACCGTGCAACATTATTTGTCTCATACCCCTGACCGTACACCCGACGGTCAACTCCTTGTTGGTATGCCTATTAGTATAGCAGCTCATTTGGCTCCTTCCCCACCTAATAACTCCGCTTCACCGTCTTCATCCTTAGCTCCGTCTCCCAGCACAGTGGCTTCGTTAGTTCATACTGCACCGATTGGCTTTCCTTTGGTTAATCTGGGGCCCCACATATCACTACCGTCCACTACCCCTTTCATAACTTGCTCTCTGCCACCTATCCACATGAGCTTTCCTTCTCAAGCTCGCCCACCTTTTCATTTCCACACACTCATCCGGTAGCCTCAACCTCTTATATAGGACACCCTTATTCGGCTGCCCCAACACATTCATCACCATTATCTTATCAACATTCAATCCCACCATTGTCTAGTAGCGGCTCTTGGACCAATCCTCCTCTGTTTACAACGACAGTGCCATCATCTAACCCAACCAATGATTTAATCAAACAGATGATGGACAAGATGCAAAATCTGGAGGCTTCGCTTTCGTGAAGCCATAACACCCTCGACATACGAGCAAGTTTGTCAGAGCCTATTCATCCTTCTCGTCCCCTTCATCATACATATCCTCCTCAATGGGAATTACCAAAATTTACTCACTTTATTAGTAAGGAGGACCCCCAACAACACTTGCGATCATTTAGACATGCCTGCTATCTAATTGCTCATGACGATGCCTTACTACTCCGTACCTTTCCCATGTCCTTATCAGGACCTGCCTTGGAGTGGTACAAAGGTTTCTAGCCCAACATTCAATTTTCTCCTTTAACCAGCTTAGCCCAATCTTTCTTGGATCACTTCTCCATCAATATTGCCAATAAAGTATCCATTACCGACCTCTATGCCATCTGACAATTTGAAGACGAGCCTATCGCAGATTTCGTTGGACGATGGCGGGGCCTCATCAACCAACTTACTTATGTCTTACCTCAGGCCGAGCTCATCGAACTATTTACGCGGGCCTATGCTAAACACATTTCTCCCACCCTCCAAATTCAAACTTTCTACACATTTGATGAGGCCTTTACTATGGCTCGGAAACTAGAGATTCGAGCCTTAGAGGAAGAGAAATTGAGGTTACGCAACAAAAGCTCAAATTTCCGACCCAAGACTCTACCACCAAACCCAACACCACCAACTCTCACTCATTGGCTGCTTCAAAATCAAAGGGTTCCGTACATGCAGTGACGGTCAAATCTCAAGCATTGTCTAATACCCAGCCGAAAGCCACCTATAAGTATAAAGCCGAGCCCATCAATTATACTCCCTTGGGAGAAACTTATGGTGTGATCTTAGAAAAATTGCTTAAAGCAGGAGCTATCACCTTGCCTCCTGTTAAACCTCACTCCGGGTTTGATTCCACTCGCGCTATTCCTTCTTGGTATAAAGAAAATGACTTCTGTAACTTCCATCGCGTGAAGGGACACAGTCACGAAAACTGCAAGATGTTGAAAAACATAGTGTAGGAAATGGTTGATGCAGGGGATATAACTCTCGACAATCCTAATGCCCCCGCTAATCAAAATTTAAAAATCTTCAACAAACCATTTCCAAATCATGAATCTAATAAGTAACACAAATCAAGATACCTCAGCCGAGGAGAAGAGTGTGCATGAGATCCATGCGATTTTCAACTCCCAACCCAGACTTCCATTGAGGAAATTCTGAATCAAGCTTCTTCACCAACGTAGGGACTTTTGCCCCCTTCTCCTTCATTAGACGAGAGCATACCCCGCTTATTCCTTTACCTATAAAGGAATTAACCGCCCAAAGTTCTCTTCTCACAAATGAACCTTCTTACACCACATCCCTGCAAAATTGTGAGTGGATGTTATCTAACTTATCTATTTCCCAAACATCTCCTTCCACCACTCTTGCTGCAATAGAAGAAGGCTTGCCACTTTTTCTCACTCACCCTTAGAGGAGAAACCACTTGAGCCTACATCACCAAACTCCATCACCATAACAGATCCCCTCGAACATGCCCTCCTACTTATTAGTTCTTCATCACCTAAATCTTTCCAAAGAACCGGTTGACCTCTTAGTACCCATTGATACAACGCCTCATTTACCCCCGTATCACACCCACAAAGTGGACCAGATCACAACCCATCTCTCTTCCATACCAAGGTTCCTGCTCACACGTGAATATTGTCATCCTCGAAGATGACGAGTCCTATGGGAGCGTTTGAGTACACCATGCTCTACTCAAATGCAGATGACCGGTCTGACACCTCTACCATATACCCGAGGTGTTTAAAAGCTCAAAATGCCTATGTCCTCATCTTCACCCCCTCATCTCTACCGAATACCTCATCCAACTCTATTAACCTAACCAAACCTTCCCCTATGCTTGGGACTTCACTAATACCCACCTAACACACCCACCTAAATGGTTAGATTTATCCAAAAATAAAGCCGCCCATCCACCTAGAGATAGACCCAATCTCCTCAAGTCCAATCTATGCCTCTCACAACTAAAACCCTCACCGTCACACCTACCTTCTATATTGGGACCTCACCCTCCACCTTGCCTCAATACATCATACCTCCCGCGTTTTCTTTAAAACGACTGCACCTTCTCGCACCCATACAGAGATCCACGGTGTATCAACACCGTCACCCCAAGTATCCCGTCCCACCTACCAACCCTAAACAAATCCATCATCAAAGGATTTGTTTGTCATCACTCCTCTTTCCCCGTGGTTGTTTCCTACCACCACGTCATCTGTGGCCTCATCATCTAACCAGCTAAACATGACTTCTGCGCCAAAGAAGCCACGTTTAGTTAAATCCAATTATCAAAACCCCTTGTCTAAACCACCACCCGTACGAACCAACCATACCCAACCATTACCAAAACCCACCCAATCAATAGCCTCATCTTCCTCTGACTTTGACCCGCTCAAAGGATCTTAGGCCAAGATCCTTGATATCTTGGTGGAGAATGCGACCATTTCCCTACCCCCACTGCACTCTATGATCCATCTAAACCTCAACCTATAGGTTATGATGAGTCTAAAATCTGTGCTTACCACCGCACACCAGGACATGATGTGGAGGGATGCAAAGCTTTGAAAGCCATCCTTCGTCATTCACCTATCTCGGATAGAAAGGTTAAGAAAGACAACTTACGAAGGGAGAAACCTTTAGCTTCAATCCCCTCTCCTATACCACCTGTCCCCACCTCACCAAGATCTATCATTATTGCAACCCCACCTCTCGAAGACAATGACTTATCCCTACCATCTTCCTCCTCTCGTGTTCACAAGATCAACATGATTAGTATTGCTACTCGAGGGCATAAAAACAATGGGAAAGCTAAAGAAAGCACACCTGCAGCCTCTCTTTCTCCGTCTCGCCATCCCGATTGCACCACCACCTAAAGTGGTTATTTGTGGACCTAGCCTACCCCATCTCTGATGGAGTTTCCCATCGTACCATGATCAAACAACTTCACCAATCACCTATAAAAATGACACTGTATGATCTCATTCAAACCTCTGAATCTCATCGACAAGCTCTCATTGAAATCCTTCAAGGGATAGAGGCCCTACCTAACGAAACCTTGTCCATTGCCTCCATCTTAACACCCAACCACGTTGCTTCTCTCACCAAACAATCTACCACTTCGTCCCCTATAACAAGCTTCCATCGCTGGTTTCTCCGAAGATGAAATTGTCGTCTTTGGTGCGTAAGATCCCGACCCGCTTTTTCATCTCGGCTTACGTCCGGACATCCGAGTACGCCATGTTATGATTGATGGGGGCTCGAGCCTAAACATCATCTCTTCCAAATCCTTCCAACAAATGAATATCCCTTCTAGCCGCATGTGCCAACCCCACCATGTCAAGCGTTCATTCAATGATGCTATTACTTCTACTTTAGGCACCGTGATCCTTAACATTCATGTAGGGCCATGTAGCTTACCCAAACTCTTCTATGTCCTTGAGGGAGAATTCCAATACAACATGTTGTTAGGTTGCCCTCGATCCGGGCTATGGGATGTGTTCCCTCCACCTTACATAGATGCATAAAATTTGAGTATGAGGGGAAGTCATACACCGTAAAAGCTGACGCTTCCCCCTTCAAAACCTGTAATATGTTATATCACCCTAATGATGTGCTTGTACCATTCAAGGCACCCATTCATCCAACCTAACCATCTACTTTACCCACACCTCAACCATCCACCTTAGCTACACCTACACCTTCAACCAATGAAACCGCCACCGTAAATACCACTTCCTTCCCCGCGGACAACATCCCAACCTCAGATCCCTTGGTAGATGTTTTTCAATGCCTTATGCTGGGGGAGTATCTCCTATATAATGTTAGCACTTTCCATACCCCACAGGAGTACGACGCATGCAGCTTACATGCGCATCCTACCTACGACCGTCATGTGGGGGAGGTGATCTCCTATGGACAGCCTAATTGCCACACCAACCTAATGTATGGGGGTGTCGATGCATCCTCTGTTACCCCTAAACCTCCCCTTGGTGTGGTTCCCTTCCAATCTGATTTTCAATATCTAACAAATCATCATTTCGCCCTCACCTTCTTGACTCGCTGTGCTTGGAAAGGTTTTGGTTTCGGTCTTTATGAACAAGGTCGACATATAATCATTCCCGTGACTACACGTAAATACAAAGATCGTAGTGGTCTTGGATTTTATGAAACACTTACACCAAAGAAACCTTGTGTCAGTTTGATCCGGGAAGACAACAACATTACCTTTTCTGAACCATCATCACCTATTTTGCCATCTTCACCCATAGAGTTGATAGAATTCTAAGCTATCCCTCCTAACTTTTTTTTCGTAAATGCTATCTTCCCCGGGTCCTCTCACTTATCAACGTGATAATGAAGATCCATCTTCTCTTCCCCTTCTGTATCCAGACATGATCGAAGAAGACTCACCTTCAATTAATGTTGTTGAGTGCCAGGATGACGACTCCATCCTCACTTACCTTAGTGTGGATGGCTCTTATATTCAACGTGCCTTACCATCTGAAACTCAAACCATGTTGAATGAGTTGACTATAGAAATCAACATCCACACAAAGGACGATCCTCACATTGTGAAGATCAGACAATCTCTTAATGCATCAAAACAAATTTCCTTCACTACCTTCCTCCGTGCCCGCAACCAAGCTTTCACTTGGTCCTACGCTGACATGCCAGGAATCGATCCTGACATTGCTGTCCATAACATTACTCTGAAACCCGACTCTAAACCAGCTTAAACATAACCGAGAAAATGCATCCACACATTTCCCTCTTGGTCAAAGAAGAGCTTCAACAATTCCTTTATGTTTCCTTCATCTTACCTATTGACTATCCTTAATGGATTTCTAACATCGCATACTGCTACTAAAGCGACGGGGACTTTGATATGTACGGATTTCCGGGACCTTAACCTCACTTGCCCAAAGGATGACTTCCCCTACCTAGTATTGATCAACTTGTTGATCTCACCGCAGCCATGAGATGCTTTCTCTCATGGATGGATTCTCGATACAATCAAATTTTGGTAGCCCTACCGATCAACATAAAACCGCCTTCATTACTCCTCGGGAACCTTTTTCTATTGTGTCATGCCGCTTTGGCCTTAAGAATGCTGGTGCGACCTATCAATGAGCTATGAATTATATTTTCCATGACATTATGCACACTATCCTTGAGGATTATGTCGATGATCTTCTTGGCAAATCTAAACATCGCAGTGAACATCTCGATGTTTTAACCATTATTTTCGATCACCTGCTATAATATCAGTTCATCTTCAACCAAAGAAATGTGTCTTTGGTGTCTTTTCGGAAAACTCCTTGGTTTTATCTTCTCTTTGCATGGCATTGAGGTTGATCCGTAAAAGTCAAAGCTATCCTAGAAATGCCCCCACCCACTAACCTCAAACAATTGCGTAGTTTGCAGGGACAAACCCCAATCTATCCGGCGTTTCATTTCACAACTTTTGGACTGATGTCAACCTTTCCATCATCTCCTTAAAAAAGAAATTGTCTTTCAATGGAGCGAGGAATGTCACCAAGCCTTTGAGGCTCTTAAATCTTATCTCTTACAGCCACCCGTGCTTATCCCACCTCAGGACGATCACCCTTTCTACCTTTACCTTTCTACCACCGACCATGCTGTAGGAGCCATGCTCACACATCGTGACTCTGAGCATCGAGAACAAGCCGTTTATTACATAAGCCGTACTTTTGTGGATTACAAGACTAGGTATACACATGTAGAAAAGTTGTGCCTAGCCCTATCATTTGTGGCCACCAAACTCCGACATTACCTCCTAAATCACAAAACTTTTGTCATCACCAATGCTGACCCCATCCATTATATGTACACCAAACCTCATCTAAACCAACGCATCGCCCGATGGCTTATGCTCCTCACCGACCTCGACCTTGAGTTTGTACACCAAAAATCAGTCAAAGGACAAACTATCGCAGACCAACTCGCGGAAGCCCCTTTACCTGGGGAACAATTTACCAATTTTACTTTCCCTGACGAACTCATCGCAACTCTTTCACTCAGTGAGGTGTCGTATCTAATGACCCTCTTCTTCGATGGATCCAAATGCTAGCGCGGTGGAGGGGCAGGCGTTGTTCTCATTCCTCTTGATGTTGAACCTATGCCTCTTTCATTCTGGCTTGATTTCCCCTGCACTAATAATACAGCGGAATACGAGGCCCTTGTTTTGGGTCTCCAGTGTTACACTTAGGTGTAAAGTCTATTAACATTTTTGGTGACTCTCAATTGGTAGTCAATCAAGTTACGGGCATCTACCAATGTAAAAATGAGGAACTTCAAAAGTACAAACATTACGTGGATTCACTTTTGACCTTATTTACTCATTATTCTATCCAAACCATTCCCCACTCAACTAATAAATTTGCAGATACTATGGCTTGCTTGGCCTCACAAATTCCTACCTCACCAACTGACTCTGACATATTTTTCTTGGTCCAACAACTCTTTGCCCCATCTTACTCAGTCCTGGATGTTTGTATGGTAAATAATGTATCTGCTAATTCGCAGGATACCTGGTATCACCAATTTCACGACTACCTTACAACCTCTGTTCTCCCACCTGACCTTACTAGTAACGGCAAACGCACTTTTCTTAAAAGTGTTTCTCGTTATGTCATCATGGGGGACTCCTCTATAAACGTGGCTTTGATGGCATCCTCCTTCGATGTCTAACCGGCGCGGAGGTCACCTATACCATCCAACAAGTCCATGACGGAATTTGTGGTGGACATTTTAGTGGCCTTGCCGTGGCCAAATGGATCCTTCGCCTAGGCTATTATTGGCCTACTCTTAATAATGACTACTACAAATATGTTAAGCGTTGTGTTATGTGTCAACAACATGCCAACCTTCAACATACTCCTAGCCACCCGCTACAGGTCACACGAGATCTTTGGCCTTTCTCACAATGGGGTTTAGACCTTATTGGTGAGATTCACCCACCTTCTTCGCAACGTCACCGTTGGATAATCACAGCAACTAAATATTACACTAAATGGGTGGAGGCCATTCCACTCATTTCAACCAAAAAAGAAAAAATCGTAGAGTTCATCAACCATCACATTATCTGTCGTTTTGGTGTTCCTCATCGCCTGATAACAGATAATGGAAAATATTTCAAAAATAAGTTGTTACAAGACCTTTGTGAAAACTTTGGTATCAAACTTAGCTTCTCATCACCTTACTATCCACAAGAAAATGGTCAAGCCGAATCTTCTAACAAAACCCTAACCAAAATTCTCATGAAATTCGTTAACGATTCTGGAAAAAACTGGCATGATCACATCCCCTTTGCCCTTTGGGCTTATCGTACCAGCATCCGTACTTCTACTAATGCCACACCATTCTCTCTAGTATATGGTACCGAGGCTGTCTTGCCTCTCGAAATACAAATCCCCTCCCTAACAATATCTCTCCAGGATATTCTCACCAATGATGATTTCCGCCAAGAGCGGTTAGCCCAATTAGAGCTTCTTGACGAGTGTCATCTTACAGCTCTTGACCACCTTAAAATCTATCAAAAGCACATCAAGCATGCTTATGATAAGCAAATTCATGAGCGTACCTTTCAGATTGGCGATCTTGTCCTCAAAGAGAATCAACATGTGACCAAACTAGTTAGAGTAAACGTGGAAAATTCACTCCTAATCGATTGGGCCTTACATTATCACTCACACTTACGGATCAGGAACTTATCATTTAGCTTCACTTAATGGTAAACCCGAGCCTGAACCCCTTAATTCCTTGCATCTCCAACCATTCTATTGTTGAATTTAGTGTTACATCACTTCTTATCTACCTTGCGCTCGTCCCTTGAGCTCATTTACCACCTCATACACCTTTTTTTTTCATGCATCTCAAAGTAAAATCCAACCCACGTAGTTTGATCATCACCTCCTCTTAAAGATGCCTTCTCCTTTTTAGTCTGGTCCATGACTTAAAAGTATCAAAATAACAAGTTCTCAATTATACAATTCTAGGATATTCTTGAGTCAAACTTCCTGCAAAACTAGATGCTTCATGTCAAACAGACATCTAGACCTCTAAGCTATAAACTAGACTGTTCCCTCGAAGGACAGCTATGTGCAAAGCCGCATCTGCTATTATAAACTAGACTGTTCCCTCGAAGGATAGCTATGTGCAAAGCCGCATCTGCTACTATAAGTAGACTGCTCCCTCGAAGGACAGCTATACAAAGTCAGCCTCTATCAGAAGCTTCTCGCATTGATCAGCTTCGTGAAGACCTCAAGAACAACAAAATGCATATCCCATATAGACTTCCCGCATCGATCAAGTATATATCCGTAAAAATAAAAGCAATATTCAAAAGCACTTTTGAGTCATGGACTTGTCTATTCGGTTTGGTTCTCTTTCATCGTAATAATCACCTTATAATAAGTTCTCTCATGCTTGGCCTATACCATCCACCTCACCTCACCATTCTTCAAAACAACAAAACTCAAGGGATGTGATGTATATCCGATATATTGTGATTATACAACTCTTTTCACCTATCGATTTCTCACCTATGCAAGGTACCTAGGATTTAAGCTCATCCTATGATAATACGTGATTTTTTAGCTCTTTTCAACTATGGGACATTTTTGCTTCTTTTACCCGAATCTAGGATTATGTGTTGACCTTAATCGATACGATTCCCTATGCTTGGGTAAGCTCAACTTCACTTCAACCCACACCAACACCACCAATACCTTACCAACACCAAAGAACATTACCCTACCAACATCAAACTTTTACCAACCAACAAATTGCCTAAACACAACCAAATTGCCTAAATTCATCTCTCCTGGTCCTAAGGGAGAACTACATCGGTCTGAGGCCCCTCCTTGCTTTGTGCAATGGGCTATGTAGGCAGCACTTGGGAGACCTGGGGTCTCCCAAGGTTAGCTCGACCATCCCCTACCATAACCTATCATGTGTTGTGTTTTTGCTTAAAATATAAATGATTTCGTATATTTATATTGATAACACTCACCTTTGTCCTTTATCAATTCAAAACATTCAAAACACAAACATTTCTTATTATTATCATAAACTCAAAATCACCATACATATTCAGTTTTATTTAGATGTTAAACAAATACATCTTCTCTATCATCAACGCGCAGGTCGGCATCCTTATTTATTCTTCTACCCCTATAAAAGTCACGTAGACCCCCGCGCTTCATCCCGAACCAGTCAGTCATGATGGTGATCGCCGACGCCGCTCACCTCGGCCTCTCCATCCTCAAAGGTGCCACTATTATTGGTTCCTCCCACTCGATCCGCCAATATCTCCTGTAACATATGAATACGCCATCTCGCGTGGAGGAATCTCACCTCTAGTCTCTCCACTCGTGACTGTGAAACCGCTAACAATCCCATTGTCTCATTCACCTGCGTTTGAAGCTGGTGAACTAAACCCTGTAGGCGATCTCTTTCCGCTGTAATCACAACTATGTCAGATGATCGGCCCTCTCACGTGTACCTCGTAGCTCTGTACCCACCATAATCTATAAGCCTCTCTGTCACTCCCGCATCCATTACCCCCGTGATCGGTTCTGCCTCTCTTCTCGGTCCTTCTAGAGGTGTCGACCGGCGAGGTGAGAATGCTACCTGCATCGATCCTCATGTATGGTCTATAAGCCATGGGTATATCCTAAAGAAATCTAAATATTCACCGCACGCGATCTAGAGGAATCCTCTCGTACTCACCTGGCCTGTGTCCCGCGATCCACCTCAATCACTCTACACCGCTCAAATCCTCAGCTATGTTCTCCATCACCATATAGTTCCCGTAAGGCCTCCAACGGATATCCACAATCGTCACCATCTCCCACATCTACCTATAACACTTGACGTCATCATCACACGGCCTCGACTCTCACCTCTTGCTCTATCTCGACCCATCATCCGAATCCCAACCTCTCGCACTCCTGTCTCTCTTCCTAGATTGGTCACCTATTAGTCGCACACACACAATGTGATCATAGGCCCAACAATGTAATAAGTATGCACAATCCAAAGTAGTCCCGTGATTTCACCGCAAGCCCATAAACCCTCAGTATAGCTCTGCCGATATGCGGGTGCCCATGTGAAAGTCACGCTCCCTTCTATCATTTCCCAAATAATACACATCAATGATTTTGGAAATCTTCCCCGTCCACCCTCGGTAATGCATAATACCCTACCGCTATCATTAATAACACTGCCAACCTTGTTACCTCAGGGTGTGCTCCAAACATTATACCATAAGTGAATGTCAAACCTCGCTGTGTGTCAAATATCATGCAAATGGACCAAATACTATCAAGTTATCACTCCCTACGCCGCGTTAGGCCCTACCTAATACACTAGTCTTCCCGTGGTGGGAGTCTAAAAATTCGAACACATCTTCTAACGTCATCATCTCCCTATTGGCGGATAGAAGGTATTCTTTTCGTGATTCCATCTCTCAATCAACGCCTGCAACATAGCATGATTACGTGTGATCCGTGAATAATAGCAGATTCCACTTAACCCCACACGGTTTATCAATGCCCACTCAGCTGGTGTTACATCCGTTCGGACCCGTGACAACAAAGCTGACACCCTATCATTCATCCTCAACTGCATACATCAAATCAACAAACAACAAATCAATAAATAAAATCCCCGTGTGTTTTTATCACATTCTAGAATTTTACACGAAGAATCGATACCGGTTATCTCTAAACGATATCGGTCACTGTCAATTCTATACACTCTACTTAAAAACACCACCTACGATAATTATTCACTCGTTTACCCCTCTCTCGTACCTACAAACATACCCGAAACCCTTATTACCTACCAATAACTTACTCCCCCACTCAACTAGTGCCAACTCAGCCCAAAATTTCAACCCAACTAATTCACACCTCAGAAAAGACAAAAATGGGCACTCAAATTCACAAAGTGACAATGACATGCCGTATTTTTCTTTTTATAGGTTTTGACATATAACCGATGCTTCACATGGCACGCCCTAGAAGACCGGTATCGGTCTTGTGACCGATATCGGTCACACATAACCGATATCGGTTACCTACTTACTTAACCTAACTCCCGCCCTTATCCACCAATCTCCATTTTTCACCACCTCACCTACCCCCAGCTTTGCTAAATAGCCTTATTTTGAATTCATCGGCCCGACCCAAGGCCACAACCAACCAATCAGCCCGACCCAAGGCCGCACCCAACCAATCGGCCCGACCCAAGGCCGCAACCAACCAATCGGCCCGACCTAAGGCCGCAACCACCCAATCGGCCCGACCCAAGGCCACAACCCACTAATCGGCCCGACCCAAGGCCGCAACCCACCAATCGGCCCGACCCAAGGCCGCAACCAACCAATCGGCCTGACCCAAGGCTGCACCAATTAAGTACCTCGACCAAGACCCACAATTTACGATTCTATCATGTAGCTGTTTGTTCCATCGAGCTCACCTGTTCGTGTTTTAGCATAACTAGGATACTTGAATTGATCAGCCGACCAACATTGCCTAGACCAAGACCGTGCCATTTATCTCAACCAAACCAACCATTTGGTACTGCCGAACATGCCTAAACGTTCCGGTACCTTACCCGTTATATCCCCCGAGCTACTTGCTATGCCTTGATACCAGGATTATATCAACCTTGTTTGGATAAACTATCGACCTTTGCCTATGAATTGCTTGTTTGCTCTTCAACTCGTGTACCACCGGTCGTATTACTACATTTCAACATGCGTTGGCTTCTTTGAACTTACCCCACCATCTTACCATCATATCATCATAATTCACCCTTTGTCACAACCCTATCCCCGATTTCACGTCGCCTCAATCTCGTGACTTGGTCCAGACCCACACCCATGACTCATTACCCTCACCCGCACCAAAACGAGCCTAATAATGACTTGACCAAGCCCACAACCGATCCCTCGAGAAAAGGAGGGAAAGATGGTTGTTTTACTAAAAATAACCACTTTGACCTAACCGATATCGGTTCCTACTCGACCGCCGCTCGGTTACGTAACCACCATCGGTTCCCTGTTAATGACCTCCCCCAACCAAAAAGAGAGGATCCGGAATTCATTTGCAAGACAGAGACAAGTGAAGAAAAGAGGAAAGGTTGCAGAGAAGAGCATCGAGCCGAAGACTGCAACTGAGCAACTAGATCACTGTCACCCTCGTTCAAGCATTGGAAAAGACTGATGATAGCTTCATCAACTCACTTTCCAACATCGGATCATCCCAACTAAGCCTTACTGTCGCCACCACATTCCTTGGACATGTATCTTCATCAGGAACCAGTAAGTATTATCTTGTAGTTCTTTGTTATCATTTTTCTTTAATTCATATCAAATGGGAACTCACCACCTTCAAAAGAAAGTCTAATATTTCCCCGGGCCTAAGGCAGTTCCTCACTTATTGTTTAACAAAATCTAGTGGTCTTGAATTCTTATTTACAGTAGTCCTTCCTGACAAAAATTAGTTCTTCACAATCGATCTGATCTCTCTACGTACGCACACACCTTCCCGACATTCAATAGGTATTCCTCCTAGCCCTAACCCTTATCTATTTCTCAAGAGAATGAAAAGATAGAAGTAACTCTATTCGAACGGAAACATTCAGTGTGAAACAGGGGATACAACAACAACTTCAATAACGAAACTTCACGATAGCACACACCATACTAACAATGTAGGTACATCACACACATCAACAACTACACACACTTTCCACAATAGGTTCACTCTCACCACTTTTTCTTTGAACATTTTTCATCTTTAGTTTCCAAGCTCCATCCTTTTGTCATTCCATGATTTGTCTAATCCTTCGACACATTTATACTACACTCTTCATGGACATCGGTATGCATATCTACTTACTTTATATTACCAAGATTTCTCTTGGACAACATAAATTGGGAAAATGTAGACACGTAATCATGCACTTTAGAAATTATTTAATCTTGGTCTCAAACTACTATTTAAAAGGTTCTTGATTGAAGAAAGTAATAATTAATCTCCATCTTTTAGCCATCTTGTTTTATTTTATTTTTTCATTACTGACCTTTTACATCCACATGCATAGTGATATTTTTTCATCCCGCGTTATTTTAGCCTCGACTAAGGCATACAATTAGTATTGGGGTGCTCATGGGCACCCCGGTCCCTTTTACACTTTCCCTCCATAATTTTGGGCTCTTTCTAATTATTTTTCCCTCTTATATTTTTTGCGGTCCGCCACTTCAGGGTTAATAAAAAATTATATCAAGAGAACCCTATAAATATAAAGCTATGAGATCATAATGAGGTACGTAGCATCATTCATTGATATCATCCATCTATAGTTACATCCATCTATTGCATTTAAGATCACTCACATCAATATAGCTCCATCATCAAGTCATAAGGCTAGGAAATATACATCACACTTCATAGGGGAGGGATTCTATTCTATTCCATGCACACATTCTATTACATTTTCTACATTTAGTTATTTTTCGCTACTTCACAAAGTGCGAATAACACAAGATATCCTAGGGAAAATTATGCAGACACTCACTATAACTACATATGAGTCTAAAATGTAGTTCAATACTTAGTTAGTAAACCCACCGTTGTTGTGGCAGTTGAGGTCAGTCTGATCCATTCGTTTGCATATTTCTTTATTTTATTGTTTTGATACTTCTTTTGGTCTTTTGCAGGTATTTACGCTCATCTTGGATGATTGAAAACACTTAGTAAAGGACAACGAATCTGATGGGACAAACAACAAGGGTTTCAGACCATATTCAACAAGTGAAGTTCAATTTCAAAGATTTTAAGAAGACTAGAGTGCCCATTTTGTAGACTAGAGCACCTACGAAGCCCTAGTCCTTCTCTAAGCACTCCATCCAGCCGGATACTCCAAATCCATCCTTTTCAAATCTTATGCATGGTCATTACTTTGCTTCAAGATTATCTAGTTAGCTCACTGCGTCATAGTCCTATGAGTATCTTCTATTCAATTGAGTTCTTTCCTCTTCTCTTTTACACATTATGGTTAGAATTTAATTTTACATAGCTATTTAACTCATTTACATACTTCTTTACTGCATTTATTTATTTTATTTACATTTGTTCATAGCTTATATTAACTATCCCCACACACTACATATTATTTAATTTAATTTAATCATTTTGGTGAACCCAAATCAATCATTCACGCTTATAGATTCTTCATTCATTGGCATCCTAGGATTAAGTCACCATGAATATCTCAATCAATGATTATTTACTTTCAATTCTGATTTACTACTTAGAGTCCAAAATTTTCTTACTAATGCTTGTATTTGTGCTTTGACATACATCTCAACTGGTTTATCAAGCATTTGTTGATGCATTATCATCACACCTAGTTTTCAAGTATAAACTTCCCACCGACATCCACACTTTTTATAATGATCCACCATTGCAGATCATATCTCGTATTCACAACGTAGCTTTCAAGTGTACTTTGATTGATAATGGATCTGAACTTAACTTGTTTCCTATGTCATTCCTTGTTGTTTTAGGTCTTACCAATCATGATGTCACCATCTAGTATTTCACTGCATGCTTATGATGGTTCTATCCATCCTTGTATCAATCATGTTACATTTCCTATCACTGTTGGTCCAAAGAATGTCCACATTGTATTTTTCGTTGTTGGTTTCCCAAAGATCCTACAAATGTATTCTAGGAAGGCCATGACTACATGTCATACAAGATGTCACCTCTACTATACATAATTGTGTTAAATTATTACATGAAAACATGGAGTATACCATTTTTAATGACCACGATCCATTCCAATATTATGAATAGGTTCCTAATACTAGTGTTCCTATCACATGCACGAGATATCATAGACGAGCCCCAACCTAGGGAAGAACCACCTCAATTACCACCACTTGATGGTACAATTTTGTGATAGATGTAGTTTCTTTTGTGCCACCTACTACTACTACTCGCCACTATGATTATTTATCAGGGGCCTATCTAGTCTATGGATGTCCTTCTATTACATCCACCTTCACATGTACTTGCCTACCTTAACATGCCGACTATTCGCTTACATGCTCTTCATGAATAAATCATATTTGGAACATATTCCCTTTGATCCTACTTCACCAGAAACCATATGTACACACGTCGATTAACTTGATTAGGATTATCTCTTGATGAAATCCATCCTCCACCATATGATTCTCATTTATATCATGGATTGGTTCATGTTACGACCACCTATGGCCTTCACGTATTTCATCTCGATGTATTTATTGCATGCACTCCTACTACTTCTCCACTCACATTAGGAAAATCATGGCTTGATTATATTGGGGGCACTCTAGATCCTAATCATACAGATATATCTTTCCCTATGCCTTTTGGACACATTTTCATTTGCAATAGTTCTTTCCTAGGTTATACACAAAATATTACTCATTGGTATACACATGGTTTCCCTCTTCCTCCATTTACTGATGAGGAATATGCCATGGGTATGTACAACTTGCACCTCAATAGCTCATTATGTGATCAACTTGACACTATTAATTATCAAGTTACTAATGCTTATCCATTTGATTATGAACTAGAGGATGAAGATCTTCTCAATGACTTTACCTCGATCTTCTTACGCACACTTAGGGGGCATAAAAATTCACCTTCCCCAACCTCATCTTAGCATATTCACACTTATCCTTTTTTACATTTTCTTACATTCTTCTTCTCACATTAGGAATACTCATCATACATTCTATCGTCATTACCTGATGAAAAACTCTTGCACTTCATTTCACACTTGGTTGTTGAGGTCTTACCACACATAAACCCCACACATTGCACTATAGGACTTATGTTAGAAAATAGAACACTGAGAGGGGGTGAATCAGTGTCCAATTCAAATGTTTAAACTTAATTAGATCAATCACATAAACTAAAATGAAAATTAGAAGAAGCAAATCATTAATACACATACACAAGAGACAATAATTTTAAGTGGAAACTGAAATTGGGAGAAAACTCACCGAACCAAGTACACCATAAGGAAAAAGGTTGCAATAATTTATTGAGCTTCAACTCAACTCTTGAGCTTGCAACCTTAGTATACACTCAAGCTTCAACTTAGTGTAGAAGCAAAAATTTCTTGAATGATTTAGTCAACTACCACTCGACCTTCTACAAGTTGCCACTTGCAAGAAAGAAACAACTCTATGATATGACTGATCTACAACTCGGTTTGAAACATAAAATATTTTATCACTCATCACTTTTATGCTTTGAACATCTGATAACGATCCTATATCTACTTTTTTTCTCTGTTACCATGTCAACCTCTCGATTTATTCTACTTTAGCTTAGTTTGCAAGCTTGAAACTTCCTTCATCTATCAAGAATCAATATTCTTAGTCATCAAACCAATCTCAGTGCCTGTTTAAAATTTCTTCTCACACTCTTACAGTAGTATCTTGTATTATCAATTAAATATTACTAAGGATTTTAGCTCACTATGCCACTATTGTTCTTCTCATTTTGTACTATCCTTGTCTATATCTTCTTAGGCTCCATGCTCTGTTCTCTCTATTTTGTATCTTGTTTCAAAATCATTCAAAAACTCATTTTTTTCTCTCTCTATTTGTCTTTTACTATAATTGTCTTAAAATCCCTACTATTCAATTTCAAGAGGAATCTAACTTACTTGAGCTCCCAAACTCTTCATCTCCCTTAAAAGCTCAATTGACTTTGATTGTTTATGAAAAGGACAAGGAAATATTTTTGCCTTCCTATTTGAGTTTGGAGAAACTTTCCAATAAGTTGTAACTACAAATGACCCTTCAAATTTCAAGGTGCATCATTTCAATTCAAACAAAATATCTCTTTCACCTTTAACTTACACACAAGTGAAACAATTTTACAAAAATGACAAAATACAAAGTTACAACCTAAGAAAGAGAATGTTTTCACTCAATTTGGAATTTACCAAAATTGAGGCTCCCTTCACCACCATATCTAATCTTGAATGAACTTCACAAGAAGGTTAAGAATACTTATTGCAAAATTAAATTCACTTGTTGATTACAAAATCTTCCTTCTAAACAGTTTGACACTATCCTCAACCACTGTGATAGAGAAATTTTTGCACTTTCATGAAGTAAGCTTGTTCAATCGAAAAGAAAGATCTTAAAATTCATCAATACCCCTCTAACCTTCTGTCCTTCAATAAATTTTATTGATTTCTCACAAAAACCAATAAAACACAAAGAGGAATACTTTGAATAGTCAAAAACAAATTTTTAGGAGGTCTCATTACATGATTATCTACACTTAGAGATAAAACAGGATCAACCAAAACGTCCACAAGATTCATCATTTCCCTTTCAACTTGTATGAACCAAAAATTAAATTTAAACCTTAAACAAATTCAAGGAAACAATAAGTAATTTTTCCAGGTCATCTCAGAATATGCACATTTTTTCGATGTTCTCGCTTTAAAATTATCATTGAATACTTTATCATTTGTCTTCAATTTTTTAAATAATTCTAAACATCATTACAGAGATATGGACAAATTTTTGAGAAAAATGATTGGTTAAAATTTGAGAAATGAGCAAAGTTGTCTCTCCAAAACCCTAAAATAGGGTAAATGAACAGATTATAGACCCGAGAAGGCTCAAAACTCAATTCCTTCTTCAATATTAAATGGATTTGCAATATAAAAAGTTGTGAGCTTGTGGAACATGTCACCTTCATATTCAACAAACAAGAGTCTCCCAGTTTTCTTGTAAACATCTATGTTCAAGTGCAAAGGACTCGCATAGTTACATGCTAGATTAAAAGACCCTTAATGGCAACCCCGCAGGCCTTCACAAAGGGTAGTGACTGATTTTTGTTGATCATTTAAGAACCACAGAGCTTTTAAAATCTCTTACAAGATCACTTTAATCATTGTTTTCACTTAACTCATCAAGAACATCAAGGATAATTTTAGTGGCGAATATTCATAATATGGCGAATATTCCATTTTTGAAAAATTTGAAAAGGTGAATTTTTTGGTGCGGGTCAGTGACCTGTTCACCTAAAAATTACAGTTTAATTTTTTTAGGGGTCGGCTTCACCTACCCTTGAAACTATCCCCTATATAATCCTAGATTATTCGCCATGTAGAACACTACTAGCTTACTCATACCACCTGGGGCATATGTATTATCAAGTACAGTAAACACGTGATAGGAGGGCAGAGGCTACGCGATGTGTGACAGAGGGTGGAGGATGTAGATGTGCAAAAGGGAGAGTTTTTGACACGCAACAGAGTGCGAAGGAAGCAAATGCATGACCATAGGGCAGAGGCTATAGACGCATGACGAATATTTTCTATCGCGTGTCAACAAGGTTAAACAACCTATCGTGCATCAACAAGGTTGTTGATGCGTGACAAAAAAAATTATGTCACGTAACAACACCCTTGTTGATGCACATCAGCGAGATGCATGACACGAACATTTTTTTGTCACGCGACCCATGCGCAGAGGCTACGAGACGCATGATAGAATATTTGTTGTCGCATATCAACAAATCTCTTGTTGAATGTCTGCAGCATTTTGTCACACCACTTGAAAATTAGGTGAAAAGTTTGCATACAACCACCAAAAGATTCACCATCCCACAAAATTGGTTCCGAGGATATTCACAAAGTATTTTCCACCTCGATTTACAAGAGGTCTCTTAAAATGAACCCCTGAAGAACATGCTTCAATATGCATTGCCAAACCATATTCATAAAGAATCACTTAGCAGATATACTTACTTTCATTCTTAAAAAATGTCAAGATAATTTAATGACCTTATCAATAACCTTTAGCAAAAAAATATTCACTACTATATCCTACTAATAATGTTTCTAAGTTCACTTTTATGATTGATAAAGAGCTATAAAACATGACTTCAGTTGTGCACTCACTGAATGTGATGGAGGATGCAGGTTAACCCTTGATAGCTTCTTCAAACACCAAACCAAGACCCATGAAGTATGTAAAAAACATAAAAAATCTCTAATGAAGATTACAGAGGCCAAATTATTCATTGGAGAATAATTTTTACCTTTTCTCCTATTAGCTTAGAAAACATCTGGAGAGCAAAAACTTGATTCACAAAAATGCTCATATCTTTTCAAATACACCTCCTTTTGACAAACCACTTTTTACACATGATTTTTTTAAAATTACTCCAAAAATTCCTTAAATGATTTATCTAAAGGAGTATCTATATTTTCTCTTAAAGGCTAAGAAGGTAGGATCCTAAAAATGCATTTGGATTATATGATTATGTGAGAAAAAGGTATGTATATATGTTTGTATGTTTGTTTAATTTCCAAGTGTTGTGTAAAATGGAAACTAACTAAAGTAGCATGTGAATAGAAAATGGGGAAAATTGATTAGGAAAAAGAGTGGCCAAGATAACCTTTAAGGGCCCCATGCCCTTGGAGTGTTGCCTATATAGCCCCAATGAAAAAGGGCCTTAGGCCGATGTAGTTATCCCATAAGCTAGGGAAGAATATGATGAGGTAGATGAATGGGTTGATAGGTTTTAGGTATGATTGAATCTAGGTCATTTAGGCATGGTTTAGTTTAGGTCATTTAGGCATGGTTGAGTTTAGGTCATTTAGGCATGGTTGAGTTTAGGTCATTTTAGGCATGGTTGAGTCTAGGTCTTTGAGATATGTTTGTGTTTAGGTGAAAGAGGAAGTATTAAAATGTAGGTGTCTATGGGCTAGTCATGTATATGAGAATCAACAAGTAATGAAGAATTTGAATGGTAAGAGGTGAAAAAATAGCCGCCTAATTGATAAGAACTTAATGAGTCTACCATACCAAATATTGACTTATGAACGTAAGACCCTAAAGGTGTTGCATAATTGACTATTCTAATGGTGAAGAATGTCACATGATCATGAAATGTCACATTTGCAGCAAGTCCCTTGAGCGGACAGGAAATTAGGGTGAAAAAGGTAATGAGGTGAAAGAAGCTAGTTTAGCATAGCCTAGTGTGAGAAAAATGCCCACTGACAAGAGACCCAAGATCAAAGTAGGCAAGTCCATGACGAAAAAGTTATCTTTTTCTTTTTGATTTAGTTTTGATAGAATGATCAATGTAGGAAGTCTATGTGGGATGAGTAGATTATCTTCTTGAGGTCTTCTTGAAGCTGATCAATGCGGGAAGCTTCAGAATATTTCATTTTATTTTTGCAAGAATAATATTCTTTTGTGATAGACTATGTACATTATGGCGATCTTTGTATAGTTGTCCTTCGAGGGAGCAATCTATTTATAATAGTGAGATAGAAAGAATAGATGTCATTTTTGAGGGAGTCATATTTTTTCTAGAAGTTGGACTCAAGGAGTTTTGAATTTGAAAATCCCATATATTACTTTTGAATTATATTTTTATTTTCAGAATTTTTGGTCATGGACAAGACTATAGAGAAGTTTAGACTCTTGTTATGAAGAAAAACCCATAGCACATAGAGGTTAACTATGAGAGATATGGTTTAAGTGATGAATGACCATGGGATTCCATCTTGAAAAAGACAAAAATTATCAATGAGAATCATGCCATGCGTAGATCCATGGTACTCATATTGAAGATAAGGATGAAATGTGACGGGTAATCACATGATTCTTGTCTAATCGTTGATCCTTAAAATAGGTAAGCGGAAGGTGAATGGTGCTAAAGGGATGAGTGTTTAATAGAAACAAGGTGATATAGGACTTGATTCAAAAATATAATGGTTAAATATGCAAGGCATTGAGGGGCTCAGGTTTGGGTTTACCTTCGAGGGAAGAAAAATGATAAGCACCTGATCCATAGGTATGAGTAACGATGTAGGGTCCAAGAAATTTAGGAGAAAATTTTCCACGTTTACTTTTATCCTCTTTTGTTACATGTTGATTTTCTTCAGAAAAGGTTACCGACTGGAAGGTTCATTTTGGAAACATTTTTCATAGGCACATTTGATACATTTTTGGTAGATTTGGAGATGATCGAGAGAATTGAGACGATGCTCATCTAATAACTCAAGTTGTGTCAAACGGTCCTGGCGAAAGTCATCATCATTGAGCATCTCTTTGAATGAGATATGAAGAGATGAAATATGGAATTCAAGAGGTAGGAAAACCTCTATACCGTAGACCAAAGAGAAAGGCATGGCAGTAGTTGAGGTATGAATACTAGTACGATAAGACCATAAGGCAAAAGGAATGTGCATGTGCCAATCCTTTCTAGTATCGCCAACTACTTTCATAAGAATTTTGTTTAAGGTTTTGTTAGTTGATTCTGCTTGGCCATTTATTTGAGGGTAGTAAGGTGAAGAAAAATTGAGTTAAATGCCAAATGAATCAAAAAGTTTTCAAAGGGTTTTGTTTTTAACTATTTTCTATTTGTTTTCTCATTATCGCTTATGAGGCGACAAGGAATACCAAAGAGACAAATGATGTGATGATTAATGAATTCACATATTTTCTTGGCTTTTTAGAAATAAGAGGTATAGCTTCCACCCATTTAGTATAATATTCAGTAGTGGTAATAATCCATTAATGACATTGTGAAGAATGAGGATTGATCTCTCTAACAAGATCCAAACCCCATTGAGAGAAAGGCCAAAGGTCTCGTGCAACCTGTAAGGTGTGACTAGGTGTGTGATGAAGATTAGCATGTTGTTGGTACTTGACAAAACATTGACGTAATCACAACAATCATGGTTTAGGGTTGGCACAAATAACCTAGGTGAATAATGATTTTAGTGATGTACTAAACCATCGAAGTGACCTCCACGAATTTCGTCATGGAATTCCTTGATGGTGTAGGGAATTTCATAACTTGTAAGGCATCATAAGAGGATATTTTCAAATCTATGTTTATAAAGAAGACCACCCATGATGACATAGCGAGAGATACTTTTGAGAAAGGCTCGTTTTGCATTACGAGTAAGATCTGGAGGAAGAATGGAAAGGGAAAGGTAGTCAACAAACTGCTTATACCAAAGGTCACGTGGGTCAAGTTCAATGGTTCTGAAAAGGTTGACATCTCGAAATAGATAAGAGGGTGATTTCAACCTTTGTACTGTGACAAATATTTTCGAGTCGAGGAAAAGCAGATATCCGAGAAGAAAAATAGGCCATGGTATCCACAAATTTATTAGTGGAAAGCGAGTGGTTTGAAGTTTAAAATGGTAAAGGTAGTCAAAAGTATGTCCACATGATGCTTATACTTTTGAAGTATTTTTTGTGATACTTGGTATATACCATTAACTTGGTTTATAACTAGTTGAGAATCACCAAAGATATTAATTTATTTAACATCTAAGGTAATGGGGATTGAAGACCTAATACGAGTTCTTCATATTTGACGATATTGTTAGTACAATAAAAATCTAGTTTGAAAGATAATGGCATAGGCTCACCATCAAGACGAATGAGGATAATGCCGAAACTACCCCCACATTGAAATTTGGAACCATCAAAGAATAAGGTCATCTGGTAAATGGTATAGTCCAAAGAGAGGGTAGTGATGGATTCATTCAGAAAATCAAATTTAGAGGGTTGATTTATGGAGAAAGGTGCATCTATGAGTTGGTCAGCAATGGTTTGTCCTTTGAAATATTTTTGATGGGTGAATTCAAGTTCTAGGTTTGCAAGAAGCATGATCCAACGTGTAGCATGTTGATGTTGGTAGGGCTTGGTGTACATGTAATGTAAGGGGTCAATATTGGTCACAACAAAGGTTTTTTGGTTAGTAGGTAATGGTGAAGTTTAGTGGTGACAAATACTAAGGCTAAGAAAACTTTTTAGCATGAGTGTATCTAGTTTCCTAGTCTAGAAGTGTATGGATTATATAATAAACCACTTTCTCCCTATGTTGCTCATTGCGATGAGCGAGCATGGAACCTAAGGAATGATCAGTAGTAGAAATTTAAAGGTAAAATGGTTGGTCATCCTTAGGGGGAATGAGAATAGGTGGTTGGAGGAGGTATTTTTAAGGCATAAAAGGATTTGTGGCATTCATCATCCCATTTGAAGGAGACATCCTTTTTGAGGAGATGATGAAATGGGTGGCAGTGGTCGGAAAGCTGCAAAATAAAGTGACGAATAGATTACAACTTGCCTTGCAAACTACAAAGTTGACGAAGGTTAGTAGGTGGAGGAATTTTGAGAATAAATTTTATATTTATGGGATCAATTTCTATGCCATACAAACGAATGATAAAATCAAGGAGCTTTCCTGAGAGAGAACAGAGAGAAGAAGAAGGAAAACATAGTACTTGGCGAGACGGTTGAAGATGACCTTCAGGATCATAAGGTGTTTAGCCCAATGTTTGGATTTGGCAAGAAGATCTTAAACTTAATCTTCTAATATGCGATGCATAATTTCATAAAATATCTAAGTCATAACCGGTTGATATGTAGAAATGGTGTTTTAAAGGCCAAAGGGCATGACACGATAGCACAAGATCCCCAAGGACCGACGAAGGTGGTTTTGTGTTGATATTCAGGGCAAGTAATATTTGGTTATAACCTAAGAAACCATCCATGAGTGATAACATCTCAAGGCCAGCAGTGAGATCAACTAGTTGGTCAATACTAGGTAGAGGAAATTCATCTCTGGGGCAAGCTAAGTTAAGGTCACGGAAATCCATGCAAATACAAAGTCACCCTATCACTTTTGTAACAGGAAAAATGTTAGAGATTTATTAGTGTAGAATCACTTCACCCCTAAATATCCTAGGTGTGAAGTGGGGCATTCAGTGTGATTACACAACATGGGACCATCTCTCAAGCTATGGGACTTGTAAAACTTGAGATGGACCTCCGGAGAAATCTGGTTCTTGCTTCCTAATCTACCTGCCACAAGATACTCCAGTGCAAGTAGAATCTAATCTATCCTAATATAACCATTCTAAGGGGACAGAGAGAAAGAGAGAGGGTGAAAGAGCCTACAATAAGTGGTGATACACTAGAAAAGGAAGTGGTTGAATCATAGATCCGAATTCTTGAAGTGGAGAGAGGTGAGCAGAGGAGAGGGTGGACAGAATGCACCATAGACCAGAGATAGATTTCACACAGAACACCACTTCAAAACCCATTAAGCATAACTCCCAGAACCATGCAACAAACATTAGAATATGCACAGTATACCTGAAATGATGAGAGGTAAGAAGAGACTAAAAATGAGCCAAGGATGGATAGATGCATCACGAAACAGATTCTATTGCTCCAAAATGTTACATGGTACATCATCAATGGGAAAGACGTAAGAAAATCCATTACGAGACATGGGAGGAGGCTTAGAATGCACATTATACCCTAAGGAAGAAAGATAGAGGGGGCCGAGGAGAAACAACGACCAACCACCTTTGAATATGCCACTTCATTACAATATATAGAAGAATGAGAGAGAAAGAGGGAAGAATTTGAACCCTACTTTAACCACCTTGAGATATGCATTAAATCCTATTGTGAAAGCTCAACCACTATCAATCAATGCCCCTCTCAAATCCACCTACAAATTGTCAATTCTGGTTCCCCGATAGATCAAATTAAATCTAGTCTGGTAGTTAGAGAAATCAGATTCTATATTAATGGCCTAGAAAATGTTTTCCCATTTTCACCCACTAAATCCTATTAAGAATGATATTTTATGTTTCCATGGCGTAGAGGGTGTCGAGATGTTTCCAAAAAGTATTCTCCCACCAAAATCTAAGTTTCCAGTCAAAAGATATGGCATTTGAATATTCGGGTCATGTGGGAGCGCAATATTTAAAGAGTCTGTCCATATAGGGTCCATGTGGCGCCTTGCACATCTTGAAGATTCAGCCCCTTCATTTTGCTCTTGAAATCACGTTGGACTGAAATGTGGCAGATTTTGCGGGCTCCTTGGGCTCCTTTGTATTTTGCCAAAGTCTCTTTGCTTGGTGGGGCCAAAAGTATGACCGACCACGAACACATGGAGGTTTGGCGCTTGTTTGGAAACCCACTCCAAATTTTACTTTTGAAATAGCGTCATGTTAAAAATTGGCTCCTTCCACTGGCCTACCTCTTCTTTGACTATTCAAACCCCAAATCTATCCCTTTTTGGATCTGGGACATGTGGTGAGCCCGCACTCATTTGGAAACCCACTCAAGATTTTACCTTTGAAGGAGCGTCGTTAAGACATGTGGCACCTTCCTCCTACACTCTTATACTTAACCAATTTAGGCCCACTTTTGAATTTGACCTCTATTGACCATTAGCCACGTGGAGGGCTGGCACAAGTTTGAGTCTCCACCTTGGGCTCCCATCTTGAAATTACACGTTGAGATGCTTGGCACCCTCCACTGACTCTTAGACTTTTCAATGACCGGTGCAAATTTTGGGCTCTAGATATGTGGAGGCTAGGAACTTGTTTGAGTCTCCGCTCTTTGGATTTATCTTTGAAGTAGCACCATTTGGACACTTGGATAGCTTCTACCATCTCCTCCATACTTAGCCAATTTTGGGGCTCGTTCTGAATCATTTACAGAGCCCAAAGACTTTGAACCTTCTCCATTTCTTTTCCTTTGAGCCTCTTTTTTTTTTACACTATTCTCTTCCTTATAGACCCTACTTCTCCATTTTAGAGTCCTGCATGTAACCTTTTTTTTGAATTTGAAGCATGGGCTTGTTCGACGAAACCATTTCTTGAATTTATTCCTGCATGGGGTCGTGTTTGATCAATTTTATCTAGGGGAAAAATTGAGATAACAATTTGGCGACTCACGGGGACATCTGCCTACTAGATGAAGGGACCAGTAGCCTTGAAGCATCCATTAGGCATGGAGTCAAGAATGATAGCCTGATACTGATCTTGTCTCGAAAATCTTGATCCGTGAGCCCAAATGTTTGCATTTGGTGACCTCGAACTCGTCTTGAAAATGGACTTGCCTCAAAAAAATTAGTTTCTCTACATTTGTTTTATTTTGAAATTAGCAACTATTACAGAAAACTATGGGTCTTCTACCATGAATACTTGAAGGGCTTGGCCTCATGCACCTCTAGAGCAATACGAAAAAAACTTATGTACAAAGACAAAAATCATACATGCCTCAAATGAGACATGTAGAGTGTGCACAAGCACTTCTTCTACTGAAAGCAAACCTAAACCTACTCCTACACTAACCAGAGAGAAGAGGGACTCAAACAAATCCTGCAACTAGCAGGGAGAAGTAGCTTCCCTTTCTCAAGAGGGGCAGCCATGCAAATGATTTGTCATTGAATATGGCTTCTTGGATGAGTGAAAAACTGACTTTAAGCCGATCCTCCACCCATATCAGCAAGGTATCAACATTAATGGAAAATACCTCCTCAAGATGATTTACATTGGACTCCTAGAGGTGTTGATGGTGACCTTTGGTGATTTGATACTCATCCTCATGCCCTGAAGTAGGCATGACTGGTTTTGGCTTCTCCCTTGGCTCCAATGAAGTCAAGTATCTGATTGGGCAAGGTCTGGTCCTTTGAATGTTCTCATTTATTTGTAATTTAACTCCAAAAATGGATTCTTTTGTGGACCTTCTTGGATGGATGGTGTGAGAGAGATGATGACATCCTCTTGCTTTTTCCTTTCCTCCTCTTGAAGAACATGGAAGATTCATATCTTCCAACCTTGGTTCCAGAGGGTGTAATGAAGAGTAGGTTGTTGTCCTTGAATGCTCTCCTTCATGGAAGTAGGCTCATATGCTTGGAATGTGGAAGATGGAGGAGTAAATGATGTGATCTCCATGGGCTCTTCTCCATCAAAAAATCCTCCAAGTCAGACAGACAATCTACCTCCTTGTTGTCCTGCTGCAGGTGCTCTACCTCCTCCATGGTGTCCTCCTGATCTAAAACTTGCTCACCATGGTTTCCCTCTTCCTCAAACATGAATTTTGAAAGTTCAAACTCTTCTTCAACATTAGAGCTTAAAGGGGATGAAGTGGGAGGAAGAACTGAAGGTTCTTCTATGGCCTGCTCCACACTTGGAGCCTCTGAAACTATATGGTCCTCCTCCATCATGGGTTCATCAATCAAATTAGGCCCTTGGAATGAAAGAAAAAAATATTCAATGATGATTTCTTCATTGAGTGGCTTCAACTCTAATTTGATCTCTCCCATCTTCTCCTCTTCAATGGGACTTGGAGCTGATTGTTCTTCCTCCTCAACTGGTTGTGTAGCTTGGATTAGATTAGCATCCTCTTCAGAAAAAGTGCCATTAGGGACACTACATTCGAGAAAATAGACTATTGATCTTCTTCTTCTTCTTCTTCTTCTTGTTCTTCTTCTACAAACTCAGCCTTATCCACCACCATTGGCTCCTCAACCTTGACCTCCTCTATTGGCTTGACCATCAAGGGGATCTTTGTAAACCCAAATTTGGCATCCCAACTCTTCAGATTGTCTGTCATTTCTTCTTTGTTGGGCTCCCCTTCTTGCTTTTTTCTTGACTGGATTCTTGAGTCTCTTCCCAACATGGACTTGGGAAAGTAAGAGGAGTGGTAGGTTGGGGTTCAACCAGCTTTGCAATTGTTTTTGGTGGGAGAGGAGGTGGAACTTCTTGTTTCTTTAGAGGGAATGACTATTTGGGAAAGAAAAGGGGAGAAGAATTGAAATGGGGTGGAAGATCAAGAGATGGAGAAGAGAAATCAACACTTGGGGAAACAAGTAAGGGGCTTGACTCTTGATCATGCTGAAATGATAAAGTTTGAGAAAGAGAAAATGAAGGACAGGGAGTTGGTGATTGACTTACCCATTGACAAGGTTGTCTCACACTTTGCTCATAAGCCTCAATGTCCTCAATCCACTGTGTAAGCTGAGGCAACACTTCAACCATGAAGTCAAGCTTCTCCTGAGGGCTGTAATGTCTTGGAAAAGGGCCTCCCCATGGAAAGGTGCCCTAAACAAATATTGAATGCCTTCATTTGTGCTAAGGCCCTTGACTGAACCATGCCAACCTCCATTTTTTGAATCTTCTCCAACAAACCAACATTCTCCACATAGTTGTCACCATTATATGCATCCCCTTATTCTTGATAAGCTCTATGGCCAAAATGAATTTGACCGTGCTCATATGGGTAAGCATAATGGTCTTGGATCTGATTATAATGTTGATTTGGAGGAGTTGGGAAATGCATTGGAGGTGAACTACATTATTGCTGCTATAAGTGTGAGTTCCATAAAGGGAATGAAGTCATAATTGCACAACTTCATGGAATGGGAGAAAATGAAAAATATGGAAGAATAAAATGGATGAAAATGAGTGGAAGAGGATGGAAAATATCTTCAACTTAGAGAAGGGTTATTGATAAGATGGAGTCCCCAGATGTGCTTACATGTGCCTCAAAAGGCCAAACCTTAACAGGAACACACCAACCTACTAAGATGAAGTGGTAAGGTGCTTCAGACCTGTCCCACTAAGCGTGCCAAAACTATTAGTGTAGAATCACAACACCTTCTCGAATGGCCAAGGTGTGAAGTGGGGATTTGGTGTGATTGCACAACATGGGATCATCTCTCAAATGGCCTCAAGTGGGGCACTTGTTAAAACTTGAGATGGACCTCCTGGAGAAACATGGTTCTTGTTTCCTAATCTACCTACCACAAGCTACTCCAGTGCAGGTAGAATATAATCTATCCTAATCTAACCATTCCAAGGAGATAGGGAGAAAGTGAGAGGGTGAAAGAGCCTACACTAAGTGGTGATACACAAGAAAAGGAAGTGGTTGAATCACAAATTTGACTACCTGAAGTGGAGAGAGGTGAGCAGAGGAGAGGGTGGATAGAATGCACCACAGACCAGAGATAGATTTCACACGAACACCACTTCAAAACCCATTAAGCACAACTCCCGAACATGCAAAAACATCGAAATATGCACAAGATATACCTGAAATGATGAGAGGTAAGAAGAGACAATAAAATGAGCCAAGGATGGATAGATGCATCACGAAACAAATTCTATTGCTCCAAAATGTTACATGGTACATCATCAGTGGGAAAGAGGTAAGAAAAATACATTACAGAGCCATGGGAGGAGGCTTAGACTCCACATTCTACCCTAAGGAAGAAAGAGAGAGGGTGGAGGAGAAACAATGACCAACCACCTTTGAATATGCCACTTCATTACAATATATAGAAGAATGAGAGAGAAAGAGAGGGAAGAATTTGAATCCTACTTCAACCATCTTGAGATATGCATTGAATCCTACTTTGAAAGCTCAACCACTATCAATCAATGCCCCTCTCAAATCCACCTACAATCCGATTCTAGTTCCTGATGGATCAAATTAAATCTAGTCTGGTAGTTGGAGAAATCGGATTCTATATTAATGGCCTAGAATTTTTTTTTCCCATTTTCACCCACTAAATCCTATTAAGAATGATATTTTATGTTTCCATGGCATAGAGGGTGTCAAGATGTTTCCAAAAAGTCTTCTCCCACCCAAATCTAAGTTTCCAATCAAAAGATATGGCTGTTTGAATATTCAGATCGTGGGAGCACAATATTTAAAGAGTCTGTCCATACAGGGTCCATGTGGCGGCCTCACACATCTTGAAGATTCAACCCCTTCTTTTTGCTCTTGAAATTGCATCGCTGGACTGAAATGTGGTAGCTTCTGTGGGCTCCTTGGGCTCCTTTTTATTTTGTCAAAGTATCTTTGCTTGGTGGGGCCAAAAGTCTAACCCTGACACGTGGAGGCTTGGTGCTTGTTTGAAACCCACTCCAAATTTTACTTTTGAAATAGCATCATGTTGACACTTGGCTCCTTCCATTGGCTTGCCTCTGCTTTGACTATTCAAACCCCAACTCTATCCCTTTTTGGATCCTGGGACATGTGGTGAGCTTGCGCTCATTTGGAAACCCACTCAGGATTTTACCTTTGAAGGACGTCGTTAAGACACGTGGCACCTTCCTCTGTACTCTTATACTTAACCAATTTAGGCCTACTTTTGAATTTGAATTATTGGTAACCATTAGCCATGTGGAGGGCTGGCACAAGTTTGAGTCTCTACCTTGGGCTCCCATCTTGAAATTGTGTCATTGAGATGCTTGGCACCCTCCACTGACTCTTAGACTTTTCAATGGCAATCGTGCAACTTTTGGGGCTTTGGACATGTGGAGGCTTGCGCTTGTTTGAGTCTCTGCTCTTTGGATTTATCTTTGAAGTAGCACCATTTGGACACTTGGTAGCTTCTACCATCTCCTCCATACTTAGCCAATTTTGGGGCTCATTCTAATCATTTGTAGAGCCTAAAGACTTTGAACCTTCTCTGTTTCTTTTCCTTTGAGCCTCTGGCTTCTTTTACACTATTCTCTTCCTTGCAGACCTTGCTTCTCCATTTTAGAGTCCTACTTGCAACCTGTTTATTGGATTTGAAGCATGGGCTTGTTCGATGGAACCATTTCTTGAATTTCTTCCTACATGGGGTCATGTTTGATCAATTTTTTTAGGGGGAAAATTGGGATAACAAGATCCATTGGGGATAATCAATGGGTAGGATGAAGGAAACCAAAAGAAGGCTTTGGAGCTCCTCTTTGACAAGAAGGGCAATGTAAGGATACATTTTCTCGTAGCTTCACATTTCACGGGTTTTGCTTTAGGAATAGTTATGATATAGTGGACCACAATGTTTGGGTCAATACTAGGCATATCAATATAGGACCAAGAAAAAGCGTTGCTTATGATCCCGAAGGAAAGAAGTAAAATCTTCCTATTCATAGTATCTAAAGATTTGCCTCTCTTTAGAATGAGTGGGTTGTCTTGAGTGTTAATATTGATTTCGATGGTTGATTCGTTCAACATGGTTTGTTTCTCGAAGGTAACAAATTATGAATATAAGAATATTCCAAACCCGGTAGGTGAGAATAGACTCATCATCTAGACATTGAATGATGTTAATAGAAGGTGTATCCTCATCAATCATGTAACAATACGGAAGGGAAGGAAAGAGGGAGCCTCGCCATCTTTTTAATAAGTTAGAAGTCTTACGAAATGGTGTTTAAGAAAAAAAAAAGTTAGGAGGAATGGATTACGGATCCATAGACTATGTAGGTGAAGGTGGTGAAGTTGGTAGGCGGGATGAAGAAGGTTTATCATTCAAAACGAGTTCGACTCGAGCCTTAAGTGAATACCACTTGTGGTCTTTATGTTTATGAATGGTACATGAGATGAAAATATGTTAGACCTATTTATAGAAACCAATGCCAAAGCCCTTCCATGCATAACGATGGAGGAAGATGTGGGAGAAGTAGCGGTTGGTGAGAGAAATGGAGGTTAGATGAAAATGGTCTAGTTTGGGAAGGTGGCTAGAATGAGTAGGTAGAAGTATCAAGTCCCCCATATGTTAAGTTGGTATGAAGGTGGGGAGGACCATAAGGAAAACCTCACCTATATGGTGATCATCGCAGAGATGTTGGTGAAGGTTATCATACTCTTGAGGAGTAAGGAATGTGTCGATGTTGTACAAGTGGTACTCCCCCAGTGAGACGTTGAAAAACACCTTTTAAGGGATAAATGGTTGATATGTGAGTAGTTGGAATGGATGAATTACTAGGAGATTGGGAATAATAAGCATTTGTTGGTTAAGAAGTAGAAAGGTTAGTAGATTGGTTAGTCAAGAGGCCGCAAATGACAATAGTGGGAATAGAGGAGTTAGGTGTAGAAGAGGTAGCGGTATCATTGGTGGATGGGGTTGTGGGTGAAGAAGAAGTGACAACGGTGGTAGATTCCTTAACTGGTATAAGGACATCATTATGTCGATATAACATGTTACAGGTTTTGAATGGTGAAGGGTCAGCTAGAATGGTATAGTTATGTCCTTCATGTTCAAATTTTACACAATGGTGTAAGGTTGAAGGAACATAACCCATGAATCGATCCAAGGTCAGCCAAGCAACAGGTTGTACTAGAATTCCCCCTCTAAGACATAGAACAATTTCAAAATGGTACAGGGGCCCACACAAATGTGGAGAATGATGGTGTCAAGGGTGGAAGTGATGGCATCATTGAATGAATGCAACATAATCTAGGTTATTATGCATGTAATTAGCAGGATGCGCATTTGATTATATGTATGGTAGGAGATGATGTTGATGCTGGAATTTCCATCGATTATAATGCGTTGAATGAATATATTATTAATGTAGATGGAAATGAAAAGGGTGGGATTAGGATCATCTGATTAGAGAGGTACAATCTCATCGGAGAAAATGAGAGTGGCTACTTGATGAGTGGTAGTGGGTGTAGAGGAAGGGGATGAATTGGTGAGAGAGGCCACATGGTGAGGGGTGATAATGGAGGCCACAGGCATAGGGTTGTTAGGTAAAACCTTGATGGATTACAGAACCTCCATGAGGGCCTGTCGGTGAGATTCAAAGGTTTGGACAAGGTCATACAAAGACATTTTTAGAGGAGATTGGTGTAATTGTTTAATCATTGTACGATGGGAGACCCCGTCTGAAATAGGGTACGTGAGTCCCCGGATGGTGATCTTTGGTGAAAGTGTAAATGGTATATTTGGCACGAGAATTGGCGAGATGGGTTGGTTGTTTTCTCCTTTCCTTTGTCTTTCTTGGTGCGAGTGGTAATGTTAACCATATTAATATGGGGTAAGGGAGAAGTTGATTCATGATAGGTGTAGCATCAGGATGGGAAATAGTAGGGTGAGGGAATATACTAGTGTTGTGCAAAGAAGGAAACACATTGACATTTAGGTGGAGGTTTGGCTAACTCTCTTATGTGAACCATGTTGATCTCGAATGTTGGAGGTAGATAAAAAGGTTGTGGAGGTGGAGATGAAGGTCATTGAATAGGTAAGGGATGAGGGTGTGTGGTGATAGGTGAAGGTGGAATAGGGTCCTCATCTAGAAGATCATTGTCATCAAAGTTTTCTTCAGGAGGACATAGTTGGAGAAGAACAATCTTAAGAGCCTTATAGTTTTCTACATCATGCCCTGGCACACAATGGTAGGCACAAATTTTGGTATCGTCAAACCCTGCTGGTTTAGGTTTGAGTGGGTCATAATGTATAAGTGCTACTAGAATGTTGGTGTAAGACCACAAAATGGATCACAATGTGAGATAAGTATGGGCTTGGATGGAGGTGTGGCTGATTTTAGTGGGAGAGGCACAACGAGAGGTGGATTTAGAGGTGGGATAGGTTTGACCACCAGTTTGGTAGGTAGTACTATTTTAGGTTTAGGTTTTACCTTCTTGGGAAAAGTTGTAGTAGATGTACTAGCAATAGAAGGTGTTGTAGGTTTGACTACCTCTTTAGAGGAAGTGTATTTTTGGACTTTGGTTGCACCTTCTTGGGTAAAGGTGAAGATGGAGTGCATGATGTAGAAGGGAAGGAAGATGGCGGAAGAGGACGGGTTAGCCAAGGTGATAATGGAGGTGTGGTGAAGGTTTTAAGAGGAAAGTTTGGCGGTATTAGTTGATAATAAGGGAATATCATAGATAGTGATGAAACTACACTGGAATTGGTGGGGGTATAGGTTATAAAAGGATGTAGGTGATGGAAAAGGCATACACTATGTAGGTAATTTGGGTGTAACAGAGGCTCGTGATGAGGAGATGGGCTCTTTACATTTTTAGTTTACCTTGGGTAGGAGATTGTTTGACCAAAGTGGATAGGTGAGCTCCTAGGATAGATGGAAGGGGTGAAGGTGAAAGAGGGGTAGTAGGTGAAACCGGTGTATGTGGCCTAGAAGGTTGGATCTTCCTCTTAGGTGGGAGAATAGTTTTGCATGGGCTTGTGAAGACATGGCTAAGGCTAGTTTGACAAGAAGATGAACTAGGGTTGATGTTGGCATGACTCCCAATGTGGTAGTGGTTCTGGAAATGGGAGAAGATATAGGTGTAGGTAAGGTTTTAGGCATAGGAACAATTTTTGTTGTTGGTAAAGGTTTAAGTGTGGGTGAGGGTGATGAAGAAGAGGCTGCTCCAATTGGCATGGTCATGGTTGGTTTGGTTTTCTAAAACACCTTTGGATAGATCGTGGAGGTATTAATAAATAACATTTGCATCTGAGTTGAAAAGGGTAGCCGAAGGTGTCCCTAAAACATGGAGTTATCAACATAATACAAGTGTTCACCGGATGTGAAAACAATACTATTTTAGGAGGAGATGATGTTGATTTGGTAGTAATCCCTGTAAAAAAAAATTGTGAGACAAAGAAATGGTTGGCTTCAAAATTTGTGGGTAAGAGAGTTGAGAGAAAATTAGTAGGATCTTGGAAGGCTAATGAGGAAGTGTTACCAATAGGAAGAGGTTCCTCTAAAGGATCCCCTATGGGTAGGGGATATGATGAGTGGGATGAGGTAGGATCCTCTTTCGGTGGAGAGGAAGGTGAGCATGACTCTCCCATGGGTAAGAGAGAAAATACTACGGGTTGTTTGTCGAGGTTGAGAGGTGTATCGGGAAATGACATCGGAAGATATTACGGATACCTCCGTGGGTGAAGGGGAGATAAGGGAGACTCCTCTATGGGTAAAGGAGTAGATGAAATAGGATCCTCCATGGGTAAAGGAGCTCATGCAAAAATCTCCTCAATAGAGGGAACATGAGGAAATTAAGGAAGGGTGATACGACTTCAAAAACAACATGAACTTCACGAGACATTACTTGTCATTAGTCAAAGATTCACAATTTTGGTTAGATTATGGGGTGTGATTAGGGAATGAATTCCTTAAGATATGAAGGTTCGATTAGTTGATGCATTTGGGTTATCCAAATGAGATCTCTATTGACTAACATTTCTTGGACAATGTTTTTGAAGGTTATACAATTTCCATCGCAATGACCATTTACGTGATGATAGTTGCATTAATCATGTTCTTCGTACCATGTAGGAATAGGATGAGCAAGGTCAAAACCAGTATGTGGTGTGATGGGTGGAAGAGAAATTGCTTTGGATTTTAGAATTTTTTCTAAAACTGAATAATAGGGCTCTCTTATGGGAGTGTACTTTCATTTCTCCCACCTGAACTGGAAAGCTTGAACGGGAGAAAGGTTGGAAGTAGGATTTGATTGATTTGATGGGTGAGATGGGCCATATTTTAAAAATATCATGTTGGAAAATCCTTTTCTTTGGAATAATTGTTTTGGGGTTTGTAAGAGGAAGATGTATCATTCAATTTTAAAGAAACGTTTTTGTTACACAATGAATCTTCTTTTCTTTAATGGCACAGATTTCAAGTTTTCGTGCCATGGTGAACACCTTGTCGAATGTATGAAAGGTTTGGACTAAGAGAGTTGGTGAGATGTGCCGACACAATACCTAGTGAACAAATCTATAAGCTTGGTTTAAGGAAGTTGGAATGTGAGCTAGTTGACGAGGCTTTGCCAACGAGAAAAAAAATATGTGATAGATTCATCTTTTTATTGTCGTGTTGAGTACAAGTCGGTCATAGTGATGTTCTTAATGATGTTGATTGAAAAATGGTCGGGAAGGCTTGAGCTATTTGGTTGAATGAGTAAATGGAATGCCTAGGTAGACCACTATACCAATCCAATGCAGGTCCTATCAAGGACATTGGGAATGTTCGTAAGAGTAAAGCATCATCATGAGCGATCAAATAACACCCATGTTTAAAAGGCCGCAAGTTTTCTTTGGGTCTTCTTTCTTTGTTGAACTAGTTGAATTTGGGAATTTACCGATGCATAGGGTATGGATGAATGGGAATAGATGGATGAATGGGCTCATTACATATTTCATCATATTTTGAAGAGTTGTGAGATTCGGAGACCGATGCTTCCAATGTCTGCATCTTTTCCATCATCATTTTAATAAGGTCGTTGGTAGGTTGTGATGATTGGGAACCCCTTGTAGTATAAGGGGGTAGATGATGAATGTATGTTGAGGACAACATCCCAATATATGGTAGTGCAGTACACGAATGCAAGGGGGATAGATGTGGGTGGAAAATATCTCGAATAAGCAATAGATGAGATTGGGGCTTTTGGTGATAAGTGTAAGTAGGCAAGGTGGATGTAACAATTCTTGTAGTGATTAGGGGTAGGGACTACGTGATAAAGAGGATGATGTTTTGGAAGGAAGTATGGGTTTCTGACACCATGGGTGGCTGATATGCAATAGGTACGTAAGAGGTGGCGGGTGCGAGATAGGCCTACATTCGGGGGTGGTTGATGAAGGAATGGTTGACACCACCGAAGTAAATGAATTCAATGGTGTGATAGATGCCATAGGTGTAGTAAATATAGATGTTGTAGGGTCAATTTGTGACACCACAGGTGGTAAGGTGGAATAAGGTAAGGCCGAGCTAGTAGTAGTTGATGTGGAAGTGGGGGCAAGGAGCAAGAGGAATGGAAATAGGCATGCCCTATACCAGTTGTCTGATGAGTCCCGGTGGATTAATGGGCTAAGTAATATTAATGGGGTTACTCGTCAAGGAGTCTTGCAAACTCCTCATCACCGGTATCGATGATAATAGGCTGAGTGGGATCCATAGGTGACGAGGATGGAAGGCGACAACGGGCTAAACGAGGAATGGCTAAAGGATAACATGGAATACGAGGGAATTGGATTGGCTACGAGTCAAAACTATGTGACTTAGCATAAACACAGTAATCTGATATTTGTAGATGACACAAAGGCATAGAAGAAATGGAGAAAATATGTTACGAGAGGTAAAATTCATGTTGTTTTAATTGAAAAATCGAAACACGAGGGAACCGATAGTGGGTTGGTAACCGATGACGGTAAGAGAGAGTAACCAATGATGGTTAGGGTGATGATACCACTAGTCATTGTGGAAAATAATTTTTTTGCAAATGGGGCAACAAGCGTGAAAATTAAGAAAAATCTAGATTTGACAGTGATTTCAAAGACCTAGAGATATGATTATGTATCTAAGAAATCACGAAGGAACATAAATGTGATGAGTGATGTTTTTGGTAAAATGACCAAAAGTGATGGAAACAGATAGTGGTCAGGTCAACCGATGTGGTCAAATGAGTAAACTGATGATGGTTGCTAGACCGATACTAGTCACTGTGAAATTTGAAAATATGGAGAAAGTTTGACTTTAGTGACTTAGATCAGATAAAATACCAACCCAAAAACCTGAGTATGGTAATGATGGACCCTAACACACTCATAAAAAGTTGGAATACACCAACTATAATTGTGGAGTGTGAAAGGAAGAAATAAAATGGAGAACATGACCTCACAACTCAAAACAAAAAACAAGAAAAACTTAACAAACATGAAATACTATTGATGAATTTTATGTTCTAGCTTATGCTATTTAGGACTGACTTGTGAATATAACAAAGTTTTTAGTTTGATAGAAGGTTTCCTATGAAAAGCCAAGATCTAAGGATGGTTTTAGGTAAAGTTTTGGTAGGGGTGGTCCTTTCTCTAAGATAATGACTGGATAGAGAAACCAACTTGGTGACCACTATCAATCCTCTGATCATGGAAAAATTATTCCAGGTAGGATGATGTTTAAGAAGATGTGTAAATTTTTAATTGGTTTGGTATAGAGAATGTGCAAAGTGAACTATGATTGAATTAGTCAACCATTAGTTGGGCATGACTTCTAGCATATAGGTTGCCCTCAAATTAATATGAGCTACAATCGACACACTTGAATGAAATGAAATTTTTTAAGCCGAATTCCACAATTATGTTCAATGTAGTGAATAAAGAACATGAAGAGGATGCTTTGTCACTAATGCAATGCATCGAAAAGGAAGACATGTTATTTTTAAAGCACCGAAAAACACAATTTATTTTAGACAATAAAAAGAAGGAAGAAGATTCCAAAGAAGAAAATTAATGTGAATACTTTCAATGGGAAATAAACACACAATATTTTACCTAGGAATGAACAAATGCAAAGAACCCCGATGGGACCCACCGAGCATGCCAAAATGTTTCACCTTTGAATTGTTGTATAAGATGAAATAGATAAGGGTAAAAGGGAAAAAGAGGAATACCTATTATGACGTTGGTTGAAGGTTAAGTGCGCATGTTCTAATTTATGATCAAAACCGATTGTGTGAACTTCCTTTTGGCTAGGAAGAACTACCTTGTGATAAAAACCATGACCACAAGATATAGTTAATAGAAAAGGTTAGTGGACTTCCTAGCGTGAGCTAGATCGAGGAAGTGTGATACTTCCTCAACGGTTTTCAATCCACTGATATATAACTCAATATAAAATAACTTAACATGCAAATAAAAGAATCTAATGCTAGTGTTCTGATTTAGGTATCTTAGACTACTATCTGTGTTAATCCAATTAAATTATTGATAAATATACTAGTGAAGGTCACGAGTCGGGTTGCAGGTTTTACAAGTGGTTTGAGGGTCATAGATGGGGTGCAGGTGAGATCTAGTGAAGTTTGGGTTGGTTTTGGGATGATTAGGAGGCTTGCTTGGTCTAAGGCGAGTTTTAGTAAACATAGAGACCAACACCGGTCAGAGTGAGTGATGTGACGTTTAGAATGGTGATGGTGGTTTAGAATGACTGATATCGGTTAATGTGGGAAATGGTAGAATGTCAAAAATGGTGTCCAGGATCTCTCTGTGTCTTCAAAAAGAGTTGAGAAGGTCTCGAGGTGAAGTTGTAGGTGGGGCATCATTTTTGGGTAAGGTTTATGGGGTTTTGGGTATGTTAGGGACATTTTAGTGAAATATGATAGGAGACACAATAAGCGACATCGGTCACGGTGACCGATACTAGTGAAGAGAGGAAGCGGACAATGGTTACAGTGATCGGCATCAATAGGGGAAAAATGGTGATAATTAAATAAAAGGTAGATTTGTAATTTCTCTATGATTGCATAGAGGATGAAGGGAGGATGGTTGGGTTTGTAATAATGTCGAGAAAATGTAGGAGAACATAAAGGTCAAGTATGGAGAGCTAGAAGGATATGGGTGGTTGGATGGGTAGATTGGCAGGAAGGTGGGGATGGAGAAATGTAGGGAAGAATGAGATCTAATAACAAAGATAAAGAACGTATAATTTAAGTAAGTACAAAATGATGCAAATAAAATACACTTACTTGTATTTGCACACATGGTTGGTGAAGGATGGAAGTGGTTGATCAGTGAAGAACTTTGTGGTCAATGCCACAGTAGTACTTCTCGGAATGCTACTTTGAATGCTAATGCCTTTGGATGAGTCTCAAGTGTTTTCTTGGGCCTCTAGTTGAATGTACTCCATCATCAGGATGTTGAGAAGTCTTTGGTTCGTGCTTGAATGTAGATAACTGTCTCAAAACTCAAAGTGACCAACCCGGAAAAAGGTTAGAAAATTGTATACATGGTAACCAATGATGGTTAGGGTGACCAACATCGGTTAAGTGTCTACCAACGTTGGTTAAGGCAAGAAATCCTAGGTTTACTAAAAATAGCATATCTTGGCTATTTTTGGCGTGCTCTGATTGTCAATCCAAGTCTCAAGTGATGGTTAGCACTTAGATAAGTGCAAGTGTTGTTGGATAAGGAATAGGAATTTAATTTTAGGGTTTGAAAGAATCCCAGTTGGTTAAGATAAGTAGAGGCTCAGTATTAGTTAATTAATAAGCTAAGAATTAGTCCATGGTGAGGTGTCAAGGTGATGTGGCTAGGTGAGGTGTAAATTAACTTAATTAAATTAATAAATAATGTGAGAATGAGAATTAATTCAATTGTAATTAATTAAATTAATATGAATGTGGGGTAAACGGGTCATGGTTAGGTGAACACATTATGTTAACTAATCTAAAGGGGACCAAAGGGAGTGTGACCCAAATTTGGTGTCTACAGTGAGAAGGTCTTGACTTGACACTATTAGTTTGGATGATGCGGTGAGAGATCAACTGACCATGAGAGACCGAATACCACCTCTATTGGTATAGATGTGGCCCAGTGTGATGGATGATGAGTGGGAGCACATATGAGATGTTGGGCTCAGTTCGATCAGACGTTATAGGTGTATAGGTCGAGATCATAGCTTGATGGTTGCTCTCATCAAAATATGGGACTCTGTGACCAATACCTTTCATTTACCGATTGACGAGATGACCGTCACATTAGAGGATGTGTATAAGATCATCTGATTCCTATTTTTGGGGAAATAGGGCATTCAATGTTGGCCGAGGCATTGGTGGAGCCAATAGTGGTGGTGTTTGGTGATCCGATGGGCATGTTGAGGTATCATGTTGCTAGTTTGAGTTATGGGGAGATGTATGTGGTGTATCCGCAGGAGACTAGAATGTCGGTCCCGATGATGGTAGTGGTTGGTTGTTTTCTCTTCTTGATTCGAGAGGGTGGGATATTTCCTGAAAATTGATGGGGTATTACGGGACATGATCGATGATAAGAACTTTGCATATAATAAATCAATAAATTGTAGAAGATAACAAAACACAAGAGATATGGTGGGCCAAGATGGCCAAATAATCAATATATGTAGAATAAAACCCTTAAGGTAGGGCAACACCATACAATGCTCCTTAAGGAAGGAGTAACTCCACAATCTCCCAAGATGGGAATCCACTTGAGGGACACCTCCAATATACCTCTATCAAGTAGAAGACTCAACTCATCCATCCATCACCTCTCATAATGATACTCACATCCTTTAAATAGGATGGGTAACACCGATCCCGGTGCGGCCGACCCATTACCCAATATAATTAATTCCTATGTGAGCCCATATAACTAACTAAGGGGATGTGTGCCACATGTTGGCATCTCCATCAACCCATATACATTATAATATTATATCCCATGTGAACCCATACATATAACTAAGGGGATGTGTGCCACATGTCAGCATCTCCATCAACCCATATATATTATATTATCATATCCCAAGGTACATAGCATTGCCTCCCTCTTTGACATGTTTTGTCCCTGAAACATAAGAAGAAGCCATATAATGAGTGCGCTTTAAATTATTGCACACTTGTCGCCATGCTCGATCATCCAACCACCCATATGAAATCCTAGTGGGTGATGCTGCTCCAAAAATGATTCCATATTCCATTGTGCTCATCTGGTTCCATACTTATCCATATGTGTTCCTTCTCGACATCCATGCATATCCATAATTATTATTCCTGTGATTCCATGTCATATAATTATTGTTCCATTGATTCCATGTGTAGCCAAAAGTATTCATGTGATTCCTTGTATATCCATATGGATTTCTATCCTCATGTGTCCTAACATGTCTCCATGATTTTTTCCTCTCATGATGGTGTGGGTGTCGATATGGTGCCACCTTTGTATACTCAACCTTATCAACCTTTTCCTCAACTTTCTTGTCCTCTTCCACCTTGTTTGTTACTTCTTTTTTCTCTTGAGTAGAGAAATTATTTGTGACTTTATGTTCTTCATCCTCTCCTTCTGATTCATCCTTATTCCCTTCTTCACCATCTTCAAATTCATCTTCATGATCCAATTTTACATTACTTTTTTCTTTGCTAAGTGTGATATCTTGCAATGTAATTTTCTTTCTCTTGTACCATAATTTCATGAATTTATTTTGTACATTAAGATTAATTGTTCCCAAGCTCTCTAACCAAGGATATCCAAGAACAATATCCATACCATCCATATCTAAAGCATAAAAATCTGAATGTAAAACATATTTATCCATAGAAAGCTTTAAATCTTCAAAAACCTGAATCTGCTTACCATCCATTTGAGATTCCTTGATATGCTTTGCTTGCACCTGTAGATTTTGAGCTACATCCATATTGATGAAGTTATATTTGCTGCTAGGGTTTATGGAAACAATTACCTTTTTTCTTTGAATACACCCTTCAAACTGAAATATTGAAGCTTCCTTCTTTGGAGATGCACTATCATGTGTAACAACTTCTTCTTCTTCTTCTTCTTCTTCTTCTTCTTCTTCTTCTTCTATTCCTGCTGCTTCTTCTTCTTCTTCTTCTTGAAAAAAATATGTTTCTTTTTTGTTTCCCATCTAGCTAAGAAAATATCCTCCATTTCCTCCCAATCCCAATCCAATAGATCTATATCCAAATAAGAATACCAATGTCGCGCTTTCCCACCAAGATGAAGATAAAAACTAACCCATACTAAACATTCTTCAAAATACATTTGTTTAAATTATAAGATCCACCAATTCTTACAAATAAATCAGTCAAAATATATCCACCAATTCTGAAATTTTAGTGGTATCACCATTTCATATATTACCAACAACCCGAAAAACATTATCTCCTAATTCGTCATTATTCAGAAGGTATAGATGAAACCTTAGAATTAGGGTTTCAACCCTAAAACGGACACAACTTTTACAAAACAGCTCCAAAAAATCTGAAATTTTGAGGGAAGATCACTTGAACTATGTATCCACTCCCCACAAAAATATCTGAAAAATTCCAAGTCGATCTCCAAATATAGATGAATCACCAACATTAGGGTTTCATCCCACAAATTGCCCGGATCACTGCTCTGATACCACTTGATAAGAACTTTGCATATAATAAATCAATAAATTGTAGAAGATAATAAAACACAAGAGATATGGGGGCCAAGATGCCCAAATAATCAATATATGCAGAATAATACCCTTAAGGTAGGGCAACACCATACAATGCTCCTTAAGGAAGGAGTAACTCCACAATCTCCCAAGATGGGAATCCACTTCGAGGGGGACACCTCCAATATACCTCTATCACGTAGAAGACTCAACTCATCCATCCATCACCTCTCATAATGATACTCACATCATTTAAATAGGATGCATAACACTTGATCCCAATGCGCAGAGCCGACCCATTACCCAATATAATTAATTCCTATGTGAGCCCATATAACTAACTAAGGGGATGTGTGCCACATGTCGGCATCTCCATCAACCCATATACATTATAATATTATATCCCATGTGAACCCATACATATAACTAAGGGGATGTGTGCCACATGTCGGCATCTCCATCAACCCATATATATTATATTACCATATCCCAAGGTACATAGCAATCAAGGAGCGAGTTTACTTTTCTTAGTCACCGATTTCCTAGTCTAGGTGAATAGGGAGCTATGGGCTTATGAAAGGTACACGAGGTTTGGTATGTGTTGTATGTATTTTTACACTACTAGGCATACGATTACATTGTATGTGTGCATTCGATTGGGTTACCATGAAAATAATGGTTTGAGCGTATGTATAGAGTGGGTTTCGGGAGATGGGTGTCGGTTGGGGCACAACCAGGGTGGCTATGGCCACATATGATGTTACTTACTACATGTGGCTATTGGATGGCCTATCAATGGTGGATATTGTGTGGCAGCCATATGTGGGTTTTATTTCGTATAGAGGCATGGATGAGGAGTTATAGGGGCTTCAGGTTATTAAAGGTCTGGGTCGAGGTTGTAGGTTGTACTAGTGGTCTAAGGGTCACATAGAGGGTCAGGTGAGATCTGGTGAATTTTGGGTTAGTTTTGGGATGATTAGGAGGATTTTTATTCTAAGGTATTTTTAGTAGACACAAATACTAACACCATTATAGTGACCAATGATGTTTTAGGATGATCGATGGTGATTTATAATGATCGATATCGGTTAATGTGGGAAATGGTAGAATGTCAAAAATGGTGTCCAGGCTCTCTCGTGTCCGAACAAAGAGTTGAAAAGGTCGAGGTGAGGTTATAGGTGGGGTATAATTTTTGGGCAAGGTTTATGAGGTTTTGAGGATGTTAGGGGTAGTTTAGTTAAATTTGATAGGAGACACAATAACGATGTCGGTCAGGTGACCGATCTTTGGTGAAGAGGGGAAACCACCGATGGTTATCTTGACCGGTGTTGGTAGGGGTGAAATGGTGGTAATTAAATAAAAGGTAAATTTGGAATTTATCTGTGATTACATAGAGAATGAAGGGAGGATGGTTGGGTTTGTAATAATGTCGAAAACGTAGGAGAGCACAAAGGTCGGGTATGGAGAGCTAGAAGGCTATGGGTAGTTAGATGGGTAGATTGGTAGGAGGTGGGGATGGAGAAATGCAAGGAAGAACAATATCTAATAAAAAAGATAAAGAACCTACAATTTAAGTAAGTAAAAAATGATGCAAATCAAGTACACTTACTTATATTTGTAGGCCTAGTTGGTGAAGGATGGCAGTGGTTGATCTGTGAAGAACTTTGTGGTCAGTTCCATGATAGTACTTCTTGAAGTGCTCTCATGAATGCTAATGCCTTTGGATGAGTCTCAGGTGTTTTCTTGGGCACTGTGGTTGAGTGTAATACGTCCTTAGGATCTTTGAGAAGTATTTGGTTCATGCTTGAATGTAGATAACTCTCTCAAAACTCAAAGTGACCAACCTGGGAAAAAGGTTACAAAATTGTATATATGGTAACCAATGATGGTTAGGGTGACTAACATCAGTTGAGGGTTAACCGGTGTGGGTTAAGGAAAGAAATCCTAGGTTTACCAAAATTGTAGATCTTGGCTATTTTTGCGTGCTCTAATTGTCAATCTGGGTCTTAAGTGATGGTTAGCACTTAGATAAGTGGAAGTGTTGTTGGAGAAGGAATATGACTTTAATTTTAGGGTTTGAAAGAGTCCTAGTTGGTTAAGATAAGTAGAGACTCAGTATTAGTTAATTAATAAGCTAAGAATAAGTCCATGGTGAGGTGTCTAGAAGATGTGGCTAGATGAGGTGTAAATTAACTTAATTAAAGTAATTAAATTAATAAATAATGTGAGAATGAGCATTAATTCAATTGTAAGTAATTAAATTAATATGAATGTGGGGTAAAGGGGTTAGGGTTAGGTGAGCAGATTAGGTTAACTAATCGAAAGGGGACCAAAGGGAGTGTGACCCAAATTTGGTGTCTAAAGTGAGAAGGTATTGACTTGAAAGTGTTGGTTTGGATGATGCGGGAAAAAGATCAGCCTGACCATGAGAGACCGAGTACCACATTTATTGGTAGATATGCAGCCTAGTGTGATGGATGACGAATGAGGGCACATACGAGATGTTGGGCTCAATTTTATTAGATGTAATAGGCGTATAGGTCGAGATCATAGCTTGATGGTCACTCTCATCGATAGATGGGACTCCACAACCAATACCTTTCATTTACTGATTGACAAGATGACCATCACGTTGGAGGATGTGTATAGGATCCTGTGGCTTCCTATTATTTGGGAGCTAGTGTATTCGATTTCAACCGAGGCATTGGTGGAGCCGATAGTGGTGGTTTTAGGTGAGGCGATGGGCATGTTGAGGTATCACAATGCTGGTTTGAGTTATGGGAAGATGTATGTGGTGTATCTCGTAGGAGACTAGACTGTCGGTCTTGATGATGCTAGCGGTTGGTTGTTTTTACTTCCTGATTCGGAGGCTGGGAGATTTCCCCGAGCACTAATGGGAGTATTACAGGGACATGATTGAGGAGTGAGTTTACTTTTATTGGGAACCAACTTTCCTAGTCTAGTTGAATAGGGAGATATGGGCTTATGGAAGGTACATAAGGTTTGGTATGTGTTGTACATATTTTTAGACTACTGTGTGTATGATCACATTGTATGTGTGTGTTTGGTTGTGTTACCACAAAAGGATTGGTTTGGGTGTATGTATAGAGTGGTTTTCAGGAGATGGGTTTCAGTGGGGCAAAACCAAGGGTGGCTATGGCCACATATGATGTTACATACTACATGTGGATGTCGGATGGCCTATCGGCGGTGGATATTGTGTGGCAGCCATATGTGGGTTTTATTTCATATAGAGCCATGGTGAGGAGTTAGAGGGGATTTAGTTATTGATATGGATACATGGGCGGTTTGTTAGTGAGCATGAGATAATACCAGTAGACAGGTCGAGATGACAATTTGTGTTGCGGCGGACATGCACCCACCTTTTCCACAGTATCATAGAGATGACGTGGAGAGACATATTTCTCCACCACATTCAAGGATCCCACATGTTAGGAGGATCAGGTGGTAGATTGACGGATTGATGACATGGGCACCATAGATGCATACTAAAAGTGGTGGACAACATAGCTACGAGATGGCACCTATGAGACCCGAAGAACCAGATGTGGCCATTGTGATAGTATAGAGGGATCAATTGCGGGGTTAGGTTGCAGATTTATAGATCTGATTGATACTGATCAAAACACGGTGTGACGAACCTCCAAGGGAAGGTAGCTAGTTTACGGGCATAGGTAGCTACATTAGAGGCACGGTAGCTACACTGCTGTAGGCCCAGCTAAGCACAAGCATAGGATGGAGGGCGGTGGCCACATTATAGGCACATGTTTCCACCCTTCAAGCATAGTTGGTGCGAGAATAGGTGGGGAATGGTCGGAAGGTGGCATACTTACAGTGCACATTTTTCCACCCTTCAAGCCCATGTGACCACATTACGAGGCATAGCTAATAGTTGTACAGCCTAGGTTCGAGTTCCAACATAGAGTACAGTTACGACATAGGAGTACGAGGATATGGTGCGTGCTGGATATTTCCCCACCTTAGGTTATAACCATGAACACATATAGGAATGTCGTATCGGAGGACAGGTATTACCAAGATTGACTACTAGAGGTCGATACGGTGATGTCATATGCTAAGTGTAGGGATCAACAAGATGTAAGTGAGAGGACCTGGTCCTAGACTCATAGTTTTGGTAGTACAAGGGGAGTTGGCCCCATGACAGGGGTCAAGGTGAGGTTACTAGTTCATAGAGGCCATGAACATCCGCGGGTGGAGAGATGATGGTAGGGTGGAGGACCGAGACCAAGCGAGGGTATAGGTGATAGTGAGGATGAGGGCCCGATATGGGGCTGATACATGATGAGATATATTGATTTTGATATTTTGATATATATACCGTCTGCGTACCAAAGATGTGAGATTGTATATGAGATTTTTTGAGATATAATTTATTATTCATACATGTGTATATATGTATTGATACACGACACTCCCTTTATATAGTTGATGATGATATTGGACTAGACGATGTACTTGGTTTCATTTCTAGTGTATTGTTATTATGGAAACTAGGTGAGTTAGGCATGGTTGAGTCAGGTTGTCTAGGCATGGTGGATTTAGGTTGTCTAGGCATGGTGGAGTCAGGTTGTCTAGGCATGGTGGAGTCTAGGTTGTCTAGGCATGGTGGAGTTATGTTATCTAGGAATGGTGGAGTCATGTTGTCTAGGCATGGTGGAGTCTAGTGTGTTTAGGCATGGTGGAGTTAAAAAGTTCCTAGGTACTCTTGTTATGAAAATATGATTTTGTTTATATGAATTGGTTTAATTTAGAAGGTATTGATATCATGGAAATGTTAGGCATTTTAGGCATGAGGGAATGTAAATGTTATGGATTCTAGATGTTAGTCATGATGTGATTGAGAGGTGAGGGTGATTTTAATTTCCAAATTATTGATTCAATGGAAATAAAATGAATGATGTGTATGGTTTGTGAAATCATGAATTTTTGGGAAAGAGTGGCGAGCTAATCTAAAAGGACCCATGCCAAAAGAGTGTTGTCTATATAGCCCTTGCAAAAAGAGACCTCATGCCGATGTATTTCTCCCTTAAACTAGGGAAGTATGAGATGGAGTTAGTGAAATGAATAGGTGAATTGGGTAATTAGGAGGGTAAGGTAGGAAAATGATGAAATGCCGAATAAGTAATAGGTAAGGTGAATGAGGCCTAGTTTAGGTATAGAAAAATGTCTGCATATATAGTTTTGATGTCAATAGGCTTGTCCTATCAAAAATATCAACCGATGAAAATATTAGAAGGCAAGAGGGATAATTTTCCCAAAAGTGGCAAGAACCCTAAGTGTTAACTCATAGAATTATTTAAACATAAGACCATAGATGCATTGCAAGTGCGAAAGGTCTATAGGTGAAATAAGTGACGTGATCACAAAATGTAAAATACATGCTACGTCCCTTGAGTGGTTTGAGGAGATTAGAAAAAGGTAAGTAAGGTGGAGAGGCTTGTTTAGCAGTAACCCTGTTGTGGGACAATATGCCCCCTCTGCAAGATACCCAAAACCAAGCTAGGCCAATCCATGACAAAAATATTTATTTTCTTAAATTTTCTTTTTATTTTTGACCGTATAGATTGATCAATGCGGGAAGTCTATAATGCAATATTTTAAGTTTCTCTTTTGGTCTTCGTGAAGCTGATCGATGCGGGTAGCTTCAAGGATAATTTATTTAGGCCAGATTTTTATAGTTTTCCTTCGAGGAGAAGTCTATTTATAGCAGTGAGAAAGGAACATAGGCATCGATTTGTTTAGGAATTCATCTATTTGCATGAAGTTTGACTCAAGGAATTATATGTTTGCCATCCCATATTTGTTTTTTGTCTATTTCTTTTTCACTTTTTCTTCTCTTCTTCTTTTTGGAATCGAAGTCATGGACAAGTCTAGAAAGGAGTGTAGGCCTCTTTTATGAGGAAAAAACCACAGTATGAACAAGTTAGCTATGAAAGGAGGATTTTAAGTGATGTACGACCATGGGATTCCATCCGAAAATGGGACAAAAAGTTTCAATGAGAATTACACCATGAGTAGATCCATGGTACTCATATTTAAGACAAGGTCAAAATGGTGACAGATAATCACACAATTCTAGTTTAATTGTTGGTGCTTAAATAAGGTAGATGGAGGAAAAATGTTTTCTCAAGGGAAGATCATATAAGCGACATAAAGTGATGTAGTAATCTATTCAATAGTAGAACGGTTGAAGATGTAGGGCATTGGTTTGTGGGTAGTAAGGTGAAGAAAAAATGAGTTGAATGATAAAGGTATCACATAATTTTTGCGGGGTTTTTTTTTAAATTCCATTTTTAGTGATGAGGTGATGAGGAACACCAAAGTGACAAATGATGTAATGGTTGATGAACTCAAAAAATTTCTTAGCTTTTGTAGAAATGAGAGGAGATCCTTCCACCCATTTAGTATAGTATTCAATTATGGTGATGATCCATTGTTGACATTGAGAGGAATGAGGGTTAATCTCACCTACAAGATCAAAACCCCATTGAGAGAAAGGCCAAAGGTCTCTAACAACTTGTAAGGAATGGATAGGGATATGATGAAGGTTATCATATTACTAAAATTTTGCACAACGTTTGACATGGTCACAACATTCCTTATTTAGGGTGGGCTAATAGTAGCCAAGGTGAAGAATGTGTTTAGTGATTTGGAGGCCAATAAAATGACCTCCACAAATTCCATCATGGATTTCCTTCACGATGTATGGGATTTCATAACTAGTGAGGCATCCAAGTAGGATATCACCAAAGCCACATTTATAAAGGATACCTCCCATGATGATGTAACGAGATCCTTTTTGAAGAAAATATCATCGACCATTTTGAGTGAGGTCTTAAGGTATGATTGAAAGTGGAGGTAATCAGTTTATTTCTTATACCAAATGTCACGTGAGTTGGTTTCGATACATCCCACAACAGCTTACTCCATAGGTAACATAAGAAGGGTGTTACAATCACTGTACTATGAAAAATATTTGTGAATCTCTGGGAGAAGAAGGTATTTGTGAGGAAAGGCATGCCATGGTATCTAAAAATTTGTTAGTAGAGTGAGGTGTAGTTTGAAGGTCGTAGTGATCAAAAATGGTCAAAAGCGAGTTGACATGATGCTTGTACTTTTGTAGAAACTCATTATGTCATTGATAGACACCATTGAATTGGTTCACTAGTAGTTGTGAGTCACCAAAGATGTTAATGGATGTAACATATAAGGAAATGGTATTTTGGAGTCCTAATACGAGTGCCTCATATTAGGCCATGTTGTTGGTACAGTCTAAGTCAATTTTGAATAACAAAGGAAAGGGTTCACCATCAAGAGAAATGAGAATGACTCCGCGCCACCCCACGTTAACATTTGGAACCGTCAAAGAATAAGGTCATTTGGTAAATAATAGTTGTCGAGGTTGATCATCAAGGGAGAGGGTAGAAATAAATTCATCTGGGAAATCGAAGTTGGAAGATTGATGTCCAGGAGCGGCAAGTCTATGATTTGGTTAGCAATAAATTTTCCTTTGATAAAAGTTTGAGAAATAAATTCAAGGTCTAAGTCGACAAGAAGCATGAGCCATTGAGAGGTGCATTGGTGTTGAAAATTATTAGTGTATATGTAATGCAAAGGGTTGGTATTAGTGACGACAAAGGTTTTGTGATTTCCTAGGTAGTGGTGAAGTTTGGTGGACACAAAGACTAAAGCAAGATGATTTTTCCGTGTGCTTGTATCTAGTCTCATTGTCTAAAAATGTGTATCCTATGTAGTAAACCACTTGTTCCTTATGTTTCTCATTGCGATGAGTGAGCATGGAACCCAAGGAATGGTTAGTGGTAGAGATGTAGAGGTGGAAAGGTTTGTCATCTTGAGGTGGAATGAGCATAGGTGGTTGTAGAATATATTATTTCAATGCTTCAAAAGCTTTGTGACACTCTTCATTCCAATGGAAGGATATATCATTTTTAAGAAGATGATGAAAGGGATGACACCGATCCGACAATTGGGAAATAAAAATCGAATAGATTGCAATTTTCCTTGCAAACTGGAGAAGATTATTAGGTGGAAACATTTTGAGTATGGCCTTGATTTTATAAGGATAGAATTCAATGCCACACATAGAAAGAATGAAACCAAGGAGATTTCTAAAGAGAATCGTGAAGATTCAATTCTTTTGTTGAAGGTGAACACAATATTTAATGAGACAACAAAGATAATTTTAAGAATATGAAGATGTTCAAAGACAAATTTTTGATTTACCCAAAATGTCGTCAACATAATCTTCCAAGTATGCTATGTATAATATCAAGGAATATATAGGTCATTATGTGCTTGATAAGTGACACCAAAAATTTTCAAACCAAAGTGCATGGCCCAAGAATAGAAGGTTCCTCAAGGGGTGATGAAGGTGATTTTATCTTGATCTTCCATTCAAGTAATATATAGTTATAACTTGAGAACCAATCCATGAGAGATAGCATCTCATGACCTGTTGTTAGATCAACAAGTTAGTCAATGCTTGGTAAAGGAAAATCATCTTTGAGGAAAGCTAGGTTAAGGGCATGGAAATATGTGCATATGAAGTGTCCCCATGTCACTTTGGTGACATAAACAATGTTATAAATCCATTAGGGATAATCAATGGGTAGAATAAAAGAAACAGAAAGGAGGCGCATGATTTCTTCTTTTAAAATAAGGGCAATACATGGGTGCATTTTTTTGCAGCTTCTGTTTCATGGGTTTAGCATTAGGAAGGGTGAAAATATTATGGACCACAATATTTGGGTCAATATCGAGGCATATTGGTGTATGAACAAACAAAAATGTTGTTATGGCTATGGAAGAAAGAAATGTAAGCTTCTTGCTCTGCGGATCTAACGATTGGCCAATATTGAGAATACGGGGGTCATCCTAAGTGTTAATGTTGATCATTATGGTCGATTCATTCAACATGGTTTATATCTCGAGATGGTAATGACCAGATGAATGTAGGAATTATCTACACCGAGATAGGTAAGCAAATAATCATCATCGACATTGAACAACATTGATAAAAAGAGTTTCATCTTCTAACATGTCGGGATAAAAGAGCAAAATAGAAGAAGGAGCATCGCCATCACAATGATAGGTCGAGAGTCCTAGGGAAATGGTGTTTATGTAAAAAAAAAGCTATGAGGAATGATTTATAGATCTATAGAATCCATAGGGCAAGGTGGGGTGACATGCAAAAATGGTGTATAAGATGATATACTAGGTGAGGAAGGTAGTGAAAGTTGTGTTTCTTCTACTAGGCGAATGCATGCTTTCTTTGGACTAGGTTGTGTAGTGCATTCGATACCACTATGATCTTTATGTTTAGGGGTTTTGTAGGGTAGAATAGTGTGAGGACATTGTTCATAAAGACAAAATTCAAATCCCTTCCAAGTACAATGATGGAGAAAGGTATGGGTGAAGTGGTAGTTAGTGAAATTCCGAAATCATATGAAAATGTGTGTGTTGTTGTTGGTGGTTTGGGTGAGTAAGAAGTGATATCTAATCCCCCATATGTCAAATTAGTGTGTATATGAGGAGGACCATACGAAATTAATTCTCCTATATTTTTTCATAATATAGATGTTGGTGTATCCTACCACACTCTTGAGGAGTAAGGAAAGTATTGATGTTATAGAGGCGATATTCCCCAAGGAAAGACATTGAAAAAAATCTACCCGGGGATAAGAAGTTGGGACTTGGGAAGTTGAGATAGATGAACTACTCGAAGCTTGCAACATCAGCATAGGAATGGATGGGAGAATCATGGTATATGATGTGGCATAACTAGTAGGTGTGGTAATGAAATAAGGTGAGTTTTTCATTGAAGAAGGAACGACATCGAAAGAAGTGGTAGTAGTGGAAGATGTCCCGACTGAAATCAAGACATCATTTGGGTGGTATAACATGTTACAGGTATTGAAAGGGGAAGGCTCTTTAGGAATGCTATATGAGTGTCCTTCATACTCAAATTTAATGCAGCGATGAAGTGTTGAAGGTACAAAACACATGGCGTGAATCCAAGGTTGGTTAAGTAACATGTTATATTAGAATTCCCCCTCAAGAACATAGAAGACTTCGGGAAGAATGCAAGGACCCATGCGGATATGAAGGATGACCATGCCGAGAGTGGATGTGATGGCATCATTAAATGAGTGCAACATAATTGGGTTATTATGCATGTAATTAATAGGTATGCAAATTTTCTCGTATATATGTGAGGAAATGATATTGATCCTTGCGCCCCATAAATCATAACTTTTCAAACACAAGTATCATCAATGTGATCATAGATGAAGAGAGCTAGATTGGGATCATCTGAATGGAAAGGAGAAATTTCCAAGTCGAGAGAAAGTGACGATGGAAACTTGATAGGTGGTAGTGCAGAGAGAAGTTTTAAGTGAATCGGTAAGTGCAGGCTACATGGTGAGGGGTGAATATGGCATTGAAAGGTTAATGGTCATTGGGTAGTACCTTAATGGTTTGCAGGATCTCAAGGAGAGCATGGTGGTGAGATTCAGAGGTTTGGATGAGATCATATAAAGACATATTTAGAGGTGAATGTGCTAATTGTTTAGTCATTGTACGATGTGAAATTCCATCTAAAATGGGGTATGTGGGTCCATGGATGGTGATTTTAGGTGTAGGTATAGGTGGAATGTTGGGTATTGGGGCTATGGATGAGCTACTCATATTCTCTTTCTTTTTGTTTTTCAGTACGTGAGTAAAAAATTGAATCATATTAATTTGAGGAAGAATAGGGGATGGAGAAGGTGTGTTGTGAAAAGTGTAATGACATGATGGGAAAAATAATAATGAAGTAACAATATCTTGTGAAATAATTTGGGCACACAGGCATTTCAGAGGGGTTTGGGTTAGTTCACTAATGCGGACCACGTTGACCTCAAATGCTGGAGGAGGGTAAAAGGACTGTGGAGGTGGAGATAGAGATTACTTAATAGGTGTGGAGTGAGGTTGTGTGGTAATATGTGAAGTTGGAATGGGGTCCTCATCTAAAATATCTTCATTATCAAATTTTTCTTCAAGAGGACACAGTGAAGAAGAACAGTCTTAAGATCCTTCCAATTTTCTCCATCATGCCCCAACACACGATGGTAGGTGCAAATTTTAAAATCATCAAACCCTCTTGGTTTACATTTGAGTGGGTCATAAGGTCTAAGTGGTGGCAGAGTGATGACAAAGGTTTCCAAAAGGTTAGCCCAAATGTTGGTGTAAGACCCTATCAATGGATCACAATGCAAAACGAGAGTAGTTTTGGATGGTGACATGGGTGTGTGAGTAAAGGTATAGTTAATGATCTGGTTATGGGAGGAAGTGTAGGATTTACTACCCTTTTTACAGGTAGAGGATTATTAGGCTTGGTTTGTTCCTTCTTGGGTAAAGGTGTAGAAGAAGTGTGTGATGAAGAAGGGAAGTCAAATGGAAAAAGGGGATTGGCTAGCCAAGGTGATAATGGAGGTGTGGTAAAGATGGTAGTGACAGGAAATGTGGAAGGGATTGGCATGGGTAATAATGAGGATATCGGTAAAGGTGTAGGTACAAGAGGTAACAAATTCCTAGGTAACAATGAAGGCATAAGTAGTGTAGGAAGTTTAGGAGAGACAGGTGATCATGATGAGGAGGTGGGCTGATGTGTTTTGGTTTACCTTGGGTAAGAGGTTTCTTGAACAACGTTGATGGATGAGGGCCTAGGATAGATGGAATTGGTCAAGGAGACAATGGGGTATTGGGTGAAGCTGGTGTACGCACCTAAAATGTTGGGTTTTTCTTAGGTGAGGGAAAAATCCTTACATTGTTTGCAAGGGTGAGAGGCTAGATCTAGTTTGATAGGAGGATGAACTAAGCTTGATGTCGGCGTGGACTGATAAAGGGGTGATGGGTTTAGATAGAGATGAAGGTATAAATGTCGCTAGGGTTTTTGTCATAAGCAATGGATTGGTTAATGATAAGGATTTAGATGGGGTTAAGGGTGATGAATGAGAGGTGATTAAAATTGGCATATGCGCAGGATAGTTTTTATTGTCTTAGACACCTTTGGATAAATTGTGGAAGCATAAGTAGACAATATTTTCCTCTCGAGTGGGGAAAGGAAGATGAAGGCACCCCAAAAGGACAAAATTATCAATATAATCTAAATGACTAATAGCCAACCGTGAGAAATTATTTGGCTCATATAGTGATGAACATGTCGTGACACCCATCCAAAATTCTCCGAGTTAAGAGATACAGAAAAATTAATTTCCTCCTCCTCAATAGGTAAAAGTGATGTGAGTAGATCAATAGGATCTTGGAAGGTCTTGGGAGAAGTGTTAGTTATAGGTAGGAAAGGTATGAATGGTTCCCTTTATGGGTGAAGGAGATGAAAAATAGGTTCCATAGGTTCTTTTTAGGTAAAAGAGTTGAATGGGTTAAGCTCCCTTTGATTTGAGAAGAAGGAAAAATGGACTCCTATTTGGGTAAGGCACTAGGTGAAACAACTTCATTGGTAGGTGAACGCGGTAATGTGATTGGTTCCTCCAAGGGTAGAGGAGTATACATGGTGGGTTACGTGATAAGAAGAGGCATGGACATATTGGGTTCCTCTATAAAAAAAGAGCTAGGTGTAAGGGGATCCTCCATGGGTAGAGGAGTAAATGGAATAGACTCCTTTGTGGGTAAAGGAGTTTGTGTCGATATCTATTCAACGAGAGGGGATGATGGGAAATTGAGGGACCATATAAAAAATGGCATGAACCTCATGCACTTACATGTCAGAGGATTCACCAGTTGGTTTTGATGTGTGATTGTGGTTGGAGAATGGCTTCATTAAAATGTGTAGGTTTTGGTTACCTAGTGTGTTAGGATTATCTAAAACAAGCTCACCATTATCTAACATCTCCTGGATGATGTTTTTAAATGTTATACAATTTCTGTCATTGTGACCTCTTACACAGTGGTAATTTTAGTAATCATATTCCTTGTACCATGTAGGAAAAGGGTGAGATGGATCAAAACTAGTATGTGGTTTAATTGGTGGAAATTCAATGGCCCCAACTTTGAGAAAATTTTCCAATATGGAGGAGTAAGAATCTCCTATGGGAGTATATTTTAGTTGTTCTGCTTCAATTGGAAATTTTTCATTGGAGAAAGATTAGAAGATAATTTTGGTTGATTCAAAGGATGAGATGGGTCGGCCTTCAAGACCACCGCATTTACGGATCCCTTAACCTTGGAATGGTTTGCATTTTATAATAATAAGAGGACTTGTTTGATTTGAAGGGAGTGCTCTTGTTACGTAACTGAATTTTATTTTCTTCGATAGTGTGAATTTCAATTTTTCATACCATTGTGAATGCCTCATCAAATGTATGAAAATTTTAGACTTAGATAGTTGACAAGATGTGTCTAGCACAAGCTCGGGTAAACAACTCTATCAACTCGGTTTGGGGCATCGTGAATGTGAGTTGATTGATCAAGTTGTGCCATCGAGAGAAAAAGTCGTGATATATTTGTACTCATATTGTCATGTTGAGTACAAGTTGTTCATTATGACCTTCTTGGAAATGTTGCTAGAAAAATGATCTAGAAAATCCTGAGCTACCCGATTAAATGAAAATATTGATTGATTAGGTAGCACACTATACCAATCTAAAGCATGTCCCGCCAGAGACATTGGGAATGTTCGTAAAAAGAAAAGCATCATCATGAGCGATGCGATAACACATGTGTTTACAATACTATAAATGTTGTTGTTGGTATCCTTTACTATTAAATTGGTTAAATTTTGGCATTTCCTAATGCATAGGGTATGAATGAATTAGCACGAGAAAAGTGAATAGGCTTGTTACAAATTTCAAGTTAAGTCGAGAGAGTTATGCGAAGCCAAAGAACGAGGCTTCGGTGTCTACATTTTTCCATCATTATTTTAATGAGATAATTTATATGTTGTGATGACGAAGCATGCCATATGGTTTAATGAGGAGGTAAGATGGACATGACACGGACGGTACCCTAGTATGTGATGGTGTTGAGTATGAAAAATGGCACGAAGGAATGTAGGTTGGGGTAGATGTCACCGGTAAATACCCGAGGATAAGTGATAGTTGAAATAGGTGGTTGTTGATGATAGGTGTAGGTATGTGGGGTGGATATAAAAACTCTCATGGGGATTGGTGAGAGAGACTACAAAATATAAAAAACAAGATTCTGGAAGGGGTAATGAGCTACCGACACCAGAGAGGCGGATGAGATGCAAAGGATATCCGAGAAGTGGATAGTGGTATGGTAGATGTTGTAGGAGCAATGGATATCAAGGGCATGGTAGTTGTCGTAGGTGTGAGAAATACCGATAACGTAGGGTCTAACTACAAAACCAAAGGTGATGAGGGAAAAATTGGTAAGGATGTACTAGTGGAGGCGGATGCGAGAAGTGGATGCTAGAATAGGGGGATAAATACATGAATTTCATAGATAAGATTCCTTGAGGAGTCTCGAATGGATGAGTGGGTTAGATAATCTTGTAAGGTGGTGGGGTTTTGATCAAGGATTCTCACAAACTCCTCATCACCGGTGTGTATGGTAATAGCCTGGTTAGGGTCCATAGGCAATAAAATATAAGGTGGAAATGGACTAGGTGGAAGAGGTCAATGGTTAGCGTAAAAAAGAGGCGTTGGGCTGCCTACGAGTCAAAACCATGTGACTAATGGTAAAACTTGTAATTTGAGATATGTTGTCAATACTGAAAAACACATAAATGCGGACCAGAATGGATCTGAAGTTTGGAAATTGGTCATTGTTTTAATTATAAATCAAACACAAAAACCGACATCGGTTTTATTACCGATGCTGTGAACAAGTAACGAAGTTGGTTATTGTGCAAAAGGAGAAATTCAAAGATCTAACAATGAAAGATGATATTGAAGAGACTCAAAATGTGATGAAGTGGCGAAACAAGACAACAAAAAATAACTTAATGGTGGTGAATACTATTTTAGTAGAAATAACCAAAAAAACATAAAATTGATGTCGGTCGGTTAATCGATGTCAAGAGATGATATAATCGATGCCGATTGCTAGACCGATATCGATTACTATGAAATATAGGAAGAGAAGAAAAAATGAATTTTTGGTGATTTAGATCAAATAAAAGGGCCAACCTAGAGACTGAGTATGGTTGTGAGGAGTCCTAATATGCCTAGAATAAACCGGAATACACTAGTCGTGATGATGGGGTAAAAGGATGAGAAATAATGAAGAAACACAACTCACACCTCAAAACACAATCAGACAAAAAGCTAACAAACACGAAATCCTAAGCTATAGATTTTATGTTGTGGCTTATGCCATTTAGGACTGACTCTAATAAGAATAGAATTTTTGGTTAACAAAGGTTCCTACAAATGGAAACTATGGCTTGTTTCGGTAAGGTTTGGCATGGGGATCTTTCTCCGATATGATGACTAGCCATAAATCCAAATTGAATCCCACTATCAATCCTCCGATCGTTGATAGATTCTTTCAGGAAATATGTTATTTAAGAAATGTGTAATTTGTTTTTAGTGATTTTGTATAAAGTGTATGCAAAATGTGAACTACGGTTCCATTTGTTAACCATTAGTTGGGCATGAATTCCAACTTATAGGTTGCCCACAATTTAAATGAGCTAGAATGCAACATACAAAAATGAGATGCAAAGATTTTAAAACCCAAATCCACTAATTATATTTGATGAGAACACATTATGAAGAGGTTAAGGGCGTGAATTTTACTAAATGTAATGCAAGAAAGAAAGAAGAGTTATTTTGAATCCCAAAAGACAAATGCCATTGAGACAATTAGAAGAAAAGAATGTTTCCAAGGGAGAAGATTTTAATGTGAACTTTCCTTCAAAAATAAACAAACACACAATAATTCCCTAAGAATGAACAATGCAAATAACCCCAAATGGGTCCCACCGGTATGCTAAGATGTTTCACCTAAATTCTGTGATGGAGATGAGACAAATAAGAGGTTATGGCATATGAGGAATACCTATTTTAGTCAAAGAAGGTTGTCGGTTTAATGCAAACATTATTGAAATTTGATCCAAGCTGATCGTAGAGATCTTCCCTTTATCTAGGAGGAATGACGTATAAGAAAAAAATAAGACCAAAAATATCATTAATAATATAGGTTAGTGGAATACCTAGCAAAATTCTAGATCCAAGAAGCAAGGTGATTCATAGGAGGCTATCTATCCACTTTCAAAGACAATTTAATGCAACAAATACCATGAAATAATGAAATCCTACTGTAGTTATACGATTTGGTTATCTCATGTAAATAAAATAAGTAAATCTAATCTAACAGGAAAAGTTATGATTAGATCTGATGATTTGGTGGGTTTTCCTAGGTTTTATAAGTTTATCGGAGGTCCGATAAGGGGTCTGGAATTGATCAGGTGAGGTCTGGGTCGATTTTGATTGAATTAGAGGCTTGTTAGTAAAAGGATGTTAAATGACACAAATACGCGTCGGCATGTCAACCGATGTCGATTAGGTAGATAATTGACAATGATCGTGTAACCAATGTCGGTAGGGAAAATTGGTAAGAAAATGTTAAAATAGGTTTTAAAACCTCTATGTGATTGCACGAGAGAGTGAGGGTGGTGCATTTAGGGTCATAAAAATACTTATAAGACTCAAGAATGCTGAGAGGGTGGTTAGAGAGAGTGTGAAGGTTTGGTGTGGTTGAATAATGGGTTGATGGAAAGAAGGAGATAAACAAATACAAAAAAATGAAATATAATAAAAGGAGTAAAGGACTGATACTCTGAGAAAGCACAATATGACAAAAATAAAAAATACTTACTTGCACATACAAATCTTGTGAATGAAGGAGGATGGTAGTTGGTCTAAGAAGAGATCCAGACTTTAGTGTCTCAACAGTGCTCCCAGTGTGTTCCCATGAGTATTCCAATGCTCTGGAAGGAGAATTGAATGATTGTTTGGACATGTGGTTGAGTGATTTGTGTCGTCTGCAGCTCTAAGAAGGTTTTTGGATTTGCGCTTGAATGAAATAAAACTCATTTGAATAAATCAATCACCCACCAACCCTGGGTGCAGAGTTGGAAAAACATATTTAACCTAACTGATGGTGGTTAGGCGACAAACATTGGTCGAGGAATAACTGAAGTCGGTTAAGGTGGGTAATTCAGCGTTTGCCAAAAATAGCCTGATGTTTTCCATTTTTGGCATGATTGATATTCTTAATCCGGGTCTCAAGTGATAGTTTCCACCCAGATAAATATGAGTCCTTATTGGAGAAGTAGTAGGAGTTAATGTTAGGTCTAGACTAAGTCTTAGTTGGTTAGAATTGGTATAGAGTTAGTCCTAGTTAATTAATAGACTCGTGAATGGGTCTTTGAGTGAGATGGATAGGTTATTTTGATGTAGGTGAGGTGGAGGCGTGAGGTAATTAATTAATTTAATTAATTTAATTAAACTAATTAACATGTGTGCACTAGGGACATGAGTGGGTATAGTATGAATTTATTTACTTGACAGGGGTTAAGGGAATTTGTCCCGATTTTTGGTGTCTAAAAATTCCTTTTCTTGTATTTTGTAATTAACCCTCAAAAGGATGACTACCAAAACGATAAGATGCTTAAATGACTATAAAGAACCCAAAAAGTGTGAGTAAAGTACAAAGAGGCCAAGGGTTCCCAGTTGGATGAGGGAACCTATCTTTGGTGTCTGGGCTAGGCGCCGGTGTCTAGGGTGACAAATGCCAAAGAGTAAAAAAGAAATAATGAGTAAGGGTGTAAGACTCGAGAGAACCAATAGAAAGCAAGGAAAAGTGGCCAAAGACATCGGTTAATTAGTATTTTTCTTACTCTATAATCATATGAATAGTAGTATATGATCAAGACTAGATAATTACGAAGTGTGTGGTTTTGTGTCTACATTTGCCCCCACTTTATGTTGGTGAGCGGAAAGTTCGGTAACATAAATTAGATAGAGATGCATACTTGATAACCATGTATATTAATGATGTACACGTGTTGAGGGAGTAGAAAAAAGCATAGAGTGATAGAAAAATGTGATGCGTTGATGCTAAGGAGGAAAAGTGTAAAAAGTGATGAAAATGAACCTATGGATGAAACACATGTGTAAGTGTTGTGATGTGCCTATTATTTATGTCGATGTGTGTGATGTTGACTACCGCTTTCCATATGGACAGAATGCAAAAGAGAAGACGACAAGTAGTCAAGTATGCACGTATATGATCAAAATAATGTAAAAAGTGTGTAAGGAAAGTATGCAATTTTTTTGAAAAGTGTGAAATAGGAACATGTTCACCTGATACATGATAAGAAAATGGTGTAGAAAGGATCCTAAAGTTGATGTCATCATGCAATTTTTTTGGGTGATCTCATGCTAGTGTAATGGAAGAATCATAGGGATAAATATCTCAGTGTTGTTCACTAACCTTTAACTACTTCCCGTTGTGTAAAAAACCACTGCATATGGTGTGTATGTGTTAAGGAATCACTAACATGTATAATATGTTGTGTAAATTCCTAGGACTAAAGGAATCTTTTCCCTGTCAAAATCCTCTGTGACATGTCGAAGAAATGTGTAATTTTACCCTAGTTACTAGCACTCTAGGAAAGATCGTTGTATTGCCCCTTGTTTGAGACATCTAGGAAAGGTTGTTGTACTTGAAGAGAAACATTCATATTTTTACAAGACAATAATAATTCTCCTTCTCATTGGAATAATCACATAACATAAACAAGCCCATATATGTAGGATTTTACATCCCTAAATATAAGAAACTTCCTCAACTAAATATCTCACCAATTTCCTATATTTTTGAGTTGTTATAACTCACTCACCAATATACCTACATGATTATAAATCACTTACAAACAAATATGAATCCATAAGAGAGCACTTAACACATTATTTCCTAACATTCCCCCTTAGTGCGAACATGGGGAAAACCTAGCTTTATACTTGCACCTACTCTTGATCTGGTTATTTTCACAGGGATGATCACAAACCTCAAGGATGATTTTGCAAACAGTTGACCAAAAAATGAGAATGGTGGTTTTGCATTTGGAGTACCACAAACCATAAGGTGATGGTTTTGTGAATGGTTTACCAACAACCAAGAATGAAGGTTTTGCAATTGGTTTAACACAAACCACAAATGAAGGTTTTCAAGTGATTTAACTACAACCACATTATGATGTCCCAAGTACTATTATCAGCCCTCATCACATTTCACCATAGGGAAAAACATAGGAAAAGCTCATTGAATTCTACTACTCATACATATAAACTAAAAATTGGAAACAGAACATTGGATCATGTTCCCCCCCTCAATGTGAAATTTCTACTTATTCAATCAGAATACTACAAGATTGGAACATACCACACACAACTGAAAATAAAATACCAAAAGTAAACGCACAACACAAAATGTGCCACCAAAGCTGATATACGGACCCATTGTAGGTGATCGACAAGAGGTCGTTGATTGACCTTCAACCTCTATTTTCCTCCATCATCCACTATCATGCTGCTAGTTTAGTTGGATGTGATTGTGGGATCAATGGTTACTTAGGATGTCGAGTAACATCGAAAATGCATCCATAAGGATTTTTATTTTATTTTTACAATATTTGACTTTTTGACAATGGAACAAAAAAATAAAACTTGACAATAACTAATGACTCATTTTAATATAAATTGACTTAACAAGATTAAAAAATAATTTGACAATTTTTACAAATAAACTAGACTAACGGACATAAAAATGACTCCCCATTTTTTTAATGATATAATGTGATGATGACAAAGAATCTTTTGATATAAATAGAAAAATTCATGACTCAAAGAACAACACAATTAACAAAGGGTTTATAAAAACACATATACCAAATGACTCTATTAAAACTTTTAATACACGGTATAATCCTACAAAATATTAAAATATTTAATGAAGACCTATAAAATACTTATAAAAATATTTTGACCTTCATGAATATGAGCCTATGTGTAGGTTTCTTGACTCACGTGTCTAGGAGATAGAGAGATTTCACCTAGCAGGTATGTGAGCTCTAGACACAAATACACTAAAAATTATTTTAAAAGTAATAATAATTAACATAACCCAACATTTTCAAAGAACAAGAGAATAGATACATTACAGGCTGTATCATGGGAATAATAGTTTCGTTGAATCCAAGCATAAAATCATAGTTGTATTTTAAATGGTGATTGGTTGACTACACACATAGATGGAGGAATACCTTATCATGACATTCGGAGAATTGAATCAGCTCAATCCATTGAGCAGAGTCTCCCAATGATACAAATGAATAAATAGAAAAGAGAGGATAAGTTGTTAGTGAGGCTGCAAATGGTGAACAAGAGTGCTAGTTAGAAATGAGAGAAACAATTAATCCTTCCAATGAACTACGCAAATTCTCTTTATTTAATTAAAACAAAAAATTTACCGCATGTCTCTGCAAGTTTTTATGCTATACACCTTCCTCCAAATATGTTAGTGGAAAAAATGCAAATTGAAGACCAATAAGTTATATAAAATATGTCACCCTTCTTTTAGTTGTGTTGTTACTGACATGCCTATATTGATAATTGATTTGAGCTATGTTCTAGAGGAAATATACTTGTAAAATGAGTTGTATCGATCATAGTTTAAAAATTCAATGCCTCAAGACAAAATTAAAATATGACCTCTTTTGAAATTGAATCTTATCCAACGTCACATTTCTCTTCCTAGATCAATACATGATAGACTCTCATAATTCATAGGCATAAGAACAATATTTCTCGATACCAAATGAAGAGCAACATTCATATTTTTGTAGGACAATAATCATTCTCCTTCTCATTTGAATAATCACATAACATAAAAAAGATCATATATGTATGCTTTTACATCCCTAAAATATAGGAAACTTCCTCAACTAAATAGTATAAAGGACCCAATTTTGATTATGAGCCCTATCCAAAAATGAAAACTCGTGTTATACTTTGGTATCGTGTTGTGTGGAACTTTATATAGGGTGACTATTTCACCTATGTGATGTCCCCTCATTTGGGGTGCATGTGACATCACTAGAGGATAATGTGGCCCAAAAGAGGACCAACCATTGTGTTGTAACTCTACCTTACAAGGAAAAGGTAATTTTCTTAGTAGAAACTAAGGCACATGTAAACAAGTGGCTAGGAAAACAAATGTTAGTAAAATCAAAGAAAAAAACTCATGTATAAGATAAAATGTAAGCTATGAAGACAATGTGCAAACACACAATAAGACAATGTATATCACACAAAGAAGTTTGTAAACACGAGACATCACTCACAATGTCCCAAGATAATCAAGGCCATCATGTTCGTAAATAGATAAGTGTGCACACAAGACAAAGGGAAAAGCCCGCAAACAAGAGCATACAAATGGAAGACAAGGTAATAGACAATCATGAAAGAAAATAATCTTGCATAACAATTGTTACACATGAAGCACTGTTAGCACATTAGAAATATAAACATTATGTTACAACATGTATAATATGAGAAATTATTGTGCTATGAAACAAATGAAATAATAGCACCTGTAGTGTATGAAAGTGGATTCCCCTAAGAGCCTCTACGGGGTAATAGGTACTACACCAAGCATGCATGATACATGTAAAATATCTCAGAGAATTTGTGATCACAACTAGAAATTAAAGTGAACACGCACGGGTGTATGATAAATATAATGGCATACAAGATATATATCTAGCATGTGTAATAAGATGAGCATGTAACAAGTAAATATACACAAGAGTAAATGCAACCAAGATATGTAATATGTTGTGGATGGTACAAAATGGAATGCAATATGAATTATCGGAGAAATTTTCCCCTTGAGTGGATGTATATGTATGCAATGAGGTTCATTTATGCATTCCCCTCGGTAGTCAAGAATGAACCGTAAACGAGAGTGCATCATCAAAAAATGGTCTAAAATGTGTGCGTAAGAATGGTGTTAATTATCGTGTGATGTGTAGGATTGAATGTGACAAAGTAAAATTGATGAGGTGGTAGAATGTGTGATGATTTATCTGAAACCATATACCAAAAATGTATGGATGAGATGATAGAAAAATGTGATGATGTAACACAAAGCGTATATCATGAAATGTAGGGATGAAAATATAGAAAGTGTGATGATGTAGCATAAAGCGTATATCACAAAATGTATGTATGAGATGATAGAAAACATGATGATGTAGCACAAATTGTATATCATGAAAATGTATGGATGAGATGATAGAAAACATGATGATGTAGCACAAAGTGTATATCACGAAATGTGTAGATGAGATGCTAGGAAACACGGTGATGTAGCACAAAGCGTATATCACGAAATATGTAGAGGATAATAGAAACCCGATGATGTAACACAAAGCATATATCATGAAAATGTATAGATGAGATGATAGAAAATGTGATGATGTAGCACAAAGCGTATATCACAAAATGTATGAAGAAGGTGATGAGTAATAGTTTCACATAATGTGTTAGAAGGATTGAGTGATTGATTGAATGTGTAAGTGTGGTGAAGATATTTTTATTTTTAAACCCTCGGTAGTTGAGTATGGACTGAGGAACTAAAGTAAGAAGAATATGTCGTAGTGTGCTAATTGTATAGTGATGAATATGTATGATAAATAGAATGATGCATGATGTAGTATGTAAGATGTAGTGAGAAATGCGTAGTGTTTAATGTGTAGTGTATGAGAGTCATGTGTATAGGATGCCCTTAACTGTCAATTGTGAACCATATCACAAGAGTGCGTCATAGGGTATTGGTGATACAAGAGGGTGTGGTATGAATATGCTAGAAGCTAGATTTTGGAAGGTGTATATATGCTAGGGGATAATAAGCGTAATTCCCCCAAGTGTGTGTCAATGCACGAGCTATATGATAATAGTAAAGGATGAAGCTAGTCTACATGATGTCTTTGGTGGAGATGAAGGTGTGTCGGATGATCTAAGAGTGGTAGTATATGAGATATATGTTGTGTAGGTGAATGAATTATATATGCATGTGATGGATGAGACTATGGTGGGAACCTTGGCATAAAAAAATGTGTAGATGATAGAGACCTATGTAAAGAAGAACACACCAATGATAGACATCTAGGTGGAATAAAATGAGGTGGTGATTATATGGATGAAAATTGGCATGTGACGTTCAACCACACTCAGCTCCTCGAAGTCGTGTCGAGGTAGACGATGTGGAAATATGGATGGTTGGATAGTAGTAAAATGTGGTTATGGACGATAGTATGCATAAACGATATGAATAGGTTGTCAAGGAAATATAATGTATTCAACTCGTAAGAATGTGATTTGATTGTCAAGCGCAATGAAAGCCTCTCTAGCCTTGATGGGTTGGATGCATGGATTAGAAAGGATGGAAACACAAAGACTCCAGTCAATATCGAGCACTATGGATATCCTTTTTATTAGTTATAAAATTCATGGGAAACCAATGTGCGCCTCATAAATCTGTCCAGACAAGGTCATGGAACAAGCGAAAGAGGAATGACTTCATGAAATTAGATCCAACTCGACGAAGCATTCCAAATTGTGAGGTATTGTTTATCTCCCTCTTTTAGAGCATTCAATTGTGATATGATATCTTATGGTAATGGTGATGTATGGAAAACCAATATCTGTAGACTTGTGTCAATATCGGTGATTAACTCTATTGTGTTTGGTTATGGGACACTAGGATCGCTACCATATGTTCTTGGTTGCTGTGGTCCTTGTATGGTCATGTGAATGGTCAAATTATGTTGCTAGGGAAGTCTAGAACTCGTAGGCCTTATCGGCCGCAATATTTAGCATGTTGAGTTGTTGGATTTTCTCGACATATCGAGCCAATGTTCTAAGGACAAGAATATGGAGTCCCATATCTATTTCCATGAATAATTCGGGCTATTCAGGTTGTGGCACATGTGGATCACCTCCATAAGTTTGTTATTTTATGAGAATGTTAATGGTCATGAATTGAAAAAACCTAATCTAATTAAACAAGTATGACTAATCTATATGAATTGAAACTACTTCTATATTTTTGTATTTTCAAGAACTTTAGTGAAATAAACAAATAAAGACACTAATCTAACAAAATAAATATTGTTGTTCTTTTCGCTTGAAATGAAGAAATAACAATAAATAATCCGACTAATTAAATCCGAAAACAAATCAAACAATCGATATGGTTGTTTATATGTGTAGAGAGGAAATCTATTTTATTTTAAATGAAATCTTTTCTAACTATGAATGTAAATCTAACCTCAATTTTGTCTCAGAAGCAAAAGAAGAAATTAGAGCTTCTTCGAAGCTTTTCTTCTCTACAACTTCCTCGACAAAATAACAGAGGATTTTTATATATGGATTGATGCTTGTTTACTTCTAAAATCCATAGAAGCTTTACTCTAGATTTACTTCCTTGCAAACCTACATAGATAGGAAAGAGAAGAAATATTTCCTAAGAAATATTTGGGGTTTGAAACAAATAATCTACTGCATGACTTTGAATGATTTTAACTACGGAATTTATTCTCTACTCTATTTGATAATATGCATACAATTCAGAAATAACAAATTTAAATAAATTAAGGAAACAAATAACTCCAACCTGGAATACAGAACAATGGCAATCCGGTTGTGTGGTACTTGGTCCCCTCAACTTATCTTTTCATTCTCTCATGTCCATGTGAGTCCAAAGGTTGGGAATGTAGTGACAACAATAGAGGGAAAGCGTTAGAGAAATGGTAGCTTGAATTGGCAATCTGGGAACAATGCAAGTGGAAGAAAGATAACACAATGGAACTAAGATTGGATATGCAGTTTCTAGCAAGAAAGAGGTAGCTTAGCAATTGCAAGAATACTCAAAATGATCTCCGACCATTTTCTTGAAAAAAAGTGATCAATTTATAGAAGGTTGGATGGGAAATGGTTGAAGCCATCCGCATCAAAGGTGCCACATCAATATTGAAGAGGGAGTTTGAACTATTAATCACAATCAATCACAAATTAGAAGTGAAGAAGAGAATTCCACAAGGTAGTCATGATTGAAATCAACAAAAATGGGTAATAAACGTGTGTACAAAGTGAAGTCAATTGAAACAACACGCATATAAATTGAGGTTGGAACATTATGGAAAATGCACACAGACCACAACCCTACCTAGAGCGGTGATTACAAGATTTCCGCCATGCCTAGGTGGTGTTTACAAAACTATTTCCCATACAGGGCGGTGGTTTCAACACTAAAGGTCAAAATAGGGCTAAAAGGAAATGAGAATTTTTTAAAAAATGTGCAAAGGCTAAGTAAGGCATACTAAGCTAAAAAATAAGTCCATAAGTATATTTAGGAGCTTGAATACCTTCAGAAAAGATATGAATCATTATTAGAGACCTTTTGTAACCGTTTTTTGACAATGTGGCACGTGAAAATTTGGGTCCATACATATTGGCCCCTCGAGAAGCATTTTAGAAATGAAGAGGTAAAAATGTAGAGTCCGAGTATGGTGTTCCCAAAATGGGGAGCTAGATGCTATACTGACCCACCCATGTGCCGAAGTGTCATCGTCCAAGATCCTGCTACCTACAAGATGAAAGGAAAAATCAAGTACGTATAGATATAAATATAGAAAAAAAAACTCTAAATCAAAATGATAAGAGGACTTACCATTTATGTTGGGGTAAGAATATACTTGCATCAACGCTCAAGCCATGTGGTCACATACACTCAAAATGAAGTTACAATACAACATATATATGTGTGTGTATATATATATATATAAACAACCCATTTTTCAATTCATTTGCACATATCCTATTGGTGGTTTTAAGCTCTAGAACCACGGTGACCATTTCGAATAAGAGTATAACTTAAATGACTAGTACGATGTTGTGATCATGCCTCCATGAGCGATAGATCTAGTGGCGTGCTCAAAGGTTAGTATTTTATAGTTGTTTGTTTGAAACCTAAATACATAAAATATTGAAAATATTCACCTAGGGAGGAAATTTTTGAAACAAGTTACGCATGTGGGCCAGTCTTTTATTTTTTCAAAAACAAGTTATTTTGTCTTTTTTCAAGTTTTTCGGTAAAATAGGGTGGGTCATACATTCTGGATAGACCGTCACCATTCACGGGGTGGTGGTTATAGGAATGCCACCATGTCGGGGAGGTGGTTACAAGACCACCACCCTAGCAAGCAGACGGTGAAAAAAACCACAACTTTGCACAGGTGACAATCTTGCAATTTTTGAGACAACGAGCTAATTTGACCAAGTTAAACTATTTTTTTGGATTTTATGTTGTTTTGTAATGTTTTTAATGATCTTTCCTATAGGAATATGTCACCGAATCACTAATTTTTTTGTTTTGATGAATTCAAAAGGAGGAATACATCCATTAGAGATAAGAGAGAGAGAGTGTGTGATCTGTGCACGCCACTATCCTTGATCGATTGACTCAGTGAGATAGAATTGTTTCACCGAGCAAGGATATGGAGGATTACACAGTGCCACACATTGCACCAAGCTAGCCACATACTTGTGTGACCTCTTTTCTTATTGGGATGTGGACTAGAACACTTTTCAGATTTCAGTGTGTTAGGGGAGAGTGGACCATCACTCTCAAGGACGTATACAAGATACTTGAACTTCCATACATGGGAGACATCCGACTCTTGAGAATGCAATATCTACAACCAAATCTAGGAAATGGGCCTCTTATATGGGAGATGATGGGGTGCAATCGAGGCACTAAGGTGGATATGGAGATCCATTATATTGAATATTCTCCTATCCCTACTCTTCGTAAGTCCATCATGGGTATTTTAGCTTCGTGGTTGATAAGAGATAAGAGTGGGGACAAGCTACTATATTGCTTTGGGCCCTCATTATTATGCGATTAAGTAGCATGGGAATATTTTTTCCCGGGAGCAGATATCTCGAGACCACATACTATGATTTGTATAGGGTGGTGAGGTTACAAGGATTTTTTTGCATTTTCATGCTCACTACGAGTATTTTGACCACACCTAGCGTGTGATTCCATTGTACAAAAACTTTACTTATTATGATATATATATATATATATATATATATATATATATAAAAGGTACCTCTTTTTGGTTCGAATATCCTTTGCATTAGAGTTGAATTCATTTGTGGTTTGCTTCACATGTGTACTCTAGATGTTTAGAATTTTTGATTTTGTATGATTTTCAGAATGTATGCAATGGATGATGAATGCTAATAGAATGATTCTTTTTGTTATTTTTGTAATGCTGATATGTGATGATTATGTAGACACAATGTAATGCTGAACTTTAGCTTTTCAAGTAATTTTTAGTACTTCTTTTTGTTTTGGCAATGTGTGATGAATAATGATATGATAATAAAATGAATTCACTCCACTCCTAACCCCACGCAACCAATAAGATGTGAGGGATCAACACTAAGAGCTATGAGGGATGCAAATTGTATGGTTTTGATAGAGATGGAAATGGTGAGAGAAAGACAAGATTTTGACATAAACCCAATTAGGAACCTCCAACCCATCTTTGCATATAGTTTACCACACAACATATACTGTGATTTATTGCAAGCTTATCTAGACTTAGACCCATAAATGGCCTCTTGATTGACAAAATATGGTTTTAAGGTTTTTAAATCTCTTTTAGAACATGCACATATAATTCATTTTTCTTGGGATTTTGAGATTTTCAAAGAACTTTTATTGAATGAAATTGCTTTAACTTATTAACTTATTTGCAAAGACCCCCTACACCTTGCCCCATGCTACCAGTAGGAAGTATGGGCTCATCACCAAGGACAAGGCATAGGTGAGTAAGGGCACTTCTCTCCTTTCCCAACCTCACGCCACTTGTAAGAGGCACGGGCTCAACACCAAAGGTTGGTGGGGCAAAGAAGTGTGTAAATGAAAATTTTGATTGATTTTAATTTGATATATATATATATATATGTGAACTTTAAATTGTACTTTTGGGAAGGAAAAATTATCCCTAGCCTCAACCCCATCCAACCAGTAAGATGTGACAGCTCAACACCAAAGGTTGAGTAGGAAAACAAGCATCTCGGTGTGAAAATGTCTAGAATGTTTTTGTACCAAAGAGGTTTTTCTAGGGAAGATATGACATCATGACGATTCTAGAAATTACTATGGGAAATGACAACTATGTTAGAAGAAATCTATAGATAGAACCGAGTATGCAGGCCTTGGTAGGATTAGTGTCAAAATTTTATCTTGTCTTATTGAACCGATGAACCGATAAGAAATGTTGATATATGTTTTAAGAGATATGATTTGAATAATTGCCATTTTTTTGTAGAAGTTTTTTAGAGTTACTTGAAAATAAGATCCTTTCTTACAAATTTCATAGAATGAGCTGACAGATGATAAGGAAATGAGAATGCAATAGTGTACATATGGAAATGCTTGATGGATCATGCATAGTATCTCTTTAGGTGAAGAGAGTTGATGAAATCACCAAATTACTCACCTTATAGTGTACATAGGTGATATGCCCCATTTTTTGAGTCCTCTAAAAATCAATATGGGATCAACCACTTGGGCTTGAAATTCCTTCCCTCGCCAAAGATTTTTTGTCTATCTAGCTATCGAGTCTTAATACTAGATCTCCCTCACATATTTTGCGCTCGTAGAATTTCTTCTTATATTTCCAAGAAAATTTGATTAGTGTAAGCTCTATGTCATTTCTCATCATTAAGATGAGCTTCATTGAGGCTTTATAATTGGGAGGTTCGTGCCTCTCGATATCCTTCTTCTCTTGAAATTCCTTATAGTGAGATACAAAGACTAGGTAATTCAACTTCAAGTGGTAAAACTGTTTCAACCAAATACCAAAGAATAGGGGATTTCCCCTGTTGGCATTCTTACCGATGCATGATATGCCCACAAAGTTGGAAACACTTTTAAGTTCCAATCTCATTTATTATCCTTGATAGTTTTGAGGAGAATGCACCTTAGCATCCTATTTGTCACTTCAACTCCGTCCATTGGCCTAAGGGTAATAGAGAGAAGTTGTGTGGTGAATTATTTTGAACCTTTCACATAATTCACATACTTCCTCATTTTTAAAGGCATGCCATTATCAGAGATAATGAATTATGGGATACCATACCTACAATTCATCTGGTTTAAAATGAACTTTACTATTACTCATCCTGGTGCATTGGTGGTAAGAGGCATGGCCTCTACCCATTTTGTAAAGTATTTTGTGGCCGTGATTATGAAATTATGGCCATCTACGATGAGGGAGTGAATTTCCCTATCGATCTAGGCCAAACGTGGAAAAGGGCCATGATGTTGCAATTGGTTGTAGTTCCCGGGTGGGTATGTGGATCTCGTGAGAGAACTCTTGGAACTTGTGCACATAATCTACCATGTTATGTTCTAATGTCGGATAGAAATAGCCCATCCAATTTATTTTTCAAGTGATGGCATGGCCTCTGAAGTGACCTCAACATAATCCCTTATGGGATTCATATAGAATCTTCTCAAATTATTCCTCCTCAACACATCTCAACAACATTCCATTAAAGGATATGTGTTAGAGCACTTGTTCTATGATTATGTATTTAGCGTCTATGATGTATAACCGTCTTCTTTGTTGTGATGTTTCCCTTTAGGATATGCGTGGTCCACAATAAAGTTAATGAAATCAAAAATATTGGACCATGATTTCCATTAGACCAAAATCCATAGGTGTTAGTCTCCGCTACAATTTCCAGAGTTAGGATCTACAGAGGTGGTTAGTCCACGTCACAAAACTCACGAGGAGCGTTGGACACACATGCCAACAATTTCCCCTTCAACATTACCCAAGTGAGTTTTGAACTTGAGACCTATCACTCTGATACCATTTTTTGGACCACGATTTCCATTAGACCAAAACCTATAGATGTTAGTCTCCGCTACAATCTGAGTTAGGATCTACAAGAGGTGGTTAGTCCATGTGACGAAACTCACGAGGAGCATTGGATGTGCTTTCCAACAAGAATACTTGTTGTCCCCAAATCATCAGCACTTCGAATGGCATGATAATGGATCATGACATTCGATGTGATTGGGACACATGAGATCACCTCTCAAGCTATGGGACTTGGGCTCGAGGTGAACCTCTGGAGAAGGAAACTTCCTTTTCCTAAACTAAACACAACACTACTTCTAATGCAAGATAAAAAGGGTAACTAGTCCTATGCTAACATTTCATGGGATTAGGGAAAGAGATCTGCAAGGAAATGAAACCTAAAATAGAAGTCATGATGCACCAAGAAAAGGGATGTTCAAATTCTGGAAGGGTTAATGTGGGAGGTATAATTACATCACTGACCACCTTCACCTATCGCAACTAGAAAGGGTACAAAATACCACAAACCAGGGGTGGACGTTCCTTTGTTAAACTCAATCAGACAATAAGCTACCAATCTCCCAGTGAAAAAGGATGAACTTGAGAAGGGTGAACAAGCACCACAACTCAACTACATGTAATATTTCACCGCTTGATAAGAACAAAAATTCATGAACTTGCAATAAACTTAACTTGCACTATGCACCTCTCGAATCTTGTATACTTGAAGTTATTTCTTCTTCAACTTGCACATCCTTTTCTCCAATAAACTCTGCCACCTTTGGTGATTCAAACTCCTCTGATGGAATTGAGCCAACATGAATACTACAGTCTAAACAAATAGACTGTTGGTCCTCCTCGTTCCATTCTAGATTTTTTTCTGGCACAAAACTAGTTTGTTCCGCTTGTTCTTGAGCCTCAACTTCTGCAGGAGCTTGCTTGATGTTAAGTTTTGCAGCCCATTTCTTCAGATTATCTACATGCTCTCTTTTTCTATCCTCTTCAACCATATACTCCTCTCTTTTCCTCATTTCTTGACAATGCTCCTCCCAAAATGGATTTGGGAATACAAGAGGAGGGGTGGGTTGGGATTTAATTGATTCCCTCACTATGTTTGAGAAAGAGATTCATTATCTTGTCTTGATGGTTCTTGTAGAAAAGAGGGAACTTTAGAAGAAGGAAGCATGGAAGATTCATGATGGAATGGAGGAATAGGAGGTGAAGGAAAGACTTCTCAGAATTTGATGTTTGGACTAAAATGACATTGAGTGAGAAATAGAAAGAGAACCTTGAGGTGGTGGTAGTGCAGAATCAACCCATTGACAGGATTTCATTACATCGAACTCATAGGCCTCTATTTCTTCGATCCAACCCTCAAGCTAAGGCAACATTTCAGTCATAAAATCAATATTTTCCTAGCAAGTTGTAAAAACTTGGCATAGGGCCAACCCATGGACAAGCTGTCTTGAAACCATTCTTGAATGCTCTTATTTGAGATGTGGCTCTGGATTGTACCATACCCGCTCCAATTTCTATATTTTAAGATGCAACCTTACATATTCATCTAGTAGGATAGCCTCCATCATATGCATGTTCCTACCCTTGAAAATCTGCATAGTTAGGTGAAAAACCAAAATGATCATGGCTTTTCTCATAGGGATATGCATACTATTGATTCTCATCATAAAATGGAGATGGGGGTGGATTAAAATATCTTGGAGATGGAAAGAACTGCAGCTGCTGCAAGTAGGAATCCCACTATGGAAATGAATCCATGATTGCACAAATTCATGGATGGGAAAAAATGGAAAGATATGGAAGAAAACTAGATGGGGAATGTTAGGAAATATAGTGTTTACATTATATTGGCTCATAATATTTCCATGTGCATAAATGTAATATGTTTGTTATAGGAGTTGTTAAATATAACTCATATAATATAATAGTTGGTATATTGGGTTGTTTACGTGAGGTCAGTAACAACTCACGTAAATAGGTGTATTGGTTGAGTAAGTTTCCTAGTTTATAGGAAACTCTCTCCCTATTTATTTGAGAGTCCTGTATGTATGAAGTATCCTGAATATATTCAATAGTGTGAATGAATTATTATTCTGTGTAAACCTGTAGCTACTTTTACATCTGGTATCAGAGTAGTCTGATCTATGGAATTCTAAGATTAAATTAGGGGCGATTAATATCTTCTATTTGCCCCATATAATGTCTTAAACTTCTTATTCTGTGATTTCAGTTTCAGTTTCGATTTAAGGTGTTCTTTAGAACCTGCCACTATATTTTTGTGCTCTGTCAAATGTTGTCTAACGTGCATCTGAATTTTGTGCCTTCACCATTCATTCCATCGAATCTGGGGAGTCTCCGATCTTTTGTGCGATTACGAGGAAGTTCAACCCTGTCATGTAGCGGATAGGAAAGTGATATAGCTTCCCAATCCATGTTCCTCAAGATCTTATTGCATTGACTCATCATAGGTCCAGATCATTAATGTCTACAGAACTGTTTTAGTTCCTCCAAAAGCATGTGCGTTTGAGAGTTCAGAGACATCGACAACACTTGCCTTTGAACAATTATTTTTTATTTTAGCAGGTATTGCTCTCTGTACTCGATAGATCTGGTTGCATCAACGAAGGAGTTAGTTTATACGTCTGGTTATTTGTAATCGATCCAAATTGTCACATGCATAGCCTCCTGCGAACACTTGTATCATCATTGCTTGGGATAATATCAAACTGATCAACTGCATGAGAACATGATCTTGTTGAAGAACTGGATGATACCTACCAACAGCTTTGGGCATCCTCTTTGAGATTGATCTGCGCAACTTTTCATCCAACTGCTCATTGATCCTTTGGTTTTTGAACTAAGAAATTCTTGCAGAGACCTGGGATTTGTATCACATACAAACTGCAACTCACTAATGGTTCTGTCTCTGGTCAGATCTTAGTTGGTGGTCACGAAGACTCATCTATCGCCTGTAAGTGAATCAGATCCATGACTTTATATTGAATATTCTAAGATCGATGCACTGGACGGATTACACATGTATTACATGCAGTTCTACATTAAAATTCCGTATATGCATGTCAATCAGGTTATTTTGTCATAGTATGTGTGAATCTAATAATAGCCTCCAGCTATATTAGAAAATTGAGTCATTATTTTATTAAGACTTATTTAAGCCAAATTATATTAGAAGTTTAGGAGTCTAATTTCTAATTATAGTCTTTGTTATAATAGTAATTGATGTAAAATTGTAAAAAATAAAAATATTTTTTTTTGCCTGCATTTCAACTGGACGCACTATCGGTGGAATCCGACGTCCTTTGATATGTATTTGAGCTCCATGATCAAATCTAGTTGAGCTAGCAGAATGAAAATGGAGGAAGGAGGCATCGGAGGATGGAGGTCATTCAGCGACCTCTCATCAGTCACCAATGACGGGGCCGCGCAGAAGCTGTGGTGGCATATGTATGGTGTGAGTATTAGATTTTCAGTGTGGTTTTCATTTTCTCAGTGTGCTTCAGTTTGCATTGTTCCTGTTTTGTGTGGCATTTGATGGATGTTGGAAAGAGAGTTGTGTTGGAGCGCAGATGACTGTCAGTGATCCTCTGACTGACTTGGTCCTCTGACTGCCGTACTTCTTTGGAAGATGGTCAGCTAGAAGAATACGTTCACTAGCATTAGTGACCATGTGCAGCAAGACCTAACTAGCAAGATCCATTCAGGAGTATGTTCTTCGATGCATTTTGCTTCTCAGTATCTATTTGAGTGGAATTTCACATTGTGGGGGGGAATACATACCAATGTTCCATTCCCATTCTGTACCCAAAACGACTTAGTCAAGGAAAGCTTCCAGTGGCAGTGGCAGTTTTCTATGTTGTTCGAGATCGAGTGGCAGCGATCAATGACAGAGACTACGATTAAGAACATTACGATTCTTATAGGAAGTAATGTGAAATATTTTCAGTATTTCTTCTATTATGTGGTTTTGTAATATGCAAGTTGTGTTTCCTACATAATTCCCTGATGTATAAGCATAGTGGTGAACAGTAGCACCAGAGTAAGTCAGTTCATGGATCTTGAAAGGGTTTGTGGGAGGATCCAGAAAACCACACGAGGTCGACAGTTGATGAGGTTCCTGTCACTTCAAGGTTTGTGGTAAGCCTGTTTAAAACCATGGAAGGAGCGAGCCTTTCTTTTGGATCAAGGTCATGAGTCACAGAGTTGGACATGCCACAGGGGTGAGCATACTGCAGTTGAGAGTGTGGATGTTTTTCTACCATGTAAACACTAAGGGGGGGAATGTTAGGAAATATAGTGTTTACATTATATTGGCTCATAATATTTTCATATGTGTATAATTATATGTTTGTTATATGAGTTGTTAAATATAACTCATATAATATAATAGTTGGTATATTGGGTTGTTTACGTGAGGTTGTAACAACTCACGTAAATAGGTGTATTGGTTGAGTAAGTTTCCTAGTTTATAGGAAACTCTCTCCCTATTTATTTGAGAGTCCTGTATGTATGAAGTATTCTGAATATATTCAATAGTGTGAATGAATTATTATTCTGTAAACTCGTAGCTACGTTTACAGGGAAATGGGTAAAAAATGAAAGTCTGCAACATAGAGATTAGGGTACTTAGACCAATGGAGTCACTAGTTGTGCTTGGGTATACCTCCTAAGGCTGAAATTTCACTAAGAGCACAACAAATTAATGAAATGAAGTGATCAAAATATGCACACCTATGATAGATGTGCCTCTTGTCCCACCGGCATGCCAAAAACTATTGTCCCCAAATCACTACACCCCCTGAATGGCCTGAGAATGGATCAAAAAATTCGATGTGATTAGGACACATGGGATCACCTCTCAAGCTATGGGACTTGGGCTTGAGGTGAACCCCCAGAGAAGGTCAACTACCTCTTCCTAAACTAAACACATCACTACTTCTAATGCAAGATAAAAAGGGTAACTAGTCATATGCTAACATTTCATGAGATTTGGGAGAGAAATGCAAGGAAATAAAACCTAAACTAGAATTGGTTATGCACCAAGAAAAGGGATGTTCAACTTCCTAAGGGTTAATGTGGGAGGTATGTTGTCATCACCAACCACCTTCACCTATTGCAACTTGGAAAGGGTACAAAAATACCACGCACTAGCAACATGTGTTCCTTTGTCAAACTCAATCGAAAAATAAACTACCAATCTCCCAATGAAAAAGGATGAACTTGAGAAGGGTGAACAAGTACCACAACTCAACTACATGCAATATTTCACCACTTGATAAGCACAAAATCCACGAACCTGCAATGGAAACCAGAACTTGCACTATGCACCTGAAAACATGAGAGAGGCAAAATAGAAGCAAGAAAATCATGAAAGGACATATATTTGATCACAAAACATAATTCTCATTACTTCAAGAACTTACATAGTGCAACATTACATCAGGTGAAAAGGGCATAAGCTGCCATTACATTTCGAGAAGAAAGGCTTGAGAGCCTACAGATTCACAAATTATGAAGAGAAGGGGAAGCTTGGAAGTGTCTAATCCACCAACTTGTGTGACCTGTTAGAATCCACTTGTTGGAACCCTTATGAATGGGATTCCAATTTACACTTATAGAAGAAATTGAGAGAGAGAGGAGAGAAGGATCATAAATTCCCCTTCTAAATGGAAGGCACATGATGTATCATTTATTACATTCGGTTAAACCATCTGAAAAGGCTCCATCATGTGTAATTAATGCCTATTGACATAGTCTTCATAATTAATTAAAATAATATTTAAATAATAATAATTATTTAAAAAATTTGAATAAAAACATTAATTTAATTAAAAAATAATAATTGTATTCTCTCGTTGACTAGTCTGCTCTAGCATAAAATGGCCCAGCTCACCGAGTTGGAGTCTCGAGCTCTTCACTTGTCACGAGATCCGAATTAAACTTCTAATGTAGAGTTCATCAAATGAGCTTCAAACCGTAAATGCTGAGATTCTTTGCATCGAGCTCCATCATCTTACCAAAGTCACCAACTCACTGATTTCCGCTATACTACAAGGCCATCATACCTCCTATATGCTACACGGCTCCGCCATGATTCCACTATCTTGACTCGGTGAGCCAAACCCGATCCATCCTTCACCACCATACGCCGAGCTAACCGGTCACGGGATATAATGAAACTCAACTCAAAAATTGAGCCCTTCTAGACCGCCACTTCCAAACAGATTAGCTTTGAGCTCCTTGATTGGAATACTAGAGTTGGGTTGCCTATTCCTCCTTGGAGAACCCTTCAACAAATTGGTGTCAAACTCAATCCCAATCTCCTCCCATCAAACTCACAAAGTTCCTAAGTGATATTCTATGATACCAACAATCTTCCATGCATTCTTGAATGCCTCTCGCACTACTCGGCACCCGACTGGTCACATAGATAGGGGAGCTCATCACAAAATCTCACTCAACACGTAGCTCGGTAAGAGTGAAAAGAGTTCGATGGAGAGCTCGCTTTGTGAGTTTGACGGGAGGAGATCGGGATCAAGTTCGACACCAAGTTGTTGAAGGGCGCTCCAAGGAGGAATAGGCAATCTAACTCTGGTATTCCAATCAAGGAGCTCGAGCTCATCGGTTTGGATGCGGAGGTCTAGAGGGGCTCAATTTTGGAGTTGAGTTTCATTATAGCTCATGACCGGTTAGGTCGATGTATGGCGGTGAAGGAAGGATCGGGTTTGGCTCGCCGAGTTGAGATAGTGGAATCATGGCAGAGCTATGTAGCATACGGGAGGTAGGATGGCCTTGTAGTATAATGGGAATTGGCAAGTTGGTGACTTCGGAAAGATGATGAAGCTCGATGTGAAGAAACTCAACATTTGCGTTTTGAAGCTTGTTTGATGAACTCAAATTAGGAGTTCAATTGAGCTCGTGACAAGGGAAGAGCTTCGGACCCAACTCCTGAGTCGGGCCATTTTTGGATAGAGAAGACTAGTCAATGTGAGAATACAATTATTATTTTTGATAAAATTAATATTTTTATTAAAATATTTTAAATAATTATTATTATTTAAATATTATTTTAATTAATTATGAATACTATGTCAATAGGCATTAATTACACATGATGGAGCCTTTTCAGATGGTTCAACCGAATGTAATAAATGATACATCATGTGCCTTCCATTTAGGAAGGGGAATTTATGATCCTTCTCTCCTCTCTCTCTCAATTTTTTCTATAAGTGTAAATTGGAAGCCCATTCATAAGGTTTCCAACAAGTGGATTCTAACAGGTCACACAAGTTGGTGGATTAGACACTTCCAAGCTTCCCCTTCTCTTCACAATTTGTGAATCTGTAGGCTCTCAAGCCTTTCTTCTCGAAATGTAATGGCATCTTATGCCCTTTTCACCTGATGTAATGTTGCACTGTGCAAGTGCTTGAAGTAATGATAATTATGTTTTGTGATCAAATATATGTCCTTTCATGATTTTGTTACTTCTATTTTGCCTCTCTCATGTTTTCAGGTGCATAGTGCATTTCTTGTCTTCATTGCAGTTCGTGGAGTTTTTTGCTTATCAAGTGATGAAATATTGCATGCAGTTGAGTTGTGGTGCTTGTTCACCCTTCTCAAGTTCATCTTTTTTCATTGGGAGATTGGTAGTTTATTGTCTGATTGAGTTTAACAAAGGAACACATGTTGCCAGTTTGTGGTATTTTATACCCTTTCCAAGTTGCAATAGGTGAAGGTGGTCGGTGATGCAAGCATACCTCCCACATTAACCCTTCCTGAAGTTGAACATCCCTTTTCTTGGTGCATCACCACTTCTAGTTTAGGTTTTATTTCCTTGCATTTATCTCTCCCTAATCCCATGAAATGTTAGCATAGGACTAGTTAGCCTTTTTATCTTGCATTAGAAGTAGTGTTGTGTTTAGTTTAGGAAGAGGAAGCTGACCTTCTCCGGAGGTTCACCTTGAGCCCAAGTCCTATAGCTTGAGAGGTGATCCCATGTGTCCCAATCACACCGAATGTCATTATCCATTCTCGGTGATTCGGGTGCGAGTGATTTTGGGACAGCAAATACCATGGACACACATAAATGGGAGGATTGGTTTCAACATAGTATATGCATTCATCAAGGAAATATAAGTTAACTAGATCACCTCCATCTAATGGGTTTTCAGCTAACTAGTCTACGATAATTTTTCCTTTGATGTACTTTTGGTTAACAAACGTTAGCTCGAACTCACCCGTTAGAGTCATGAAACATCCATCTTTCTTGGATAACAAAAATTGTGTTAGAAACGTTTGTTGGTGATCAATCTTGGTAATAACCCTTGTTTTTTGGTTAAGCATGTAGTGTTTTAACCACTTTGTTGTAAAAACTATATCAAGGCAATTTTTCGTGCCTGCGTATAGCGTGTCTCATAGTCAAGCAATGTTCGACTGATCAAGTAGATAACAGGCTCTCATTTTTCATCATCCTCTTGATCTAACATGTAACCTAATGAGACATTTGTATCCCATGAATATAAAATTAGAGGGCAATCTAATTTGGGAGGCAATAACTGGAATCATTTGAATGACTCAAACGCCACATGAAACTCTTCATAAGATGTCAGAAGCAATCCTCTTTCAAAAAAAATTATTGGATGAATGGCGAAAGTCAAATCAGGAATGAACCTTCAGATTGCACCGAGATTTTTAAGAAATGACCTAATGCTCGACTTGTCTGATGGTGGAATCATTTCTAGAACTACTCAGATTTTTGTTGGATCTACATCGATCCCTCATGAAGAGATGATATATCCTAGTAATTTCCCTCCTGTCACACCAAACACACATTTTTATGGATTCAATGTAACATTGTATTTGATTAAATGAGAGAGGATAATGCAAATCACCTCGTGGTTATCACAACACTTTATGGACTTATCTAACAGTCATCAACATAGTATTCCACAATCTTATGAATGAGATCATGGAATATGTAAGTCATTTCCCATTGGTAAGTGGCACTAGCATTCTTGAGACCGAACAACATGACTACGTAACAATAGGTTCCCCAAGGAGTGATAAATGTGGTATTTGTTTGATCTTCCTTAGAAATCATGATTTGATTATACCCAGAAAATCCATCTATAATGGATAATAACTCATAACCAGATGATGCATCAATGAAGACATAAATGGATGGCAATGGGAATTATCCTTGGGACATGCTTTGTTGATATCCCAAAAGTCAATGTAGATAAAACTTTTCCCTGTTCTTTTTGAGAATGGGCACAATGTTGGATATCCACATTGAGTAGTCAACTGGTTTAATGAATCCCACCTGTAAGAGTTTCATCACTTCCTCTCTGACCATTAGTGTCACCTTTGGTTTCATAGGTCTAGATTTTTTCTTGATGGGCTTAGAGTTTGACTTGGTCAAGATGCGTTGTGAACTCCCACGTGAGGAAAAAATATTGTCATTTATTTGTAGTTGTGTTGATGCAAAATCACAACACCCATGAATGTCTTGAGTTTGAAATGGGGAATCCTGTGACTACACAACATGGGACCATCTCTCAAGTCATGTGGACTTGCGAACTTGAGATGGCCCTTCGAGAGATAGTTGACTTCTTCTTCCTAAACTACCCGCTGAAGCTACTCTAGTGCGTATAACCTATCTAATCCTAATCTAACCTTCTAAGGAGATAGGGAGAGAGATAAAAATTCATGGAAACAAAACCTACACTAAAGTGGTGATACACCAAAAAAGGAAGGAGGTGAGATACTCTGAGGAGGATGAAACAAGGAAAAAGGAGATGAGGGAGGTTAGATGTAGTGACATAGACCATGATCCTAATCCACCATCAAAACTACATGAAACACAACATATTACTCCTACAAATGTGAAATCCATGCACGTAAAGCAAATCTAAAAGGGAGAAACATGGAGAAACAATAAAACACGAGAAAGGGTTGAAGAACACCAAAAAATCATGAGTTTATTGCTCTAGAAGGTGCACAGACCATTACATTTATGATCAGAGGAAAAATACACTTTCTAGGAGTAGGATAAGTATTACAACTCAAATGGAGTCGAGAAACAAATTTTATAGAGTTTCCCCACACCTAGAATGTCTCTCCTTCCAAATGAAAAGTGTTTTTAATATACAGAAGTTTGAGGCGAGAGGGAAAGAAGAAAAAAATCAGATTGTACTGTAAAATCTCAACCACTAGCCATCAATACCCTATAAATACACCTACAATCTATCAATTTTGATTCCCCATGTCTGTTTGGCATGTTGGAAAAGGAAATATGGCAAATCAGATCAGATCTAGGTGGTTGAAGCAATTGGATCCCGTATTAATTGCTTGAAAGAATTTTCTATATTGTCACCCATCTAAGCCTTCTATGAATAATATTTTATGCTTCCATGGCATATAGGAGGTCGATACCTTTCCAACGGTACCAAATTTGTTCAATTTCAAAACTCGAACCGAAATTTATGCCCATTTGAATATTTGAATCAAATCGGTACAAAAATGGTGAAAAAAGTTTCTGACGTAACGGATCCGCAGGCCTGAAATTCACTTTGCGCATTTTGCAAAAAAACACAAAATTCACAAAACCTCCCGTAGCTCCCCAGCCCGAAATTCACTTTTTCCCAATAACGTCCACAGCCCAAAATTGAAATGCGCTTTTATGAAAGTTGCAAAAACTCTTACGACCTCTGCAACTTTACATTTGGCGAACAAAATTCTCTAGCCCACACTCCACAACTTCTAATTTCCCAAAATTCATCCTTAGGCCCACCGGTCCACATTTTCCACTTAGCAAAAGAAATCCTTCCCATGCTCGCGGCCCGTAATTATAACTTCTCCCTTTAGCAAAAGTGCAAAAAATGCCAAAATATCTCCTACCGCCCCACCGGTCCTGGACTCTTCAACAACCAAATCTGTCTTCTTTTTTACTCTGACCACGTGGCGAGCTTGCACTTGTTTGGGGACCACCTCCTTATTTCAACCTTGAAGATGTGCCGAGATGTTGCGTGGAGGTTTCCTTCACCTATCCCGAGCTTAGATTTTTCAATGGCTAGTGTCCCCCTTTTGGACTCGGGACACGTGGAGGGTCGGTGCTAGTTCGTGGTCTCTCATTGGGCCGCGCCTTTGAAGTTACATTGATGAGAAACATGGCACCTTCTCGAGGCTCTACTCTACCCTCCTTGTGTTCTTCCTAATTCCCTTCCATTTGATGAAGGATTTATGTCTGACCTGGGACACATGGAGGCTTCCCACTCATTTGAAAACCCCGTTTGGACCTCGACCTTTGAGGTGTGCCAATTGGACATGTGGAGAGATGGCACACATTTGGGACCTACTTTTGCATTCGCCCCTGAAAGAGCACCGAAGGGACATGTGGAGGATTTCACTCCCTTGAGACTTTTCAACTTCTGACTCTGTCTCCTTTTAGACACGAGACACGTGGAAGCTTCGTGCTCATTTAGGGACTGTGACTTGGGTCTAGCTTATGAAGTTGTTTCGATGAGACATGTGGAGACTTCCACCGGTTCTTTTATACTTAGTTGTTTCTGGGCCTACTTCCCATTTTACTTCAGTTGGACCCTAGACACTTGGAGAGTCTACACACATTTGAGTCTCCGCTTTGGGTTGCACCTTTAAAGTTGTGCTAAGTTGACACATGGTTCTTTTTACTGGCCTTAGAATTTTCAATAGTTGATTCAAAATTTTGAGGCTCTGACCACATGGAGGGCTGGCACAAATTTGGGACCTACTTTTTTTATGTGACTTTTGGAATTACATTGAGATGACACATGGCACCTTCCATGAGTCTCGTTATTCAGCCCCAAGTCGAATCGTATGCGCAAAGTCTCAAAACTTTGAGCCCTACCTCGATTTTCTCTTGTTGATCTCTGATTTCCTTTGATGTTGTTGGCCTCCTTCACCAACCTTGCCCCTTCATTGTTGGATTTGGGATGTGGGCTTTCATGACTGAACTGGCCCTTCCGATTTTATTCTGTGTGGGGTTGTGTTTTATCAATTTTTTTGAGGGGGAAAAATTGGGATTAAATTTTGGCAACTCACAAGGACATACGCCGCTAGATGAAGAGACCAAGTAGCCTTGGAAATATCAATTGGGCTTAGAGTCATGATTGAGAGCCTGGTACTGATCTTGTCAAAGAAACTGTGAGCCCGACTACTTGTGCTTGGTGACCCTGAGCTTGCCTCGTTATCCACACTCTCAATTTTCATAAGAAAATCTTGAAGATGAGGTTCTGAGAGTAGAAAATTGTATTGACCTAGGGATTCCACCTGTCCCTGGAATGGACTGTGCACAAGAAACAAAACACCACAACACACACTATGTACAAAACTGAAAATCATACATGCTCCAAGTGGAACATGCAGAGTGTGCAAAAGCACTTCTTCTACTGAAAGAAAACCTACCTATTCTACGCTAACCAGGAGCAAAAGGGAACTCAAAAAAATCTTGCAACTAGTAGGGAGAAGTATCTTCCCTTTCTTGAAAAAGGAAGCCATGCAAATGATTTGACACTGAATATGGCTGCTTGTATGAGTGAAAATCTAACTATAATCTGATCCTCCACCCATATCATCAAGGTATCAACATCAATCAAATATACCTCCTTAAGCTAATTGGCATTGGACTCTTGGAGGCATTGATGGTGACCCTTAGCACTTTGATATACTAATCCTCATTCCCGAAGTGGGCATGACTAGTTTTGGTTTCTCCCTTGGCTCCAATGAAGCCAAGTATCTGATTGGGCACGGTCTGGTCCTTTGAATGTGCACGTGGTTCTGAATTTTAACTCCACGGATGGAGTCTTCCTGCGGACCTTCTTGGGTGGATGGTGTGGGAGAGATGGAATCCTCGTGCTCTTTACTTCCTCCTCCTAAGAAGAACATGGAAGATTAGGATCCTCCAACCTTGGTTCCAAAGGGCCGTTATGAAGTGCAAGATGTTGTCCTTGAATTCTCTCCTTCATGGTAGCAGGCTCATGTGCTTAGAAGGTGGATGATGGAGGAGAAAATGATGTGATCTCAATAGGCTCCTCTCCATCAAAGCAATCCTCCAAGTCAAACAAATAATATACCTCCGCATTTCCCTATTGCTTGTGCTCAACCTCCTCCATGGTGGTCTCTTGATTTGCAACTTGCTCACCATGGTTCCCTTCATCCTCAAACATGAAGTTTGAAAGATCAAACTCTTCAACATTAGAGCTCGAAGGGGATGAAGTGGGAGGAAGAACTGAAGGTTATTTTTTGGCATGCTCTGCACCTGAAGCTTTTGGAAGTGTATGGTCATCCTCTGTCATGGGTTCATCAATCAAATCAGGCCCTTTAAATGAAAGAAAAAAATCTTCAATAATGCTTTCTTCATTAAGTGGCCTCAACTCTGATTTGATCTCCTCTAGTTGCTCCTCTTCAATGGGACTTGGAGCTGATTGTTCTTCCTCACTTGTGTTGCAGCTTGGATTAGATCAACATCCTCTTCAGACAAAGTGCCATTATGGACACTGCATTTAGAGCATACAAATTGTTGATCTTCTTCCTCTTGTTCTCGTTCTTCTTCTACAAACTCAACTTCTACCACTTGTGGTATGACCTGACATCCTCCATGGGCTTAACCAACAAGGGAATATTTTCAATTCCTTATTTAAGAGCCAAGCTCACTAAGATTTTGATCATTTCTTCTTTTGTTGGCTCTTCCTCTTGGTTGGTTTTTTGAGTCTCTTCCCGACATGGAATCGGGAGAGTAGGAGGAGTGGTGGGTGGGGTCTCCACTAGTTATTGCTTTATCTGTGGTGGAGGGGAAGGTATTTCCTTTGGCTCTTGTGTAGGGGGCTCGAGATGGGGAAGCAGGGTTCATTTTAAGACACCTCTATAAAATTGTAGGTGGAAAATACCTGGCGAATATCCCCGGAACTAGTTTCAGTGAAAGGCAAATTTGATAGTATTCCAAAACCAAATTTTCACCTAGTTTTTGAGCTGGAGAAATCAGAGTTCCAGACATGTTTACACCATTGACGTGCAAAAATACGATGTCAATAACCATCCTTGATGTGTGTCAAGACAACGTCAACATATCCCATTGACGCGCATCAATAGACTCGCCGACACGCGTCGATGGCCTCTCGTTGACGTGGGTCAATGGCCTCTATTGACATGTGTCAATGGGGAACTATTGACATGCTTCAATAGCCTCTATTGATGCTTTTCAATGTGATCTGATGACGTGCGTCAATAGACTTTGTTGACGTGCGTCAATAGACTCTGTTGACGTGTGTCAAGAGAGCCCATAGATGTGCGTCAACAGAACCCATTAACACACGTTAATAGATCCCATTGACACATGTCAAAAGAGGCCATTGACGCATGATTTGGCCTATAAATAACCTCCCATCAGTCATTTTCTTGTTTACGCTTTTGGCTCTCAATTTTTGCAAGTATCCCTCATTATCAAAGACGCAGCAAAACTATAATGTCAACTTCACATGCTTCCCAACCACAAGCTCAAGAAAAAAATCAAGAAGAGAATCAAGTCCAATCCATGGTCAATATCATCTACAGGAATCCCTTGTGCCCTCACATCAATGTTGTTTTAAAGATGTCTTCCAAATATAAAGATTTGATGGATGCGTGTGAGTTTATAGGGATCATTGATATGCCCCATTTCAAACAGATCTGGATATTTTGAATCACCTTCTCTCATCCTACAATTCAAAGGATATCCTTTTTATGTGACTCGAACGATGGACGAATGTTCCAATTGATCGTCGAAGAAAACGACATCCATCGGTTTATAGGCCTTCCATTCAAAAATTTACCAATTGTTATAATGAAGGCAACACTCCTGGAATAAGACAAGAAATTTCTTGAATCAACGTTCGGTTTCCATGTTGATTGTAAGTATAATTCGTTTTAATTCATCATTTTTATTCTATTTTTTATTCTGATACAATTTGGTGTTATAAATTTATATTAATTCTCACTGTTTGGCATTTGCAGCTCATGTCAATAAATCCAGGCATGGTGTGGATACGCAATCAATTACACACCACTTTCTTGCTGTAGTTATTTCATTTTTTCAATCCAGAATAGTTTTGTAGGGTCGCCAAACAGATATACCAAATTGGGCCATTGCATACATAGTTGCCACTATCTCAAAACAAAAATTTGATTGGTGCACCTATCTATAAAAAAAAAAAGAACTGACATAACAAATTCAAAACTTTCAGAAAAACCTGTCATTTATTCCACAAACTATCTCCTTGGCCTTTATTATGAGGCACTTTTAAATTTAAAAGATAAAAAAATTCCTACTTGCACTGACGAGGAGTTGATGAAGTTGTCAATTCCATTTGAAGAACAACAGGTATAAACTATTTAGTTTGTATTTCAATTTTTGACATTGCATTGCACAGTTATTAACAATTTATGTTTTACAGAGAAGATTTATTGAAGCCCTTCCCTGAAAAAAGGCGTTATCAAGAGGAAGAGGCCAACAACACACTGAGGCTTCGGGAGACTCCCAATCTGAAATGGAAGCTCACTCCTCTCCGAACCCTCAACAATTTGAACTCATTAAACGCCAGAGAAGTAATACCTTCTCATATATTATTTACAAATTCCAAATTTGTATATTTATTTTTCAATTTAAATTTTAACCAAATGAATTGACATAACATTTAATGTTGATGACATTGCAGGGACTTTGGACCATACACGTGTTTCGAAACTCAACCTTCTTCCCCAACTCACTCCATACAGTCACATGCATTCGTATCTTCTGAACAACCACCGAATACAACTCCTACACGGCCACCCTTAGCACCACGAAAAACTACCCCTCGACAACAAGGTACAACTTTTTAATAGTACGTTTAATTTCGTAGTTTTTTCCTTTTTGGATTGTTTTCCTATTTTTCATGTTTTTTCTTGTACTTTTTAGCACATTACAGTCCTGATCAAATAGTGGCACCGACACCCACTCAACCAATCATTTTTAAAATGCCAACCAGAGGAACAATGAAAAATAACATTGGTAAATGCATGCCAATTGCTCGGCCCCTAGCGGGACACTAAACATTGCCTCCTCCTTTCGAATTCCAATTCTCTCACTTGGTGGCTTGCATTGATCCAAAACGTGAGATGTATTTTTATCACTTCTAAAAGTTTCCAAAGATTGTGATTTTCTTAACCAATTTTTAAGTATTCTTAACTCCACAAGTTGATTAAATTCTGATTAGTTTGCATCCATAGAAGTGCGGAAAACTTGTGTAGCAAATAAATAATCAGAAAACTGAAACATTCAGATAACAAAAGAGATTGTTTACGGGGTTCGAAATTCCTACGTCCCCGGGTTCAGATTGAACCGATCCATTAATAATATTGAAATGCAAGTACAATAACTCTTACAAACAACCAATAATGAATCAAAACCTGCAAATGAGCTGATCAATGTCCCAAGAACTCTGAAAAATAGCAAAAATTGTCCCAAGAACGATCCGTGGCTCCTACAGTGTTTTCACAATGTGATCTCCCTGCAACTGTGTTAGAAAAACACCTAAAAATGGAGATTTAAAAACATTCTATGAAAAAAATCATATTTCTGAGATCAGATCTGAATTCTGAACACTTTTCATGTTTACACCAAGTCACAATTCGGACCAGAAGTGCATTGAAATTCGTGTTTTCCAACTAGTTGTCTTGAAGATCCCTGTTAAAATCTGCATTCAAAGCTTCCAAAAATAGGTTAAAAATCATTAAAAAAGATCAAACCTTACATAGTTGGAATCGTCTCAGAATTTCCTTCATTTCATATTTTTACTCCAAATGCCCAATCTGAGTGCACGGCCTTCAAAAATGGCGTTTTCTAAAACTACCTCCTTATGCTGCTTGCACATACACTGCCTCTCCTAAGTATAAGTCAAGCGCCCCATTTTACAAAGTGTGCCCAAGCCCTAGGCGAGTTGGTTGGAGGATTGAGATTGGACCCATGAGGTCAGGGGATCAAATCCTAGCGGTCTCTATTTTTGGTGGATTTGCATTTGTTTTAATGGGATAAAATCCCAATTTTGGTGCGGCATTGGTTAAGTGGGTATAAAGTCCCACATATGGTGCCATAAAATTTGGGTAAGGTTTTACCCACTCCATTATTCAAGTGAACCATGCCACGCATACAATGTAATATGCTCCCCACCACCACCGCTTCATCCAATCCCGAATAATATGGGATATAAAAACGAACATACGTGCTAGGTGGAAATTAATAAAAAAATGCGTGGGAAATGTAATATGACTTTGGATATAATTTCGACCCATGTAAATAATTAACACTTGGTCAAATATATATATTCCACTTGTCGTCACCCGATAGGCAAATCGATCGAAAACCAACAAACAACTCCCTTTTGCCTTTTCGCCACGTGTCGCAATGCGATTGGTCCATTATTGACCAGTTGACTAGAGTTGACTTTCCCGTTGACCGAACTTTGACCGAACATATCTAGAGCTCCCGATGTCCGTTTTTCATGTTCTCATAGTCGTTGGAAAGATCTCAAGATGATCTACTGCACTAACACCATTTAGGGATGTTTAGGGAATGTTTTCAAAAAAATGATCCCGATCACTTGCCCAAAGGTAATGGGCATATCGGTTTGAACAATATAAATTTAGATGAAGATTATTTGGGCATTGATAGCAATGACCCAACTGGTTTTTTCAATACCCGTGAGATGATTCAAGGCCAGCAGGTATACTTCAATTTAAATATGCTTTACAATATTGAATTACATTTCAATTTAAATTTATTTATCTGAATCTTGATTAATTTTATCACAAACAAGATCAGGCCACCCAAAGGTAGAAACAAGTAGCAGTTGATCTTGCCGAAAGCCCCCATACTTCTCCAGCAAGATCATCTTCATCAGATTCAGATAGTGAACAGTTGCTACCTTTTCCTTTGGAAAACTTAATTGGTTATGATTGTCAATCCCATGTCAGTGAGTTTATTCTACCTCATATCAATCAGCTTATAGAATGGGAGAGAAGGGCTAAAGTTCTTATCAATGAGATTATTAGTCATTATGAAAATTATTGGCAAAGGGATAGTTTATACGCTATAGTCCAGAATCAACCTGCAAAGATGGATTCCTTACTTACCCAAGTAAGAAGTGGGATTGTCACATATAACAACTATAAAGATGACATTTTGGATAAGTCATTAAACAAATTGGAAAATATTAGTGCCGAGGCCTAGGCATATTTTAACAAATGGTCTAAGGACAAGGATTTGGTAGCAATTGCAAATGCCGAGAGAGATAGAGCGGTTGTAAGTACTATCACTTTCAAACAATCATTCTTGTTAATTTGAAATTTTCATTTTTTAGTAATATTTTGAATTGACATTACTCTTTTGCAGGAAATAAATATGAAAATTTGAAGAGTCAAGCAAAGGTATTCCAAGTTCACTTGGAAACAATGAAGAACAGTTTATCCGCAGCAAAGAATTTGAAGGAAAATATTGTTTTGGTTAACAAACAAAACAATACACTAAAGCGGATAATTAAAGAGCACGGCTTTGACCCTGAAATATTATTCAAAGCTAAGGCAGCAGCTGATCCAAATTTGTTGTCGCATGGAGATGCGACAAATCAAGAAGAAAGAATTTTAAAAATCTAGACAGTGCTGCGGAAGATCTTATAAGTTCTGGGGTTATTTCTACTGTTGGGGAAAGGGGTACAACCATAGTGGAAGAAACCGTTGGGGAAAGTTGCACAAGAGTAGAAATGGATAAAGAAAAAGAGGGTTGAAAACTTGAAAATTTTATTATTGTGGAAACTTTAAATATTAAGTGTGGAAACTTTTAATATTGAGTATGGTATTTGAATTTAATTATATGGATTTGATAGCCTTTTAAAATTTGAAATACTATATAATCTTTAATTTTGATTGCATATGGAGTTTATGCTTTTTGGTTTACTCTTAATGGTGATTGCATTAGATGGGGATGAATCATGATGATGTATGTTTCTTGTTTACTTGGATTATCATGAATTGTATGTGGACGTAGATGATGAATGATGATAATGGATAATTGTTTTACAAACATGGAATGATGATAGATGATGATGAAAGATATGAGGTAGAATAAACTATAATCATCTATCATATCCTAAAACATGGAATGATGATGACGATAATGATATGATATATATGGATGATGATCAATTTAATGTGGACGTAGATTTAGCTTCAAGCATGATAATTCTTCTTCTCTAGACATTTAAACTTGTTTTAAGATAATTCTTCTTCTCTATACTTGTAATGATATGATCATAATGTCATTAGAATGGATATAGATGATAAATAAATGGAATGTGTTATAATGGATATAGATGACATTAATGATTAGAATGGATATAGATGAAATTAGAACGGATATACTTGTAATGATATGATTATGAATTGTTTTAAAAACATGGAATTGTTTTAATAAATTTAAATTAGATAAATAATTGTTTTAATAATAATTGTAGTGTCAGGACTCAGGATTATGATAATGATATGGTGATGATATGATATATATGGATGATGATGAATTTTATGTGGACGTATATTATAAATTGTATAATGTATCGTGGATTATGAATTGTATAGTATAGAAATATCTTCCTCTGTAAAATTCAATTGTCATTTTATCCCACAGTTAAAAAAAATATATCAAAGCATTTTGCAAATATAAAAAATAAATTAAACATAATTGTAAGAAATCAAGAAAGAATCATCACTGGTAAGAAATTAAACATAATTACAAATATGATAGGGTTTAACTTACCTCTTGTGTATTAGATTGTTGTGAAATCATCAATGGTAATGTGCTAGATCTTTGTTTTAAAAAAACTCAACACGAGAAATGGATTAGTAGATAGAGGGGTGAGTTGCCTGACATTGTCAGTCCTGAGAAGTACCAGCTTCCTCGGATGGATGTCAACCCACGTTTTCCAAAAAATAAAAGATTGTATTTGAATAAATGTAAATATATAGACCTGTAACATCTTTAATGATAACAAGAGCTGAAAAAATGTAAAGTAACAAACAATAAGATTAAGGTGAAGAAGATACCTATTTAAAATTGAAATCATCACTGGTAATGTGCTAGATCTTTGTTTTAAAAAAACTCAACACAAGAAATGGATTAGTAGATAGATGGGTGAGTTTCCTGACATTGTCAGTCCCAAGAAGTAACAACTTCCTCGGATGGATGTCAACCTACTTTTTCAAAAAATAAAAAGATTGTATTTAAATAAATGTAAATATATAGACCTGTGACATCTTTAATGATAACAAGAGCTGAAAAAAATGTATAGTAACAAACAATAAGATTAAGGTGAAGAAGACACCTCTTTAAAGTTTAAATCATCACTGCCACTGCTTGGGAATGTGCTAGATCTATGTTTTAAGAAAACTCAACATGAGAAATGGATTAGTGGATGGGTGAGTTGCCTGACATTGTCAGTCCCGAGAAGTAACAGCTTCCTCGGATGGATGTCAACCCACGTTTTCAAAAAAATAAAAATATTGTATTTAAATAAATGTAAATATATAGAACTCGTAACATCTTTAATGATAAGAAGAGCTGTAAAAATGTAAAGTAACAAACAATAAGATTAAGGTGAAGAAGATACCTATTTAAAGTTGAAATCATCACTGCCACTGGTAATGTGCTAGATCTGTGTTTTAAGAAAACTCAACATGAGAAATGGATTAGTAGATAGATGGGTGAATTGCCTGACATTGTTAGTCCCGAGAAGTACCAGCTTCCTCGGATGGATGTCAACCCACGTTTTCAAAAAAAATAAAAAGATTGTAGTTAAATAAATTTAAATATATAGACCTGTAACATCTTTAATGTAAAGTGACAAACAATAAGATTAAGATAAATAAGATACCTATTTAAAGTTGAAACAATCCATTATCAATAGCTTCATCAAACTCGATGTTGTCTTCTGTAGAATGTGACGATGAGCCAATTACACTCTCAAGGTTGGGTTTTATTTGTACTTGTAGCTGTATTATTCACACCTCTTCTTTCACAAAGGGAATTCCAATGCACAATTAATCATCAAATGGAAAGGTTTTAATGGAGTATCGAGAAACATAACACCTCATGCAACTTTCCAGATTTTTATCCAACCTGTTTCTCAGTTTTGATTTTATAAATGATAATGCACTGAAAACCATTTTCGTCCTCCATAGACCCCAAAATCATTGTTTGGCATAACTCATATAATCTGAAATATTCACTGATATCTTCTTGTAAGATAGAACTTTGATAGATTCCTCGCCACAGCCTTATAATAGCACCACTTTTAGAAGGTTCATCTAAAATTTTATATTGGTTCCTCATTGTTGTTGCAAAATTTGTTGATTGAAACTTTAATAAATCAGCATTCAGTATACCTTTGATTTCCATACCCTTGAGCTCTGAAGTCTTTGTAAATTATTCCATTATTGTACCCATGGATTTATGGAAATGCTTTCTGAAAAATTCTGCACGGCCACCTTCAGTATTCCAAAAATTAGGATTCATCATACCCATGGCTTCCAGAATTTTATCTTTACAAAAACATTCCCTAATTTTTTATGATAAGGTTTTTGAATTTTTTTTAATCTTTATTCTTGTTTTAACTATAACGACTCAAAGATATTACGTGTCATGGGAACATCTTCTCGCTCCAATCTCGTAATATCTTGACGTTTTTGTAAAATGTGCAGTGGTATTTCCCTCCCATTAACAATGATGCAGAGGTGATCGTGGATATTAAATCTCAAAAAGGTGCTAGGATTTTTAAGATCTAATAAATCTTTCCAATTCTCAAAAACAGGTGCATCAAAACTATCTTGGGAATAGTACAATATATCAAGACTTTGACATACCATTTTTCTCATCCGTATAAAATCCACAATATAGATTAATCTTCCCTGTGCATGCTTCATAAGTGTATTGATCTCCTTTAACATTGGAAGAATACCAACCAATGTAAGCAATGTCTCCAAATCAGTTAAACGGAACAACAAGTTGCTTTCCTATCAACTTCATGACGATATTTGTGCATGAAACCAACCAACGAAGGATACTCCTCATGAAATCTGCATGCAGGTTCATACAAAGAGATCCATCTAGTCTCAACATCCTTCAAAAGTTTTTACCATCTGTAATTCCAATTACAAATTTCTGGAACTCAAGAAATTGCTTTGGGCTGCTTGACATATAGGCATGAAGTTCTCTTATAAGGTCTTCTAATTTAACAACATTTTCTTGGTTGCTTACCATTTTATATGCTAAATTCATTTTATGAGCCATACAGTGAATTGGTAGCATATATGGGGCCATTGTTGTTTGTAATCTAACACACATCTTTGTTCGGTGACCCTGCATGAAAGATGCACCATCTGCTCCAATGCATACCAACTTCGTAGCAATTTCATAATTAGTCATTCCAAAAATATCTTTCAAATGACAAACAACTATTTTATTTAGGTTTTCGACATTACAGTTTTCAACCATTTTCATAACACCCAATAGATGAGGTGTCCTTATATGATTTTCTAAAGTATAGACATGGATACATACCCATGCAAAGGTGTTGTCATTCGTTGTCACTTCATCAATTGAAAAAGAGATAAACTTTTCTTTTTTTACATTCTCTTTCAAATATTCCTTCTCTATCATCGAAAGGCATTTTGCCATTTCTAATACACTACTTTCATACCAATGAGACTGAGGTACATTCATCATTCCATTAAATTGATACAAAACTTTGAAATCGAGGAAATCAAATCGGTCTTCCTTTTTTTAGTATGTGAAATAGAGTAGAGAATTGTATGAATTTTGCATGTAGATTTGTTTCTTTCATCTTACCAATATGCGATGTGATCGTTCCTCCCTTTTCCAAGAGATGTCTGTGTTTTTTCTGCTCTACCTCATATTCCACTGCATATCTAACATGCATGCATTATTTTTCAGTTTTCCACCCGTGTGTTTTGATTTTCTGGCCATCCGCCCCGTTACAGTCAAATATTGTTTTCCACAATGTTTTTCTATAGTGTCCAGCTTCAGTTGCATTTTTTGTTGCTTTCCCAATTTCCACGTACATATTGTACATGTACATTTAGATGGGATCTCTTCAGAATTAGATGATTGTACAGGTTCAATAAACAGAAATTTAGCTGCCCAATCAAACTTGTATGTCCTGCCAATGGTCCACATATTCTTGTTCGTTTTCAATGCTTTAATTTTTTGAGTAGAATTTTGAGCAATATCACAATCACCTGGTTTCCTCTTTCTTGGACCGGAGTTTGAATTTGATTTCTGTGTTCCATTTTGCTAAGTATTTGTATGTGTGATATCTTGATGCACTTCTGGTTGCACCCCAATAGGAACAATATCTTCAAGATCTGGCATATTATCATAGGTTTCATTTGTTTGACTTTGATACGCAGAATACATGTCCACCTCAATAATACCTTCCACACAATTAGTATTCTAATTCTTTATGGTGGAATCTATATGGTTGGTATTTTCAATGTCTGTATCAGCAGAGTTTCCAAAATAATTGAAGAGTGATTTCTGAGATTTCTTACTTACTTTCAGGTTCTTCGCATTCTTTGAGCTAGCACCTTCCATTATTCTGAAGAGAGTCCTATGTCAACAAAAGAACCAAGTAGTGAATTTGTCCACTGTCTGAGGTCTCTGTCACACATCCCCTGTCTAAGGTCTCTATCATGCGTCCACTGTCTCGGGTTCTTGTCACACGCCAACTTTGCCCTTTGCTCGTGCGTCCAATCGCTATGCCTGTCGCACATCAAACCTATTTATTTTTCACGCGTCTGCAATATCTCCTTGTCGTGTATCTACAATAACTCTTTGTCACACGTCAATAATGTCCCTATCACGCGTCAACAACTAACCCTCATAGGCTAACAATCTCTGGTGCTTAAGAGTATGCGAGTTCAAACTTCATAGTATTGGTAATTTGGTAAGCTACTTGAGGTATACTACCCAAAGAATCACCTAGGTTTTTATAGGAGATGTTTTCAAATGAAGGTGAAGCCAACCCCCAAAAAATATACTATATATTTTAGGCAAACAGGACACCAACCCGCTCCAAAAAAATCACCTTTTCAAATTTTCCTAAAATGAAATTTTCGCCATATTACGAATATTCGCCACTAAAATTATCCCTATGTGGAAGGGAAAAGGGAAGAAGAAATGAGATGAGATGGAAGAATATGGGATGGAGAAGGGAAATAAACACTTAGGGATCAGATGGGAAGCTTGGGAATTAAATCTCCGGTTGAGATGGTGTTGTTTGGGGGAATGAAGTGAAAGTTACCAGATGATGGTGTAGGACTTACCCATTGACAAGGCTCCTTGACACCAAGTTTGTAGGACTCTATCTCCTCAGTCCATTGTGTAAGTTGGGGTAGTGTCTCAACCATGAAATCAAGCTTCTCCCGCGGGCTATAATTTCTTAGAAAAGGGACGACCCATGAAAAAGGTGCCCTGCAACCAATTTTGAATGCCTTCATTTGTATTATAGCCCTGGACTACACCATGTTAGCCTCCATTCTTTGGATCTTATCCAACAAACCAACATTCTCCATATAGCATTACCATTATATGCGTACTTTATTCTTGATAAGCTAGACAAATTGGTTTTGACCCTACTCATATGGGTAAGCATAATGGTTCTTGATCTAATCATAATGCTAATCTGGAGGAGTTAGGAAATACATTGGAGGTGGAATGCACTACTATATGTGTGAATTGCATGGTAGGAAAGAAGTCATGATTGCACAACTTCATGGGAAGGAAGAAGATGAAAGATGTGGAAATAATAGTGGGTGGAAATGGATGGGAAGAAGGTATGCAACTCAAAGGATGGGTTGTTGACCAGATGTAGTTGCCAGATGTGCTTTACATGTGCCTCAAAAGGTTGAATCTCACCAAGAACACATCAACTTGATGAAATGAAGTTGTAAGGTGCTTCAGACCTCTCCCACTGGGCATGCCAAAACTGTTGATGTAAAATCATAGCACCCCCGAATATCCCGAGTTTGAAATAGGGCATCCGGTGTGACTACACAACATGGGACCATCTCTCAAGATGTGGGACTTGTAGACTTAAGATGGCCCTCCTGAGAAAACTGACTTATTCTTCCTAAACTACCCGGCACAAGCTACTCTAGTCAAGGTAAAATATCTAATCATAATCTAACCTTCCAAGGAGAAAGGGAGAGAGAGAAAATGCATGGAAACAAAACCGACACTAAAGTGGTGATACACCGAAAAGGAAGGAGGCGAGATACTCGCTAAGGGAGGATGAAACAAGGAAAAAGGAGATGAGGGAGTAGATAGAAGTGAAACAGAGCGATCCTAATCCACCATCAAAACTCCATGAAACACAACATCTTACACCTATAAATGTGAAATACATGCATAGAAAACATATCTGAAAGGGAGAGGCACGAAGAAACAATAAAACATGAGAAAGGGTTGAAGAATGCAACAAAATCATGAGTTTATTTCTCTAGAAGGTGCACAGACCATTACATTTCTACTCAGAGGCACAAATATGCTTGTCAGTAGGTGTAGGAGAAGGCTTATAGCTCAAATGGAGTTGAGAAATAAATTTTACAGAGTTTCCCCACACCTAGAATGTCTCTCCTTTCAAATGAAAAGTGTTTTCAATATATAGAAGGTCAAGGCGAGAGAGAAAGAAGAAAAAATCAGATTCTACTCTAAAATCTCAACCACCAACCATCAATACCCTATAAATCCACCTACAATCTATCAATTTTGGTTCCCATGTCATGCTTGGCATGTTGGAAAAGGAAAGATGGCAAATCAGATTAGATCTGGATAGTTGAAGCAATTGGATCCTCAGTATTAATTTCTTGAAATAATTTTCCATATTTTCACCCATCCAAGCCTTCTATGAATAATATTTTATGCTTCCATGGCATATAGGAGGTCAATACCTTTCCAATGGTACCAATTTTTTTAATTTCAAACACTCGAACCGAAAGTTATGCCCATTTGAATATTTGAATTGAATCCGTACAAAAATGGTGAAAAAAAAAGTTTTGTAAAATGGATCCGCGGGCCCGAAATTCACTTTGCGCCTTTTGTGAAAAAATGAAAATTCACAAAACCTCCCACAGCTTCAGTAGACGAAAATTCACTTTTTCCCAAAAGCCTCTGTGGGCCCAAAATTGAAATTGCGCTTTTATGAAAGTTATAAAAAATGTAAAAAACTCCCGTGGCCCCACAACTTTACATTTGGTGAAAATACTTCTCCAAGCCCGCGGTTCCACAACTTCTCAATTCCCAAAAGTCATCCCTAGGCCCGCTGCCCACATTTTACACTTAGCAAAATAAATCTTTCCTGTGCTCGCGTGCTTGTAATTATAACTTTTGTCTTTTGCAAAAAGTGAAAAAAATTCCAAAATATCTCCCGCCACTCCATCCATCGGTCTTGGACTCTTCAATAGCCAACTCTATCTTCTTTTTTACTCGACCATGTGGTGAGCTCGCGCTTGTTCGTGGACCGCCTCCAGATTTCAAACTTGAAGATGTGCCAGGCCGATGCGTGGAGGCTTCCTTCAGCCTATCCCGAGCTTGGAATTTTCAACATCCGATGTACCCCTTTTGGACCTAGGACACATGGAGGGATGACACTAGTTCAAGGTCTCTCTTTGAGTCGTACCTTTGAAGTTGCACTGACGAGACACATGGCACCTTCCGCAGATCTGCTATACCTTCCTCATGTTCTACCTACGTTCCTTCTATTTGACTAAGGCTTTATGTCCAACCCGGGACATGTGGAGGCTTCCCACTTATTTAGAGACCCTATTTGGACCTGACCTTCGGAGGTGTGCCGATTGGACACGTGGAGAGCTGGTGCACGTTTGGGACCTGCTTTTGGATTTTCCTCTTGAAAGAGTGCTAAAAGGACACGTGGAGGCTTCCATTCCCATGAGACTTTTCAATCGCTAACTCTGTGTCCTTTCGGACACTCGGGACACGTGGAAGCTTCACACTCATTTAGAGATTGGCCCTTGGTTCTCACTTCGAAGTTGTCTTTGATGAGACACATGGAGACTTGCGCCGATTCTTTTATACGTAGCTGATTTGGGCATGTTGCCCATTTGACTTCTGTTGGACCCTAGACATGTGGAGAGTCTGCACACATTTGAGTCTCCGCTTTGGGTTACACCTTTAAAGTTGTGCTGAGCTGACACGTGGTTCTTTCCACTGCCTTAGAATTTTCAATGGCCGATTCAACTTTTTGAGGATCTAACCACATGGAGGGATGGCGCACATTTGGGACCTACTTTTTGATGTGCCTTTTGGAATTATGCTGAGATGACACATGGTGCCTTCCATGAGTCTTCTATTCGGCCCCGAGTCAACTCGTATGTGGTGAAGTCTGAAAACTTCGATCCCTTCCTCCAATTTTCTCTGTTGAGCTCGATTTCCTTTAACACCATTGGCCTCCTTCATTGAACCTTTCCCTTCATTATTGGATTTGGAATGTGGGCTCGCATGACTGAACCAACCCTTCGATTTTCTTCTGTGCGGGGTCATGTTTGATCAATTTTTCTAGGGGGCAAAATTGGGATAACAAGTTGAACATAAAGGATTTTGAATTCTCCTTAAGGATTTTTGTGTGTATCTCCACTTCTTCAGAATTAGTAAAGAACCTAGCTTAAGATTTTGGGTCTTCTTCCATCCCGATGTTAATGTCGATCATCCCTTCGATCAAAAATGCATTACCCTCTTTAAACTCGGGTGGGGCCGGAGTTAATTCTAATTTCCCTTCGTTTTCTATTTCACAAATTTCAAGGCCTTCTGAGGAGGAAGGATCCATTGTGTGATCTCCAAAATAGGAGGAAGAGTGAGGAATGAGAGAAAATACCCTTTTATGATGCACATGATGTAAATATGTTTAGGCATTAAGGTATCCTAATATATCATAATTGTTTTCTCGCATAATCTAGATTTGCAGGTTCATTCTCATCTTCAACGCTTTACTAAGGTCGGGCTTGTTAGCACTTTTTTACTAAGGGTTCTGCACAAACCGAAATCGTGAAGTCGTTTATTATAACTCTCTTCTTGAACAGTAAGTGAGAAGCAAAGGTAGCTATGGAATCTATGATAAGGTTGTTTTCTCATGGAATGGATTCGATAGAAATGAATTCAAAATCTTTTATCAAATTAAGTACCACAATTTTGTCGAGTTGTACGTGTTCTACCCTAGTCTCATATACTTTTGAAACCTGATTGGTGATTAGTTACAAATCACCCAACACTCTAATGTTACAAGTTCTAATCATTTTGGATACTATGAGACCAAGAAGGAGAGCCTCATATTCTTCACCATTATTTTTGCATTTAAAATCCAATTTAAAGGAAAAATGCATGACCTTCCCCTCTAGATAAGTGAGAATCACACCTTCCCCAATGCCGAAGTGGCACTTTTCTCCATCAAAGTAAAGAGTCCAACAATTGTTTGGGAAGATTAATGTTAGATCATTCTTTGTATCTTCTTCCTTTGCTTTTGACACTTTAACCATGCAAATCTCGCTTGATCGGAAGAAAGCCAAGTCCCAAAGCATGTCTTATGCCCATGGAATAAATGGAAGGAGAACATGTAAATAATTCTCCAACAGCTCAACAATATTTTTTGTGATTTTTGTTAACACCATCTCCATGAAAACAATTTTGTCCTTGATTACAGAATCCCCGATCAAGCCGTAGTTTCTAACTCACAGGAATTATTTTTAGTTAGTTTGTTTAACTGGTTTCTCGGGAGCTCAAACTCGTAATGTACCCTGGTTTCTTCTTCAAATTAGCTAGGTATATGTCAAAGGGTTTTGGGTCACCCTGTGAAATAAAGACCTTCCCCAAGTGTAGGAATATTACTTCCTGAAACAAAGTGGAGGGAATCACCTTCATATGATGTATCCAAGGACAATTGAGGATCATATTATAGTTGCTTTCCCGGTCTATAATATAAAAATTTGTGAGGACCGTCTTGGGTCCTAGGATGACTGGAAGCACTATGGTTTTGATCAATGTTTCCTTAAGGCTATCATAACCTCTCAGTGTGTTTCTCATTGAAGAATAGTTGGTTTTTCCATGACCTAACTTCTAGAGAAAATAAAAGGGGATAATGTTGAATACTTTCCCATCATCAATCATCACACATTTTACATATTTATTGTAAATCCAAACCTATAGATATAGGATTGGATCACCTCTACATGTTATTTCAACATCCATGGGCATCTTACTAATATCGAATACAAATCTAACATCTCTTTCTGGATTCCTGGGAGGATAGAAATTGAATTTTGTATGGTTTATTTTCACCTCCGGAGGAGGAGTGACATTGATCAAATGTCCAAGACCCAATGCTTATAATAAAACAACTCTATGTGTGGGGGAGTTATTCAACAAGTCTAATAAGGAGATGTGAGAAAAGTTCTTTGTTAGGTCATTGATCAAGTCATAAGATCCTACCGGATTTACAAGTGTCTCATGAATATCAACCGATATAGATAAGTAAATTAGAATGGGATGCGAAGTGTAGTCTCTAATTCTAGTGGTAGCATTTATCTGGGTCTCAGTCTCTAGCTCTACAAGGCCCACTGCCTTATTTTTTTTTATGGCCATCCAACGAAGGTGCCACTAATGGGTTTGATGAAGTTGAAGCTTCATGATCATTTTTTCCCACTGGGATAACCTTTTTAGAACCCGTTGGGGTCCAACTTACCATTTTTGGGATGTGTTGGGAGGGTATAGTTAAATATACTTGAGTGGGACATTTTGGGGGACACATGTCCCATGCAAGTGTTTTGTGTAGGCATTGTAGGATTTTCCAAAAACATGACAATGAAGTGTTATCTTTGGTCTTGAGGTAAGCATTGTAAGAACTTGTTACAATCCTGATAGGTTCTAGATCATGTCCTTAGTCCCTATGAAAGATGAAATATAGGTCAAAATCATAATCCTAAGGCCTTTGGTTTACACTTTTATGTGGTCCAAAGTTCCAGCTATTATTCAACTCGCTTGTTATTACGGTTGAAATTTGGAGGTCGTTGCCCTTGATTTAGATATTGGTTCCGCACTGCTTGGAATCGCTAGGCCCTAGGCTTGCATTTTTGTTGTTTTTGAGGGCTATTAAATTCCATCACATTGATTTTGGGAAAAAAATTGTTACTCCTTTGATTGGTACTGTTAATGTTGTTAGCATTATTTGTATTCGGGATATCAACAACGTTGGTCTTCCTTGTTTGATCAGTAACACCATCAGTTGTAACAACATGGTTCTTGTTGAGGACCTTAGGTCCTTAGTTTTTATTTGTATTGTTAGGGTAACTTGAATTACCCTCATTGGGAGTGATCAATCTCCTGTTAGAGCCGTAGGTCTTGCGACCACTATCTATTGTTGCTTGATCTATATGGAGAGCACCCTCTAGCACCTCTTCATAGCTTCTAAGTGGGAATTTTGGACCTCCTCCTTCATTTATCAATTTATATAATGGAGGAATAGGTCACAGAGCTCTGTCTCGATCTATGTTAGGAGCACTTGCTGAAGAATAGAGGACTTTCTCTGTTATCTCTAGATGAAATGTTTGGCAAACTCATTATGCTTTTGTTTTATGTGCAAGAATTCCCTGATTCCTGTCCTTATATTTTTTTCATGTCAAAATCTCTAATAAACTTAGACACGAGTTATTTAAAAGAGTGTATCAAGTCTCGTATCTTATAATAGTAGTCAAGAGAAATACCTTCTAAATTGTTAGGGAATATATTCACAACGATTGTATCCCATTGGGAGCAACTCTTGAATGGTAGTTACATATGCCTTGATGTGCACATTTGGATCTCCCTCCCTGTTAAATTTTGGAAGGTCTGGAAGAGGAATTAGGAGCATGACACTCCATATGGAGAATTCGAGGGGTTCTTTGAGATACTCATAGTAGGTCCCTCTAATGTAATACTCGACCATTGAAGATCCTTGTTGGGGAGGTGGGGACTAAACTAGCTATTGAAATGGTGTAGCACATATGTTTGTTGGGGCATAAGGAATCCCCTAGGGCTGACCATATGGGCCATGGTAATATCACATGTCCCCTTGTGATGACTTAGAATACATGTGTATGTAGGGGGGACAATACCTTGGTATAAATTTGGAGGCACAAATTTAGGGAACATTACATTTCTAGTTGGTATGGCATTTGAAAATGTTCTTCCGATTGGTGTGTGTTATGGATATTCATATTTAGCATGGGGGGAATACCAAAGGTTCCCGACCCAATGAGAATAACCCCGAGGCTAGGAACACCCGTGTAAACTGGAGGATTTGGTGCGAGTAGGAATTTCACCATAGTTATTCGAAGGGTGAAGAATCTAATTTTTCCTCGCAGATGAAACATGAGTAGCTTGGGAAAGTTCTAGTTTCCTAAAATTATCCACCAACATTGAGATTACCTCACTTGATGATGGCATGGTTTTTTATTTTAGCTTACGTTGTTGAACCTTGTTGGGTTACAGAGGAGTGTGATATCCTACTATAAATTGTTTGTTATTTTTCCAAGCCTTGTTAACAAAGTTTTCTGCTATAGGAGGAGTAGTAGTCTTGTATTGAAGCAAGACATCTGCATGTCCTTGCACCTTATCTAAAGGTTGAATCATGTTTTGGAATTGTTGCTCACTTATGGCATAGCACGCTAAGAACTCTTCATCTAAAAATAGGATTTGATAAGACCTATACCTTGATTGGCTATCCGAATAAAACCTGAGGAGATGAGCCTAACTCTATGGTGAAATTCATAGTATTAGAGCTTAAAAGTTCAAGATGTTGTGTTTGTGTAATTTGATCAATTTTGTCAATCCTAACCAAGGAGAAATTATTGGTCCCATGAGGAGGAGGAGTTTGTGAGGTATGAAGATGGGTTGAGTAGTTGTCTTCCCATTTGATATTAGTATGCCTCTAGACCTAAAATGGGTTGGCTGTATGCATTGTATCCTGACATATTCAGGGGATATATGAATACCAACACAATAATGGGAAAGAGGGAATATGGATTAAATAAATATGGAAACGAAAGAGACTAGTTCTTCACATCGGGCTCACTAATTTGTACGGATGAAAATCAACATGTGACCTTCAACCGCACTCAACACCCCGAAGTTGTGGCAAGGTAGCCAATGTGGAAATATGGATGGCTGGATAGTAGTGAAATGTGGTAGTAGACGACAAAGTGTGTGTAAATGGTATGAATAGGTTGTCAAGGCAATACAATGTCTTCAACTTGCAATAATGAGATCTGCTCATCAAGTGTAATGAAATCCTTCCTAAGATGGACAAGTCAAATGGATGGATCAAAAATGATGGAAACGTGGAGACACCAATAAATATCGATCTCTATGGATATATTTTCTACCAATTTTGAAATTTGTGGGAAGCCAATGCGAGCCTCGTAAATCTATCTAGAAATGGTCATAGAACAAGTGAAAGAGGAGTGGCTTCACAAAATTAGATATGGTTTGTGGGAGCATTCCAAAATGTGAGGGCTTATTTAGCTTCCTCTTTTAGAGTGTTCAATTGTTATATGATATCTTGTGGTAATGGTGATGTACGGAAAATCAATGTGCACAGACTTGTGTCAATATCGGTGATTAATTCTGGCACATTTGGTTATGATACTCTAGGATCACTACCATATGTTCTTGGTTGTTGCGGTCCTTGTATGGTCATGTGAATGGTCAAATTCTATTTCTAAGGGAATTCTAGAACTCGTAGGACTTATCGGCTATAATATTTAGCATGTTAAGTTGTTGGATTTTATTGGTGTATGAAGTCGGTGTTCTAAGGACAAGAAGATGTAGTCCCATATCTATGTCCGTGAGTAATTCGTTGTCATTTATTTGTGGCACACGTGGATCACTTCCATAAGTTTGTTCTTATTCAGGACCATTGATGGTCATGAATTGAAAAATATCTAATCTAATTAAACAAGTACGACTAATCTAATTGAATTGAAACTACTTCTATGTTTTTGTATTTTTAAGAACTTTAATGAAATAAACAAATAAAGCCACTAATCTAACAAAGATTTTTTTTTGTTCTTTTCTGTTTAAATGAAGAAATAACAATAAAGCTTCTAACTAATTAAATCCTAAAACAAATAAAACACCTAGATATGGTTGTTTATTATGTAGAGAGGAAATCTATTTTATTTTAAATGAAAGATTTTCTAACTATGAATGTAAATATAACCTCAATTTTGTCTCGTAAGCGTAAGAAGAAATCGAGCTTCTTCGAAGCTTTTCTTCTCTGCAACTTCTCCAAAAAAATAACAGAGGATTTTTCGATATGGATTGATGTTTGTGTTTACTTCTAAAAGCCATAGAAGATTTCTTCTAGATTTACTTCATTACAAACCTACAAAGTTAGGAAAGAGAAGCAATCTTTCCTAAGAAATCTTTGGGTTTAAAACAAATAATCTACTGCAACTTTGCATGATTTTAACTATGGAAACAATTCTCTACTCTATTTGCTAATGTGCATATAATTCAAAAATAACAAATTTGAATACATTAATGAAAACAAATAACAACTCTAACCTAGAATATAGAATAGTGGCAATTTGGTTGTGTGGTACTTGGTCCCCTCAACTTATCTTTTCAGTCTCTCGTGTCCATGTGAGTCCAAAGGTTGGGAATGCAATGAAAAAAATAGAGGGAAAGTGTTGGAACAATGACAACTTGAATTGGAAATCTGGGAACAATGCAAGTGGAAGAAAGATAGAACAATGGAATTGAGATTGGATACATAGTTTCACAAGAAAGAGGTAGCTTGAAAATTGCAAGAATACTCAAAATGATCTCCGCCATTTTCTTGAAAACAAGTAATTAATTTATAGAAGGTTGGTTGGGAAATGGTTGAAGCCATTTGACAACCAAAGGGTGCCACATCAATAGTGAAGAGGGAGTTTGAACTATCAATCACAATCAATCACAAATTATAAGTGAAGAAGAGAATGCCTAAGGAAGTCAGGCTTGAAATCAGCCAAAATGGGTAAGAAACATGCATGCAAAGTGAAGTTAAGTGAAACAACACACGTCTAAAGTCATGTTAGAACATTCGGAAAATGTGCAAAAGTCCACCACCTTATTTAGAGAGGTTATTATGGGACCACCGCCTTGTCAAGGTGATAATTAAAAATTACCACCTGCGCCTAGGTGACGGTTACAAAACCACCGCCCGATGCAGGCGGTGGTTATAAAACCGTCTCTAGAAAGGGTGGCGATTTTGACACTAAAGGTCAAAAAGGGCTAAAAAGGAAGTGGGAAGCTAAGAAAAAGTGTGAAAAGGCTACATAAGGCATACTAGACTACAAATATAAGTTGTAAGTATATTTAGGATTTCGAACACCTTCGAAAAGATATGAATCATCATTGGGGACCTTTTGTAACCATTTTTTGATAATGCAACACGTGCAAATTTGGGTTTGTATAGTGACTGCATCTAAATGTATGAGTTATCCTAGTGATGGGCCTAAAATAATGTATGATAATATTAGAGCGATGAGATCACGTAGGTTATTTGCGGGTAGGGAGATAGGATCATATTGTGTTCTATGTACTAGAGGTTGTGGTGTACTAGATGGATACGGTGATGTATTATCAATCTCGAGAGAAGATGCTAACAATGGAGTGGATGGAGGAACACCATTTATAGAAAGGAATTGATTATTGTGGATGAAATTTATACATAAATGATTTGTGGAGATGCTAGACTTAGATCTGCAGATCTAGTTGATACCTAAGACCATGTCACATTGGTCGATTGATTGCCCCATAAGGAAGGGCACCGACATAGTAAGAGGACTGAATATAACGTTAATTTTGATAACACCATATGAGTTTCTCATTGGATATGAAATTTTTGAAAGTAGATAGCCAATAATAGCCACAAGTAGAATAAAACACATGCTAATGGGACATGACGGATCATCCTTGGTATTATATTATAGGGGTAGATATGATAGAGGCACTAATGTGTAAGTGATTAGAAGAGAATTTCGCATGATAATCATGGTCAAAGAAATAAATGATTGGAGGATAAATCTCTATATTAGCAACTAGGAACTCAAGATCCCCTCATGTAGGAGGAGGCACTCCGCGATATGTATGATTAGCTGAAGAGTTAGCGAATTTCTTGTCATGCCTTGGAAGTAGATTATTGAATATTTTGAGCTTATGATTTTCATTGATTGGCATAGAGGGTGTAGACTTTTGAATCTCAATTTTATTATTGTCGATTAAATCTTGAATGAGAGTATGAAGTCTGAATTTTTTTGTAGAATTCCTAACACATTGATGATAGTCACAATGGAATGTTTCATTATAATTATGACCTTTTCAATGAGATGGATATAATTGGAGTGGAGGAGGAAGTATGATGAGGTTACTTTTGACAATTTACGGAAATAAAATATGTGGAGGGATAGTTAACTTTGTGTATGTATGCTTAGATAGGTACGATTGAAGCTCTATAGTTGAGGAGATTACATTGATAATGATTTTTACGTCGGTTGGTTTTGTTGTCGATCATTTGCATGTCAAATTTATTTGAAAACATTTAAAAGATGAGGTTTTCTATTGATATTCAAGTTTGCCAATAGATAAGAGCTTAGTTTTTGAAGCTTAAGAGTATGAAAAAGTTGGTTGAATGAAGGAGATGTATCGAAAATAACACTCTCATGGAGATGTGGTAATGAGCTTTGAATGAATAATTCTTGAAGCTAAGAGTCTACAAGCACATTAGACATCTTAGCTAGGTTGTTTTTGTAATGTAAAATTTAGTCTCTAAGTGTTTGTTAGACCCTTTCTTAAGTTGTACGAGTTGAGGAAAAGAGATCTTGAAGCTGATATTAATAGAGAAGTGAGTGATAAAATCATCAAATATATGCATGAAATAGGTTACCGAGTGGATAGGTAGGTCATAGAACCAATGCATCACATAATCATGAAGACTACGAGGAAAGAGCTTAGCTAGGAGAATGTGATCATCTACAAAATCTAGACAAGCCACATGGAATGCTCGGAGATGCTCTTGTGGGTCACCATGCCCATTGAAAATGGGAAGCTTAGGGGTGAAAAAGTTAGGTGGAAGGGAGTAAGTGGATATGGCTGGTGTGAATGGAGTATGTAATAATAGAGTGGAATCCAAATATGGAGACACACAAGAAGTAGCCTATCATAATTGATGGATTTGTGCTTGAAGATCTTGATAAAGGGAGGTTAAATCTTGGGTGCAAGTGGAAGAATATTTCTGTGTAAGAGAAATAAGAGGTGGGGTATAGTGATTAGTAGGAGTAGGGACATAAATGGGAATGATGGAAATGGGTGGAAGAGTGGAAGAAAGTGGTTGAGTAGTAATGGTGGTGGGAAAAGTTGCAAAATTCCTAACGAGAAGCATATAAAAGAAAGTATAGATCTTGGGGATGCTCAACAATATGATCATTAAGGGATTTAAGATGGGCTTCAGTAAATTCTTCAGAATATTGAGCCATATTAATAAGAGGAGAGGAGGTATAAGTGGAATTTGGTTACAAGCGTGGGGTTAACCAAAATGTTTAAACTAAAATATAAATAAACGAGTCCAATATGATGCTATAGTAGTAGTAAATAAATGTAGTAATGAAAATATAGACATATACCCAAGTAAAATAAGAAATAAATAATGAAAACCTAATGTGTAAAGAAGGGTAAGATGCCTTAGTTGATTATGTGAGTTTTGGAAAGTGCACAAAGTTAGAAGACAGAAAATATGAAGCATTGACCATCACACTAGAGCTTAGAAAATTATAAATCAAGGAACAAGCTGACAAGGCGCCCATGGGCACTTGGGTTTACAAAAATGCTCAGAAACCTAAATTATTAGGTGTAATATGTTTCTTGATGCTCACCTTTTATCACCATGGATTTGCACCAAGATCACCGAGTCGCATAAACCCGCAATGAAGAATAAACGTGCAAAACTCTCAAATAGACATCAAATCCCAAAAAGAAAGATACAAAATGATGTGTCAGATTTACTCATCCACCAAAATGGTGGACTTACAACTGAGTGTTGCACTACATCTCGAGATCCAATTTATTTCGTGTGTGTGTGTGTGTGTGTGTGTGTGTGTGTGTGAAGAATCGTGCCCTAGGTTTCTCTTATGTGTATCGCACTTCGATAGTGAGAAAGTAGCTAGATGGAAATAAATATGGTAAATGTGTACATGGAATATAATTAAATTCCCTCCTATGAAGTGTATGCAGATGAACCAACCCTTGTGTCCCTTATGATGGAGCTAGATGGATGTAATGGAGCTCTTAAATGCCTTGATGGATGCAACCTTTGGTGAAGATAGAAAGTGCTTAGTTCTTGCTCCTTTGTTATGATCACATAACTTTATATTTATATGATTCCTTCACTTCTATTTCATAACTAACCCTAAAAGGGCTGACTACAAAAATATAAGATGATCAAACGACTAGAAAGGACCCAAACAATGTGAGTAAAGTATAGAGAGGATAGGGGCATCCAAATTGGATGAGGGCACCTGACGTTGGTATGTTGGGTTGGGTGATGATGTCTAGGGTGAAAAATTCCAAAGAGTAAAAAGATATAATGAGAAAGTAAGGATGTAAGACTAGAGAGAACCAACGAAAAGCAAAGAAAAGTGGCCATAGACATGGGTTAATTAGTACTTTTCTTACTTTGGAATCATATGAATAATAGTATGTGATTAGGACTAGATAATTATCCAAAGTGCATGATTTTGTGTCTACAATATGAATTTGAAGATAAATGGTTGCATTTTTTCCTATGTAGCTCACTTGGTTAGATCGTCATTGGTGAATAATAGGTCGCATGTTCAAATTCCACAAATCCCATGTAAATGGAATATGTTTTTCAATAGAAATATTTGAAAAAATTTACAATTTTGCATGACACATATACATGGGATGGGTGGATGGAATTTTTAAGGGAATAAGTGCATTCTATCGTGTGTTTTTCAATATAATTTTTAAAAAAAAATTAAGTACAAGTGTGCGAAACATATGCATGGGATGGGTGCATGGCATTTTTATGGGCGTCGATGCATTCTATTAGGATCACCTATCATATTGGTGTGTACATAGAATTTGGCGATGGATTCTAATGTCAATTCTCTTCCCTCACACCACCTTCACTCCTCTAACACTCTCTTCCTTGATGTGTTCTTCGTCAAGGAATTCCCCAAATATATTTTTCTCTAGGAAAATATTATTATTTATCATTTTTGAATATTTTTACAACCATACATTTTAAGGTTTATGAGGTTCTGGATGACATCATGTGTTTTTATAGTGTTGAGCTCGGAATAATTTCTTAATGTAGTTATCTTGTGTCATATATAATTGATAATGTTTTTATTTTGCTTTAAACAACTTTAATTTAAACTCTGGATTGTGGAAATTGGATCTATTTTGGAAGTGATCAATCTACATCTCTAATGCCTCTTTATATCACTTTGATTGGGTTAGGGTTTTATGTTATTGAAATTTGGTACACAGTTCTTCCCGAGGAATGCGAGATTTTGTGCACTTGTCCCATGTTCAAACTAGCGAGCGACAAAACAGGTGCAATGGTCACCCTTTGTGTATGATAAAATTAGCAGAGGCTATTCTCCACAAAAAATGCACCAATTTTACACTACACATAAAAATTCCCCTATACAAAATCGGTGCATTTTGTGTGGAGAATAACCTCCATCTAAAATTCACATAATCTGTGCTCAAAAGTGCAATGATTTTCCCTCAATATTTGAATCGAGGTGAATATAATAGACACAACACAAATAAAATAAATAAACGTGTTCAAATTTGAAATGGAATTGTTTTTGTTTATGGGTGTAAAATAGTGGTGATGACAAGCGCAGAGCATGATTGCTATGTTGCTTAGTTTTTAACACATATGGTAAGAAAGTCAATGATGTATTTACATATAAATATTCAAAGTTGAATAAAAGGTTATGAGCACCCCGAGTAATAATTGGAGGGGACACCCTTCTCACAATTTTAATTAATATTTTCCCCCATCAAATAAAAAAGAATAGTTATTTACATTCTCACATTTTAAAATTTGTATCGGGATCATAATAAATAAAACATTTAGAGAAATTTCAATACAAAAAGAATAATAAATATCCTATAAAATTATCATAAAAATAAAATAAATGTTCTTTATATGGATAGAACTAATCGTAAGAGGTTCTCAATATGTAACAAATATAATTTATTATGCAAGGATGCTTGCAAATCAAATTTATTAGTATCAAGTAGGTGATGGGACTCAAACCTGAGAAAAACACCATTTTTTGTAAAGTAATAAAAATACTTATGTATCTCCAATGGTTTTGTGAAGAGTGGTATTTTGACTAATCCTAGTTATTCCTCCATAAAATATTATTGACAATTCCTCACAAAAATAGTAATAAAGAATTAATTACTTCTTTCCTTCGATTATACTCACCTCTACTAGCTACATCAGTGACATTATAAAAATACACGAACCTTTTCCTAGAAAATATTACACACCTACATAATCTGGAGGTATATTAGTGAATGGGTAACAATACCAAAAAAATCATATGAGCTTAGAAATATGCCATATTTTATTTACTTGAAAAATATATTACATTACCTTTATAATCATAGACACCTAAATTCCGCTTTCACAATCTTATCACCAAATGCACACAAAGAAACCATCATTCTTACTAATTCCATTATAATTAGTGATTTCTTCCAATTAACTAACGTTTCTTAGAATTTTGGTCAATTAACAATGTGTTGTTGATTTCCTAACCTATTTTGCATTTAGGATGCCACTTTACGATGAATATTAAGTCAAAATCCTCTTCTAAACAACCAATTAGCGATTAGTAGCTAATTAAGCCTTTTCCCTTATTTTCGTCAATATACCCTATTATTGGCTCAAACCCCTCTTCCAACCACTCAAAATCACCCCATTTTCATCTACAACATCTTAGTAAGCTTCAAAAGCTTATCCTAGCATCCTAATTGACCCTAAGTGGTTTGTTAAGGCTCCACACATCCTAATCACTTCTATATCACTAATTATGATTAGCAAAGCCTTAATCATTATTACCATCCTTAATATAATTTGTACTTTTAGTCCCACATGCACCAAAATACAAGTTTTCCTCAAAGGTAAAACTATAAAAAGGACTAAGTATCTACACTTAAACTTTACACCATGCTTTGATTTGCATCTCATATAAGAAATATGATTTATAACCAAGTTGAATCCTTGCCTAAAGTCTTCAATGGGGTTAGTAAATGGATATCCAAAATGACCATGTAGTCATTTGGAGAGGCCGTTTCACCTTGTTTGGAGTAGCAACCATACCAATTTGATTGCCCTCTTAGATCTATTTACGTCTTTGTTAGTTTAGTAATTCAATATATTAGTAGCCATGATTAGCTAGATTTTGAATTATATTCATGTTAATTATCATTCCACTAAGATTTTATCTTTATTGTTACATTCATAAACTTAAAGCCTTGCTATAGATGACAATGGTGTTAGCCTCCCTTAATTAGTCATGTTATTTTCTTTGTAGAGTTTAGGGTGCTTTCAATAACATTGAATGCATGAAATTAATGTTACTATATAATAATATCAATAAATAGACCAATTACTATCGAATCTTCCAAAGAAATTGGTTTAATTTTAATTTATAAAAAAACATACAATAAGGGAAATCTTTTGATTCGACGTCCCCTGATCAATGGCACCTTAGGCAATTACCTAATTCTCCTAGGGGTTAATCCCCCTTGTAAATGTTCATTTTTTATGTACTTGTGATTAAATTTTTTGATGTTGTGTTATTTACCAAAGGATTTTATCATGTATGAAGCTTAAACCACATTTATTGACACATTAACACCAAAATCTACAAAACATGCCAACACTTTGTATTTGCAAATGCAACTGCATCTATGATTTTGTCCTTGAAAATGTGTGTATATAATTAGTGTTGGGTGTGTAGACAAACACCATGGGTGTGCACCGCATGGACCTATATAATGGATTATTTTGGTGTAATGTGAATGTGACGGAGTAGAAAGAGAAACTTGATCTATCATCCAATAACATAGAAATAGATCGGATTGGGATAATTACGTACTATTTTTGGAAAAGGTAGGAAATTTGGCTATCATCATATCATGAGAAAATATCCAAAGGTGAAAATAATATGACATATAATCTCACACTTATTACTCTTTTGTAAGATTGTATTGTTTATAATTTGTATGGAGCCTTTATAGAAGAATATGATATCATCGATTGTCGATGAGTTGATCAAATGGATCATAATTAAAAAGGCAAAAGCATCATAAGGATAATGTTTACTAGATAACTTGAACAACATGTGCAAAAGACATGCCATTTCATGACCGTGAACGTGTTCCACAGTTCACTTGTGAATATTTACATTCTCAAGGTCTTTAGGTTGCCATTAAGAGATTTCATCAAGATGCCAAGAATATTTTGGGCCTCTATTTCAGTGTAACTTGTTGTCACATGGTACCTATCATATTCTCCCCATTTTTATTTTTTTCCCATTTAAGCACAAATTGTAGTCTCATGAATAATGCAAGTGAAATTGAGACCATAAAGTGGAGCACACATAGTAGATATTATTTGGGAAGGGACACTATAATATGTGGAAGAGGTACGAGACATGATAGTATTTAATCCCCACTTTTTCTTTCCAAATTTCCATTCATGTCTTTGTATTATCTAATAAATAGAACATCATCCAATTGAAAGTATTGATGTCATAAAAATAAAATAAAAAAGTAGCAAATCCCATTTCCTCCATATTTTCTAAACAATTTCCATTTCTTTCAATTGTGTAAGGGATGGGTGTTGGCACTATGGAACTAATGGACAAGGTAACATCACCAACTTAACGATCATTCCATAAGGATGATAATATATGCGATATAATGTTATTCTTAAACTTGATACTATTTTCGATTAGGTTGACTCATGTTACATTTTGTAGATGTACTTATCGAGTTGGAGCTGGAAATATCCCATGAGTGAATCTTTTGGTTTGCAACATACTACCCACCAAAAAATAATAGAAACAAACCCACAAATCAAAAAATCCTCCTTTGTGTCAAAACACATAGACTATAAAAGTAGACACCATCACTTATATATACATTGATTTAACAAAAATATAGTTTAAATGTTAAACCCTAATTACAGAGTCACATATGATAAATAAATACTAAAGTACAAATTAGACACAAGAAATAAGATAGATAAATTTTAAACCCTAGTGCAAGAGAGGGAAAAAATGGCTTAGCCGATTTACGATTGATCCTAGATTGGTGGAGATTGAAAAATATGATGAAAAAATAGTAAACTATGTCATTATCGCGAATCTGTTAAATGTAGCTATCGAGATAAGGCCATACTTAGGGCGTGCCTGGAGTGGGTCGGGCGCTAGGCACAAGATTTTTTTCTCGGGCAGTTTTGACTACGAAAGTGGTCACAATTTGATTTTGCAGTGTCACAAATGTGTCGTCGATGTTCGTTTTGGTCTCCTATATGTTGTAATATGATCGTTGAATGTTCCCGTAACCTATAAAGAGACGTCCACTGTAAAACCATCAAATTACATCAAATCCCAAAAAATAAAGATGCAATATGGGAAGTCAAACTACATATCTACATCTCACTAAATCTCAGACTCCATGTAGTTCTTGTGCATGTGTGAAATAATCATGCCCTAGGATTCCCTTATGCAAGTGCACTTGATAGTGGGAGATAACTATATGTACTAATGTAAATAGATGTGTGGATGGAATAATGAACATCCCCTTTCTATGAAGTGTATGTAGAAAATGAATTCCCTTGTATGGATGTTGGATGAATGTCATTGATGCTCTTAGATGCCTTTGGATGCAAGCTTAGGTGATGATAATATATGCTTAGAGTTTGGTCCTTTATTTTAGTCACATAGATTTGTATTTATATAACTCCCTTGGTGTAATTTTTTAATTGACATCTTGAATGTCAACCCATAAGAGAATAAGATGCCCAAATGATAAAAGAGACCCAAAAAGAGTGAGTAAGATAGAAAGCGGTTGGGGTACCCAAAAGGGATGAGGGAGCTTGTGCGCTAGCATTCTAGCTAGTTGTTGGTGTCTGAAGTCATAAAATATAAACAAGTAAACCTTTGACTGAGTTGTAATGTGTAAAAGACTAGAAAGAAGATAAGAAAAAAGAAAAGAGGTCAAAGATAATTGTCAATTACTAGTTTTCTCACTTAGGAATCATATGAATGCAAGTATTCATTTATGACCTATAAATGTACCCAAGTGCGGGATTTTGTGTCTATATACACAAAAAAGAAAGACTAGTTAGGAATTATCTACAAACTATATTGGAAAATACTATTTGTTAGATTTGTAATGTTAACAATTTATTATGTCAATAATATTTTTCCAAACTATATCAATGCCAAAAAATTATGACAACAGACATATCAAATGACTATGGGTTCCTCAGTGTTATTACAATATTCGTTTCTCCAAACAACTAGATGATGTTGACTACACGTGCCCCCATGCCTCAACATACATGGTTGTATCTATTTCAAATATCCTCAAGTTAAATCGATGCATTCAAATTTATTGGTTCATCTATAGATTATAATAATCACACCCACCAACAAAATTCTAATCTTCAAATTTAAAAGTTACCTTTTATAACTATGTATGACCTAGATGATCGAAGGAGGACATGATGCACAGGGGAAAAAAATTCCCTCTTTATTCCAATGCCTCAAACATTAATTGTGCTAAAAGGAAATTCCAAATATAAGTCTTAGTAATTGTGTCAGTCAAGCATAAGGGAAATGAGATGTCAAGATGTTGTCTTAGTGGTCATTGGTAGACATTGTCATCATTACAAATGACAAGAGAAACCCTCCTCACTAGATTTATCACTTCAAACAAAGTTTAGTAGAAAATTTGCATGTAATCATGTGACATAGATATAAAGATGAACATAGAGTTTCAATATATAACATATATGTAGAGTTTGGGATTCAAACATGTGCAAGTTTTCCTTAAAGGTATTTAATGACCACGATTATGGGCATTAATATGATTTATTTTATTTCGGACTTGTTTATTTTTATATTCTTAATATACTATTCTCATATACATTGTTATTCATTCAATGGGATTTAAAATAAAAGAATAAGATTGCGTTCTATAACAAGGATGTTTCTCCTCTATGCAACCATCAATTTCTTTATTCCCATATTTGTGGTCCATTAGATGTCAGAAACTTGATATGAGATAAATTTAACATGGATCATGACTGGGACATGGTATAGTTGCACATGTCAATAACATATTAATATCTTATTAAATGAACACCTAAAAAAATAAATCTTTTGTATAGCCAAAATTCCATACATATACTACAAGCTTATCCACCCATGCTTTCTTCTTGTAATATTCTTGTATTGAAACTCATGAAAATTTAAGAGGCTGTCTTTGTAGACAAAAATTTGAGGATCTCGTTTCCATTTACATTTTTCAAAGAAAACAAATTGCACTCACATGAATAATGCAAGAAAGATTGAGATGATAAAGAAGAGCACAAATAGCCATGTTGTCGTGCCCAATTCCCTTCGACACCTTTTTTGTTATTGATTATGATATCTTATCGACTATACTTGTGGATATTATTGTAGTTTTTGATTTGGCATGATGTTAGATGTTAGAGATCACAGATCGTTGTTGATTTCGATTCATATATGATTCATGTGGATTATTAGGGACATTTTATATTCATGTTGATATGTTGTTAACATGGTTATATATATATATACATACACACACACACACACACACACACACACACACACACACACACACACACACACACACACACACACACACACACACATATATATATATATATATATATATATATTTTTTTTTTCAGACATGTGATATTTCGTCATATTGAGTAGACATTTGCTAATTGAACTAATGTTGTGATAGTTTTGACATGGATGAGATGTAGAATATAATTTTTCTAGAAATTGTAAATGATATCGTAATTTCCTAGATGATATTTGATTCATATATAGATGATTGTGGATTTATACTTGTATATTTTATCCTAGATGTTTTTGATGCGGCCATGAGGCCGAAGGAGGTGTTATGTGTTTTGTAGGTAAACATGTCACAAAAACATCGGGGGATTGGAGACCAACCACATTGGAATTCTAGGTGAATTCAACAAGGGTCACCATGGCAACATGTGTTTGTGTGTGTGTGTTTGAATTATTGTTAGGGGGAAATTGTGACCAAGGGGTTATGTGTTGTATTTTGTTTAGTTTTCCTTACTTAATGTAGTATGTGATTTTTAGTGATGTAATTTCCTTGTTTTAATTATTTAGAAAATGATGTATTCTTCCCCTTTATCTTAATGGGTTTTAGTGTCCTATTTAAGTTAATTAATCTTGTTATTAACTAATTGTGGATGTGACCAAAAGTCTTCATTTATTAGACTAGATGGCTCTTGGGTTTTGTGTTGTAAGATTGAGTGCTTGTGATCTTGAGTGTTGTACACTCTACCCCCTCATGGAAATTCGAATTTGGCCTTAAGGGCCAATTTTGAAGGCTTGTGGGACAAGTTAAACTTGTCCCACACCTCTTAAATTGATATGTCAACCCTACCTATGGGTTGGGGGGTCAAAATTAGACCCCATTATGTGTTTTGGGAAGAAAAATTGTAAGTCTTTATTGCACCTTCTTACATGTAATTACTTTTGGTCCTTAAGGGGTGTGGGCATGGATTGTGTGTGTAAGTAAAATGTCATTTCTTCAACCACTTATTAATTGTGCTTGTAACACCTTGAACAAATTGTTATATTTATCTTTGCATTACAAGTGTTGGCATGTGATTTTCTTGAATGAGGTGTGTTTCCTTTATTGATTTAAAATCATGCTTGTTATGGATAAATCATCTCTTCTCTTGGATTCATTGGACTGAAATGATATGGCTTTCAGGAATCCATTTTCACTTCTTGTTGATAAGTTGCAATCAGATTTTTAGAGTTGCAAACTTATCTCTTTTGACTGACTCATCCTTGGATCAATTTCAGTGATCCAAGGAATGTTTTAAATCTTCTTAACAAACTGAATGGTAAACTGACATTCATTGGTTAAGAGACATAATGGACTGAACTTGTGTTTGTTGCAAATTCTTTATTATCTTGAAATATCGTGCCTGCATTTTATTGTGTGTTGTGCTCGGATCTTCTTGATTGACCTTTACAGGTGCTTAATGGCATTAAGGGAAATAGAAACCTACTTCAATATTCTAGAGAAAGTGAGATTATAAATGTGTCCTATATTTATTAAGGTCTATCCTAATGGGATTCAAGACTCAGGTAAATTTTCCTAACTCTTTCTACACCACTCTATGTGGGATGACATCCTAACCTAAGTTGTTAATACTAAGTTAGTATGAAGGGAAATAACCTAAGGGATGCTAAGTTATTTCTAACCTATGCCTAATACTATTTGGTTAAGCTATGTCCTAACCTAAGGTGGCAATCTATTTGTTTGAAGGTTATATCCTAAGGTTATACTTTTAAATTAACCTAAGATCTAACCTAAGAAAATTGTATCTATCCTAAACTAATGGGGTATGAAAGGGAACCTATGGGTCGATTGGCAAGTGGGAGCTAAGTGGCGGTTCCTAAGCTATTAATGAGATGTGATTTTGATTTAATAGGGTAGAGTACTACCAGACTTGGTAATTGCATGAAAATTTAGTGGAACCTACGTGGAGGCATCACTAAGTTTGGAAATGCATGTTGAAGTTCAATTTGGTCTCACCAACTTTGGATGGTGGTGGCAAGGAGAGATAAGTAGGAATATGTAATTTAATGTCATTAATTTGCCTTGGTTTTGGCAAGCAAACTGTCTAGGAAGGCATGCTGGTGGATTTTTTGGGGTTGTTTGGTTTTGCATGCTTCATGATTTTTCTCTGCATGGAGCTATCTGGTTCTTCGAACCAAGTAGTTTGATCTTCACCTTGTGGCTATTTTTGATTTCTCTGACCTATTTTCGATTCGAGGAAAGTATATGAGGCATTATGGAAAAATTTTATGGTTGGTTGATCTTGCTTGGAGAAGAAGAGGTGTTGGAAACTCAGCTGGAAGTATTCTTCGAATCGGTAGAGGCACTATCAGGCATGATAGGCTCTACCCATTAAGATTTCTTGCTTTCTTCTAAATGATTCATTAAAACAATTCTGCTCACTTGAGATATATTTTTTCATGATGTGTCTGGTTATTTACTTGCATGTTTTCATGAAATCTATGTGGGTTTTGGAATGTGAATCCATTGTTGTTAATGGTAGTTTTGGGAACTTTCTCTGTACTAGTTATTAGTGGTTTTCATGTGAAATTTGTATTGAATATCTATAAATTGTACTTGAATCCATGTATATTGTATTCAAAGCTCTATATCTTGCATTCGAGGCTAAGGTTGATTGAACTGGCTTGTTGCTTGAATGGTTCTAAATCTCTTCTATAGTCTTGTGTTTCGTTGAGCTTATAGTGGAGCTTCGTGGTTGTTCTAAGCTCGTATTGAAGCCTCGTGATTTGCTATGAGATTTTATTGGGACTTTTGTTTTGTTTTGGATTCAATTGGAACTTGGTGTAATTCAAAACGTTTGATTGAATATATGTATTCATCAACTATACTCATATTCGAGTTCTTGCGAATGCTGAACTTACTTTGAGTTGTTGAGTTTTGTTTTGTACTAGATTTTTATTCTTCTTTATGGAATTGGAAATGCTTGAACCCATAATAGAGCATTGGTGTTTATTCGAGCTTGTATTTAGGGCCTTGGGTTTTGTTATAGGCTCATATTTGAGCTTGTGTTTGTCTGAACTTATGTTCGAAGCTCGTATTTGACACAATATAGGTTCTCCATTGTTGGTTATTTGATCTTGTATTGGAATCAATGTGTTTGATTTTATATAGGTATTCTGAGCTAGAGTTTAGTGGGTATTAAGGATTGTAAAGCTTTAATCTCATTTAATATTGTCTGCTCGAAGGGGTCTTATGAGTTTTGTTTTGGTCGAAGTAGACCATGTAACTTCTTTTAGAGATCTCCTCTATTTTGATTCTTGAGGGGAATGGTTGTATTGCTTCTGTCTTTTAGGCTGCACTGTGTTCTCGAACTTGACAGGGTGTGTGAATCAGAGTGTATCCTATTCATCTCTGCCCTGAGCAAACCCGTGTCTTATGGAAAGCTTGATTATTTTGTTCATAGAAATAAATGGACTAGAACTTCGTCCTGTTGTGGGTTTGGTTTATTTTTAGTTCATTGGAATAGTTGTATCAATTTTAGAGGGTTTATGGAATGTATTATTTACTTCCTTTTTTCATTGATGTTGAACAAATTCTTACCTATCATAAGCTTTTAACTGGAACTCGAGAGGCTTGTGGTGATTCTGTTTAGTTGAGTTGGAAGAATTTTGGGACAATGCTTGTCTTAAATGAATTGTTTAGTTTCTTACTCTCTTCTGATCTTTCATCTGATTCGTGGGTTTTAATAGAATGTTGAATATAAAACCTAGTTTACTAAGTGTAGTATGAAGGGATATAGTATCATTGTTCGAATTCTTGGTAATATTTTTCTTCTTTGGGTTCATGAGAAGTATTTACCCTTGTCTATCTTGCATTTGGTTGCGTATTTCTACTCCTTTATGGTTTCATTGATTGAACCTCCAAGTTTTATAGAGAAAGAAATATGTTCTCTTGGGGACAGTTACTGTTAGGGACTATACTATGAATTTCATTCTAAGTTTTGAATTGAACTTGAGTTTGGTGAATGGAAATAGGAAACCAGTTGTAGAATTGTGATGGAAAGTTTGTAGTGTGCATTATTTGACTGTGCATTCGGTTTTTTGTTCTCTTTTGGGGAACTAGTTAAAGAATTTCTAAGTTTGAATTAGATAAGGGATTTCATTTCATAGTATAAATGAAATGAATTATGGATTGGGTCCTTTTCTGTTTGAGATCCTTTTTCTATTGACTGTATAAGTTCATTAATTGAACTTCTCTTTGATTGATTCTCTTCTGAGATGGGAACTTCTTGTGGATTGGTTAATACGTTTATTTTTCTTGAGTATTGTTGGGATTTGTGGGTAGTCTGGTTTCAGACCTTGGAACTATATCTACTAACATATAGAAGTTAGTCAGATTTTCTGTTAGACTGATTTGTTCCTAATCTTCTTGGATTGAATTGGGATTCTATTTAGATGTTGTCTCTTTATTTATGGACTCCTTCTATGGTTATCTTTGGACTGAGGTAGTGTTGTATGTTCTAAACCTGATTCTATCCTTTAGATGATTTATGTCTGGGGAATAAGTATGTATTGATTCTCTTCTTTTGTTTATATGGAAAGATGAAGCATACTAATATGAGCTATGTTGTAACTAACCTCTTTTGCTACTTAGAAAAGATAAATGTGTATTTCTATTCTTATGGAATTATGAAATAATTGGATGACAAGACTTGTTGATTGTTTAAAAGTAATTGATAGGATCAATTAAACCTTGTGATATAATTATGATGTTGCAGATTATATTAAGTTCTTTTCTTAAAAGTGAATTCATACTCTTTTATGGTACTTCTTTTCTGGATGTTATTACTTATGATTGTTTGTATGATGTATATTAATTGTTTCATTAAAGCAGAGTTGTTTAATGGAACAATTAGTGGAATGCACTTTACTTTAATGATTAGTGCTTATCATGCTTAGTTCATTGAACTGACCCGTGCTAGAAATTTTGTAGATGGACATCGTAAGTGATAAAAGAAGACAAGAACTTTTATGATGCATTGGATTATTTAATTTGGGATCTTATGTAAAGAGTTCGAATCATTCTTGAGATGTATTGGAAAAGAAAAGTGTTGTTCTTTTAAGATCTTAATTATGATTGACATGAAGAATGTTTGAATTGCATTGTCTTGTAAATGTATATTTTAAATCATGAATTGGAAGGTTTTGTGACTTTAATTTATAATGTGAATTCTTTGGTACTTGAATGTCGAAATTAATAGTGCTATCTTGGTAGTATTCCTTATATCTGTTTGTATATTATTGTTGTTATCAGATGATGAGTTGGGTTAAGGAGATAGTATAATCTCCCTATTAAAATGAACTTGTTATATTGCAAAAGATGTCATTCTCTAACTACACAATTATAGTTTAATAATGAAATATGCATGGGACATACAATTAAACTATATGAGTAACGAATGATAAAAAGGTTATGTTAAAACCTAACATTTAACCATGTAGAGGAAGACTCTTCCTCTCCCAAAGAACGAAAGATAAAATGAATAGTGGTTATGATCCTTAACCTTTATAACTTTCTTTTATAAAGTAAACACTAGCTGAATCTAGGTGGATGCCACACTTGATTTGGACAACTAGGTTACATTAAGGATTAAACGTTGATGTTTGTTGTCTGTTTTTGGGATAACTGTTGTTATGCCACATTAATGAACAATAATGCAAATATGAATTAATGAATTTCTCCATATCTAATCAAGATAAGTATGGGTAAAGAACTTAATGAATGTTGGAATTAGGGTTAGGCATGGTTGCTGTAATTTGAATCTTAATCCAATTTAATTATGATTAATGACCACTAAGGGGGTATGTACATCTTGATGAATCAGTTCTAATGGATGTTGGCACACACCAACTGTAGGAATGTACCCTCGAGAAGTCTTGGGACTTCTCGAGGATATAATGTTGTAGTTGACATGTGGCAACACCCTTCCGTATTTGTTCATCTAGATTTACGCACATCTAGACTTGAACTTAGTTTCTCTCTAGGTCAAGTTAGTAGCATGTTTAGGATAGGTAGTAGCTTTCAATGACTTAGGGTACCTCGACACATCCGGTTGACTTAGGTCAACCGAGTATGCCCATATACCCTAAGTCATTGTGAGCATCTTCCTATAATAAATTATGTTTCTAACCCGGGCTAGGGTCAAACCTTGGGCAAGTGGACTGACAGTAGTCAATAAAGACCATTCAAGATAACGAAGAGTGAGGTGAAGGACATATTCGGAATGATGAGTATGCCATCTAGGAATAGCAACATTAACAGTATGTTGAAAATCTTTGGCCAAAGTATTATAAGCCACTGGTTGCGTTGTCCTATGTCACCTATTTTAAAGTAACATGATGTCAGATGAATATTGGTAACAAATATTCAGATAGGTTCTTTAAAAAGATCACTCAGTACCTGGAATAGGGTAGGAGAACCAAGTATACGTAGTATACATAAATTATTCTATACTTTAAGTTAACATGAGAGATCGGTTGGTAACCGAGTCATGGAATGAGAGATCAGTAGTATACCAAGTCATTACAGCTGCATATGGTTATCTGTTATGAGATTGATTGGCATGGAATGTGTGTTCTAAATGATGTTTTATTTAGAACAGAGAACATTATGTTTCAAAAAAAAATTCCTTGTTTCTAAAGTCTTAAAATGGGAATGTTGCAGTGCTTTGGAGTTTAAGTTTGACTTGTGAGGTGGAGTTGGGGATGAGTGATGTGGTATCCTACATGGAACCACCTCACCCTTCTCTCTCCATTTTCTATTTATTCAAGTTCTTTTTCTTGTTTGGGGGTTACTTCATTCTTTTGTGCCCATTCATTTACTTTGAGTTAGTGATTTTGGAGAGCTTGTGGTATTATGGGAGCTTGTTGGTGATTGCTTGGGTTTGAAGGAGCTTGGAGTTGGAATCTTGAAACAAGATCTACTATGGAAAGGTAGGAGCTTTACTTTTTCTTATGTTATTACTTTATTTTGTGTTTGTGTGCTTGTATTTGTTGAGTGTTTGGAATGCTTGTTGGGTGTTTGGGTAGATTTCCTAAGTGTGGTGTAGGAGGGAACTATGGGGAGAATTCATGTAGGGAGGCATAAGAGTTATTTCATGTGTTGGAGGGAGTTTGGGTTGGGTGCCCCACCTTAGACAAGGAATGCTTACATTTCTTACTTGTTATTGTACGAGGAAGGCATAAGAGAATGAGGGTGGCATAAGAGTATGTGGGAGGAATAAGATGTACTTGAGGGATGCATAAGAGTATGTAGGGTATTTGAGATTTGTATTGGAGGATTTAAGGTGGGCACCCATTTCCTATTAGGAGGCATAAGTGGCCCCCATAGGTTCTTGCTCCTTTGGCTTTCATTTTATTAAGACTTGTTATTTTGTTGTTTTTCCTTCTTGTGTTTGTAGTTTGAGTTGAATGTGCATTTGGAATGGTTGTGAAATACTTGGTTTGTGATGTGGAAGATTGTTGTTGCCATGTGTTGGGATCAGATCTCATTGTAATGTGGTTAGGGCTCGGGGGCAATGAGGAGGATGGCTTCTCCTCCTCATTGGAATTTCTGGGTTGGGTGGAGAGTGTTGCCTCTCCCCCTTTTTTTGTTGTGATCCAATGAAGTATGGTGGATCTCTCTTGTTAGAGTTTGGAAGATAGAGCTTGCTTTAAGACTTGACTTTGGAGCTATGTTGAAGACAACTTGCATTAAATTTAGCCTTCATTCTTGTATTACTCCCCACTTTAAGTGGAAGACATTGTATTAATCCTTGTGAGAAAATTTCTATTTGATTATTGAATTTAAAGTTGTTTTGTATATTAAAAAGGGAGTTGTAAAGAGGAAATATTTCATTTCATTGAAGTTGAGTTATTTTCCACAAATGGTGTTGTTCTTAATATATTGTTGGAAACATGTATAAAAAAATACTACATTTCATTGTGTATTTGAAAGACTATGTATACTTGTTTTTTTGTATTGTTGATGGAAAGAGCTCTTATTAAAATTGTCTTTCAAATAGACCTATGAAGTAGTATAATAGCTATTTCTAGTATGCAACTCTCTTTCTAAAACTATTGCTAAACTATCACAAATTTTGCTAATGAAAAAAATTACAAAAATGCCCTTACTCTCGTTTTTGTATTAAATTTATTAAATAGTTAGAGAGAAAATATTAAAGCAAACATTAACTCACCAATGCTATTATTTAGTGTTTTATCCTCACTTTGATAGTAACTCTATTTTCTCTTGAACATCATTAATAATAAGATAGTTAAGATTTAGTAAGGATAGTATATTTGTTTATGTTACTAATATTAAATGGAGAATTATTAAATGTGAAAATAGGGCAACATTAATATACTTGTAATTTTTGATATATAAAAATGTATATATATAGATATATATTTATTAAATAAAACAATTTTTATTAATGTTGAAAAACATTTATATGAATCGGATCAAGCTTGGGGTCATGGCTTTGTACATTCGTAATTTTAGTGGTTATTGTAGATTGGGGGGTGGGCGGGGTTAGTGACCCCAACTCCCCACCCCATTTAAATGGGGTGGGGTTGAGGGTCACGACCCTCCCCACCCCACAAACTTTGAACACCCTCCAAATACTGTAAACAACCCTATTTTATAAGTGGCCTATAGAAAACTACCCTACGCAATCTTATTTCCCACCTAAATGCAAGCAAAAAGCCTTGCTATGGTTACATGGAAGTTTTGTATATATATTGTATTCATTTTATTTTTGGGTTCAAACCCATTGTGTTTTTTAAAAAGAATATATATATAAGTTTTATACAAATAGTAATAGGTATATACACACACACATGTATATATATATGTATGTATGTACACACACACACACACACACACACACACACACATAAATAGAAATACACATATATATATTTATATATCCTCATACCCAAATGAAGATGCAAGTCTAATTTTAGCCTTTTAAATAAAATGGGCAAATACCCACAATTCCATTTGGGAAAATAAAAGAAAATGAACTAAATACGTTTTGAAACCCTAATGAGGGTATCAACAAAATAGACAAATAATGGAGCTTGGAAGCCTCTTCCAAGAGCTTGAGGTGATCTCTAATGGCTTCTCTTCCTCCTCCTTCAACTTGTAAAATCAAAAAAAAAAAGATGAATCGAATGAAATGTGAAAGAAGACTTCATAAGGATGCTTTAGGGTTGGTTACCCTTTTTCCACATCAAGGGACTAAATTGAATCAATCCAAGGGATGAGATTCATCCCTATAAAAAGTAGGTAGATAGTGGGTGAGTGGAAATTAACTTTTTAATTTAAATGGTTTAATTTCAAAATTATGGGTTGACTTTGCAAGGGGTTACTTTATGGGGTAGGGAAGTATTCATTATTCAAACCCCATGTAAAATAAGAACCTTGTTAATTGTTCAAACCTTGTGGAATTAAATACCTAGGATATTTATTTCATTTGACCCCTTTAACCCTCTAAATTTAAATATGGAATATTTGACTATAGTAGGAATTTAATTTTTTATTAAATTAACATTTAGAGTGAACTAAATCTTGCTTGGACTAAATCCATTCATTAGTTTTAACGGGGTTTTAATATTTTGTTATAATGGGAAATTTTTTATTTATAAAATATAATTGATTTTGAAACATTATTGTGGCAACCGTAGTTTGAAGCTTTGTATGTGTGCACGCTTTTCAAAAAAAAATTATTCCTTAATTTTTCTAAGTAAACCTAGGTTGTTCTTGGGTCTCGTGTGGGTGTTTTTAGTGGGCGTTACACTTGGTATCAGAGCTGTGGGTTCAAAGCTTGGACCCTTGGGCACACAAGAAAATGTGAGACACGAACATTAAACCTAGTACAATATTAAACCTAGCACAATACTAAACCTAGAAAACAACTTGTCTGAAAGATTGTATATTTTAGTAAACATAGAAAAATGGAATAAAACCTAGAATGATGAACTAACTCTCACCTTGATCATGTAGGAGGCATGGATCAAACGAGGGTCCTTTCACATAGACCTAGATATACCACCTTCGAGAGCATCGTGGCGGCCATTCTACTCCAGTTTTATAGATGCTTCGGGATGTCGATGCCGCTATATGCGAGAAGGTCCTTAGGAGGATGATCAGCTAGACATGATAGGGAGACATCTGTTGAGGCTCATGCATCTCCTTGACATAGCGAGGAGCATAGGGTAGAGAAATCCCGCATGGAGTCACCAGAGTAGAGTCTCCGCAGAGGGGACAAGGAGACATGATTTCAGGACACATGGATAGGTCTCGAGCCCTAGACCTAGAGATGAGCATGAAGAGAGGCCTAGGGGTTCTTTAGTCAGCAGTGTAGACCATATCAGGGAGATACTGAAGCTACGACCATCTCACTATTCGGAGATATGGGTGGATTTCAGGATGAGGCCTGGTTGGTGAGCTTGAGCGGGTGCTTCAAGCTCTGCCCTTGTACTAGAAACATGAAAGCTCATGTTGCGATCCATCTTCTGAGGGATGGAGTAGGTGTCTGGTGGAGGACCAAGGAGTAGAAGCTCCACGTTGATTTAGAGACGGTTACCTGGGAGCTCTTTGAGGAGTGGTTCAGGAGCGGTACTTATCTTAGAGGTTTATTTAGTAGTGGATAGACGAGTTCCTCATCCTCTGTCAGGCATCTATGACTGTAGTTGAGTATGAGAGTCAATTTTGGACCTACTCTAGTATGTTGACTATATGCAGGATGAGTACGTATGTATTCACGGAGTTCATCAAGGGCTTGAATTTGGATTAAGGTGGTGCAATATGCATTCACTACCCACAGAGACCCTATTAGAGGCCATGGACAAGGCCTATATTACAGAGGAGACATGAGGAAAGACGCAATAGGCCATGGACAAAGTTTGGAGCCGCATCTAGCAGATGCAGGATAATAGATCAAGGGGGTAAGTTCCTCCTCCTCATGGTGGACAAGGTTCAACACAGACATCTTTTAGGCCACCACAATAGCCACCTCAACAGTAGTAGCAATAGACCCACCCACCTTACGAGACCTCCGCATAGGTTCAATGCACGAGAAGATAGAGTATGGGGCATCCTCCTAGGGGTCCCATTAGGACAAAAGGTGTGCTAAGAGTGCGGTCGGTAGGAGCTCGCGGTAGACATCTCGGCGATCCATAGCCGGATCATCGGGATCCACAAAGACAAACCTCTAGAGTACTGGCTGGAGCTGCATCTCATTGGAGAGGACCACGCAATTGTTATGGTTATGGTGTTGTTGAACATCATTGGAGGGAGTTCCCATAAAACCCTAGTAACAAGGGTAAGACACAAATTTCGAGCCTACTATTGGTGACATGGGGCGCAGACCATTGGATCTATGCAGTGGTCGAGAACCACCGGGATGAGCATCGAGTACCATCATAGAGACGATTTGGTAGCATTGGTGGTATTTCAACCTCCATTTTGTTTGATTATGGTTCATTAGATTCTTTTATTGCACCATCCTTAGTAAAGTGTTGCAGGCTGGTGGAAGTTAGGTAGGGTCTTAGTTAGGACGTTGAAATGGCTTCTAGAGCCAAAATTTTTGTAGACTCCTTAGTAAAGGAGTGTGTAGTGGATTTGGGACCCTTTTCCACTACCTCGGATCTTCGCATCCTTCCCCAGGGTCTTATGGAGTCATATTCAACATGGACTGGTTATCTGCACATAGAGCTAGAGTGGACTATTACCATAAGAATTTATCATATACGAGATGATCTAGGAGTTGAGTCGGTGATAGCATGGGTTAGGAGATCTTTTTCTATCTACACCATCTCCACTATGCAGCTTAAACGGTGTGTGCGACAAGGTTTTCGGATGTATGCTATTACAATTAGTGACGAGATCGGAGGATGAGTCTAGTGGGCCATCCCTTGATGAGCATCCAATATTGAGGAGTTTTAGATGTCTTTCTGGGGAGATACTCGGGTTACCACCCCCACGCGAGATATATTTTCACATATATTTGGTTCCGCAGTGCAGAGCCTATCTCACGGCACCGTGCCAGATGACTACTCTTGAGCTCTACGAGCTCAAGTTACAAACTGAGGGACTTCTAGAGAAAACCCGATCCATCCTAGTGTATCCCCTTGGGGGGTGCACGGTGATTTTGTAAAGAGAAAGGATGTATATCTGCGGTTGTGTATTGATTACCGCCCGGTGAAAAGGTAACTATCAAGTATCGTTAACCCCTTCTACGCATTGATGATTTATTTGATTAGATGAATGGGACCACGAGTTTTCTCAAGATAGATCTTAAGTCAAGTTATCATCAGCTGAGGATCATGGAAGTAGATATTCATAAGATTACCTTCTATATGAGATATGGCCACTACGAGTTCACCGTAGTGCCTTTTGGTTTGATGAATTCCCCATTGTGTTCATGAGCTTGATGAATGGGGTATTCGGGACATCCTGGATCACTTCGTACTCATCTTCCTTGATGACATTCGATTTACTCACATATGCGTGAGGAGCACGAGGAGCACCTTTGTCGGTTTCTTTAGTGTCTTCATGGGCAACATCTTTATGGGAACCTTGAGAAGTGTGCGTTCTTTCAAAAGAGGTACACATCATTTACGGGGAAGGTATCGCAGTCAATCCTTCCAAGATTCAAGCTATTATGGATTGGCCAACACCCAATAGTGTGATAGGGGTGCATAGCTTCATGGGATTAATAGGATATTATAGGAGGTTTGTTCAGGACTTCTTTTGGGTTGCGTAACCCATCACTTCCCTTCGGTGGAAAGGGAATAATTTTGTTTGGTCGAGATAGATGTGAGCGAGGCCTTCAAGACACTGAAGAAATGCCACACAACAACACCTATCCTTGTAGTACCATATCCTCAGGGTGAGTTCTTCGTATGCACATATGATTTTTGGTAGGACTTGGAGGTGTGTTGATGCAGGAGGGTAGAGTAGTGGATTTTGAGTCTCGTAAACTCAAGGATTATGAGCTCAATTATCTGACTCATGATCTTGAGCCTTGGTACGATGGAAACACTTCCTTCTTGGCTAGATATTTACACTTAGGACTGATCACTTGAGTCTTCGCCGCCTCTTCACGTAGCCCACTCTCAACGGTTGCCAGCGGCGTTGGATGTAGTTGCTTTATGAGTACGACATGGAGATAGAGCATGTGAAGGGGAAGGAGAATTTGGTTGCAGCTTCCTTGAGTAGACATAGACATGTGGTTATGGAAAATTTAGTGGCCACATATTTGTGAAGCGAGGATATCACAAGAGATTCCTCATGACATATTCTATCTTGCGGCTAGGGAAAAGTTTGAGTCTCGTAGAGACCCCTTGAGGGGAAGTTTGATGGATTCTCATCGAGATGGATGGCCTTATCGACACAAAGATCGGATATATGTTCCTAGAGATGGAGGCTTGAGGCGGGACATTTTGATAGAGGCTCATCGTGCACCCTATTCAGCCCTTCCCGAGGTGAAGAAGTTGTTGGTTGTGGAGCCCGATAGCGGCGGGAGTTGAAAGGAGGATTCTCCCCTTTGTGGGATCCAGGGCCATGCGCCCAGGGGGGGATTGAGGGTAGCACCCCATCTACCACATTTAATATGTATTTAATTCACTTTGTGAAATCTAGACCGTTCCTAATTAGTTTAAAGATCTAACGTGTGGCATTCTATGTTTTCCCGAAATGATATAAACTAGAATATCTTTAAAGGGTCGTATGTATTAGGCTCACTATAGCATTTGATGCATTGTAAGAGAGTTTTTCTAGACTGAATAAAAGGATTGGTTGTTTCTGGTGGATATAGCCCATTTTGGGTGAATCACGTTAAATTTGTGTCTCTGTTTTATTGCATTTCATTTCTAATTTACGTTTCCTGCATTATTCATTGCATGCTTGTTTATCCGTACAACTGGTATAATCCTAACAACCGGTATCAGAGTGCGTTTGAGATTTATCTGTTGGCAGTATACTCACGAGAGGATTTTTGTTTGAGTGGGAGAAGCAAGAATGATAGGAGAGTAATTTTAGAGTTGAGAAGTTTGACGGTCGGAATTACTAGCTATGGAAAATGCGGTGGAAGATTACCCGTATCAAAAGGATCTATACCTACCGATGGGAGGTGTAGGAGTGAAGCCCCATTCATGTTTGATGAGGAGTGGAGGGTTACGGGCGGGAAGGCTCTTGGTGTAATTCGATTAAGTCTAACATCATCCGTAGCTTCAAATATCTCACAGGAAAAGAGTACGGTAGAGTTGATGAAAACCCTATCTAATTTATATGAAACACCTAGTGCATCCAATAAAGTTTATTTGATGAAAATATTGTTTAATCTACAAATGTAAGAAGGTGGATATGTATCTAACCATCTTAATGATTTCCACACTATTGTAAATCAGTTAGATTCAATTAATATCCCATTTGATGAGGAGGTTAGAGCATTATTATTCCTATGTTCTTTGCCAGAAAGTTGGGACAACTTAGTAATGGAAGTTAGTAATACATCATCTACTTCTCTTAAATTTGAAGATGTAGTAAGTGTCATTTTAAATGAGGAAATGCGTAGGAAAAGTACAGGGGAAAATTCTTCTTCTAGAAATGTGTTGAATATGGAGAGTAGAGGGAGGAGCAAGGAGAAATCAAAGAGTAAAGCTCATGGGAGATCTAAATCAAATATGGGAAGATCCAAATATAGGAGTAGAGGCATTATTTGTTGGAACTGTGGAAAGAGAGGACATGCTAAAAAGGATTGTTGGTTCAAAGGAAACAAAGAAAACTAGCCTGAAGGTATTAAAGAGGAAAATCCGACAGGTAATATTGTTCAGGATGCTCTTATACTTTCTCTTGATACTAGAGTAGAATCTTGGGTAATAGATTCAGGTGCCTCTTTCTATGCAACCCCCGATAAGGGTTATTTTAAAGTGTGTCCAAGGAAACTTTGGATATGTTTATTTAGGAGATGATGAGCCATGCAACATTTTCGGGAAGGGCAATGTACACCTGAAATTACAGAACGGAACTACATGGATATTGAGAGACATGAGGCATGTACCTAGTCTTAGGAGAAATCTCATCTCTGCAGGATAGTTGGGTGGTGAAGGTTACACAATCACATTCACTTCAGATGCTTGGAAGGTTTCCAAGGGTGCCCTGGTAGTGGCACGAGGTAAGAAAGTAGGCACTATTTATTTATCTACTTGTATATCTAATTCTTCTACCATATTGTCTACTTGAGATCGGGATGCCGATGCATGTGGCACAGTAGATTGGGGCATATGAGAGAGAGGGCATGAAAATTATATAAGAAAAAGGTAAGCTTTCATGTTTGAAGAAATTGGAATTAGAGTTTTGTGAGCATTGTATTTTTGGGAAACGAGAAAGAGTCACATTTCTCAAGGCGGGGAATACCAAGAAAGAGAAAAAGTTGGAGCTAGTTCATACGGATGTGTGGGGGCTGGCTCATGTTGCATCTCATGATGGTTCTCTATACTATGTCACATTCATAGATGATGCCACAAGGAAGGTATGTGTATATTACATTAAGCATAAGTCTGATGTCTTTAATACATTTAAGAAATGGAAAGCACTTGCTGAGAATGAATGTGGTTTTAAATTGAAATGTTTGAGATCTGATAATGGTGGTGAGTATTGCAGTAAAAAATTTGATGATTATTGTTCCTTGAATGGGATTCATAGAGAGAAAAAGGTTCCCGGACTTCGCAAAAATGGTGTTAGTGAGAGGATTAATAAAACAATAATGAAGCATGCACGGTTAATGAAATTACATGCGGGGTTGCCTCTTGATTTTGGGCAAAGGTCATGGATCTTTTTCTGTGTACTTAATCAACTATGGGCCTTCAAGTGCATTAGATGGAGGAATTCCGAAGAATCACTGGGCGGGGAAAGAGGTAGACCTTTCATTATTAAGAGTATTTGGTTTAGAGGCATTTGTGCATGTTAATAAAGAAAATAGGAATAAATTGGATTCAAAATCCAAACATTGCACATTCATAGGCTATGGCTCTGTTGGCGAGAAAATTTGTTGGGTGGACAAACTTGTGGATTTCTTACCAATGCTCTGGGAATCTAAGTCCCTCTACTTAACCGAAGTCAAGCGCCATATGTGCATGCGCATGAAAAGGTGAATTTATGTGGTGGCCTTTCGACCGGGGATCCAACAGGGGCACTCCACTGACCCTGTGGCAAATGCTTGCATATACCTGCAAGAGATGACTTTTTCTGGAAGTGGGAAAGGGAGTGAGAATGGAGGTAGGAGAACTAATGCTGCAGGTAGAAAATCATATTCCTGCACACACACTAGTTAGAAACTTCATCACATGCATTTATGAGAAGAAACAACCCTGTAAATGACAACAAGACCAAATAGAATTTGATGAGAACAAAGTGTCATGAAATCCCTTGGTCAAAGAAAGCTAGAAAATCCTTCTTGTATTGATGCTTGAACAAAAGTTGTACATAGTGTAGGAATGGAAGAAATTTGAGAGGGGAAGAGAGTAGAAGAAAATGGCTATCTCCTTTGCTTTCTCTCAAGGTAGAATGCACTCTTGAGTCTACAAGATCAATCACCAACCCTTTGAAATGGGAATGGCTTTACAATTTATAGAATAGAATATGACTCTTCATCTTCCTCATGACCTTTCGAATACCTTAATATGACTTAAGACTGTTCATATTCCACTTCAAATATTTAAGTCCCTTTTATAATAGCAAGGCAACTTAATTTACATTATGTTTCTAAAGTCTCTTAAGTCATATTAAAAGTGCAAACCCCAACACAAAATTAGAATATTGGAAAGTGAGAGAAAGTTGGGGGAAGAGGAGAGAGAAAGAGGGGGAGAAGAAGAAGAGGAGATGTCATTCCTGATGAAGTCTATTGATCCTCATTGATGGAAAGCTCCAAATGCAGTGAAACTCTGAATCTTCAAACTCCTTGCACCTGTGAAATTCTTCCAAATTATCTCATGAACATTCACTAAGTTGAATGAACTAAGGTGGATCTTGAATGCCCTGTGAAAAAATGACTAGGATGCTCCCGAACAATGATGTCCCCCTGAATGATTATCCTTGTACATCCCATTGTGCCAAAACTTCTCTTTGAGTGTAACTTACTATTTTTAGTATGAAAAAGGCAACTCTCTCGATCCTTTGCTGAGTGTTGTGACCTTGATTCCCCTTTCTCCCTACGTTCCTCACTCCTTTGGATCAAATTTCTATTTTTAGCAGGTGCTTGAGGGCCCACTTACTATTTTTAGTAAGTGCCAAAAATGTCCATTCTGGTGGATTCTCAGTTGTAGTGCACCTCTGATATCTTCATCTCCTTCGCAGGTTCTTCTGTTAATGACTTTCCTAAAATAGCAGTTCCTATGTAGTAGACCTGCTATTTTTAGAAAGTTGGCCTCTAGGAGTCAGATTGATATGGAATGAAGTTTTTTGATATGGGTTTTTGCCCAATATCATCCCTTTGAAATTTTGGGCCCGCCCGCTTAATAATCCAGGAGATTTTAAAGTTTTAATTTTTGGACCTGGCAGTGCTTCTAGGTATGGCAGCCATTAATGGACCTCAAAATTGTAGGTCTGGTTTTCTCCTCTATTTTTGAATAAAATTGTATTTTTTATGTGGGTTTTTTCTTCTGGTGCTTCATGTGCAATCTTACTTCGATCCGACAACCGGTTTGACGGAAATCCCACTTCTTTCTTCGTTGAGCCGGAAAGGAGATTTCTTCATTGTGGATGCTTTGTCACACATGGGGGGAGTTTGAAGGTGTCTTCTTGATGGTCTTGGATAGAGGAATGAAAAAAATAAATGGTTCATTGATTTGTGCACTGGTTTGCAAGCTTTGTTTAGATTTCCATTTTTTAGCTATGGGGATTTTGTTGTTCTCTTCTTTGTTGTTCTTCATTTCTCCTTAGCTTGATGAGGATTCCTTTTGAGACCTATGCATCACCATGGGAAAGGTATTTCAGTTCCTTTTTGATCTGGTCTGAGCATTTGCAATGGCGGAGTGATGGTAGAATGTTGCAGAGGAAGAATGGAGGAAAGGAGTGCAAATAAAACTGTTAGAAGCTAGAAGCGGGAAAAGCAACACTTGGAAATTTTTCAAAAAGATGTGCACAGGTAGGGCTTGGGCACATTTTTCCATGCTTTATGTCCCTAACCTTAGGGACATGAGGGACATCAATTTCCACAATGAGCAAGATGGTGACACGTGGCACTAGATCTAACGGCAGGGAATGGAGGAAAAAAAGCTGATTTGAAGCACTAGGAGCTGAAAGGAGGTCACGTGGGTGTCCAAAAGACTCCTCCTAGGGTATGGGTGCATTTTTCCATGTCTGATGTCCCCCACCTCAGGTACATAAGGTACATCAGTTTCCACGGTGGTCCTAGAGGTGACACGTGGCGCCCGATCCAACGACAGGGAATGGATGCTCCAAAACTGCACTTGGGGGCTGAACGACGGTCATGTGGGTGTCCAAATGACTCCCCATAGGGGATGGGAACATTTTTCAAGGTCTGATGTCCCCCACCTCAGGTGCATAAGGTACATCAAATTCCACGGTGGTCCTGGAGCTGACACGTGGCGACCGATCCGACGGCAGGGAATGCATGCTCCAAATAAGCACTTGAGGGTTGAACTGCCAGGTCTGGAGGTCATATGAGGGTCCCAAGGGTCACATGAGGGCTGGGAGAATTTTCCAAGGGGTGATGTACCTGACCTCAGGGACGTGGGGGACATGAAATCCTGCACCAGGCTCCTGGTGCTGACACATGTCCTCTCGAAAAAATGACTAAGTCCTGAACTGCCTTTGAGAGGGTAACTTGGAATGCAAATAACTTGAGCTTCCGGTGGAATTTCTTGGTGAAAATTTATATGATCCTAACTGAAAATAGAATTTTGAATCCAATGATGTGGGTCTCATGTCTTGATTCGATCATATGATCCCTGAAAAATTGGAGTTTTGATTTGGGACTTCACTTGTACCTGAGAAAAACTGTCTTCCAATCATATTCTCAAAGGTGTTGTGAAAAATATTATTTCACCATCATGTAGGTATTGGAATCCTCTTTCTGAATATGTTTTTTTTACTTCCAAATCCATCCGGAGCTCCCGAAATCTTTGTTTGAAGCTCAACAGCTTGTTTTAGGCCTGTGTACTGCCTAGGCTTGTGAACCCTGTTTTCACTCAGACTGCTCCAAGTCTTTCAAAACTTCCCAAATCCTTCCAAAATCATTTCCATGATGTTATAATGTCTTCCATTCACCTCTGTGTTGAATTTGGCCCTTCTTCTCTGCTCCAGGGGTTGATCCAATCCCGGGAAGGCCAACGATAGCCCTTCCCTATATTGCCAAAAGATAACATTTTCAATGAACTCCTAAAATCACCTAGGGGGAATGAATGGAATTTCCTAAATCACCTAGGATAATATCATGACATTGGTTGGGAATTCATTTGGACTAATTGAACAAGTTCGGGGTTTCTTAGGAATGATAAAACATGAAAAATTTGGCATAGGGGTATAGTTGTCATGCTCGGAAATTGTCAATTTCCCTATTGCACATTCTCATGACAACAACTGGCTCAGCTTGGGGTATGACATGGGGACATGACATGGGAATCTAGAATCTCAATTTTAGACCATATAATTTGTTGACCAGTGCCTTATCCATTGGGCCCTGCGGAGTCATGCACAACTTCAAGAAAGGAAGATTAGAAGAAGGAAACACCCACACACAAAACGACCGAAAGGAAACACACGACACACAACAGAAGGAAACACACAATGGAAAGGGAAAAACACCTATCAATCACCTATGGTACAAAGCGAGGGACAACCCGCTTTCACTGAAGTACTTTTTATTTCACAAAAGTTACCCCTGAAGAGGCAACACCGAATGATGATGTTCTGCGAAGCCGTTGATGGGTTCTAGAAAGTATCCTCCCCTCCTCAGCTGCTTATGAAAGCCAGGTTCTTTCACAATTGTCTGTGTACTTGGTAGGAGTGAGTCCATGTGATCTTCTTGATGCTCAGGTCCTTTCTTGGAAACTCCATTGTCTTCATGCTCTTTGAAATTGGTTTCATCGTGCCAGTTTCCTTCCATGTTTATCCATATAGCTGATTCTCCATCGAGCATCTCATCACTGCCCCAATGCTGATTTTCATTCCAATTCCTTGAACCTTCTGAGTTAATTTCTTTCCCGAGTTCTATGCTCATTGACATCTCTTCCATGAGAAACCTCAGACTTATCTGTTTCCTTTACTTCACTGTGAGGTGCTTGAGTACTGACTGAAAGATTGGATGCGGCCTCATACTTGTCTTGTATGCCCATGGCATGAGTGAAGAGATCAAGAATCAGCTCAGGGTCTTCCGCCACTTCTACTGCATCCAATATTTCTTGCACGGAGTAATGCTTCATCATTTCCTATAGTCCCTCTTTGTACACCTTTGAAGAATCTTTATCTTGCAACTCAAAGAAACTATCTGGAGGGATTACCTCATCATCTCGAGAATCACTGCACTCTACTGATCCTTCATCAAAAGGAGCTTCATCTTTAGAGGTCTTCAAACTCCTTGCTTCAATTTCTTCATCATAGAAAGAGTCTTCATCTTCAAATGGGAAAGAAAATACTTCAATTTCATCATTGTATCCACCAACCATTGGCTTGAGAGGGACATCATATTTCTCATCTTGCCTTATCTCAATATGGCTGACCTTCACATTAGTTAAGGCTTCCAAATCAGCTTCATGTTTATCTTCCATATTCATGGCTTGCATTAAAAGTTCCAGACTGATCTCAGGGTCCTTTGTTTCTTCTGCGGCTCTTAGCAGTCCTTGTATAGACATTTCTTTCAAACCTTTGCTCAAGGGCTCATTGTAGACTGGCTTGGTCTCTTCCTGGGTGACATGATCAAGGGAGTCCTCATCTTCAAATGGGAATGAGAAAATTTCTTCATCACAGATAAGCATATAAGCTGTTTTTTCTTTTTGAAAATCACCGAGAACCATTTCCTCTACCTCGTGGTCTGCATCATCTGGCTGATTTGGGGCTGCCCTCTTGTAACTCGAATCTCCTCAATGCTTCTTCAAAATCCAAATCTCTCCGGGAAGGCATGTCTGACCTATCAAGATGGGAATATCTTCTTCCTCCTCGGTTGTCACCAAGTGATTCATCCACCTAGTATTTTGGTACAAAATGTTAGCTTCTGGGCTTCCAGATTTTTGCACAGTGTACCTCATCTTCTTCTCGGGAAGTAATTTCTCCATGTCTCCCTTCACTGGTATGGTTGTAAAAGACCAATTCATCTAAATTTTCCCTCCCAATTCTTGGCAGAAATTTCTACTCAGCAACATTCCGAATGAGGCTGGGATGTCTACTACCAAAATCATCGCTGAAACTTTCTTGTCTGGAAATCTAGCGAGAGCCACCTGTGCATCTTTAACCTTCCCTACAAGTGAGACATTTTTGATTCCAAAGAGTAACAAGAGCCACTAGGTGGAGTCATTGTAAGTTTAAGAGCCTTGGCGACCTTTAAAGGCATCACATTGTCTGAGGCACTAGAATCTATTATGTAATTGTTCAATACATATTCTCCAACAAGAAGGGAGACGTAGAAAGGTTCAAATTTATCAGTCTTTGATGCACTCAGAGAAAACATGTTCTGTGAGGGAGGTGTAGGTGATTTTGGTAGCATGCCTTTGGAATGATGAGCTACATCATTGGGTGTTAGACTACCATTTCTGATGTATTGGACAAACCTCTCAAATTGTTCAGGATGAGTCCGCAAATATTCAGTTTCAGTAATCTGCACTTTGGCCTTGTTTGCATATTCTATGAAGTCAAAAGGAGAAAATGCGGATAAGGGGGTGAAGGGACTGATTTTGGAGTCTGGATAGGCTTAGGAGTAGGATTTGATGTTTGAGGAATGGAGGGTATTTTGAAAGGCACACCAGGAGCTTTCAAGGAATTAGATTTTGTAGGAGCAGATTTAGATTTAGACTTGAAAGAGACATTAGAAGACTTACTTGGGATTGAGGGAGCCTTCTTACTTGCTACAGGGTCAAGCTCCAACAATGCAGAATTCATGGAAGATGGAAGTGGGGATCTTGAATGATTATTTTATTTTGCGGAGTCGCCACAGGAGGATCATCAACCTTGTTTTATTTTGTAGCAGTGGAGGGAGATGCTCTTTTCTCATACTGAGAATGAGTGAATACCGCACATGAGAAACTAGGTACATCCTCTTCATCTTCTTCATCACATCTAGAATACTCACAAAATCTGATTTGTGCATCGTTCTCAAACTCATCACTTTCTTGGAAATTGCCACCTTCTTGTTCAAGCTCTTCTTCACTTTCTTGAAATCTACAATTTACATTCATGGGTGGGGCCTCCAAGGCAAGTCTTTGGGGTGCTCCTACAATCTGATTTCTGTTGCTTCTCTGAGAAGAAACTTGTTCAAATAATTCCCTCTTCAAAGAGGCCATCTCATTCGCCAACTTTTGCAGCGATGGATTAGTTCTCTCATCTTCAGGATGTTGGGCCTTGCCCTTTGATGGATTCTTGATCTTTCCAGAGAGGATGAGATCATCATCCAATTCAATGGCCCTCCTTTGTGCTTCTACAATGTTCCTTGGTTGAACTCTTCGTAGGAGAAATCCTACCTCCGGTGATTGAGTGTTTATGAAGAATCTTTTGATATTGTTTTGAGAGGGTGAATCTTCTTCCGTATCCTATGAAGCAACCGTTCGAAACGAGCCACGAAGTCTCTCATCATTTCACTTTCTCCTTTCCTCATTTGAGCCAACTGCACCAAGAGGTCTTGAAAATCTTCAGTTGATTTAAATCTTTCCTCGAAGGCAGCCTTGATGTCATCCCAACCAGTGATGGATCGGGAAGGTAGGAGGTAGAACCATTCTGCTTGCTTTTTCTTGGAGGGACTCCACGAACAATCTTACAACAACATCTTCATGTTGGACACCAAGAATTCCACATGATGTCATGAAAGCAGCAATGTGTTCTTCAGGATGTTGTGAGTTGTCACCTTTGAACTTTGGAAAGTTCTTGCGGGAACCCATTGGTAGATCATGAAGAGGGGTTCAAGAGAAAGCGGGCCTATATTCCTTCCCCATGGAACAATGGGTTGAGGTCTTTCTTCTTCGTCCACCATTGTTTCTTCTTCTTCTATTTCAGATCTTGCTTCAGAAGATCCTTCTTCAAATTCTTCTTCTTCCGTGAACTCGATGTTCAATGGTGGTTGAAAAATGGGAGAATTTGAAGGAGTTTGGATAGGATTACCAGGTGAACTTCTTGAAGATTCGGATGAAGAGGAGGCTTGAGAGAAGAAGTATGGATTATCTCTAATTCATTCTTGCTGATTTTGCAAAGCCTCGAAGTTGGAATCAACATCACCTCTCAACCTTCTCAACTTGGTGTATCTTCCTTCAGCCAACTTTTGGAAACTTTTGCAGTCGGAATACGAAAGGACACTTTGTGGAATGTGAAAATTCACGTGTAGAAATCAGCAGTGTATCTTTCAGAAATGGAATTTCTTGAACTCTCTTTTATGATTTTTTCAATATTTGATTTTTTTGAATTTTTGGGACCTTGCGGTTGTATTTTGGGTGTAGATGCTGCTAAATCTACCCCACGGTGGGCGCCAAAAACTGTTGGTGAGAAAATTTTTCGGGTGGACAAACTTGTGGATTTCTTGCCAACGCTCTAGGAATCTAAGTCCCTCTACTTAACTGGTGCAGCTGTCGTATGTGCATGCACATGAAAAGGTGAATTTTTGTGGTGGCCTTTCGACTGGGGATCCAACAGGGGCACTCCACTGACCCTGCGGAAAATGCTTGCATATACCTGCAAGAGATGAATTTTTCTGGAAGTGGGAAAGGGAGTGAGAATGGAGGTAGGAGAACTAATGTTACAGGTAGAAAATCAGATTCCTGCACACACACTAGTTAGAAACTTCATCACATGCATTTATGAGAAGAAACAACCCTGTAAATGAAAACAAGACCAAATAGAATTTGATGAGAACAAAGTGTCATGAAATCCCTTGGTCAAAGAAAGCTAGAAACTCCTTCTTGTATTGATGCTTGAACAAAAGTTGTACATAGTGTAGGAATGGAAGAAATTTGAGAGGGGAAGAGAGTAGAAGAAAATGGCTATCTCCTTTGCTTTCTCTCAAGGTAGAATGCACTCTTGAGTCTACAAGATCAATTGCCAACCCTTGAAATGTGAATGGATTTACAATTTATAGAATAGAATATGACTCTTCATCTTCCTCATGACCTTTTGAATACCTTAATATGACTTAAGACTGTTCATATTCCACTTCAAATATTTAAGTCCCTTTTATAATAGCAAGGTGACTTAATTTACATTATGTTTCTAAAGTCTCTTAAGTCATATTAAAAGTGCAAACCCCAACGCAAAATTAGAATATTGGAAAGTGAGAGAAAGTTGGGGGAAGAGGAGAGAGAAAGAGGGGGAGAAGAAGAAGAGGAGATGTCATTCCTGATGAATTCATTGATCCTCATTGATGGAAAGCTCCAAATGTAGTGAAACTCTGAATCTTCAAACTCCTTGCACACTGTGAAATTCCTCCAAATTATCTCACGAATGCTCGCTAAGTTGAATGAACTAAGGTGGATCTTGAATGCCCTGTGAAAAAATGACTAGGATGCTCCCAAACAATGATGTCCCCCTGAATGATTATCCTTGTACATCCCATTGTGCCAAAACTTCTCTTTGAGTGTAACTTACTATTTTTAGTAAGTGTGAAAAAGGCAACTCTCTTGATCCTTTGTTGAGTGTTGTGACCTTGATTCCCCTTTCTCCCTGTGTTCCTCACTCCTTTGGATCAAATTTCTATTTTTAGCAGGTGCTCAAGGGCCCACTTACTATTTTTAGTAAGTGCCAAAAATGTCCATTCTGGTGGATTCTTAGCTGTAGTGCACCTTTGATATCTTCATCTCCTTCGCAGGTTCTTCTGTTAATGACTTTCTGAAATAGCAGTTCCTATGTAGTAGACCTGCTATTTTTAGAAAGTTGGCCTCTGGGAGTCGAGATTGACGTGGAACGAAGTTTTTTTGATATGGGTTTTTGCCCAATATCATCCCTTTAAAATTTTGGGCCTGCCCGCTTAATAATCCAGGAGATTTTAAAGTTTTAATTTTTGGACCTGGCAGTGCTTCTAGATGCGGCAACCATTAATGGACCTCAAAATTGTAGGTTTAGTTTTCTCCTCCATTTGCAAATAAAATTTTATTTTTGATGTGGGTTTTTCTTCTTGTGCTTCACGTGCAATCTTACTTTGATCCGGCAACCGGTTTGACGGGAAATCCCACTTCTTTCTTTATTGAGCCGGAAAGGAGATTTCTTTGTTGTGGATGCTTTGTCACACATGGGGGGAGTTTGAAGGTGTCTTCTTGATGGTCTTGGATAGAGGAATGAATAGAAATAAACGGTTCATTGATTCGTGCACTGGTTTGCAAGCTTTGTTTAGATTTCCATTTTTTAGCTATGGGGATTTTGTTGTTCTCTTCTTTGTTGTTCTTCGTTTCTCCTTAGCTTGATGAGGATTCATTTTGAGACATATGCATCACCATGGGAAAGGTATTTCAGTTCCTTTGTTTATCTGGTCTGAGCATTTGCAATGGCGGAGTGATGGTAGAATGTTGTAGAGGAAGAATGGAGGAAAGGAGTGCAAATAAAATTGTTAGAAGCTAGAAGCGGGAAAAGCAGCACTTGGAAATTTTTCAAAAAGATGTGCATAGGTAGGGCTTGGGTGAATTTTTCCATGCTTGATGTCCCTGACCTCAGGGATGTGAGGGACATCAATTTCCACAATGAGCAAGATGGTGACACGTGGCACTAGATCCAACGGCAAGGAATGAAGGAGGAAAAAGCTGATTTGAAGCACTGGGAGCTGAAAGGAGGTCACGTGGGTGTCCAAAAGACTCCTCCTAGGGTCTGGTGAATTTTTCCATGTCTGATGTCCCCCACCTTAGGTACATAAGGTACATAAGTTTCCATGGTGGTCCTGGAGATGACATGTGGCGCCCGATCCAACGACAGGGAATGGATGCTCCAAAATTGCACTTGGGGGCTGAACGGCGGTCATGTGGGTGTCCAAATGACTCCCCATAGGGTCTGGGTGCATTTTTCAAGGTTTGATGTCCCCCACCTTAGGTGCATAAGGTACATCAAATTCCACGGTGGTCCTGGAGCTGACACGTGGCGACCGATCCGACGGTAGGGAATGCATGCTCCAAATAAGCACTTGAGGGCTGAACTGCCAGGTCTGGAGGTCATATGAGGGTCCCAAGGGTCACATGAGGGCTGGGAACATTTTCCAAGGGGTTATGTACCTAACCTCAGGGACTTGGGGGACATGAAATCCTGCCAGGCTCCTGGTGTTGACACGTGTCCTCTCGAAAAAATGACTAAGTCCTGAACTGCCTTTGAGAGGGTAACTTGGAATGCAGATAACTTGAGCTTCCGGTGGAATTTATTGGTGAAAATTTATATGATCCTGAATGGAAATGGAATTTTGAATCCAATGATGTGGGTCTCATGTCTTGATTTGATCATATGATCCCTAAAAATCAGAGTTTTGATCTGGGACTCCACTTGTACCTGAGAAAAACTGTCTTCCAATCATATGCACCAAGGTGTTGTGAAAAATATTATTTCACCATCATGTAGGTCTTGGAATCCTATTTCTGAAGATGTTTTTTTTTACTTCCAACTCCATCAGAGCTCTCGAAATCTTTGTTTGAAGCTCAACAACTGTTTTAGGCTTGTGTACTGCCTAGGCTTGTGAACCCTGTTTTCACTTAGACTGCTCCAAGTCTTTCAAAACTTCCCAAATCCTTCCAAAATCATTTCCATGACATTATAAGGTCTTCCATTCACCTTCATGTTTAATTTTTCCTTCTTCTCTGCTCCAAGGGGTTGATCTAATCCCGGGAAGGCCAACGATAGCCCTTCCTATCTTTGCGCGAAAGATAACATTTTCATGAACTCCTAAAATCACCTAGGGGAATGAGCGGAATTTCCTAAATCATCTAGGATAATATCATGAAATTGGTTGGGAATTCATTTGGACTGATTAAATAGGTCAGGGGTTTCTTAGGAATGATAAAACATGAAAATTTTGGCATAGGGGTATAGTTGTGTCGTGCTTGAAATTGTCAATTTCCTGTTGCACATTCTCACGCCAAAAGGCTCCAATGGTGATTATGGATTTCAGTTTTGGGATCTAGATGAATCTAAGATAATTAGGAGTTGTGATGTTGTTTGGCGTGAAAATAGAATGTACAGGGATCAGGTATAGGATGACAAAAATCCCAAGGAAGATTTGGTTGAGGATATAACTCCTAAAAATGAACTCTCGAATGGAAAATATCCACCTACAGGTACCGAGGTTGACAGTTTTGTAGGCCGAGCATGACAGCCAGAGTCAGCATCAGCACCTCTGTCAGAAATTCAAGAAAATGAGCAGCAAGAAAATAATGATCCCGTGACACCCCCATCTTTGGTAAGAAGGTCACAACGTATTAGTAGACCTCCAAAAAGATTTTCCCCTGCTTTGTATTATTTGTTACTAACAGATAGTGGTGAGCTAGAGAGATTTGATGAGGCAATGCAGGTGGAGTCCACTAAGGAGTGGGAGCGTGGCATGAATGAGGAGATGGAATCCTTGGAGAAGAACCAAACATGGGATTTAGTCAAATTTTTGGCTAGGAAGAGAGTACTACAAAACAAATGGGTCTACCGTGTGAAAGAAGAAGAAGGTGGACGGAAAAGGTACAAAGCAAGGCTTGTAGTGAAGGGGTATGAAAAAAAGAAAGGTATCGATTTTGATGAAATTTTCTCCCCTATTGTAAAGATGTCTTCCATTCGTACTATATTAAGTTTAGTTTCTGTTGCAGATTTACACTTAGAGCAACTTGATGTCAAGACGTCATTTCTCCATGGTGACTTAGAGGAGGAGATTTATATGCAGCAACCACTTGGATTTGAGGTGAAGGGTAAGGAGAAATTGGTTTGCAGGTTAAAGAAGAGCCTATACGGGCTCAAGAAAGCTCCCGAAATGGTATCTAAAGTTTGATAGTTTTATGCATGAGCATGGTTTTACTAGATATCAATCAGATCATTATGTATACTTTAAACGGTTGGATAGTGGGAGCTACATTATTCTTCTGTTATATGTAGATGATATGCTTGTAGTAGGGTCTAATATGCAGGAAATTACAAAGCTTAAGGAAAAGCTTGCACAAACATTTGAAATGAAGGATTTGGGTGCAGCAAAGAAAATCCTTGGTATGCAAATCAAGAGGGACAAAATAAATAAGAAATTGGTGTTGTCTCAGGAGGACTATGTAGAAAAGGTGTTAGAAAGGTTTTAGATGCAGAATGTGAAACTAGTTAGTACACCTTTGGCTGGGCATTTTAGACTAAGTAAAGAGCAATGCCCAACAACACAAGAGGAAAAATATTATATGGCACGGGTTCCTTATTCTTCAGCAGTTGGGAGCCTTATGTATGCCATGGTTTTTACCAGGCTAGACATTGCCCAAGCAGTGGGAGTTGTTAGCAGGTATATGGAAAATCTGGGTAAAGCACACTAGAAGGTAGTCCAGTGGATTCTCAGGTACTTGAGAGGGACCACTAGTAGGCACTTGTGCTTGGAGGGTCAGATTATACTTTACAGGGATTTTGGATTGAGATATGGAAGGAGATGTGGATATTATAAGGAGCACTTACGGATACGTGTTTACATTTGGTGGTGCGGCAGTGAGTTGGATCTCAAAGTTGTAGAAGGTAGTTGCCCTATCTACTACAGAGGCAGAATATGTTGCAGCGACTGAGGAAAGTAAGCAAATGTTATGGATGAGTAGGTTCATGGAGGAGTTGGGTAAGGAGCAAGGGGATTGTAAGTTACATAGTGATAGTCAAAGTGTAATTCACCTGGAAAAGAACTCACCTTCCATTCAAGAACAAAACACATTCAACTAAGATATCACTTCATATGACAAGTGTTGGAGGATGGGAAGCTTGAGTCGGTGAAGATTCATACAGATGATAATCCTACTGATATGTTTACTAAGCCAATGACAAAGGATAATTTGGATTTACATTCAAATTACTGTGGGTCTTCAAGATTGATCTTGAAGTGGAAGAAACAAGCCAAGAAGAAAAGTCCAAGTAGGCGCTGTAGTGGTGGAGTTACAACAATCAGTCTCCAAGTGGGAGATTGTTGGTTGTGGAGCTTGATAGCAATGGGAGTTGAATGGAGGGCTTCGCCCCTTTGCGAGATCCGGGGTTGCGCACCCGGTGGGGGCTCGAGGAAGCACCCCGTCTGCCACATTTAATATATATTTAATGCATTATGAAATCTGGACCGTTCCTGATTAGGTCACAGATCTAACAGGTGGCTTTCTATGTTTTCCTCGAAATGATATAAACCAAAATATCTTTAAAGGGTCGTATGTATGAGGATCACTATAGCAGTTGATGCACTGTAAGAGAGTTTTTCTGGACTAAATAAAAGGATTGGATATTTTTAGTGGACAGCCCATTTTGGGTGAACCACGTTAAATATGTGTCTCTGTTTTATTACATTTCATTTATAATTTATGTTTCCTACATTATTCATTGCATGCTTGTTTATCTCGTCTGTTGGTATAATCCTAACAGAAGATGCACGCCACTTTGAGATAGTTGTATCATTGGAGGGGACTTCAGAGAGATGTGGCTCAATTCGTGTCACGCTATTTAGAGTGTTAGAAAGTGAATACTGAGCATCAACATCTAGCTGGCCTTCTCTTTTCTCACGCTATACCGGAGTGGAAGTGGGACACCATTTCCATGGAATTTATTGTTGGGATATTAATGTCGAGATACCACCATAATTCCATTATGGTCACTATGGATAAATTGACGAAAGTGGATCATTTTTCTCCGGTGAAGACCACCTACACAGCTAGTGCAGTGGCATGGGTATATCTTGATGAGATCATCAGGTTACACGGGATTCCGCAGAAGATCATTTGTGACTGCGATCCTCTATATAATTCCCACTTCTTGAATACCATCGAGCATGCCCTCGGGATGAAGATCAATTTCATCATAGCGTATCACCCTAAGATAGATGGATAGATTGAGTGGGTGAATCATATTTTGGAGGACATGCTTAGGATGTACGTCATGGATCACTAGTCGAGATGGGAGGAGTACCTATACTTGGTGGAGTTTTCCTACAATAATATTTTTCAGAGTTCGATAGGTATGGATCCTTTTCAGGCATTATATGGTAGAGAGTGTAGAACACCTCTTAGTTGGGATAGGTTAGAGGACAGGGCATCTCTTGGGCCATCGTTACTACAGGGACATGGAGCAACTAAGAAAAATCTTAGTTATTAGGTGGGCACGAAGGTGTTTCTTCATGTTAGGCCATATAAGATCCCTATCTATTATGGAAAAGGTTCTAAGTTAGCTCCTAGATTCATGGGTCCCTTTGAGATCTTGGAGCATATCGGTCCTTTGGCCTACCATCTAGCGTTGCCACCTAGCTTGTCTCGCATCCATGATGTGTTTCATGTTTAAGTACTTAGGAGATATATTACAGATCCTTCTCATGTGTTGGATTGGACCTCATTGCAGGTGCAGGATCAAGGGCAGGTGATGGTGGAGCCCATCCACATTTTAGAGCGCAAGACCTTGGGCCTTCAAGGTAGAGAGATTGACCAAGTTCGAGTGCAGTGGGATAGGTATGATGAGACTGCGGCTACATGGGAGGATGCTACATTGCTACGAGTTCAGTTTCCACACCTATTCCAATGACTTCTAGGAGGAAGATAAGTCTAAGGGGAGGGGGATGTAGTGCCCACTTCCCTTCGACACCTTTTTTTGTTATTGATTATGATACTTTATCGACTATACTTATGGATATTATTGTAGTTTTTGATTTGGCATGATGTTAGATGTTAGAGATCACAGACTGTTGTTGATTTCGATTCATATATGATGCATGTGGATTATTAGGGACATTTTATATTAATGTTGATATGTTGTTGACATGGTTATATATATATGTTTTTTTTGGACATGTGATATTTTGTCATATTGAGTAGACCTTTGATAATTGAACTAATGTTGTGATTATTTTGACATGGATGAGATGTAGAATAGAAATGTTGCTATAAATTGTAAATGATATCGTAATTTCCTAGATGATATTTCATTCATATATAGATGATTACGGATTTACACTATATATTTTATCCTAGATGTTTTTGATGCGGCCATGAGGCCGAAGGAGGTGTTATGTGTTTTGCAAGTAAACATGTCACAACAAACATCGGGGGGATTGGAGACCAACCACATTGGAATTCTAGGTGAATTCAACAAGGGTCACCATGGCAACATGTGTTTGTGTGTGTGTGTGTTTGAATTATTGTTAGGGGAAATTGTGACCAAGGGGTTATGTGTTATATTTTGTTTAGTTTTCCTTATTGTAATATGTGATTTTTAGTGATGTAATTTCCTTGTTTTAATTATTTAGAAAATGATGTATTCTTCCCCTTTATCTTAATGGGTTTTAGTGTCATATTTAACTTAATTAATCTTGTTATTAACTAATTATGGATGTGACCAAAATTATTCATTTATTAGACTACATGGCTCTTGAGTTTTTTGTTGTAAGTTTGAGTGCTTGTGATCTTGAGTGTTGTACACTCTACCCCCTCATGGAAATTCGAATTTGGCCTTAAGGGCCAATTTTGAAGGCTTGTGGGACAAGTTAAATTTGTCCCACACCTCTTAAATTGCTATGCCAACCCTACCTATGGGTTGGGGGTCAAAATTAGACCCCATTATGTGTTTTAGGAAGACAAATTGTAAGTCTTTATTGCACCTTCTTACATGTAATTACTTTTGGTCCTTAAGGGGTGTGGGCATGGATTGTGTGTGTAAGTAAAATGTCATTTCTTCAACCACTTATTAATTATGCTTTGGAGTTTGAAGTTTGACTTGTGAGGTGGAGTTGAGGATGAGTGATGTGGCATCCTACATGGAGCCACCTCACCCTCCTCTCTCCCTTTTCTATTTATTCAAGTTCTTTTGCTTGTTTGGGGGTTACTTCATTATTTTTTGCTCTTTCATTTTCTTAGAGTTAGAGGATTTTGGAGAGTTTGTGGTCTTGTGGGAGCTTGTTGGTGATTGTTTGGGTTTGAAGGAGCTTGGAGTTGGACTCTTGGAATAAGCTCTACTATGGAAAGGTAGGAGCTTTACTTTTGCTTATGTTATTCCTTTATTTTGTGTTTGTGTGCTTGTATTTGTTGAGTGTTTGGAATGCTTGTTTGGTGTTTGGTTAGATTTCCTAAGTGTGGTGTAGGAGGAGACTATGAGGAGAATTCATGTAGGGAGGCATAAGAGTTATTTCATGTGTTGGAGGGAGTTTGGGTTGGGTGCCCCACCTTGGACAAGGAATGCTTACATTTCTTACTTGTTCTTGTATGAGGGAGGAATAAGAGAATGAGGGAGGCATAAGAGTATGTGGAAGGCATAAAAGGTACTTGAGGGAGACATAAAATTATGTAGCTGATTTTAGATTTGTATCGGAGGATTTACGATGGGCACCCATTTCCCATTGAGAGGCATAAGTGGCCTCCCCATAGGTTCTTGCTTCTTTGGATTTCATTTTTTAAGTCTTGTTATTTTGTTGTTATTCCTTCTTGTGTTTTTAGTTTGAGTTGAATGTGCTTTTGGAATGGTTGTGAAATACTTGGTTTGTGATGTGGAAGCTTGTTGTTGCCATGTGTTGGAATCACCTCTCATTGTAATGTGGTTGGGGCTCGGGGCCAATGAGGAGGATGGCTTCTCCTCCTCATTGGAATTCTTGGTTGGGTGGAGAGTGTTGCCTCTCCCCCTTTTTGTTGTGACCCAATGAAGTATGGTGGATCTCTCTTGTTGGTGTTGAGAAGATGGAGCTTGCTTGAAGACTTGACTTTGGAGCTATGTTGAAGACAACTTGCATTTCATTTTAGCCTTCATTCTTGTATTACTCCCCACTTTAAGTGGAAGACATTGTATTAATCCTTGTGAGAAAAGTTGTATTTGATTATTGAATTTCAAGTTGTTTTGTATATTAAAAAGGGAGTTGTAAAAAGGAATTATTTCATTTATTGAAGTTGATTTATTTTCCACAAATGGTGGTTTTCTTAATATATTGTTGGAAACATGTATAAAAAAATACTACATTTCACCGTGTATTTGAAAGAATATGTATACTTGTTTTTTTGTATTGTTGATGGAAAGAGCTCTTATTAAAATTGTCTTTCAAATAGACATATGAAGTAGTCTAATAGCTATTTCTAGTATGCAACTCTCTTTCTAAAACTATTGCTAAACTATCAAAAATTTCACTAATGAAAAAAATTCCCTTACTCTCGTTTTTGTATTAAATTTATTAAATAGTTAGAGAGCAAAATATTAGAGCAAACATTAACTCACCAATGCTATTATTTAGTTTTTTATCCCCACTTTGATAGTAACTCTATTTTCTCTTGAACATCAATAATTATAAGATAGTTAAGATTTAGTAAGGATAGTATATTTGTTTTTGTTACTAATATTAAATGGAGAATTATTAAATGTGAAAATAGGGCAACATTAATATACTTGTAATTTTGATACATACATACATACATACATACATACATACATATATTTATATATATTGAATAATTTTTTTATTAATGTTGAAAACCATTTATATGAATCGGATCAAGCTTGGGGCGCGGCACAGCCTGCTTGTCATTTTAGTGGTTATTATAGATTGGGGTGGGGAGGGTCGATGACCCCAACCCCACACCATTTATTAAATGGGTTGGGGGTTAGGGTCCCCGACCCCTCCCCACCCCCAAAACTTTGGACATCCCCCAAAGACTTTAAACCACCCTATTTTATACGCGGCTGTCTGAAACTACCCTACGCAGATCTTATTTCCTAACCCGATTGCAAAACAAAAGTCTTGCGGTGTACATGGAAGTTTTGTGTGTATATATATATATATATATATATATATGTGTGTGTGTGTGTGTGTGTGTGTGTGTGTGTGTGTGTGTGTGTTGTGTGTGTGTGTGTGTGTGTGTGTGTGTGTATATGTATGTATGTATACATATATACATACATACATACATACATATATATGTATGTATGTATGTATGTATGTATGTATGTATGTATGTGTGTGTAGTGTATGTATGTTACTATTTTTAATATGTATATACACACATACATACATACATACATACATACATACATACATACTTACATACACACACACACATGTGTGTATATATATATGTATATGTATGTATGTATGTATGTATGTTACTATTTGTAAAATGTATGTATATATGTATATATATATATATATATGTATGTATACATATTACTATTTGTAATATGTATGTATATATGTATATATACATATATACATACATACATGTGTGTGTGTGTGTACATACATACATACATACATACATACATACATACATACATATATATATATATATATATATATATATATATATATATATATATATATATATATACACACATATATGTGTATATATCCTCATACCAAAATGAAGATGCAAGTTTAATTTTAGCCTTTTAAATAAAATGGGCAAATACCCACATGTGCATTTGGGTAAATACAAGAAAATGAACTAAATAAAATGAATAAATACTTTTTCAAACCCTAATGAGGGTATCAACAAAATAGACAAATAATGGAGCTTGGAAGCCTCTTCCAAGAGCTTGAGATGGTCTCTAATGGCTTCTCTTCCTCCTCCTTCAACCTGCAAAACCAAAGAAAAATAATGAATCAAATGAAATGTGAAAGAAGACTTCATAAGGATGCTTTAGGGTTGGTTACCCTTTTTCCACATCAAGGGACCAAATTGAATCCATCCAAGGGATGAGATTCATCCCTACAAAAAGTAGGTAGAGAGTGGGTGAGTGGAAATTAACTTTTTAATTTAAATGGTTTAATTTCAAAATTATGGGTTGACTTTTTAAGGGGTTACTTTATGGGGTAGGGAAGTGTTCATTATTCTAACCCCATGTAAAATGAGAACCTTGTTAATTGTTCAAACCTTGTGGAATTAAATACCTAGGATATTTATTTAATTTGACCCCTTTAACCCTCTAAATTTAAATATGGAATATTTGACTATAGTAGGAATTTAATTATTTATTAAATTAACACTTAGAGTGAACTAAATCTTGCTTGGACTAAATCCACTCATTAGTTTTAATGCGGGTTTAATATTTGGTTATAATGGATTATTTATAAAATATAATTGACTTTGAAACATTATTGTGGCAACTGTAGTTTCAAAGCTTGTATGCGGGCACGCTTTTAAAAAAAAATTATTCCATAATTTTTCTAACTAAACCTAGGTTGTTCTTGGGTCTCGTGCGGGTGTTTTTAGTAGGCATTACACATGTTGTTGCCACACGAAAGCCCCACAGTAAAAGTCGATGACAATTTCCACGCTTATAATTCAAACTATAGACAACACCTACGGATGAAGAACATGAGTGCCATTTCTTCTATGTATGTGGAAAAGGAACATAGTCTATTGTATTTGGGTTCATGGGATAATACTACCAAAGTGTGGAGGATGTTGAATTTCAAATGTGTGCAACCCCTTGAAGCTCAACATAATGCCATCAATTATGTTACCATATGTTATCCGTTTTGTTTTCCGTCGCTTTAAATTTTCTCATGTCCGTTGTTTTTCTCTATGTTTCCTCTTTGTGGGGCCACATTTATAGACAAAGCATTAGATCTTAAATTTGAGAAATCAAGGAATATCTTTCAAACCTTGACATTGCACGCACAATTTAGAGGTTTTATTAGTGAATAAATAATCCTCTACATTTTTGAAAAATAAAAACAGGTCACCAAGAACGGTAATGATGGTATTGAGAAAACAACAACATCTAGAAAAATTCCCACTAAACCCCCACCACCAACTAACTGTACAAACTTATTCCAATTTATGATGTTGTAATCTTGTCGAACTAAATATTTCATGACAAGAAAACATGTTTAAGTCCAATGTAAAAATGATGAACACAAATAAAACTTTGACACATATTCCACAGTCACATTAAAAAGGCTCAACCCGAGCTCTCCTTCGCATAATAGTTTCGGATCAAGGGTCCGAAAATCCATAGCTCTAGTGACAACACTAAATAATTTTGGTGACAATATATTGACTCTTGGCACAATCGACCAAAAATTTTCCACAATTAATCAACAAATCCACATGATGCTAGTTTTTGCCACGTGCGTGAAATCGTCGATTAGTTTTAGGGCACCCACCTTTAACAACCACATCTAGGATGGTCCTATATGAACACTACAAGCTAGATGTAGACGATTTCATATTTACAAGAGATTGAGAAGGAGACTCTCTGAAATGAACTTGATTAGAACATTTCGATTATGTAACCCCCTATACCATGTCTGTGTATTGTGTGGCATCCATTTATTTGTTTCCATGACACATTTTGCGTGCGATTACTAGTTTTTAAAATATTTTATAATAAATATTTATGTATATTGTAAAAATATTATATTTTTGTATCTATGAGAAGAAACCATTAAAATTTGTATATAAAACATTGGAATTTATAGCCACCTAGCCATACGGAAAGATTATTCCACATCAACAATAATATGAAATTTTAGGCTTGAATATGTTTCTTTGTATGCATGTGGCAATGCCTATATATTGTACAAGATTTTTGGTTTTTAATTGTTCGTTTCTTGATAGAAACCTCAAATTTCTCAAAATTGTTCAAAATAGATAAGAAACACATGACACCATCCAACTTGAAAATAATTTTAAATTCTTTAATCCATAGTGAATGAAAAATTAATATGGTAAAGTGTTTCTAATTTACAAATTATGACGTTGCCTTTACATGTCCACAACCAAGTATGTAGTTGATGTAAGTGATCTACTTGAATTTAAGGCTGCAAATTAAACAATTTTCATGATTTCAATTTAAACCTAAAAGGTACATGCGATTATAAAGTCACTCAAGCCATGCCAATGTAATTTAAATGAAGAGAATATTTACGCCGAAGACATTTACCATGGGACTAAAGGTTGTTGTTGCTAACATCATGTTATTATCTACCCAAGGTAGTACATATAGGTTTCAAATATACTAATATCATTTTATATCCCGACTAAGCACGAGGATCTAAGTGACATTTTATATGATTTTTATATAGTTTTTCACAATCATATATTGATTTGATTTTTTAAAAAAATGATTTGATTTTTCTGATTGACTGAAAACAAATTATAACCATCTCAATATTTTCTGATTAATAAAAAAGAGAATTTTAAAATATTTCATTTCCTATAGTTTGAACATTATATTTATAAAACCTAACACATTGCAGTAAATGCTAGAAGTACATAAAATTCAATCAATATTTAATTTCTCTCCATTGGAAGTCATGGCGGCGGTGCTAATGTCATATTTTTTTCTGCACCTTTTACATCACACTTTTGGATGCATCAGTTTCATTAATGTTTGGATTATGAATACAAAGTGTCTTCCTCTAAAACCCTATAAATTCACTTTCACGTATACATATTTTCCTGGGATTTCTTCCGCATATGAAGGCACCTCATCCTTCACATGGATCAGCCATTCTTCCTCAGTTTGCAGTCTCATTGATTTATTACAGAAGCAAATAGAAATAGAGAGGACAGTTACCGACATACTACTTTGAACAGTTTTCATCACAATCGAATTTAGCAGAACGAAGGGAATCAAAACCCACTTTACGGATTGAAACACCATAAGTGAAAATATTGCATAACAAAATAGGTTTTTTTAGGAAATTAAATACAACAGCACCCGCGTAACCTGGATCTAGGTTCGCATGAATACCTCTGTCAAACTTCAACATTTAGGGTGCGGTATTTCGATCAAAACGTCTTCTAATTTCCTTCTATGAGGATATGTCCAGGTTTTGAAAGAATGTTGAAATTTACAATTTCAACCACCTGAACTAAATAAATTTACAGATATCCTAATTCGCAAGGATGTGTCTACCTTTTACGATCCCATGCTAGAAGGTAATGTTCTTACATTTTTGTTTAGTCATTTGGTTTGTGGATTATATTTTTTAATATCAGATTTTTTAAAGGCTTGTATTTATATCTGTGGTTTTTATGGTCTTTACCGCATGGAGCAGAAATATTTAAAATATATATTTAAGAATCCGTGATGTGTGTGTGTGTGATTTTATATTTTCATTTAGAGTGAGGTATATTGTCTTAATCTTTTATTTATTTATTTGACAAACTTTGTTGTTTAAATTTTCTCAGAATTTTTATGAAGCAAAAACATATTTTCATGCATACTAATACTAGAACCAACTAAACTAAACCTAAAACAATTAATGATATATTATCTTGGAAATTTTCATATTACAAGTGTCTCAATCATAACAAGACATGCACTTCCAATCTTATCTTGCAAATTTATCTAAAAATAGAATTTTGTGTTCTCCAAACTCAAACTTTATGTCCCAATTGAGAGTTTAATAGAAAGATAAAAGTATAGAATGATTATCCTTCTCTTCTTATTTTGTTCTTTTGATATCCATGAATGAAAGCCCATTTTTAGAAGAGTTAACATTGGCTATCTTGACATACTCAATTAGTGTTGTATTTTGAACTTTTTGACATAATTTGCATGTTCAGTAATTTTGGCAATGTCCATTATTAATTCATGAATGGCTACACTCCCTTTGATTATGACCGTGGCTACCTGTATCTCAAAGTTATGTTGAAATTTGTCTTTGATCTCATCAAATTTATGCACTTTGCTGAGAGTACCATTTGATTTATAAATTTGTGGAAATTTTGCACTAGAAACAGTTTGAACACTATAAAATGTTTCACATAGTTCCCTAATGAGTAATTCACCTCTTCTAACTTATTTCTCCCTTTCACAAGAACACTGAGAAAATTTTCATCTTCATACGATATAAAAACAATGTTTGGAATTAGATTTCATCTTGCCATGTTCATAAAAATTGCCAATTGTGGCTCCTAATTTATAATTTGGGCAAGATGGGCAGGTTATTGGCAGGGTGAAAGTCGACTCTGTTGGGACGGGGCAGGGATCTGTCTCACCGCTCAAGGAGCGAATGGATGGTGTGAGCTTCGGATGTCACGAAGGACGTGCAAGTTTTTCAAACGAAATTTCAAATATGAAAATAGTCAACTCAACATTTATTATTGTTGGTGGTGGGCGTTAGGAGTTGCATGGATATAGCATTCCACTTGGTAATGTGGAAGGCCACTTGGAAGTGTGACTCGATGTGGGGGACGAGGTCCCCTCTTGTCACAATGCCACCTCAGATGTATTGCACAACGTAAAAATTAAAGATTAGGTGGTGGCTATGAATGGATCTACGAATGTTGATGTGGGTTAGACTATAGTCCAACACGGGAAAAAAACACATATCTTCGGATCGTGATTTACGGAGTAGTGCTTCAGCGATTCTGTTGGTATTTATTTAGGTGGAGCTCTATCTTTGGGTCGGGTCAAGCCTTCTTGAACGGGCCTTGGATTTAGCTTTCCTTTGTGTTGGTTTTTCTTTTTTGACCATTGGTAGAGGTCACTTCGCTTGATCCTAAATGCTCTATCCCACGTTCCTTTCATTCTCTCACGATGCATTCTTATTGTACGGTTGTTGGGAGTCTTTTTCCTTATCTTTTTACCTTATCTCATAAAAAATAATTTGGGAAATATATGATCTCACACTTTGCTTTGAAAACCTCTGTAATTATGTATGGCCCTTCTAATTATATTAATAGTTGTGAAAAACTCCTTGATGGTTCTCTACACATTCTCTTATGTGTCTTGAGAGATGTTGAACATTTTTCTCATTTGAGTCGAGTTTAGTTTGCATTTTCTTCATCACATCCTCTTATAACCTATTGGTTGACTTTACAAATGAGATAGGGTTTTCTCTATGCATAATATCATCAATGTCTATTTCCCTTGCCTCTCTTTCTCTTTTCATCCCTCCTAAACTCATAACATTCTCCTCAATGATGACTTGTTCTCCTTGCAACAATTTTCTTGTCAAAGCCATTTTCAAGCTTCTTGTCTTCTTATTGAACTCTAAGGAAATTTTTGGAGTGGAAGGCACTAGACTATCTTCTTTGTTCGAGCCAATTATTTTTTCACCTACTCTTGGTGAGCCATGAAGGCTATGTGCTCAGCTTTGGTGGAAGGATCTTGTGATGTTGTAGAGAATAAAGTTTGAGGTGCACAACTTATAGGAGTAGTCGAAAAGTTTCAATGGAGGCGTCCCTTTCATTAATATAATGTAAACCTTTACACTACTTTAATACCTAGGACAAAATAAACCTACATATTTTATTATTGGTGTAACATTGCACCTCCCTTTAGTGCAAGTGATAATTATTATTAACTTTATTAATATGGAAGAAATTTGATATGTTTGAACTTAATGTATAATATATAGTTTGATTGAGCACAACCACAATACCTCGGTATTTTTGTTTCAAATATGATTTTATTTTTTAAATTTTAACATGTATACTAGATTTAATCAACTGTTTTCAAAAACTTGTACATGTCTAGGATGATAAGTTGGGAAGGTGGAGAAAAGGAAAAATGAACAACTGATGGTTCTTTGCACCAATCTTTGTCATTTTTATGGTCATTTTGTCTACAATAATTGCATTATATTGTGTTAATTTTATGTCTGTCATTTGGGATTGCATTACACATTCAATATTACATATGCAAAGTTATATATGCTCATATGTTTTGCTTCCTTTATAATTAGATATTCCTTGCTTTCATCCTCGTCATTTTTTCAAATAACTTCTTACTATCACATGAAAATGAATTTCCAAATTAGCTTTAGTAGATGGACATTCAAAACATAGTAAAACTAAACAATATTGTTGAATGAGAGAATTCCATTTGCATCCCATCTGGTGTATCTTGCAACTCATTTGCAATTCCTAATTCTGACAAAACCATGACACGTTGTATTAAATGATCTAGGTACATTACATTCAATCAATATTTAACTCATCTCCATTAGGAGTCATGGTGGTGGTCTTTGATGTCGGATAGTGTGGGCCTGAATTCTTAGCCAAGTATCTTTAAAAATGTCCATATTTATCGGTATCTTAGCAATTTTTTTCGAAACAATCTTTTGATAAGTTGCTCTATATCATATTTTTGATAATACCATCTATAGATTTAGACCCATGAAATCCAGGAGTGATTGCATTCATGGATATCCATTAAAGTATAATTTCTCCGAGTTCCATGGAAATATCATGGAATGTGGGAGTAGGTATGGATACATTGGTAAATACATAATTATTATGCCGAAAGGTGTGTTCTCTGGTAGAAAATTTCCCCTCCTCTCGACAATATCAAAAAATCAATGCACATAATGAATTGGTTGATGATGTCTTTGTTGGCTATCCGTCGTTCACGTGGAAAATAAAAATGTGCACCGGAGAAAATTGCAATGTACATGTGGCTTCTCTTCCATCACCATCATGCGAGATAGGAACAATGTAACGCCCACAAAATTGTCCGCATGAAACCTAAGAACAAACCTAGGTCAAATTTGGAAAAACTATGGAATAATTTCTTTTGCAATACCTACTTGCAACACAATGATAATATTTGCATTCACACTTTCTCGTATCTAAAATTACATTAGATTAACATTATTAAATTTTCCTCTAGATCCCTCTTTAAAAAACATAAAAAGTAATAAAGTCTCTCAATAATTCATAATAAAATAAGTTAGTCCCAATCAGACTTAGAATTCCCTATAATTTACTTTAATATAATTTAATTTCACCTTAATTAAATTTGGTTAATTAATATCAAGTGAAAAGTGGTCTATTTAATTAAATAATAAAGTTCTATAATACCCACAAAGGGGTCTAAGTTGCATTAAATTAAAATGTCTCTAAAATACATTTGGGTTAGAAAAGTAATAACACCCAACCCTTACACATACTTGAGTGACCCCAAAAATAATGTCTACCCATGCAAATTAAATTTGAATTTCTCTCACCCACTCCCCACCTACTTTTTAAGGGATGAATCTCATCCATTGGATGGATTCATTTGGGGCCATTAGATTTTGAAATCCATCTAACCCTAAGTTTGCTTATGAAAAGCTCTTTTCTCTTTGTTTTGACTTCTTATTTCTTCTTTTGATTTTTGAAGATTGGTGGAGAGGAGGTGGAAGCCATGAGAGACAATCCCAAGCTTATGGAGGGATGCACATTCTTCCATTCCTTCCTTGTTCTATTTACACCCTCTTCTAGGGTTCCAATGTATTTATTTATTTTTGTTTTTCTCATTATTTAGCATTTGCCCAAATGGGCATATGGGTTTTTCCCCATTTTAAAGGAAATAGGTTAAATGGTGTTTGTATATACTTAGGAAAAAGGTACACACACATACGTTTTTATACATACATACATACATTATATATATATGTGTATATTTATATGTATGTATGTATAATGAAATCCATTAGAGATAAATGCAAATGAAACGGTTTACTCGGCCTGAGAGGACCGACTGTGCAACAGGTTTTAGAGTAACTGAGAGTTATATTATGCGATGGAATGTATTTGGGGTTGGGGGAAGGTCACCGACCCCACCCTCATCCCATTTATTAATGAGGTGGGGGTGCGGTCAGCGACCCTTCCCCACCCTTACCCTATTTTAAAATGCATATGTTATGGCCTTTAAATTTTTGCGCACAGTTTATATTTTGTTTCAAAAGTGTAGGTCATGGCCCTTTGGGGTTTAAACCCAACAATACAAAATTTCATTAAAAAAAAAAACTCTTCTTTGTTTACTAATTAAAATTTTTAATATGTTTCTTTTTTTTTTTGAAATGATATTTATTAATATAAACTCTTTATATATATATATTAAATATATTAGTATTTTTTTAATAACAATATTAATAATATTTTAATATTAATACTATTGTCAATAAATAATAATATTTATATTGTTAATATGATCATCTAATTTGAATCCTATATTTTACATCTTTCTAAAATTTGGTAGTAATGTTGTGTTGGGTAAACTATTTTTTTCCCTTATAAATTTATAATAAATTGTACATCACTTTATCTGAATCAAATGAGACTAAATTCTAACAATAGCCATTTATTGTTTTCTTTACTCAATTTGATTTAAAAGGAAAATGATCCACTTGTTGACACAATAACTAAGCAATGAGATTTTTTTAAAAACTTTTCCATAAACACATATGAGGTTTAAAATTCTTTAATCAATACAAAAGAATGAACAAATATAGTTTACTTACTATCCTATGTCTTTCAAGTAATTCAATAAGAATGAATATCTCTTTCTTTTTCCAAATACAACTTTGCAACCATTCACACAAGAAATTAATAATAAGATTTCCCATAGTTTTAAAATAGGAACAACACACCTAATGAAGACTACAAATCAACTAAAATGAGAACAAGTTGTTTTCTTTTCAATCACATTTCCATTATATCAAAACTTGCTTCACTAAAATTGTTTCTCTTTCCCACAATGCATTACAACTTAATAACAAAATATTCAATACAAATTTTCTTTCAAATACAATACTATAAGTCTTCCACCTTAAGTGGGAATTTACAAGAAAGGTAGCTCTGATGAAGGTGAAAGGAATGATAACCAGATCGTACCAAGCCAAGAACACGGATGCTAATCAAACACCACAATCAATGAAATGAAAGCAATTCGTTAGAATAGCTTTACATAAAACCTTTGCTAAAACAAATGAGTAGCAATATCATATATTATTATGGAACTCGGTTACGATACATTGAGAATGGGCTTTTCTTAAATAGGCGAGGAATAACAATCTAAGAACCACGATCAAGGTTGTAGATCAAGCCATAAATCAAGGAAATAACTAGTCATCAAAGAACTAGTCAAGACCATAGATTTAGGAGATAAATAGACGTCAAGAATCTAGTTAATACCATAGATCAAGGAAAGAACTAGTCAATACCATAGATCAAGGAAAGAACTATACCTAACAACTAGATAATATCTCCTAATATCTAAATAAGATAAAAGAAATATCCACACACATAAGTGGGTGAGGATAAATACAATAAAGGTAAATAAAGTACCTAGGTGAACATGAGCTAAGGTAAATACCTATTCTAACACCCCCCCTCAAGTGAAGCTAGGGGCCAAAATAGAAGTGACATGTCCATAGTATGAGTCTTGGCAACTAGGCCTGATGAGGTACTCATGTACAATAACTAAGAAAAAGGGACACCACAAGGTACCTAAAACTAGTAACAACAAAGTAAAGAGAGTAAAAACCCACTCCAAGGCATCCCAAAGCTCGGCTCAAAAAAATCGTACAATGTTGAAGAAGTTTGGTGTGCACTGTGGTCTGAATCCACTTCTCGATCACAAAACTCAAAAACAACTAACACTGGGTTTCACTAGAATAACTTCATACAAGGAGACTCATCAATGAGTGATGTCGAAAGTGCAAAAAAAACACCAACATAATTCGATCAACTGTTGCAAATAGGTGTGCCATGATCCAAGAACAAAAACCAAAGAAACAAGGCAAGGACACAAACTCTAGAGTGTCACGATCCAAGAAAAGCCAAGGTAACAAGGCAAGGACACGAAACCCGAAGAAGCAGGATCAACACCACACCCTCCCATACTGTTGAATGGGTGAAGTGATGCTACAAATCTGTATGATTTGTCAAAACAACTACTCGAACAATGACAAACTAACACTAGAATGCACCAGAATAGATCCCCCATAAGAGATACTATCAACATGCCAAATGTGTCGAAAATACAGATACAAAATCTCTCAACAAATAAGAGAGATACAATACACTTGCTAAAAAATGCTCAAAACAAGAAGCATCACAATGCATAAGGTATAGAAAGTGGAGCAAGAGGCCTAATGGTGGAGGAGCCACACCTGTAGAGTCCTCTCAATGAATGCCTATGTCACCGCCATGAGTGATCAGATATCCACCCCAAATCAACACGAGATGGATGAAGAAGATTCCTGCATATGACTTGGTGTAAAATGCACAATGGGTGCATGCAAAAGAACATTAGAATGTGTGTCAGGTTGATCATGTATGACAGCTGAAATATCAGGTTTCTCAAGCTTGAGTGAAGGTGCAGAACTCATGTGTTGCTCATGATCCTTAGAAAGATTCGAGTGAACAAAAAAGGAGCTCACAATGTGTGATCCCATGAAATATCTGCTTGAAAACCAATGTCATGACGAGAATTCCACTTAACATGTGGAATAGAGGAAACAATGCCCCGTGAATGTCTGCCATGACTTCGCTTAATGAGACCCCTCTGGCAACGGAGCATACGAGAAATGAATGTAGTGGTATGCTTCTTAAAAAATTCATGCAGCTGAGGAGAAGTAGGATACACAACATGTGGTATTGTAATAGGCATAGATGTGGAAGAGCATGCAGTAACAAGCCTCACAGGTTTAGAAGCATCAAAAGTAGGTTTAGGCTCAAAGACTAGCAGATCAATGTCAGTGGGTACAAGAGCAATAGCTACAAGTGGACTAGGAGCATGGATATGGTTGTCCACAATATGATGGTGATGTTGTAGGCTAGCAAGTTTGTTCTGCAGGGAGTGTATTATTGTATCCTTATCATGAATGAGTGATTGTAGAAGAGAATTTCACTTCTTGAGTGATCTATTTTCTTATTTTACAATATCCTCTTAAAGTCCACATACTTCAGATAAAAGCATATCATTCTCAGAATCCATGATAGGTAAAAATTGCAACTCCCAAAAGTTTAGGATGTCGAGCTCAACCGAAATTATGTCCACAATTGATTACAACACTCCTCCATATTTGGAACTTTATAATTATAGTGAAAGTCTCAAAATAAATATTTCTAATGGAAATAGCATGAAAAAACAAGTACTTTCATAAAAACGACACTCAAAACCGAGTTTACCGATCAAAAGCTACAAGCTTTTTAATATTTTTCTGTTATTTACTTTAGTTGTCACTAAAACAAATTAAATTATTGTTGCCTTCAGCACACAAATAAGGGGGCTGAAGTTAAGCACCTACTAGTAGGAATCACAATCTTTAAGCCCTCATATGACCATTCCATATGACCAAGGGCTAAGAATTTTAATGGGTGACTTCCTTCGTGAAAGCTGAGATAGATTCGCTGCAATAGAAAATTGCCCTATGCAAATCTTGAGAAATCCAACAGACCCAAAAAATACTCCTGCATTTCTTTTTCTTCGTGGCATGGATCCCAAGGTAGCCCGGTGTGCTTCCGTCCAACAATGTAAAAAACCTAGAAAAGCATCGCCTCAGAAATGGTCAAGTTTACTGATCAATCTTATGGTTTTCCCGCCTTCCAGATCCAATAGAAGCCTTTGTTTTGCATAAAAATACATGCAACAATAAAAACAACCAAATCCCAAATATATGAATATACAATGAATTTATTTGCAAAATAAAACTTACAGACGGATGTCAACAACAATCTCTAACTCTGATACCATGAAAAGAATGATAACCAAATCGTACCAAGCCAAGAACACAGATGCTAATCAAACACCATGATCTATAAGATGAAAGCAATTCACCAGAATAACTTTACATAAACCTTTGCAAACAAATGAGTAACAATATCATATATTATTATGGAACTCAATTGCAATACATTGAGAATGGGCCTTGCTTAAATAGGTAAGGGATAACAATCTAAGAACCAGGTCAAGGTCGTAGATCAAACCATAAATCAAGGAAATAACTAGTCATCAAAGAACTAGTCAAGACCATAGATGTAGGAGATAACTAGACATCAAGGATCTAGTCAATACCATACATCAAGGAAAGAACTATACCTAACAACTAGATAATATCTCCTAATATTTAAATAAGATAAAAGAAATATCCACACACATAAGTGGGTGAGGATAAATACAATAAAGGTAAATACCTTTTGTAATGTAGGATTGCTTAGTCTTATACAAATGCTCCAAGTATCAAATCTCCAACAAGGCTCCATATTTTCTTCACTTGATCACAAAAACAAAAATTGGGGAGAGGCAACACTCTCCACCCAACCAAAACTCCAATGAGAAGAAGAAGAAATTCTCCTCATTGGCCCCCGAGCCCCAACCACAAGACAATAAGGGATGGATCCAATACATGACAAATCTACAATGCTTCTACAATCAAACAACAAATTTTTACAACCATTTCAAGCACATTCAACAAAGAAAATGAACACAATAATACAACTTTACAAAATACACAAGGCTTGAAATGCAAGTCATTGGAGCAAGGATCTATGGGGAGATCATTTATGTCTCCCAATGGGATTAGGTGCCCACATTAAAAATCTCTAATATGCATATCAAAAACCCCCACACAACTCTTATGCCTCCCTCAAGATCCTCTTATGACTCCCGCATTCTCTTATGCCTCCCTAAAATCTCTTATGTCTTCCTCATTAAAAAACAAGTAAGAAATGCAAGTATTTTCTTGTCCAAGGTGGGACACCCAACCCAACTCCCTCCAAAGCATGAAATAAACTCTTATTCCTCCCTACATATAAGATCCCCATATCCTCCTCCTACACCATACTTAGGAAATCTATCCAAGGACCCAAAAATCATACCAAAACACTCAATAACATACACATATACACAAGTAAAAGAAAAAAATTAAACAAGGGTGTAGCTCCTACCTTTCCATAGTAGAGCTTGATCCAAGAGTCACACACTAAGCTCCTTCAAGACCAATCTATCACCACAAGCTCCAAAAAAACACAAGCACTTCAAAATCCTCCAATTCCAAAAATACAAGAGCACAAAAGAAATGAAGTAACCCCAAACAAGCAAATGAAATTGCATAAATAGAAAGGGAAAGAGTGTTAGCGCATTATTAACACATTGTTATTAGTAGTTATTAATGTAAACAGTTATGTAATTGTTTTCATCTGTCCTCCCTCTCGCATGACCTATATAATGGTGTGCACTCTCTGTATTAATAAATATAGCAATCAATAATAATTGTTCTTCGGCCATCATTGGTATCAGAGCTCCGTTGATCTCTGCTGCATGCGTGAAGAATCTGCAGGAGGAAGCATTTAGTTTTGCTTGGGCATTTTGTTGTTTTCAGACATTTCTACAATTCTCGTTGAGCCATCACTTTGGAGAAACATGGAGAGCAAAGCAATCTGGGAACAACTTTGCATTTCTTTGTTTGTTGTGCACTGGAAGAGGCGACCAAGGAAGGAAGCAAACATTGTTGTGCATAGACAGAAAAGAAGGTTGGAAAAAGACAGCGACCAAGGTTTCATTTGTTTTATTTGGCGTGAACAGTCTTTCCTTTTCTGTGCGTGGAGGAAGAGTGCGTGGTTGTGCTGTGCATGGAGGAAGAGTAGCGTGGGTATTAACTATCTCGTCCTGTCTCTCCTCTATCTTTTTCTCTGCTGCGTGCGGTGGAGGCATTAGTTTACAGTTTGGTTGTTGTGCGTGTGCGTGGAAGGAGCCCAGAGCATCTGTCCATCCTCTACCTGCGTGGAAGGAGCCCAAGCCGGTGCCATCTCTAGCCATAGCCATCATTTGCAGCGTGGAAGACAAGGAGAATTTGTTGTGCGTGGACAGTGGCCAGGGAAGGAGACATTGTTGGATCCTCTCTGAAGCGACCAACATCTGTAGTGATCGATTCAGACTTTCATTGTTGAGCGAGAGCCATGCTTCTTTGTTGTGGACTTGCCATATTGCACCGTAGAACCATGTGGAAGACCATCAAAACCCCTGTACATGTAAGCAAAGCCGGCAAATTGTAAAACTGTGTGCGCGCGTATGTCTCAAATCTCGGATGCACAAAGCACCGTGAGCAATGCATCAAATATTTGGGCATTGAGTGACAATGAAGACACCACTGGACTGTTCTTTGCCTTGGTCAATGAGCTACACAACACTGGGAATATTCTCTTTGACAAGATTGTGTGCCGAGGACTGTTGGAGTATTTTTGGTTTGACGTTCGATGTCAAGCACGGTGGATTCATGCAGAACTTGAATGTGGTTATGATGCAGATGATGAATGCAAAGTAGAATGCCCACAGGAGCGTCCGCGTCTCACTACATGAGCCTATAGAGCCCATCTTTGGGACAGATTCCTTCAGTAAGCATTGTAGCCATTTTTGAAAATAAATAAATAAAATACAATTTTTGAGTTTTTGAAAATGTCTACTCCAAAAATATTGCTATCCGATGCCCAACTCTTAAAAGGGCCAAATTTCACCGCATGGAAAACCAAGATGCGGATGATTCTTCAGTTTGAAGATCTTTGGGGGATTGTTTCTGGCAAAGACGCCCCTCCCATAGATGTTGATCTGTTGGTAAAATATGAAAAGGATGATGCGAAAGCACTAATGCTTATCACCTTGAGCCTTTCTGATGAGGTACAACCTTACATTCGGAAGCAACCACTTCCTCTCAGGCATGGACCATGTTGTGTACCATCTACGAAGCCAAGAATCTGACGACAAAGTTACATCTTCAGACAAAGCTTCACACGACGAGTATGCATGATGGCGAATCTATAAAATCCTTCTTGCAGCGTGTGGCTAAGTTACGTGCATAACTCTCTACACTCGGTGAACCGGTGGATGACAACTTACTAGTCCCACACACCTTGCGAGCTCTTCTGGTTTTGAAATTGATCACCACATTGACCATCACTCAACAAGAGGTGAGTTTTGCCACCCTGGTGAATTATCTCCAACAGGAAGAAGCCATGCAGAATGTTCAAGAAGCCTTCGAAGACAAGGCTCTCATCACGAGGAAAAAGCATAAGCCTCGGAAAGGGTAGTACCCCCTAGAATCAAAAGCAACATCCTCAGTAGCAATCTTCGTAGTGGCCACCCCAGTATGGCGGCGAGCAACAAGGCGGATCGATGGTGCCACATTTGCTCCACGGATATGCACACAACTGCGAATTGTTATTACAACGGTCGCAAGTATGGAAACTCTGGCGAAGAGAGCACTTCTGGCCAAGGATATTCCAAGAAATCCCGATGGCGTGCTCGTAATTAGAGGCAGAAGGGTGACATTGCTGCTCAGCAGGATGTCTCCTTCGATAAAGAGGTTCCAGACACGACTCATTCTGAGATTGTTCTAGTCTTAAAGACTTTGCAGTCGTCAGAAGATGTCTAGTTGATTGATTTGGGTGCCAGTAAACACATGACTGACAATAAGAAGTTGTTCCATACTCTAAGTGACTGGCCCACTAGAGATCGGATCATCATTACAGACAATCAAGAGTATATTATGGTGGGGATTGGTGATGTCATCATTCCTCTTGGAACACGAAGATGTACACTCACGAAGGTGCTATATGTTCTAGGTTTGACCTCAAATCTTTTATCTGTGAGTCAACTTCTTAACCATCAAATGCAGGTTGAATTCTTTGTTGAGAAAGGGGTCAAGTCCTGCATCATTTCCCAGGGAGATTCAGTCATTGCTCAAGCATTTCTGAAGGGCCGTCTATTTGCACTGGATGCGGTCACTTCATCTAGCATTGCTCTCTCTACTTCAATGGCGGAGTCCACTGCACTATGGAACTTTTGATATGGTCATCTTTCTACTAGGGCTCTGCATCAGCTTAGTGCTAAGGAAATGGTAAGAGGGCTTCCTCCACTCTCCCATTCCTTACCTGTTTTCTCGGGATGTCTTACGGGAAAACAACATAGAGGTCCGTTCAAACAGAGCTCTTATCATTCTACGAGCATCTTTAGGTCATTCACACCGATCTGTGTGGACCCCTGCCAGCTAGCTTCCAAGGTTTTGAGTACTTCCAACTCATCATTGATGATTACTCATGGAAAATGTGGGTATATTTCCTCCGGAAGAAGAGTGAGGCATTTGCAAATTTCCAAACTCGCTACCAAAGAAGCCACTGTAGTAGTCTGCAAGCCTCTTCTTCTCCTCCATTCAGATCGATGGGGGAATTTGTGTCAAAGAAGTTCTTAGCATACATGAAGTAGCACGGCATTCAACAACATCTGACTGCACCCTACACGCCCCAACAGAGCGGGATTTACGAGCTCCACAACAGGACTATCATGGATATGGCTCGTTATATGCTCTTGACCACCAAGTTGGAGGATCAGTTTTGGGCAGAAGCAGTCTAGATAGCAGTGTATCTACTCAACCGGGCACCCACGAAGATCTTGTAGAAAAAGACACTGGAAGAGGTATGGACTGGTCATAAACCTTCTATTCATCATTTGAGAGTTTTTCGTTGTACTACATATATGCATGTTCCAGATAAGAGAAGGAAGAAGATCGATCCAAAGACACTGCCATGTCTTTTCTTGGGGTATATTACTACCTCAAAGGCATATTGTCTCATGGATCCTGAGATGAAGAAGATCTACGAGAGTTGAGATTTGGTATGTGATGAGTCGTCCTTTGAATCCTTGCCACACAATGGACATCCAGTACTGACCTCGTCACATAGATTGCTCACACATCTAGATGATGGGTAAGATGATTCTTCTTAGAGAGAAGAAGAGCTAAGTGGAGACTTGTTCGTTGATCTTGGCACACTGGAAAACACATCATCACATCAGCAACACCAACATCTGAAATGGGTCTAGAATACTATCAGGGATGCACACCTGAACTCACTTCCTGGTACTTCTATGGGAGTTAGAAGACGAAGTCAAACAAGACATGAGGTAAATTTTGCACTCACGAGTTTAGTTTTTGAGAGAACTAAACCTGACACTGTTCGTGAAGCATTAGACCAACCATAGTGGAAATAGGCTATGGATGTTGAATATGATTCCCTAATTCAAAATCGGACGTGGGAACTTGTCGATCTACCTCCAGGTAAGAAATCCATTGGCTGCAAATGGATTTTCAAAACAAAATATAAGGCAGATGGTTCAATCGAAAAACATAAAGCACGACTTGTTGCAAAGGGTTATGCTCAGCAAGAAGGAATTGACTATGATGAGACCTTTGCACCCACTGCGAAGATCAAAACCATCAGAGTTGTCTATGCACTGGCAGCACAAAATGGATGGAAACTTTAGTAGATGGATGTCAAGAGTTCTTTTCTAAATGGTGATCTAAAAGAAGAAGTGTACATGGCCCAACCTGAAGGGTTTGTAGACGAGCATCAACCACACAAGGTATGTTGTCTGATAAAGTCTCTCTATGGACTCAAACAAGCACCTAGGGCATGGTATATAAAAATTGATGATCACCTATTGCAACATGGATTCACTCGTAGCCCCTCAGATACAAATTTGTATATCAAGAAGGTAGGAATAGAGATTGTCATTCTGGTTTTGTACGTAGATGATCTTATTATCATAGGAAGTTCTGAAAATCTTATAGATGATGTAAAGAATGATATGAAGAAATCCTTTGAAATGACCGATTTGGGGCTACTTCACTACTGTCTTGGCTTAGAGATATGGTAGAAGAAGAATCATATCTTCGTCTCCCAAATGAAATATGCCAAGACACTCCTGAAAAAGTATGGAATGTCAGATTGTAAACCAATGTCCACTCCTATGGAGAAAGGTTTGCAATTATCTAGATTCCAAGATTCACCACAGGTAGATGGCACTCACTGCGCAGCGGCTTGTGGGGAGTCTCATTTACTTGACTTATACTGGACCGGATCTTTGCTTTGCGGTGAGATATCTCGCCATTTATGCGGGAGCCAAAGAAATGTCATTGGATAGCAAAAAGCATGTGTTGAGATATGTCCAGGTACGGTTGAATTTGGTCAGAGTATCGGAAGAACACTCAATTCTTGTTGCGGGGATATACTGAACTCGGAATATGCGGGATCCGTTGATGATAGGAAATCCACTTCAGGATATGTTTTCATCTTGGATCTGGACCTATCTCATGGATTAGCAAGAAGAAAACTGTTGTTGCTCTCTCATCCACTGAGGCTGAATACCATGCTGCACGAGGAGATGTGTGCGAAGCAATTTGGTTATGTCGTATTCTTGCAGATATAGGGATTCCTGAAGAGAAACCTCCCATCATTCACTGCGAAAATCAAGGTGTGTTGAAGCTTGTGAAGAATCCTGTTTTCCATGAACGAACAAAGCATATTGAGGTCAAATGTCACTACATTTGTGAACATATCTTGAACCACCAAATTCAGCTCCAATACTTTCCTACTGATTTTCAGGTTGTAAATATTCTCAAAGAAGCCTCTCGCAAGGTGAAGTTTGATTTGTTTAGGGAGTACATTTGTAAGAGCAATGTATTAAGGGGGGGAATGTTAGCACATTATTAACACATTGTTGTTAGTAGTTGTTAGTAAACAGTTATGTAACTTTTCCTCTTGTCCTCCCTCTCGCGATGCCTATATAATGGCGTGCTCTCTGTATGAATAAATATAGCAATCAATAATAATTGTTCTTCGGCCATCAAAGAGGAGGGTGAGGTGGCTCCATGTAGGATGCCACACCATTCATCCTCAACTCCACCTCATAAGTCAAACATCCTTGTATCCAACATTAAACCATATTTTATTATATTATTTCAATATTTACATGGGGCTGATTGAACCGAAATGTAAAAATCACTACTAACTCGAGAACATATGGTTTCGGGATCTTAAACTAACAGATCCAAGAATGGTGAAAGGAAAACACCTGCAGCAAAATTTACCCCTACACCATTAGACGAGGAGAACACTAGTGGTGTGTAATAAAAACTCCACAAGCCCACAAAAACCCTTCCCTCGATCTCAGTATGCAAAATAATGGTCTCATCCTCTCCAAGATAGGTATTAAAGATATCGACCTACTTTTGTTAAAGACCGAGAGAGTGCCTTTTTACATATTAAATTAAAACAACGTGTATCATTCACAAAGTAGAGGCGACCATATAGAGTTGGGGCTACCATACATTTTATGCATTCTCGAATATCTTTTTGTAGTGCCCACTTCCCTTCGACACTTATTATATTTTGATTTCGATTACTATTGACTATATACATGGATATTATTATATCATTTTGGCTTAGCATGATGATTAGACGATAGAGATACTTTGACTATTGATGGATTGCAATTCATAGTATGATTTGTGTGGATTCGTAGAGAGACATTTTATATTGATGATGATGTGTTGTTGACATACTTATATATTTCTGACATTCGGCATTCTCGTCATATTGAGTAGGATTTAGTAGTTGAACTAATCTTGTGATCTTCTTGGTATTGATAAAATATAGAATTGAGATGTTGTTGGAATTTTAAAATAATAGCATTGTTAGTCTAGATGATGATTTAATTTACATATGGATGATTGTTGACTTGTATGTGTATATTTTATCTTGGATGTTTTGATGTGGCCACGAGGCCGAAGGAGGTATTATGTGATTTTATAGGTAATTATATCACAACAATCAAAGGGGATTGAAACCAACCACATCGAGAATATTGGATGGATACAACAATGGTCACCATGGCAACTTGTGTAATGTTTTTGTTTTGTTATTTGTTGTTAGGGGGTCCCCATGGGGGGATGACCTCCAATTGTGACCAAGGGTTGTGTGTAATTATTTTCTTTCCTTTTATTTAATTTTGGAGTATGTGATTTTAATTGTGGTGTAACTACCTTTTATCATTAATTGATTTATGTGTTTAAATTAATGAATTAATCATTTTATTCAACTAATTATGGATTTTACAAAAATAATTCAGTTATTAGATTAGTTGGTTCTTTGGTCTATGTGTTTTTAAGTTGAGTGTAAGTAACTTGAGTGTTGTACACTCTACCTTACCTTGGAAATTCGGATTTGGCCTTAAGGGCCAATTTTGGAGGCTTGTGGGACAAGCTAAACTTGTCCCACACCTCTTAATTTCTTATACAAACCCTACCTATGTATTGGGGGTAAAAAATAAATCCGATTAAGTATTTTGTAAGAAAAAAAAGTGGCATTCATTGCACTTTTCTTACATGGTTTTTAAATTTTGTCCTTAGGGGGTGTGGGTTGGGATTGTGTGTGTAAGAGGTTTGTCATTTCTCTCAACCACACATTTATTGTGCATTGGGGTTGAGGTTTGAATTATGAGGTGGAGTTGAGGATGAGTGGTGTGGCATCCTACATGGAGCCACCTCACCCTCCTCTTTGATGGCTGAAGAACAATTATCATTGATTGCTATATTTATTAATACAGAGTGCATGCCATTATATAGGCTGCGAGAGGGAGGACAGGAGGAAAATAGTTACATAACTATTTACTAACAAATACTAACAACAATGTGTTAATAATGTGCTAACATTCCCCCTTTAATACATTGTTCCTACATATGTACCCCCTAAACAAATCAAACTTCACATTACCGAGAGGCTTGGTGAGAATATCTGTAACCTAAAAATCAGTAGGGTAGTACTGGAGCTGAATTTGGAGGTTCAAGACCTGTTCATGAATGTAGTGACATTTGACCTCAATATGCTTTATTCGTTCATGAAAAATAGGATTCTTTATAAGCTTCAACACACCTTGATTTTCGCAGTGAATGATGGAGGTTTCTCTTCAGGAATCCTGCGAAGAATGCGACGTAACCAAATCACTTCGCACACGATCCTCATGCGACATGATATTCAACCTCAGTGGATGAGAGAGAAACAATAGTTTGCTTCTTGCTAATCCACGAGATAGGTCCAGATCCGAGATGAAAAACATATCCTGAAGTGGATTTCCTGTCATCAACGGATCCTGCATAGTCCGAGTTTGTATATCCCTATAAGAAGAACTGAGTGTTCTTCTGATACTCCAGACCAAAGTCAATTGTACCTCAGACATATCTCAACACATGCTTTGTTGCTATCCAATGACATTTCTTCGGCTCCTGCATAAATCTGGCAAGATAGCTCACTGCAAAGCAAAGATCTAGCCTAGTATAAGTCAAGTAAATGAGACTCCCCACAAGTTTCCTATAGTGAGTGCCATCTACCTGTGGTGAATCCTGGAATCTAGATAATTGCAAACCTTTTTCCATAGGTGTGGACATTGGTTTACAATATGACATTCCATACTTCTCTAGGAGTGTCTTGGAATATTTCACCTTTGAGGCGAAGATATGATTCTTCTTCTGCCATATCTCTAAGAAAAGATAGTAGTGAAGTAGCCCTAAATCAGTCATGTCAAAGGATTTCTTTAGATCATTCTTTACATCATCCACAAGATTTTCAGAACTTCCTGTGATCACAAGATCATCTACATACAAAACCAGAATAACAATCTTTGTTCCTACCTTCTTGATATATAAATTTGTATTTGAGGGGCTACGAGTGAATCCATGTTACAATAGGCAATCATCAATTTTTATATACCATGCCCTAAGTGCTTGTTTGAATCCATAAAGTGACTTTATCAGATGACATACCTTGTGTGGTTGATGCTCGTCTACAAACCCTTCAAGTTGGGCCATGTATACTTCTTCTTTTAGATCACCATTCAGAAAAGCACTTTTGACATCCATCTGCTAAAGTTTCCATCCATTTTGTGCTGCCAGTGCACAAAAACTCTAATGGTTTTGATCTTTGTAGTGGGTGCAAAGGTCTTGTAATAGTCAATTCCTTCTTACTGAGTATAACCCTTTGCAACAAGTCATGCTTTGTGTTTGTCGATTAAACCATCTACCTTATATTTTGTTTTGAAAATCCATTTGCAGCCAATGGATTTCTTACAGAAACAGATTGACAAGTTCCCACATCTGATTCTAAATTAGGGAATAATATTCAACATCCATAGCTTTGTTTCCACTATGGTTAGTCTAATGCCTCACGAACAGTTTCATGTTCGGTGCTTTATTAACAACTTGAACTCATGAGTGGAAAATTTACCTCATGTCTAGCTTGACTTCGTGTTCGACTCCCGTAGAAGTGCACAGGAAGTGAGCTCGGTGTGTGCATCCCTAATAGTATTCTAAACCCATTTCAGATGTTGTGCTGCTTTGTTGCTGATGTGAAGATGTGTTTTCTAGTGTGCCTAGATCAACGAACAAGTCTCCACTCAGGCTCTTCTTCTCTCGAGAATAATCATCTTGCCCATCATCTGGATGTTTGAGTAATCTATGTGACGAGGTTGGTATTGTATCTCCATTGTGTGGCGGGGAGTCAAAGGATGACTCATCACACACCACATCTCGCCTCTCATAGATTTTATTCGTCTCGGGATCCATGAGATGATGTTCCTTTGAGGCGAAGACTATACCCCAAGAAAAGACATGGTAGTGTCTTTGGATTGATCTTCTTCCTTTTCTCATCCTGGAACATGCATATATGCGGTGCAACTAAAAATCTCAAATGATGGATAGAAGGTTTACGACCGGTCCCATACCTCTTCCTGTCTGTTCTGCGCAAGATCTTCGTGGGTGCCCGATTGAGTAGATACACTGCTATTTGGACTACTTCTTGCCCAAAAATGATCCTCCAACTTGGCGGTGGAGAGCATACAACGAGCCATCTCCATGATAGTCCTATTGTGTCACTCGGAAATCCCATTCTGTTGGGGCGTGTAGGGTGTAGTCAGATGTTGTTGAATGCCATGTTGCTTTAGGTATGCTAAGAAATTCTTCGATACAAATTCCCCCCCTCGATCTGAGTAGAGGAGAAGGAGAGGCTTCCCAGACTGCTTGGTGGCTTGCTGGTAAAAGGTTTGGAAATTGGAAAATGCCTCACTCTTCTTCTAGAGAAAATATACCCACATTTTTCATGAGTAATCATCAATGATGAGCTGGAAGTATTCAAAACTTAGAACCTAGGTGGCGAGGGGGTCCGCACAGATCGGCATTGTCAACTTTGAAGATGCTTCGTAGAATGATAAGAGCTCTGTTTGAACGGACCTCTGTGTTGTTTACCCGCAAGACATCTCGAGAAATTAGGTAAGGAATGGGAGAGTGGAGGAAGCCCTCTTACCATTTTCTTGGCACTAAGCTGATCGTGAGAGCCCCAACAGAAAGATGACCATATCGAAAGTGCCATAGTGCGGTGGACCTCACCATTGAAGCGAGAGAGCAATGTCGATGAAGTTACCACATCCAGGTGTAAATAGACGACCCTTCATAAATGGTCAAGAAATAACTGAGTCTCCCTAGGAAATGATGCAGGACTTGACCCCTTTCTCAACAAAGAATTCAACTTGCATTCGATGATTAAGAAGCTGACTCACAGACAAGAGATTTGAGGTCAAACCTAGAACATATAGCACCTTTGTGAGTGTACATCTTTGTGTCCCAAGAGGAATGATGACATCACCAATCCCCGCCACAATATACTCCTGATTATCTGTGATGGTGATCCGATCTCCAGTGGGTCGGTCACTCAGGGTATGGAACAACTTCTTATTGCCAGTCATGTGTTTGCTAGTGCCCGAATCAATCAACCAGACACTTTCTGATGGCTGCGAAGTCTGCGAGACTAGGACAATGTCCAGATGAGTTGTGTCTGGAACCTCTTCATCGGAGGTGGCATCCTGCTGAGCAGCAATATGACCCTTCTACCTCTGATTATGAGCACGCCATCAAGATTTCTTGGAATATCCTTGGCCAGAAGTGCTCTCTTCACCAGAGTTTCCATACTTGCGACCGTTGTAATAATAGTTCGTAGTCGTGTGCGTATCCGTGGAGAAAATGTGGCACCATTGATCCGACCTTGTTGTTCTGCTGCTTCGAGGTGGCTGCTATGGTGGCCGTTGAGAAGGTTGTTGTTATGGATGTTGCTTCTGATTCTGGGGGGCTGACTGCCCTTTCCAAGGCTTATTGTTATGCTTTTTCCTCGTGATGAGAGCCTTGTCTTTGAAGGCTTCTTGAACATTTTGAATGGCTTCTTCCTACTGGAGATAATTCACCAGTTTGGAAAAACTCACCTCCTATTGAGTGATGGTCAATGTGGTGATCAGTGTCTGAAACCAGGAAGGAAGAGCTCGCAAGGTGAGCGGGACTAGCAACTTATCGTCCACCGGTTCACCGAGAGTAAAGAGTTATGCGCGTAACTCAGCTACACGCTACAAGAAGGATTCTACTAATTTTCCATCATGTATACTCATCGTGTGAAGCTTTGTCTAAAGATGCAGCATCGTCGTCAGATTCTTGGCTTCATAGATGGTACACAAAGTGGTCCATGCCTGAGAGGAAGTGGTTGTTTCCCGAATGTGAGGTTGAACCTCATTAGAAAGGCTCAGAGTGATAAGCATTAATGCTTTTGCTTTGGTCTTTTCATACTTAGCCAATAGATCAGCAACTATGGGAGGGGTGTTCGTGCCAAAAACGATCCCCCAAAGATCTTCAAACTGAAGTATCATCCACATCTTGGTTTTCCATGTGGTGAAATTTGGCCCTTTTAGCAACTAGGCATCCGACAACAAAATGTGAGGTGCAGACATTTCCAAAAACTCAAAATTGTATTTTATTTATTTATTTTTCAAAAATGGTTACAATGCTTACTAAAGGAACTTATCTTGAAGATGGGCTCTATAGGCTCGTGTAGTGAGACGTAGACGCTCCTGCAGGCATTCTACTTCGCGTTCATCATCTGCATCATAGCCGTGCTCCAATTCTTCATGGATTTGGCGTGCTTGACAACACATGTCGAACCAGAAATAGTCAAACAATCCTTGATGCACCAAATCATCAAATAAGACGTTGCTGGTATTAAGTAATTCATTGAGCAAGGCAAAATATATGCCGGTGGTGTCCTCTTAGGCTCTCAGATGCGACCCAGTAAAAGGGTTGCTCGTAATAATCTCAACATCGTAAATGTGTGACATGTACGTGGAAAGGTTATTTGGATTAGCCTCTCTCGTCAAGCTCTTCATGCTTTGCAAGGGAGACAGATTTGCTTAGAATTCTCCTACATGCTGCAGATTTCTTCAATACAAGTTTGCAACTTTCTAAGCAGGCTGGATCTAACCCTCCACACCAGCAAGAAGTACAAAATGCCACATAACTCTTATGTTGACAACTTTTCTTTTGTTTGTCTTTTCCTCCACAACTCACTTGTTCATGTTTTACTGTTCATGAACCACGATTTTGCTGTTTGCAATGCAAGATTTCCCTTCAAGTTGCTTGTTGGCTCACGTTTTTATCTCCAAACCATGTTTTTTATGATTCTACCCACAACAGATGCCAACGATGCCCACGTCCAAACAAAAAAATAGTGGCTCCAATGAAAGGAATCTAGTCTGAGAATGTTAGGAGGTCGTTTGGAAGGAACAACGACTCACCACCTCCACACATAGCATACAAACAATTTTCTTTAATGGGCGTTGTTGTTTTCCACATGCCAAAAGAGAAACTCTACAAGTCGCTCTATTCTCCACGCAGGAAGAGGAATGGAGAAAGCTCGATACCAATGATGGAAGAGATGGAATTATTTATTCAATGCGTGAATAAAATAGTAAAAGGAAGAATATAAAGCCCCGTAACGATTCTTACAAAACGAGCTTACACATGGACGGTTAATAGTAACCATATGTGTGGCATGTAGGATGTATTAATTAAGCTAACAGGCTTATCAAAACATGTGAAAATAAAACATGTAATTTTCTATATGCTACATGAATATTCTCTAAGCCACGAAGCAAGCTTAGCTTTGGATCGAACCAGCCCCAGAACCAATATCTCTTGATATAATCATCACTGACTCTCTTGTATATATAAATGATGAAACATCCATGACTCTTACGAAATATATATAGTTGCCTCCTTCGTGGTTTTTTTGGCACTTCAAATTTCATGATTTTTAAAATAAATTGTGACAAAAGGTCTATTTTTTTAAATGTGTATTTTCTTGCAATGGCTTATTTTTGGTCAATAATTTTCTATGTAAGGTTAAGTTTTGGACATATGGAATTCAAAACTTATTTTTTGAAGTTTTTTTCAAACTAGATGGAGTGGTCTAACTAAATAGAGGTCATTCATCATAAGTTACTTTGAAATTCATAAAATAAATGATTGAGTCATTAATCAATATGGTATATGAAAAATCTAAAATAAACACTTAAAAAATCTCAAGAACTAAATTTGACAATGTAAAATTTTAATGAAAAATATTTAGCAAATATTACCCTTCAAATATTATATAATTCATAATAAAATAAGGAAACATTAAAAATGATATAAATATTTATTATAATCATTTACAAATTGTAAAGGTTTGTCCAAATTTTCAACTTACATTTCATACAATCCACCTAAAAAAATTGTTTCTATTTTACAACACAAACAAAACTTAGGTTCATTAAATATGAACCGTACAAATATCTTAACTACTATATTATTTATTTTGGAATCAACTTGAGGATGGGTAATTTTTCCCCACACATATGTAGACACCTAATTTCAATATAGGACTAGTTTGTGAGGTAGAAATGGAGGAGAAAGAATAGAGATTGAATATCTCATATTATTCTATTAAACATAGAACTCACGTATAATATTTATAGGAAAGGAATTGAACAAGACTCCCCTAAATGAATGGAGAGGTTACAAAATAGAAGGAGAGAATAATGGAATACACCTAGAAGGAGAAGATAAAGGGATAGAACAGAATATATACTCCTAAAAATATAGATTATTCAATGTATGCTAACATTCCCCCCCTTATTACATTATTCTTGCAAATGTGACTCTGAAAAATTCAATTTTCATTTTTCCAAGGGATTTAGTGAGAATGTCAAACAACTTGTGCTTCAAGAGGGACAGATTGGAGCTGAATTTGATGGTTCAAGACATGCTCTCGAATGAAATGGAAGTCAATTTCAATATGCTTTGTTCGTTCATGAAATACTCGGATTCTCGCACGAGCTTCAACACACTCTGATTGTCGCAATAGAGAATAGGTGACTATTTTTCAGGAATTCCCAGGTCATCCAAAATGCGACGTATCCATATCACTTCACACACAGATCCTTGTGCAGTGCGATAGTTTGCCTCTGTGGATGAGATAGAAACAACATTCTGCTTCTTGCTTATCCACGAGATAGGTCCAGATCCGAGATGAAATATGTATCCTGTAATTGACTTCCTGTCATCAACAGATCTAGCGTGGTCCGAGTCGACGTATCCCTGTAAGAAGAATTGATCATTCTTCTTATATTCCAGACCATAATTAGTTGTTCCTTGGACATATCTCAAAACATGCTTTGCTGCATTCCAGTGACATTTCTTTGGCTCCTGCATGAACCAGGAAAGATAGCTGATAGCATAGCAGAGATCAGTATGGTATATGTCAAATAGATGAGCCCTCCAACAAATTACCTATAGAGAGTAGCATCTACTTGAGGTGAGTCCTGAATCTTGAAAGTTGCAAGCCTTTTTCCATGGGAGTGGATATAGGTTTACAATCAGACATTCTATACTTTTCCAGGAGTGTCTTGGCGTACTTTGTCTAGGAGACAAAAATGTGATGCTCCTTTTGCCATATCTCCAAGCCAAGATAGTAATGTAGTAGCCCCAAATATGTCATGTCGAAGGTTCTTTTGAGATCATTCTTTACAATATCAACTTGATCTTCTGAACTGCCAGTGATCACAAGATCATCTACATAAACAACCAGAATGACAATTTCTTTGCCTACCTTCTTTATATACAAATTTGAATCTGAGGGGCTACGAGTGAACCCATGCTACAAAAGGTGATCGTTGATCTTGATATACCATGCCTTGGGAGCTTGTTTCAGTCCGTAAAGTGATTTGATGAGACGACATACCTTCTTAGGCTACTTTTCATCAACAAATCCTTCAGGTTGGGTCATGTATACTTCTTCTTTCATATCACCGTTTAGGAAAGCACTCTTGATGTCCATCTGCTAAGTCTCCATCCTTTCTGTGCTGCAAGTGCGCAAACTACTCTGATGGTCTTCATCTTCACAGTGGGTGCAAAGGTTTCTTCATAGTCGATGCCTTCTTTCTGAGCATATCCTTTTGCTACAAGTTGTGCTTTATGTTTGTCGATGGATCCATTTGCCTTATATTTTGTTTTGAAAACCCATTTGCAGCCTATGGGTTTCTTTCCTGTAGGCAGATCGAAAAGTTCCCATGTCTGATTTTTCATGAGCAAGTCATATTTTGTATCCATGGCTTCCTTCCATTGAGTTTGACTGAGTGCTTCACGAACATTATCTGGCTCGGAGCTGTTCATCAGTGAACTAATGAGTGCAAAGTTGACCTCATTTCTTGTTTGACTCCTTGTTTTGACTCTGGATGATGTATCTGGGAGTTGTTGCAAATGTGAGTCCTTGATAGTTCTCTGTACCCACTTCAGATGAGAACTTGGTTGCTTTTGAGAAGCACTGTGTCATTGCCATGAGGATTAATGTGGAGTCACATTCTCCAGTTCTCCAAGGTCAACAAATAGTTCTCTGGAAAATTTATTTTCTCTTAGTAGTCTCCTCTGGCTCATCATATGATCCAAAGACTAATCAGTGAGATGTGTTTAGAAGTGGATCTTTTGTTGATACTATTGAGTCAAAGGATAAATCGTCACAAACCACATCCTAACTCTCATATATTTTCTTTGTCTCAGGATCCATGAGACGATAAGCCTTCGAGGTAGTACTATAGCCAAGAAGGATACACGGGAGTGTTTTTGGCTCTACCTTCTTTCTCTTCTGAGCTGGGACATGCATGTATGCTGTGCAACCAAATACTTGCAAATGATAAATTGATGGATTTTACCATTCTATACCTCTTCTGCGTCTTGTTCTATAGAATATTTTTCGGTGCCCTGTTGAGAAGATATACACCCGCTTGTACTTGGTTCACCCAATAACATTCTCCTAGCTTTGCAATCGATGATAGAATGCAGTGAGCCATCTCCATCACTGTGTGATTGCAATGCTCAACAATGCCATTTTGCTGGGGCGTGTAGGGAGCAGTCAGGTGCTGCTTAATGCCGTGATGGTTCAGGAAGGCCAAGAACTTCTTTGATGTGAATTCCCCCTTGATCTGAGCGGAGTAGAAGAATTGGTTGTCCGACTCTTTGACAACACGATGATAGAAGTTCTGCAAGTGTTGAAGAGCCTCACTTTTCTTCTTTAGGAAATATACCCACATCTTGCGAGAGTGGTCATCCACGAACAGTTGGAAGTACTTGTATCCTGAAAACAAAGTAGGCAATGGGCCATTCAGATCGGTATGAACTACCTCCAGACACTTCTTGGCATGGAAGGTGCTTGCTTGAAATGGATCTCTGTGTTGTTTTCCTGCAAGATAGCTAGGGAAAATAGGCAAGGAACTAGACAATTTGGGTAGTCCACGGACCATTTCTTTTGAACTCATCTGGTGTAATGAACTGACCGACAAGTGTCCATATCTAAAATGCCATAGGGCAGTTGATTCTATTGTTGAAGTAGATAAAGCTACTACGAGAAAGATGAAAGCTTATCTAAAGTAAATAACTTATCTATTACAAAATCTTTAGCAATAACCATACCTTGTCAGGAGATTAAGCATGATTTAATGCCATTTTTTGAACAAGAAATTTGACCTTAAGGTGATGATTCAAGAGCCGATTAACCGACAAGAGGTTGCTAGTCAAGCCGGAACATATAGTACCTTTGTAAGTGTACATTTTTCATGGCCCCGAGGAATGGTCACATTCCTATTCCTTCTACAATTTACTCTTTGTCATCTGCTATCCGAACTCGATCTCCAGTTGGCTCTTTGTCATGTAGTGAATCAAACAACTTCTTGTCACTTGACATATGCTTTCTTACACTAGAGTCTATCAACCAAACTTTCTTCGTGGGCTGAGAATTTTGAGAGATGAGTACAAGATTCTTACTACAATGGGCTCCTTCTGATGTCTCCTCATCAGAGTCATCATCTTCTTGTTGGGCTACGAGATGTCCCTTGTGCTTTCTCCAGCGGGGACGTCATTTGGACTTTTGAAAATCTTCGCGCCGGATGTGCTTGTATGGCTTGAAGACCCCTGTTTCAAGCTGTTGTGCCAGCAGTGATTAGTGTCATGAGTATTGGTTCTGCAAATGTGACACCATCTCTTTGACTTTTGATCTTTTTGTTTGGGTTGCACTGGATTTGGCTTCTCTGGGGACCTTTCCAATTCTTCTGGCCACGGTAAGGCTTTGAGAAAAGGCTTTGTCACCGAGAGATTCCTCATGCGATGAAGTGATGGCCTCTTCCTGCTGTAGTAAATTCACAAGCTCTTTGAATGTCACTGTTTGTTTAGACACATTCGGTCGTAACGCACAATCGAATTGAGAAGTGCTCTCGAGGTGATTACGACGAGAATTTTATCATCCACCGTTTCACCGAGCTCTAATAACTCCAATCTCAAATCAGCCACGCAACGCAAGAATTCCTCCACTTTCTCATCAGACCCCATAGAGAGGGTGTGCAACTTTGACTGAAGATGAAGTATCTTCATATGATTTTTGGCTTCATAAATGGTTTCCGACTTGTCCCGAGCCTCCTTGGGTTTTTCCGCATTCGAACATGCGATTGCACATCATCACTGATACTGAGCATTATCAGCATCAAGGCTTTAGCACTAGCCATGTCATATTTTATTAGTTCATCGGGGTCAGGGAGCGAGCACGCACCACCGTGATGACAATTCCCATAATCCTTCAAATCAAGGATTGTCTTCATTTTTGTCTTCCGTGCCACAAAATTAGACCCATTGAGCAACCGAGTGTCGATGTAAGTAACTTCAGGAGCAGGACATCGTAATAATAAAAAATATTTATTTATTTGAAAAGTTATTACAATTTTGACTCACTGACGAGAATTACTGGCTCATAGATGCTCGCGATATTCATGTGCTTTGTGAGACGGCGACGCTTTGTAGGGCATTCTTCTTCGTCGTCACAATTGGCGTTGTATCCGGCTTCTAATTCTTCCCGTACTCATTTTGCTTGGCAGCTGATGTTGAAAAGAAAGTATTCAAGAAGTCCTTCTCGAACTAGCTTGTTGAATGCAAGATTGCCGGTATTTCAAAGCTTGTTCAGCAAAGCAAAGTAGAACCCAGAGCTCTCAGGAGCTTCTCCACGGTGTTCTCTGGCTGGTGAGTTGATATTCTGGCTTTCAGCTATGGCGACCGTGTTATTGACGCTCTCAATCGAGTTGTCTACACTCGACATTCGGTGTAGTATTTGTAGTTTCTCCAAGTTTCTTCTCCTCGTGTTGTTCTACCTCTTCACGTAGGTAGTGGTCTTTTCCTCCATGGAGCAGCAAGTGACAAACTCCAAACTTCATGTTATTTGGATGCAAGTCTTCGCGTAGGAGAGAAAGAATTCCACGCAGCAATCTTCTCTTTGGATCTCAGTTACAGCACAGATCATGCACAATTGAGCTAGATTAGTTCCAAAAAAAAATGCCTCCTTACAATACTTCCTACGCATAGATACGTGAATGTGTACACGTCTGCCCCAACACAAGTGCCTTTCCTCATCTAGCTGATTTTCCCTTTCTCGTTGCAATTCCTCCTCTTGGCACTTTTGTCTCACCTTTGCACGACCCTCAGACGTAGTTTTGAGGAACAACTGCCTCTTCTTCTCTTTTATCTAGTTAAAAAAAAATGTCCACAAGAACATAAAGCTCAAAAACACGAGTAATTTTGATTTGCTTCTCGTCCTCCACACGCACAGGTAGCTGGTTTTTGTTTTTAGCGCACAAAACAACAAGAAATCATGCGCAGGAACAAGACAACATTCTTTTTTAAAAAAATGTCCACGTTTTTAAAAATGTTTTTTTTTTCGCACATATCTCCATGCACAAATTGCTTACCTACTCCAATATTTCTATGCCTCCACGCAGTTGGTTGAAAAAAATTCTTTGTTCAGTGCAGAAAAAAGAAGAAAAAAGAATGTGCAGATATAAAAAAATCCAAAAAACGTTTTTGTTTCTTTTCATGCGCAAAAAAATGTTATTTTTTCCTTTCTTTCTTTCCATGCTGAGTAGATTCTTTACGCAGCAGCAAGAGTGCTTTTCTAAACAGCCAAACTATGATTTTCACGTACAGGCAGGAGAAGGACACTTTGCACACAGTCGAGATCTTGTGCTCTGATACCAAATTGTGAGGCAGAAATGGAGGAGAAAGAATAGAGATTGAATATTTCATATTATTCTATTAAACATAGAACTCACGTACAATATTTATAGGAAAGGAATTGAACAAGACTCCCTAAATGAATGGAGAGGTTACAAAATAGAAGGAGAGAATAATGGAATACACATAGAAGGAGAAGATAAAGGGATAGAAATGAATATATACTCCTAAAAATATAGATTATTCAACGTATCCTAAAAAATTGTTTGTATTTTACAACACAAACAAAACTTAGGTTCATTAAATCCGAACCGCATAAAATATCTTAACTACTATATTATTTATTTTGGAATCAACTTGAGGATGGGTAATTTTTTCCCCACACATATGTAGACACCTAATTTCAATATAGGACTAGTTAATTGTTATGGTGTTAGTGTATTATAATGTCTATTTTTTATTTCCAAATTTTCTTGTTAAAGCATGTTTCTTGTGTTTTAATTGAATTTGGTATGTTTACTATGTTTTGTGCAAATTTTAACTTTATATTATTCCTTACATCTCTATCTCTATTTTCGACTCTATATTTGTCTTTGTTTGTTTATGTCTAATTTTATTTCTTGTATTCTCTCTCCCCTAATTCTCTCTTCCCTATTTTTATATTATTTTGGGTTCCTTTCCAAAACCATAACAATACAGTTCTATTCTAATAAATTTGTACCACTATGATTTTGTTTTTCCAAAAAATACCACTATAATCATGGTCACCCTTTTGGTGATCCCTTCTTACCTTTATTTCAGGTCTCCTACGTTCCTTATCATGTTTTGTTAGCTTTACCCACATGTTGGGTGTTGACAAGTGCATCGATAAGGTTGTAATTTGAATTTAATAAGTCTATAAATTCAAAGGTGCATTAGAACATTTAGGACAATGTTTTACACATGAAAAAACTTGTAATTGTAAGGAATTTATTTTTTCAAGAGCATCTTTGTGCAAAAAGTAGCTTAAAGTGTTTAGAGGAGCATATGGAAATTTACTACTTGGTGTATCCATTGAAGGAACAAGGGTTTAGATATTTACATTACACTAGATTGTTTATTGAAATGCATGAAATTGTATGTTGATTGCCAAATTATTCAATTGATTAAGGACCTGATACATGCAAATAAATTCAGTTTGTCTCACTTTTGTTAATGGCATAAGTCTTTAGGATAGTTAAAAGTATTAATGCCAAAAGGTCTTTTTGTTATTATTGTAGTGTCATGCTATTTTAAAAAATAGGGTCTAGAAAGTAATTAAAATATTACTTTCTTTCTCCGAAATATTATATCTTTTCAACCACGATGTTATTAATCTAAGGAATATCTATATCAAATTCCCTTAAAAATAAATCTAAAATGTGTCTTGTGTCTTAAACCCTAAATTTTTCACATTAAAATTGTCATTTTAATAAAATATTGATAATGGCGTACATGATGAGGATAAATCTAAAATATTTATAACTTGCAAATCCTAAAACTTTATTACATAGAAAGGCATTTTCACATGTGTAACGCTCCACCCCTTCTCATAAATGACGAGACATGAACGCGTGATGTGAATAAGTCGATGAAGCACATACTCACATTTTTCCTTCACTTGCCAGAAATGATTCGACAGTTAAATCTTCTCGAAATAAGAAATAAATCATTTTTTACATTTTCCTACTTGATTTTTTTGCCTAAATTCATCGGTTAAGGGTTTTGGCACAGATGTGGAGGCCACCATGGGTTTTTTGTGTAGCAGCTACTCAACTAAGTGTTGTGACAACGAAACTAATGGCAGCGAAAAATGTGAATCCAACAAACACTGGCCTTTGAGTGGGTATTTTGATTTGATCGGGTCCCAACAATTACACTGGGAATGAACTCAATAACTTGCACATTAAGCTTGTTGAACAATGGGTTATTTTCAAGCGCAACCGAAGATGAAAATGCCTCTCCTTTTACTGCTCTATATCATCACCAAGCATACAAGCATTGAAGTCTTCATATGATCATGCGACACATATATGCATTGGACCAACATCGGTGTCTACGTTTTGATTATATGGACATATCCAAGTTATCATTGGTTTCCTTTTCATCCACATTGAATCCTGTGTAAAATCAATTCTTGTACTCATTGTAATGCCCACAAATTTTCACACACGAAACCCGAAGCCAAACATAGATTATACTAGAAAAATTATGGAATAATGTTGTTTTGTTAAAGGATGAATGCAACGTTAAGCTAATCCCTAGGTTAATAAATGATCGTCACAAAATTAATTAAATAATAATATTTAAATAAAAGAATTGATTTAATCTACGATTAGGTTTAACATACTTCATTCAAATGATCCTAAATAAATTTAATACAATGGTTTCCTAAGGTCATGCAAAATTAATTAATTAAAGACCAAGTCAAAAATTACCATTTCATTACACCAAGCTAATTATTTAATTCTCCATTGTAAAAATTAAACTAAACTAATAAGGGGAAAGTTTATTTAATTTAATTCAAAGATAAAAGGCAACAACTTAATTACTTTTAAACACACTAGTGACCCCTTTCAAAAGGAGACCCATGTGATCAAATGATCACCTCACCTACCCCCACCTAACTTTTGTAGGGGACAATCTTGGCCCTTGGATGAAACCAATATGGACCATTGGATGAGAGGATTTCAAATCAACCCTAAAAATCCTTAAGGAAGGATTTTATTCTTTTCTTTTTCTCATTTCTCTCATTTCTTGGTTTTGCAGGTTAAGGAAAAGTATGGGAGAGGAGGAAGCCATGGATGAGAAGGTTGCAAGCTTGGGGATGGATATATACACACCCTAAACCCCATAATATTTTATTTTTTTTTTCTATTCTACCCTTTACAAGGGTTTGTAAATTTCTCATTTTATTGTAAGCATGATTTAAAAGAATACACATTTTGGGTATTTTACATTTGTTCAAAAGATCTACATTTTCTAATATGTTCCATTTCTTTATTTTTTATTTTTTTTATGAAAAATCTCACTAAGAATATACACATGTATATATATACATTTATACATATATATACATACTTGTGTGTAGATACATATATGTATAAATATATTTATATACCATATACTAATATGATATATACCTTGAAATTTAATATTTTATATATTTAAAAAAATTATAGACATAAATATATAAATATAAATATATAAAATAAAATATGCGACCCCTCCTTATGGTAGATGAGTATAGCATTTTAAATACATACATACATGTGTGTGTGTGTGTGTATGTAAAATGTATGCTCATGTGTCGTGTTTATGTGTGTGTGTGTGGACTCAAATTTATTACGTTTGTGTGTGGGTTGTGTCCACTTGTTTTATGTTAATGACAAATGTAAGTGCGGGGAGGGGTCATGGATTTTATTTTTAGCGATCAGTCAAAGGATTTGGCGAAGGCTTGAAGAAGATAAACTATGGGATTAGGGGTGGGGAGGGGCCCCGCCCCACCCCATACCCATCATACTAAAGCCTAAGCGGCTATAAACAAAACTCATTTTATTACACACACACACACACACACACACACACACACATTTTGTTATAAGTTTATTTAATTCAAAGTTTAAATTATATTCATTATTAATAATAATAACCTTTATTATACATAATACTAATACATAATTTATTATTAATAATACTTAAAAATATTATTAATAATAGTAATAAAAATTATTATTAATATTATTAAACTAACAAATAAATATATTAATATATATAGTTCTTCATATATATATATATTCATGAGTATCTTCATTTTAATATTACTTAATTAAAGGATGGAGATGTTGATACACTCCTATATTAATATTATTAATGCATCATTTAGAAATGGGATAGTCAAATTTTATTTAAATTTCTCTTTTTTTTATATAGAACTCAATATTAGTCTAATATCTATATAGGGAAGGTTTGCAAAATATATTTGTAAAGCTAATTTAGCCAAGATTTCATTTTAATATAATGTGTGATATATATAGATATATACTTTTGTTTTGACGAATCCACCTAAAGTTAAGTTAGGCTAATTGTGGGTTCTCTTACACAACTTATGACACAAAGTGATAATAAGGAAAAATCTTTCATCCAATCTTATAGTCTTAACTAACATTTCCTTCACTAGTTTAGAAATACATTTATAATTAAAAAGCTTCAACTTACATTCTTTCAAGGAGAACAAAATAACCATTTTCATTTCACAAGCAAGTGCAACTAAAAGAATACTTGTTTCTTTCAAAATAGAGTCTAACACATTACAATATTTTGGAAATAAAAGTATATCAACTATTTTGGAAATGAGAGTATATCAACCTACAACATTACAATATTTTGGAAATGAAAGTATTTTGGAAATTAATAAAGGTATATCCATTCCATCTTCATTCAAATCTCCCTTTCTTCAAAACAATACAATCTTGATAATTTTCTTTCACAACACTACACATATGAGATTTTAATTTTCTAAATCCACACACTCTTAAAGGAGTTTACAAGATAAAAATATTTCCAAGAATACAACAACTTTCTCACAAATTTACAACTTACAAAATTACAATCCTCCACTCAAGTGGGAGTAAAGGGAACATGAAACAATTTTCAACAAGGCTATCAACAAGCCAATCTTCAAGTCTTCAAAGATTATGTCTTCTCCATAAAGGTAGCTCCAACTTTGGCTTTCTTCAACTTCACAAGGAATCACAAAAAAGGAAGGGGGAGTAGGAAATTCTCTCCACCCAACCTTAAATCCATTAAGGGAATAAGTCATTCCCTTAATGGCCCCTAATCCCCAACCGAAGGAACCACGAGGAGCATTGAGCAATAATTACAACTTGGACAAGGTGGCTTCACAAAAACACATACAAGGCATTCAATACAAACATGACAACATAATCCACAAAATTACAAGTTCACAACAACACAAAGGTTTGAGGATCAAACCAAATAGAGCAAGGGTTATGGGAGACCACCTCCTTATGCCTCCCAAGTGAAGTGGGAGTCTTACCCTAAGCCTCCAAGTGCACAAAATAATCACACAAATCCTTATCTCTCCCTTGCAACAAGCAACAAATCCATGAATCCCTTTTCTCTCCCCATAGGTAAGACTCTCATTCACACTCCCACAAATTTCCATGCCTCACATAAAATCCCTTTTCCCTCCCCAATGGTCCCATAATCCCTTCTCACACACCCAACTAAGGCCAACTACTCAACCAACCCACACAAACACCATCACAAGACAAAAATACTTTTAACAAGCACAACATTTCTTACAACAAACAAAATAACATAATAATAAAAGGGTGGAGAGCCTACCTCTCCATCAAGATCCAAGAAAAAACTTCACAAGCCTCTTCAAATCCAAGCCAAGCAATTTCCAAGCACTCCAAAAGCTCCAAAATCAAAAAGTGCAAAAGAAGCAAAAAGATGAAGTAACCCCCATTCCAACCAAAAATTACTAATAAATAGAAGTGGAGTGTGAGGATGATGAGGTGGCTCCATGTAGGATGTCACTTCATCATTCCCCATCCCCACACTCAAGTCAACACACCAATACCAAGAAACATCAATGCACAAGCAAGGACTATGACAACCCACATGGATCAAAACTTGCACACCATGTTCTCAAGAGGCATAGTAAATTTGGGTAGAAAGAAAGTGCAATGATTTTCCTTCTCTTACACTCAAAAATGGAAAAAAAGTCAAAATTAAGCTTCCCAACCCATAGGTAAGGTTGTTGGGTCAAATTAAGAGGCATGGGACAAGTCTTGCTTGTCCCACAAGTCTCCAAAAGTGCCCCCAAGTCAAAATCCGAATTTTGAACTTGGGGTGGAGTAAAACACTCCCAAATCAACATAAATTTTACTTACACAAGGACTACAAGATCTCATCATAACTATTTGTCACATCTCTAATTTGGTTAAACAAAACAAGAAGGGTTAAGTCTAATAAACACACATTTACACATGTTAATAAAGTGACAAATTTTCCAAATTTTAAATACACAAATCATAAAATAAAGCACATACAAAATTAAAGAAAGGGACACAATTCACCCCATGGCCACACATGTGAAGTCACCCCCATGGGAGACTTCCAAACAAGACATGCAAAACACACACTAAACAACATTACACAAGTTGTCAAATTTGGCCTCGTTGCTCAATGCCCGACATCCTTCCGTGGTTGGTCCCCTATCCCCTTCGATGTTTGTGATAAAATTCCTACACATAACAAATACCTCTCTGGCCTTTTGGCCGTATTAACAACATCGAGAACATATGCATATAAAATCAATGTTCATCATTCAACAATTTTATTTTCCATCGATGTGTGTCAAACTCTAAACATAACATCCATGAGATTACAATTCTACTCAAAACATCCCAAGACATGATGTGTCAGTAAGAAATCCATATCATGAAAATCAACATATATCAATTGTCTAACATCACTATCTAGTGCATCATAATAAAACATAACATCATAGTGTCAATAATCCACATATCAATATAATCTATATCGCCTACTCGATCAATGTGTCATAATCAAAAGTCTTAAAAAAGTCCAATAGTCTAGATATCAAGATAGAATAGTGTCAAAGATGAGTTGGTACCACACTCACCAACATGTCCCACATGAATCTTAATACAAATCTATTAGTTTTCGTATCATGTTGGTGCCTTTATAAAAGCTCTAATACCTGAAGCCAATTTTTTTATACCATTCTTGAATCTTTTATTTCTATAGACTTGCATTATATGTGTTCATCTCGACATCAATTAATCAACCCATGTAAGAGGTCGCAGTTCTAATATACAATTCCATTCACTGTCACTCATTTTCATTCTAAATCTTTGTCAAAATATTATTTGTAATTTTTAATAGGTTTTACTTTCATGTAATTTGGTGGTCAAAGTGGAGTTTACTTTTAGTCTTATTTTTATAGATTGATAAAGTCAAATAGGTGATCTTAGTTTTATTGATATTTTATTGTCTTCTTTGTGTAAAATATATATGTGTGTGTCAAAACTATTATTTAATAATAGCTTATAGCTATATTAGATAAGTTTCTCACATTTGTTATTGAGTCAACGTCAATGCGTGTCTTATAAAATTTAAATGTTAAATATAGGGTTATCAATGTTGTCAATGTTGATATATCGTCAATAAACAACAAGTCATGCTTTCCAAAAATTTGTGGGTTGAAATATGTCTTGTAAATGGTGCTACTGGCTCTATTGTTGACATTGTTGACGAAAATTTGTTATGTCTACCTAGCTTTCCTTTACTTTTCGTCGTTAGATTTGAGCGATAAATGGGGGCTCAATGGGACGCCGACAACCCTTCCCGTGTTTTCCAATTCCACCAATTTCTAGAGGGAGAGTTCTCTCCTTATCTTCCCCCTTCATATTTCACCCCCTTTTTCATTCACCGACTATGCAAAAAATGTCCTCAGCACCTCTTCTGTAATCACGCATACAAGAGAAATCCCGACTTCATTCTCTGTCCTTAACACTCCCCCTTAATCCCCAATGAACCTTCCCTTTCAAACTACTCCACTTCTTCTGCAATCTAGATATTTTCTACTACTCCAGTTTTCACCACTTTGTAGTTTTTCATTTTCCTGCTTGAAATATCATAATGCTTTGTTTTCTTTTTCAATTTCCTTTTCCGCTTGTCAATATTTTTCTTTCGACGTTAACATCGCACACCTCATGTGCAATTTTTAGTTTAATATTGTTCTCTGATGGTGGAAACTGTAATTACTGCTACAACCATCAGAATATCTTTGGTGGGATTTGGTTCATAGATATTGCGTTAAAAGCTAGTTTTGGGAATTCCTTGTTTTATATAATAAATATTTGTACATACGATTTCAAATAAATGAGTGGAGGGAGATACACCAGAGGAGCAGGAATCTGGAAGAAGAATTCATTTTTGTGGATGTAAGTAGTAATTATGGTGCTACTCAGCCGAGCAGATAAACCTCCTCTAAATGGGGAACCGGGTTGCTCTGGTATTAATATGCTTGGTTTCATTGCCATTCTTCAATTATTTTGTCTTTCCCATCTCTTTCTATTTATTTTTAGTTTTTTATATATAAATATAAATTTGATTATGGCAAAAATATCAGCAATATAAAATTTATTATGGCCAAAATTCAGTGATAAGAAAAACAATGATCGATGGAAAACTTATTGCAGTAATGAAATGCATGTAAACTGCACAGAAATCTATATTTTTATTTTATAATTTAGAAAATATCTATAAATGTTTTCTTATGATACTTATGAATTGGATTCGTTAATACCACCGACACCTATGTCAATTACAACATAGGTGGAAATGTTGGTTAGGCCATAGATGCTTTGAATAATGTTCTAATGGAAAGCACATCGTAATGTTCTCACATAATGTTCACCTCTTGAAGCCAAGCATCAAGGTTGTGCATGATACTTTCTCCGCTTTTGGCCGTGTAGCTATCACTTATTAACCAGTAGCTGCAACTTCTATTGTCACACATATTTTTATAATCCACTTGACATTATTGTTATTATTTTATTTTATTTTAGCACATTGTTAACTTACTTCGTGATAGGATTGGAAATTAATTAGACGGTATTTTTTTATTTTGACTCGTTCTAATATTAAAATAAATATAGTGTCTTGGAAGAGCTACGGCATCAAATTTTTTTTAGTAATTTGAAATTTCAAAGTCTACTTAATTACTTCATTCTTTTCTATTTAGGGTACTTATGATGGTGTTATTTATTGTAAAGTAATTGGACATCCATATATATTTTCTATCAATTTGACATGTCCTTCTCTAGAACATCATAAGTTTCAACTACTATTGTCCTAATATTTTTCATGATTTTCCTTTACAAATTTTGTTATGCTTTTTGATGAAGTTTTCTCTCAACTGTTAACTAATGACATGTGTCATTGATCCATAAAATGAAGTCTAATATATATTTTACAACTTATAATGGTTGAATAATATAATAACCTTATTGATAAACTTATTTTTCTAAAATACATGTTGTTTGCAAATGATCAAACCTCTTACTAAGCACTAACAAGAAACACTTTTGCATAGATAAAATAAACACTTAACTCCTTGCATCACATGTACCTTAGATCATCCCACTCGGCACTTGAAATGCCATTCTGATTATCTTTGTTCTCCATTTTAACCCCTATTTCAGTAGGATATGCCATTCTTGGCCTTGTTAATTTGGATGTTGACGTACGCCTGATTTATAAGTGTTTAATAAACTAACAATCATGTGTACTATGTAAAGGAGACAAAGAAATAATGTGACGAGGAAGTTGAATAATATTATGCTTGTTATTTTTAAATTTTAGCATTATGCAGCTATGCAGTATGAGGGAGTCGTCAAAGAAGATTAGATAAGACAAAACACATGGGTATTCTCATATATCGAAAGGTTTTTTTGAGATTATTTTTCAACTTTTTCATTTCTAGTAATGTTACCGTTAAGGTGTGAACATGTGACTTGGCATTACTCTTAATATTCTTTTGTTTTTCATTCAAAGACATGGATTTCACCACTATACTTAGAGTTTCAATCTCAATCTATATTTATCAAAATATCAATTATAATAAATTCTATTATATTAATATATATATATATATATATATATATATATATATATATATATATATATATATATATATATATATATATATATATATATAGTGATAAGAAGGGTAGTTCAATTTAGCAACAAAGGAATTACAATCGACACTTACAATTGTTAGTCTAAAAATATTCTATAACAGAGCTCATGAAGAAAACAATTTGATTATTATTATTCTAATATCATGAAGAGTGTGCATGTTTCTCGATGGCGCTTGAGAAGATTAAATGATTGCTATTCAATTATAACAAAACAGCAAGCCCAATATATAGGCGTAGGAACAGATGCGAGGGGAAAGAGAAAGTAGTTACACGGTTATGGAGAAACCATATGTGATACATGGAAAATAATGTATTAACTCAGCTAACTAATTAAGCTAACATTCCCCCCCTTAATACATTGCTCTTACAAATGTACCCCCTAAACAAATCAAACTTCACCTTGCCGAGAGGCTTGGTGAGAATATCTAACCCGAAAATCGGTAGGGCGAAGATCGAGCTGAATTTGGTGGTTCAAGACTGCTCACGAATGTAGTGACATTCGACCTCAATATGCTTTGTTCGCTTCATGGAAAACGGGATTCTTCACAAGCTTCAACATGCCTTGATTGTCGCAGTGAATGATGGGAGGTTTCTATTCAGAATCCCTATATCTCGAAAGAATGCGACGTAACCAAATTGCTTCGCACACACTCTCCTCGTGCGCAAGCGCGATTCAGCCTCGGTGGAGAGAGCAACAACAACAGTTTGCTTCTTGCTAATCCACGAGATAGGTCCAGATCCGAGATGAAAAACATATCCTGAAGTGGATTTCCTGTCATCAACGGATCCTGCATAGTCCGAGTCTGTATATCCCTATAAGAAGAACTGAGTGTTCTTCTGATACTCTAGACCAAAGTCAACTGTACCTCAGACATATCTCAACACATGCTTTGCTGCTATCCAATGACATTTCTTCGGCTCCTGCATAAATCTGGCGAGATAGCTCACTACAAAGCAAAGATCTTGTCTGGTATAAGTCAAGTAAATAAGACTCCCCACAAGCTGCCTGTAGTGAGTGCCATCTACTTGCGGTGAATCCTGGAATCTAGATAATTGCAAACCTTTTTCCATAGGTGTGGACATTGGTTTACAATCTGACATTCCATACTTTTCCAGGAGTGTCTTGGCATATTTCATCTGGGAGACGAAGATATGATTATTCTTCTACCATATCTCTAAGCCAAGACAGTAGTGAAGTAGCCCCAAATCGGTCATGTCGAAGGATTTCTTCATATCATTCTTTACATCATCTACAAGATTGTCAAAACTTCCTGTGATCACAAGATCATCTACGTACAAAACCAGAATGACAATCTCTATTCCTACCTTCTTGATATACAAATTTGTATCTGAGGGGCTACGAGTGAATCCATGCTGCAATAGGTGATCATCAATTTTTATATACCATGCCCTAGGTGCTTGTTTGAGTCCATAAAGAGACTTTATCAGATGACATACCTTGTGTGGTTGATGCTCATCTACAAACCCTTCAAGTTGGGCCATGTACACTTCTTCTTTTAGATCACCATTTAGAAAAGCACTCTTGACATCCATCTGCTGAAGTTTCCATCCATTTTGTTTGCTAGTGCACAAACAACTCTGATGGTTTTGATCTTCGCAGTGGTGCAAAGGTCTCGTCATAGTCAATTCCTTCTTGCTGAGCATAACCCTTTGCAACAAGTCATGCTTTGTGTTTTTCGATTGAACCATCTGCCTTATATTTTGTTTTGAAAATCCATTTGCAGCCAATGGATTTCTTACCTGGAGGCAGATCGACAAGTTCCCACGTCTGATTCTGAATCAGGGAATCATATTCAGCATCCATAGCCTATTTCCACTATGGTTGGTCTAATGCCTCACGAACAGTGTCAGGTTCGGTGCTCTCAACAACTGAACTCATGAGTGTAAAATTTACCTCATGTCTAGCTTGACTTCGTGTTCTAACTCCCGTAGAAGTACCAGGAAGTGAGTTCAGGTGTGCATCCCTAATAGTACTCTGGACCCATTTCGGACGTTGGTGCTGCTGATGTGAAGATGTGTTTTCCAGTGTGCCAAGATCAACGAACAAGTCTCCACTCAGCTCTTCTTCTCTCTGAGAAGAATCATCTTGCTCATCATCTGGATGTGTGAGCAATCTATGTGACGAGGTCGGTACTGGATCTCCATTGTGTGGCAGGGAGTCAAAGGATGACTCATCACATACCACATCTCGACTCTCGTAGATCTTCTTCGTCTCAGGATCCATGAGACGATACGCCTTTGAGGTAGTACTATACCCCAAGAAAAGACATGGCAGTGTCTTTGGATCGATCTTCTTCCTTCTCTTATCTGGAACATGCATATATGTAGTACAACCAAAAACTCTCAAATGATGAATAGAAGGTTTACGACTAGTCCATACCTCTTCCGGTGTCTTGTTCTGCAAGATCTTCATGGGTGCCCAGTTGAGTAGATACACTACTGTCTGGACTGCTTCTACCCAAAACTGATCCTCCAACTTGGCGGTCGAGAGCATACAATGAGCCATCTCCATGACAGTCCTGTTGTGGCGCTCGAAAATCCCGTTTTGTTGGGGTGTAGGGTGCAGTCAAATGTTGCTTTGAATGCCATGCTGCTTCAGGTATGCTAAGAACTTCTTTGACACAAATTCCCCCCCTCGATCTGAGCGGAGGAGAAGAAGAGGCTTCCCAGACTGCCTGGTGGCTTGCTGGTAGAAGGTTTGGAAATTTGCAAATGCCTCACTCTTCTTCCGAAGGAAATATACCCACATTTTCCATGAGTAATCATCAATGATGAGTTGAAAGTACGCAAAACCTTGGAAGCTAGCTGGCAGGGGTCCGCATAGATCGGTGTGAATGACCTGAAGATGCTCTGTAGAATGATAAGAGCTCTGTTTGAACGGACCTCTATGTTGTTTTCCCGCAAGACATCCCGAGCAAATAGGTAAGGAATGGGAGAGTGGAGGAAGCCCTCTTACCATTTCCTTGGCACTGAGCTGATGCAGAGCCCCGGCAGAAAGATGACCATATCGAAAGTGCCATAGTGCAGTGGACTCCGCCGTTGAAGCAGAGAGAGCAACGCTAGATGAAGTGACCGCATCCAGTGTAAATAGATGGCCCTTCAAAAATGCTTGAGCAATGACTGACTCTCCTTGGGAAATGATGCAGGACTTGACCCCTTTCTCAACAAAGAATTCAACCTGCATTCGATGGTTAAGAAGTTGACTCACAGAAAAAATATTTGAGGTCAAACCTGGAACATATAGCACCTTCGTGAGTGTACATCTTCGTGTTCCAAGAGGAATGATGACATCACCAATCCCCGCCGCAATATACTCTTGATTGTCTGCAATGGTGATCTGATCTCCAGTGGGCCGGTCACTTAGAGTATGAAACAACTTCTTATTGCCAGTCATGTGTTTGCTGGCCTGAATCAATCAACCAGACATCTTCTGCGACGGCGAAGTCTATGAGACTAGAACAATGTCAGAATGAGTTGTATCTAGTACCTCTTCATCGGAGGTGGCATCCTGCTGAGCAGCAATGTGGCCCTTCTGCCTCTGATTATGAGCATGCCATCGAGATTTCTTGGAATATCCTCGGCCAGAAGTGCTCTCTTCACCAGAGTTTCCATACTTGCGACCGTTGTAATAATAGTTCACAGTCGTGTGCGTATCCGTGGAGCAAATGTGGCACCACCGATCCGCCTTGTGATTATGTTGCTTTTGGGGTGGCCACTGTGGTGGCCACTGTGAAGATGGCTGCTGAGGATGCTTTGCTTCTGATTCTAGGGGGCTGATTACCCTTTCCGAGGCTTATGTTTTTGCCTCGTGATGAGAGCCTTGTCTTCGAAGGCTTCTTGTACATTTTGCATGGCTTCTTCCTACTGGAGATAATTCACCAGGGTGGCAAAACTCACCTCCTGTTGAGTGATTGTCAACGTGGTGATCAGTGTCTGAAACCGGGAAGGAAGAGCTCGCAAGGTGAGCGGGACTAGCAACTTGTCATCCACTGGTTCACCGAGAGCAGAGAGTTCTACACGTAACTCAGCCACACACATCGAAGGCTTCTACTGATTCGCCATCATGCATACTCATTGTATGAAGCTTTTTCTGAAGATGTAACTTTGTCATCAGATTCTTAGCTTCGTAGATGGTACACAATGCGCTCCATGCCTGAGAAGAAGCGGTTGCTTCCCGAATGTATGGCTGCACCTCATCAGAAAGGCTCAGGGTGATGAGCATTAGTGCTTTCGCATCAGCCTTTTCATATTTTTCCAACAGATCAATGTCTGATGGGAGGGGCGTCTTTTCCAGAAATGATCCCCCAAAGATCTTCGAACTGAAGAATCGTCCGCATCTTGGTTTTCCATGCGGTGAAATTTGGCCCTTTCAAGAGTTGGGCATCGGATAGCAATATTTTTGGAGCAGACATTTTCAAAAACTCAAAAATGTATTTTATTTATTTATTTATTTTCAAAAATGGCTACAATGCTTACTGAAGGAATCTGTCCCAAAGATGGGCTCTATAGGCTCATGCAGTGAGACGCCGACGCTCCTGTGGGCATTCTATTTCACGTTCATCATCTGCATCATAACCACGTTCAAGTTCTGCACGAATCCGCGTGCTTGACATCGAACGTCGAACCAAAAATATTCCAACAGTCCTTGGCACACAATCTCATCAAAGAGAATGTTCCCAGTGTTGTGTAGCTCATTGACCAAGGCAAAGAACAACCCAGTGGTGTCTTCATTTATCACTCAATGCCCAAATATTTGGTGCATTGCTCGCGGTGCTTTGTGCATCCGAGATTTGAGACATACGCGCACACACAGTTTTGTAATTTCTCGGCTTTGCTTACACATACAGGGGTTTGGATGGTCTTTCACGTGGTTCTACAGGTAGTATGGCAGTCACAACACAGAAGCACGGCTCTCACTCAGCAATGTCTCCTTCCCTGGTCGTTGTCCATGCACAACAAATTCTTCTTGTCTTCCACGCTGCAAACTAATACCTCTAAGGGAGAGGACAGACACAACACAACCACTTACTCCACTGCAGAAGAGGAACTATTCCTCCATGCTTACTCCATGAATGTTCAAGAACTATTCCTCCATGCACAGCAATGTTCACGCACTTTCTTCCACGCACCAGAAACATTCCTCCACGCTTCCACATAGCTTGTCTTCCACATAGTTGATATATGCCACATCTACACTGCTCAGCAAATTTCCTACACACAACAAATTCTCCACGCGGGCTCCTCCAATTGTTCCTCCACGCACAACAATCCATGCGGGGCTCCTCCAACGCCAAATGCTCTTCAGAACTTTCACGCGGGGCTCCTCCAACTGTTCCTCAGCTCTGATACCAATGATGGGGCTTGCAGAAGATTAAATGATTGCTATTCAATTATAACAAAACAACAAGCCCAATATATAGGCACAGGAACAGATGCGAGGGGAAAGAGAAAGTAGTTACACGGTTATGGAGAAACCGTATGTGATACGTGGAAAACAATGTATTAACTCAGCTAACTAATTAAGCTAATAGTTTCATGAGGATTGTGGTCATTTATGAGACTTGTTTCCTTTTAAATGGAGTCAAAATTGTTAGCAAAATTACTCCATTGTTTAAACTATGGGTTATGTGTAGTGCCCACTCCTCTTCGACACTTACTATATTTGATTTCAATCACTGTTGACTACAGACATAGATGTTATTGTATCATTTTGGTTTAGCATGATGTTAGATGATAGAGATATTCTGATTATCGATGGATTGTGATTCATAGTATGATTTTGTGGATTCTTAGATGCATAAAGACACATTTTATATTGATGATGATTATGTGTTGTTAGCATATATATTAATGACATTCGAATTCTTGTCATGTTGACTAGGATTTAGCATTTGAACTAATCTCGTGATCTTACTGATATTGATAAAAGATAGAATTGAGATGTTGAAATTTTAGACAAATGATAACATTGTTTAGTTGAGATGATGATTTAGCTATATGAGGATGGTTATTGATTTATGTGCGTATATTTTATCTTGATGTTTTTGATGCGGCCATGAGGCCGAAGGAGGTATTGTGTGATTTTGTAGGTAATTATATCACAACAATCAAAAGGGGGATTGAGACCAACCACATCGGAATACTAGATGGATACAATGAAGGTCACCATGCGAACTTATGTAATGTTTATTTTTTTTTTAGTTTGTTAGGGGTCCCCATGGGGATGACCTCCAATTGTGACCATAGGCTATTTGTGTAATTCTTTCCCTTTTTATTTTATTTATTGTTGAGTATGTGGTTTATTTGTTATGTAATTTATTTAATCATTGTTGAATTAATGTGTCTTTATTAAGTAATTTAATCATGTTATTAAGTTATATGGGGATGTGACAAAAGGGGTCATTTATTAGAGTTTTTGGTCTTTTGGATTATGTGATTTTGATTGAGTGTAAGTGACTTTGAGTGTTGTACACTCTACCTTACCTTGGAATTTCAGATTTGGGCTTAAGGGCCATTTTTGGAGGCTTGTGGGACAAGCTAAGTTTGTCCCACACCTCTTAATTTCTTATACCAACCCTACCTATGGATTGGGGGGTCAAAAATAGACCCCATTATGTGTTTTGTAAGACAAAAAGTGATATTTATTGCACTTTTCTTACATGGGTTTTAATTTTGTCCTTAGAGGGTGTGGGTTTGGATTGTGTGTGTAAGAGGCTTTTCATTCCTCTCAACCACCAATTTATTGTGCATTGGGGTTGAGGTTTGACTTGTGATGTGGAGTTGAGGATAAGTGATGTGGCATCCTATATGGAGCCACCTCACCCTCCTCTTCCCTTTTCTATATATGTAATTTTATTTGTTTGTTTGGGGTTACTTCATTTCATTTGTGATCTTATATTTTTGGAATTAGAGAGTTTTCAAGTGCTTGTTGGAGTTGGATTGAGCTTGAAGAATCTTGGAGGGTGATCCATTGATCAAGTTCTACCATGGAAAGGTAGGAACTAGACCCTTGTTTTATTTGTTTTCTCTTATATGTGTATATTTGTATGTTGTTGAATGTTTGGTATGCTTGTTGGGTTCTTGGGTAGAATGCCTAAGTATGGTGTAGGAGAAGGCTATGGGGATTTTATATGTAGGGAGGCATAAGATTTTATTTCATGTTTTGGGAGGGATTTTGGTTAGGTGCCCCACCTTGGATAAGAAAATGCTTGCATTTCTTACTTGGTTCTTTTGAGGGAGACATAAGAGATTATAGGGAGGCATAAGAGAATGTGGGAGGCATAAGAGGATCTTGAGGGAGGCATAAGAGTTGTGTAGGGGTTTGAGATGTATATTGGAGGGCTTTAAGGTGGGCACCTAATTCCCATTGGGAGGCATAAATGATCTCCCCATAGATCCTTGCTCTATTGGATTTGGATTGTCAAGCCTTGTGTATTTTGTTAGTTTTCTTCTTGTGATTGCATCTTGTATGTTGAATGTGTTTTGAAATGGTTATGAGATTTTTTATTGTGATGTGGAAGCCTTGTGATGGTTGTCATGAGTTGATGCATCCTTTATTGCATTTTGGTTGGGGCTCGGGAGCCAATGAGGAGGATAGCTTCTTCTCCTGATTGCATAATTGGTTAGGTAGAGAGTGGTGCCTCTCCTCCATTTTTTGTTGTTGAGATCAAGTGAAGAAATGGTGGAGATCTTATTGAATAATTGGCACTTGGAGCTTTTGTGAAGTCAAAATAAATCCTTCTTTGTGAGAAAACCTTTCATGTAATCCCTCCTTAGGTGGAAGACTAGTATTATTGTATTTAAAAGAAGAGTTACATTGCATATTTGTTTATCAATTTGAAATGTGTTGTGGAAAAGAAAGATCTTTGCATTGTAAGGAAATGAGCTATGCTCAAAGAAAAAGAAAGTTCATTATTATTTGTTGAAATTGTATCATTGTAAGAATGAAGGAGGAACATAGAAGTTGTAAACATTAATGATGTATCCTTAGCAAATCTTAAATGTATAATAGTTGTTTTTTTTTCCTTGAGTAAATGGTGGTAGTAGTAATGGAAGGATGTGTCAAATTATAATGAGTTATTTTGTTGGAAAAATTGCATTTTGTTGTGGAAAGGAAAAAATGATAATTAGAAATAGATTAAGTTTCATTTCTTCCTTTGAGTTGAAAACAATTTTGTGGGAAAAATAATCTTATAGTGTTTTCTTATTACTATTGAAATAGAAAATCTTTAAATTTAGTAATTTTAGGCATGGAATGAATAAATGGTTAAACCCTTCAACTAGAGACTTTAGGAACATAAATTAAACTAAGAATAAATTGTAAAACACTCTAGTAAAACTTTTTTTTTGGCAAAATTACAGAATTGATGGTTCTATTTTCAAAGAACAGGACTATTGCTCTATGTAGAGCGATGGTCTCTGAACCACCACCCAGGCAAGGCAATGGTTTGTGAATCGTCACCTAGGTAGGGTGGCAGTCCTAGGACCGCTAAACTTCTTTGAGTGGTGGTTTCATCACTGATGGTAGAAAAATAAAAATCCATGACTGGGAAATTTTAAACTTTTTTTATTAAAATTTAAGCCTGCAAATTTGAAGAGGAAATCACCAACAAGCCATAAGGGCATAAATTCATTTTTTCAAACATGTAAATCTTGAAATGGGAATTTAAATGTATGGAATCTCTTGGATTAAATGGAAAAGGGTTTTACCCAAGTAGAATACAAAAACAAAGAAATAACTAAGTAAACATTCCAGATTTAGGGAAGAATCCCTACAATCCACTAATAGAAAACAATGCAATAATAAATCCATAATCCAATCTAAACTAAGCTTGATTCTTTTGTGAATTCCTTCATGGATTCTTCCTTCCTTTCTCCCATGGCTTCCATTTCTCCAACCTGCAAATTAAACAAAAGAAAAGTGACCAAATGAGGAGGCTAGGGCAAAGAAAAAGGTTTAATAAGATTTCATAAGGATAGTTAGGGTTAGTATGGAACTCGAGATCTAATGACCACAATTGATTTGATCCAAGGGTTGAGAATCAACCCTACAATTTTTAGGTAAGAATAAATATTATATTTTTTAATAATTTAAAGGTATGTGTAAATGGGTGAATGGGGCCATTTAATACCCTTGTATGTTAAGTTAATTATTTAGTTCCTAGTATGTTTTAGTAATTATTTAAATGGACTTTAAGGAAAATAATTTAAGAGAACTAAGGTAACTAAGGACAAGGGTTTAATAAATATGGGTTTGAAGGTTAATCTAAGAGGGGGAAAAACATTTAACCAAGTAAATTAATTTATGGCACCTTCCTAGTAGATTGTAATTAATTTGACCTTAGAAATGAATTAAGAATATTTAATTATTTAACCTAGACTTGGTCTATCCTTTGTAGTGTAGTAATTGTTGGTAGGAATTAATTAAACGTATTATAGGGTTGGCACCTTGTAACCTGTTTAAAACAAAAAAATTGCCGCAAATTTCCTAGATAATTATATAAGGATTAATGTGGTTTTAGAATGTCAAAATTGTGGGCGTTATATTATACATTGGGTCGGTTATGCTTTGGTGGCGAGTTATGCCTGCCTTTGTGCCATCTCCACCTTGTCGTCGGTTCCCTTCAACCGTCCCTTCTTCACTATATATATTTGCATTGTTATTCAATATTAATTCAAGGCAAGGAATTTTATTATTTTATGTTCTCATATTTTCCTTCATTGGTATCAGAGCCTCTCCCTTCTCATCGTATGAATATCAAGGTGAAACGTGGCAACAAGTCTTTCTCTAGCGTTTTGTTTTTTATTTTGTAGCATTTTTTCTCTTTTGGAATTTTGTTGTGCAATTCCTAGACCTGATATGTGAAAAGAAGACCGTGTTTGGAAGTGCGTTAGAATAATTTTTTTTTTATTTTATTTTGGCAGTTAGAGACCTGTGTTGAAACAACAACCAGTAGAGTGACCGGTTCTATTTTGCTGCCCCTTTGTTGTATTTGGCGAAGTGATTAAAAAACATTGAGATCTGTCCTAGAGCATCTGTCATTTGTAGACATTTCCCCTCGGCATGAAGTGTGTAACAAATCAAAACGTGGAGCCTTGGCATTTCGTTTTTGCAGACACGAGATAAACTGTTTGGCATTTGGAACGTGGCAGACTCCACAACAAAAGTGGAGACGTGTTTGAGAAAAAGAGACTAATTTTGCAGACTTGCATTTTGATTCAAAGAATCCTTTTCTAGCATAGAATATTATTGTTATAAAACGTGGAGGATAAAAAGTGACCCCAAGAGAATGTGTTACGCATTCCAGATGGTGAAAGCAGTGAAGAGACGGGTGGAGATTGTTTGAATCAATTAGAATATAATGAGCCTCAAAGCTATATCTGTTAATTAAGTAACATCTTATGAGAGGCTAGAGGATGCACAGAGGTTAGAGGAAAATTGGCCTCCTCTCGTTAGTCACCTACGACAAGGTCACATCATTTCTTTGGTGACGTTTTTGTTAGTGTGTTTTTTTTTCTACGTAGTGTGGTTTTGTTTTGTGTAGCTTATTTTTCAATAAAAATGCAGAGCATTTTCTAGTTTTGTACCTCCTGGATGAAGAACATTGTGAGGAGTAGAAGCACTAAAGTAGCACTTGGTTCTTGGTAAAGGGTTTATGGAAATATATGAAACAACCCAAGTGTACAATTGAGACCTCCAGTCACCTCCAGGTTCGTGGTCAACTTGCAATCAGAAAACCATAAGGGTTTGTGGTAATCCAGGAAACCAGAAACCACAAAAGTTTTTTGCAGAGAGATGTACTCATGTCACTTCCAGGTTTATGGTAATCCTGCAAGGAAAAACTAAGGTGCCACCAAGACCATGAATCTACAAAGATGGCATGCCACCTCAAAGGTGAGCAGGCTACACGAGAGTGTAAATTTTGTTTTACCGTGTTTGAAATAAGGGGAATCCACTATCTAGAAATGTGATGTTTAAAAACAATGTATTAAGGGGGCAATGTTAGCAAAATTAATCCGTTCTTTAAATTTTTGGTTATGCTTTGGGTCAATTAATCTTTGGTGGCAGTTATGCCTGCCTTCGTGGCATCTCCACCTTGTCAGTGGTTCCCTTCACCCGTCTCTTCTTCACTGTATATCTCTGCATTTTTATTCAATATTAATTCGAGTCAAGGAATTTTATTAATTTATGTTCTCATCTTTTCCTTCAAAAATGGATTCAATAGAAAAATTCAAAGGAGATGGCAATCCAAGTTGAAATCCACCAATTGTGATGATGTAAGATTTGAGAATTTGTGACCTACATTATATTTCTAATGAAGCCTCTTATACGTGGAACAAGTTACACACAATAGGAGTAGATTCCAAAAAGATCCAAGAGATGAAGTGAGGGGAGATGGTTAACCCATTTGAAATCCCCCAATAGCTCAAAGCCCTCCACCATCTATCGAATACCATGATATCGATGGTACATCATCTTAATTGTTCGGCCTATAATATTGTATAAGATGAATATTTTCTTAGCTTCTTAGGCTATGCAAAAAAACAATATGCTCTAAGACTCATCTTTGAGCTCACAAAACTATGTTGAATTAGAAAAATAAAGAAGCAAAAAAATTCCATGCATTTGACATTGGGTGAAAAATTCGTTGCCACAAAGCTTGAGAATTTTCTCCTTTGATTTTACCCCCAAGGAAGCTTCTTAGGAGATGGACAAGGCAAACAAATTACGACCAAATTTGAAATGGATCCCACAAATGAAGTTATGGGTGATGGTTATCTTGGTTGAACATTCTCTTTTTTCCACCATCATAATTTTATTTTAATAGTTAAAACCTATAAGTGTTGTTACAAAGTTACATATTGATAATATATTAATAAGTAATATAAACAATTGGCATATTGTATGGAATGTTTGGTGAGTATTAAATCTTACTTAATGGTATTTGTTGAGTATTAAACCCATCTTAATTGTCTATAACTTAGAAAGGTTTACTTTTTAATGACTTTGTAAAATCTTTGTGACAACTTAGAATGACCGATACATAAGTATAAAACTAATACAACACATAAAATTTATAAATGGAACAAAAATAGAAAATACTCAGGAATAAAAATAGAATAAATTTTTATATGAGGGTGTCAATAACTTCAATAATTTGAAATATTAATAATAAACTATAGAAATACATATTGTGAATAGAAACTATTATTAATTGAATCTTCAAAGTTGTTAAAAATTTTAGAAGAAAACATGTGTACACATATTCATTGCCTCAACATTTTAGATAAACATTAAAGAAATTCCTAATATTAAAAAAGTGTAGAACAAAAATTGTTTTGAGTGGCACACTTATGAGTGGAAAACCATTTGATAGGAATATCACATTAGCACTGACATTATATGGGTGGTTTATTATGTGATATAATTATAAGAGAGATAAATTAGTTTGGTGTGAGTTGTTTGGTTGTTGACCAAACTCACATGAATAGGATATTGTTGAATAGTTAAATCTAACTCCTTATTTCTAGGAGCATCTTGACCTATAAATATGTAATATGTTTCATATGAAATAAACGAAGAACATTATTGTGTTAACTCTGTCCAAATTTAAGATTTGGTATCAAAGCGATCTATGTTTTGTTCCTGTGAATAATGGAATCTTAAAAGATTGGTAAGGGCAGCGATTGATTTTTTTGCCCCTGAGAATGAGAGTATGGGTTCGTGTTTATATTCCATTTAAGTCGTATGTTTAGTGTCTATTTTGAAGTTTTGCAAATTTCTGGTTTGAATGATCTTGTGATCGTGTGGGTTTGTATTCTGCTCCTAGCTCACTCCTCATCTACATTCATTTTTTTTATAAACTCCAATGGATTTGCATCCTCGATCCCTCTCTCTACATTTTTGAACTCGAGTTACCTGAACTCCATAGAATCTACCAGTCAACGGTATATTCGCTGCATTTTATTATTTCTTTGCACTATTTTTCACATTTGGATTGGCGTTGGAGATTATTTAATTGTGAAAAGCAACCCATATTAAATGGTGCATTAGTTTCATCGAACAACATTTGGCTTGACTCATATTGGTCAATATTCGGGTTGCCTCCAATCTCACAAAGAGTCAATATTCAAGCCGCATGCAAGGAGACGTTGAAGCCAATATTAGTGCTAGATTTATTTTTCATCTATGTCAATATCTCTTTAGCACTCGCCTATCTCCATTCTATCCTGCCTACGGTACAAATAAATTATAACGAGGGCATTGAGAAACATATTCTCATGTGAAGTGGAAGGCAACATATTTGCTACATATCCATTGGTGGCACCTTCATACCAGATTGGAGCTTGTTTATTGCAAATAGATGCTCGTGAGTTTGTATTCACTGCGGAATCCAAAAAATTTAGAGTGTAGTAACTTGGTAATAAGTCATTAATACAGTACAATATAGTTTTGGTGAGTGATTCAAGTTTGAAGTTTTATTTTATTAGGTTTTTTTCAAAATTGTTAGCAAATATTAATGTATTGTTATTGTTACCCTCATGGCATCCCCAAACTTTCCCAATGGTTCCCCTTACCCGATAGCTCCCCTGCAAACTGTCATGGTTTGCTGTATTTATATCTGTTATCATTGAATATCAAATCAAGGAAAATCATTTAATTTTATATTATATCAGCCATCATTGGTATTAGAGTGGATACCTTCTCTGCATAATCTCCGTTTTAATCACGGTGGTCATAGAAATGGTTTGAAGTTTGCAATGTATGTTAGCGTCCAACACCTGAAGATCTGTGGGGGTTGGGAGACAAGAGGGAGCCTGCGACCTATTTTTTCTTTGTGTGGAGATCCTTGGCAGCGAATTGTAGCATTTCCTGTGTGGAAACCTAAATCCCTGGGCGGCTACGAATTGTGTCTATCGTTCACAAATCTTCACTCATCGAGTCGCATAACTGGCAGCAACGTGTTTCAAGATATTTGGAAACTGATATTTGTTGGAGATTGGGAAGAATAGCAGATCAATACATGCAAGATATGGACAACGCAATATTTCTTTGGAGGCACATGTCATCTTCTGTAAAAGAAATGATGCCTGAAGTTGTTGTAATATGGAACATAGGTCAGTGCATGTGGAGACATGATCATGCAGGTGTCCATGGATCTCTTCATGGCTTCAACTAGAGCCTGGAAGTGTAATATTTTATTGTTGCATTAGCTAAAAATTACACAAAGAAGGTATTTTAGTTGTTTGAGGCTGGCAGCATACTCCACTATACATGTGGTTGATACGGTACAGTTCTTTGGAATCACAGAGGCAGGTGCAATAACATGTACATTACAACAAGGTTGGACTTTGGATCAAGAATTGCAGATGCTCACTATAAAATGAAGCCCAACAATTGTCATCCAGAAGCTAGATTCTAGTAGACTGCAAAATCTAACAGAATATGTCTTCCAGTTGATCCATTGATCTCATTGGCCAAATATAAAAAAGTACCTTTTGTGTTTGTGCCTTCAAAATCTAAGTTGCGTGGTGCTTGTAAAGTGAATGGGGTTGTTGTTGCATGTTTTGTCACAACCAATGATAGGAGTACGATTGACACAGAGAATCATACAGAACCTCAAAGCTATATCCACTAATTAAGTAGCATGTTATTGGATGTTGGAGGATAAACGGAGGTCAGAGGACAATTAACGTCTTCTCATCAATCGCCTACGATAGGGTCGCACCATTGCTTTGGTGAAAATTTTGTTTTTTTTGTTCGTATTTTGTTGTTCGTGATGTTGTTTTGATGTGTGTTGTTCAATAAAGATGCAGAGCGATTTCCAGTTTGGTACCTCTTGAATGAAGGAAATTGTGAGGAGCAAAATCACTAAAGTAGCACTTGGTTCTTGTGTAAAGGGTTTGTGGAAATTTGAGAAACCACTAAAGTTTACAATTGAGACATCAAGTCACCTCTAGGTTCGTGGTGAACTTGCAGTCGGAAAGCCTTATGGGTTTGTGGTAATCCAAGGAATCTGAAACCACCAAGGTGTTATCAAGGATGGATGTGCTCAAGTCACTTCTAGGTTTGTGGTAATTCTGTGGGGAAAATCTAAGGTGTCACCAAGACCAAGAACCCAAAAAGATGGCATGCCACTTCAAAGGTGAGCAAGCTACATGAAGAGTGTAATAAACTTTTTACTATGTTTGGATTAAGGGGGATCCATTATTTGGAAATATGATATTTGTAGAAACAATGTTTTAAGGGGGGAATGTTAGCAAATATTAATACATTGATATTTTTCCTCGTGGCATCCCCAAACTTTCTTGACGGTTCCCATGCAAACTGTCGTGGTCTGATGTATTTATATTTTCTAACATTGAATATCAAATCGAGGAAAAATATTTAATTTTCTATTATATCAGCCTTCAAAAATCCAATAGTAAGATTTAATAGTTTCCTAAATTTCATAGGTGATTATTAGGATTATTGTCAAAAGTGTTAGTAGATTGTCTAATCTATTATTTAATTGGATTTAGTTTAGTTTCATTGTTAATTTTGTCAACGACATCATATCGTCATGTCTAGGTTAAGTTTCATCGTTGTCATGTCTATTTTGTGATTCATTTTAAAAATTTGTAAAAAATCATCAAAGTTAAAAAAGAGGCATAATATTTTATGTACATCGTGTATATATATCGTGTAGCCAAAGTGTCAAAAATTTAAATTCATGTTGTCAAAAAGTTGTAAAAAAATTCCTTACTGACGCATTTTCGGTGTCACACGACGTCCAAAAAATAAATGATTGAGCATCATGATCACATTCCGCTGAGGTAGAAGCTTCATACCGGAGGCTGGAGGCTTTACAGATTAGAGGTCAATCAACGACCTCTCATCATTCACCAATGACGGGGCCACATTTTGGTGTCGTGACATTATTGTGGTGTGAGCATTTGCTTTCTATTTTTGGAGTGTGTTTTTTTTCATAGTACCTATTTTGTGTGGTTCTTGATGCTGGAAAAAGAGTTGTGTTGGAATGTAGATGACTTTCACCGATGTGATCCTCTTACTATCGTATTTCGTTGGAAGATGGTGTAGACACCTAAAATTAGCACCGCTAATTCCCATGTCTGCGTCTGCTAGCACCCCTTTCATTAGCACATCACTATCACATTATACATTAAATTTAGTATCACATCACTATCGTCTTATACATTAGTCCATTACTATCATATTTTACATTAAATCCTAATACTAAGTATTATACCCCTCATCATATTTATTCCATGTAAATATTCTTCTACAGCTGCTAAATCCTATTTTATCCTTTCCTAATCCATCCTTAACCACCTAGAATCTTCTTAAAACAAAAAATAAATCAAAATCAAATCATATCTAACTAAATCTAAATAAAATGATATCTAAACTAAATCTAAATCAAATCATATCTAAACCTATTCAAATCAAATCATATCTAGCCTTATTTGGAAGTAGTTTCAACCATTCTCCACCACAAACCACCTGCAAACTAAATTAGATAAGGCCAAAAATGAAATCTATAACCTCTCAACCATTTAACAACATTCCCAACCCATATAACCACTTGCAAACCTAATTAGATAAATCCAAAACAAAATCATTAATTCCCTAACCATCCAACAATATCCTTGATCCGCATAATCATTTTCCAACACACCCACAAACAAATTTCTTGATTTGGGAGGTTGTTTCAACAACTTTCCTATATTTCCCGGATCGTCGGTGATTCTCCCTTGTTGACAGAAACTCTATAAATATGAGTGTTATCAATTTTCACCCCCAAGGTGAAAATGGACAACAAGGATGTTAGGTAAATTTATGCATCATATTACCTTAAAATATTTAATTATTTAATAAGGTAATTAGTTTATATATTGTGATAAAGTTTTATAACAATATTTGTCATATTATTGCATAGGATATATTGTTACGTAGTTGCAATAATTATTATTTGTTGTATTTAATTATTGTTGCTTCCCGGATGTATTTTGGAACCTGTTGTGATTTTGGTTATACCTATGCAACCCATTTATTTGTTTGTATATTATTGTCCAATATGTATAAATATTACATCACTCCATTGTAATGGTTGATTAATTTCACATTAATAAAATATACAAGCTTCTGTCCCTGTTTGTGAAATTGTATTTTGTGTCAGAGCAGGTTGAAGGATATTCCAGGATTGCATCAGAGTTTGAGTAGCATTGGAGAAGCTTGTCCAAGAAAAAGAGAGCTAGAGTTGCCTTTGCAACTTCCCAGCCCCATCCCAAGCAATACCATCATCAAATTCCTCAAAACCACCATCAAATTCATCAAAACCACCTTTATTCATTGCAATTAAGGTTGAAGAGGATTGAATACACCAAGGAAGAGATTACAAGATCAAAGGAAGGAAGAAAATTGATCTAAGGTGCCATACACACTCAAAACCACCTTCATTCTCACCAAAACTACCTGTCATTTTCTCTCTTTGCTAGAATTTTTCAAAACCACCTTTCCCAAACCGTGGTTTTTTAAAGAGGTATGGTTTTATAGGTTAGAAGTGTTTAATTACAGTTTGCTCTTTGTAAATACTTATTTAGCTTAGCCGCCCAAGTGGCTAGCATAACTTTGTAAGACACTTCCCATCAAGAGAGGTCAAGGGGTCAAATCCCCCTCCCTCACCCACTACCAAATTTGGCAGAAAATTTAGTGGTAAATTCAAATTTAGTTCTAACTAACTAAATTTAGCGAAAAAAACCCTATTTTAGGAAAAACATTTTTCCTCCACTCTGCATATTTTTACATTCTGAGCACTTTTTGCAAAAGGAGGGCTACCTAAAAACTTCATTTTGAGCTAGTTTTTACGATTTTTTTCTCAACAAGTCGTATTGGGCTCTAGAGGCCAACAATGCCCACAAAACAAAAAATGAATTTGCCTTCCATTCAATTTTTTCTAATTTTTTTGAATGTAATTGCAAGCTTTAGTATATTGTACTAATTTTTAGGTTTCCATAGTCAACCACAAAATATTGTAACTGCTCAAAACTGGCAGAGAGTTGTAATAAAAAATAGTATAAATTGCTTCTAAAACACTCACGAGATCCTAGATCTCATTCGCAGCATTCGGTATATACGGTGCCTCTGGGAATCACTTACAGGTAAAGTCATCGTGACTACTACTGCACTTAACACCTAATATAGCTACAACAACATCGTCTCTGGCAATCAAACCTTTAAATTGACAGGAGTAATAAGGTCACAAAGTCAGGACACTATGAGCCATCTCATCATGCATCGAGAGAGATTACATGACATAAATCTAGACTGAGAAATTATCCGAGTATATAGAGAAGTTACACATGCGTATGAGGATATTTGTTTGAGTCGGTGTCAATAATTGCACATACCCCTTTCAATACTGTCTTGGTAGCACGTATTGATTTCTTTTATGTATGTTAACTCCTCTTTCACGTACCGTTGGATATATAGAAAGGGCGAGCTTCTTCCATGTACCATCGAGTATATCGGAAGGGCACGTATATGGAAAGGTTAAGTATATCAGACTGAAATTATATAGATTGAGAGACCTTATACCTAGAGTGATAAGAGCGAAACCCTGTCGAGATTTCTGTAAAATGGGCACCAATGCCCCCAAATTTTTTCTCCCAGATTCATAACTACTCAGAGGAAACAACTATGCTACATGGAAGACTAAAATCAAGACACAACTTGAGTTTGAAGAGATCTGGACTGTTATGAATGGTACTCTGACTAGATCAACTACTGATACAACACAAAAATGACAATTTTTAAAGCGGATCGAAGGCCAAACTCATAATCTTGTTTGGAGTTTCGACGATGTACAACCCCACATTCGAGATGCCAAAACAACTAAAGAAGTCATTGCGAGTTAATACATTTTGTTTTAATATTTGTTAGTAGACGCTTGTATAACCTGTCTTCCCTCCTCACGCGCTCCTCACTGTGGCCTATATAAAGGCGTGTTTTGTATCTTTTATCAGAGCAATAGCAATATATATCTTCTTCAAGCGTCCATCATTGGTATCGAGCGAGCCGCAGTCGTGAAGGAAGAGAGGAAGAGCTGTACTGTGCGCGAGGAGACTACTGTCCCGCCTGAAGGAGCGAGGTCCCGCGTGAAGGAGGAGAGCAGGCATTGCCTGTTGGTCTGTGCGTGAAGAAAACGTTTTTGCTGGTACGTGAGGAGGGTGCAAAGTTGCCTGTTCCCGCGTGGAAGTGCCTGGAGCGTTTCTTTGCTGCTGTGCGTGAAGGTGGAGCGTTTCTTTGTTGCTGTGCGTGAAGGAAGTGCCTGAAGCGTTTCTTTGCTGCTGTGCGTGAAGGAAGTGATTGTCCCGCTCACGAGACTGGAGCAAAGTCTGGTGCTTGAGTGCCTGTTCCGTCATTTCTTTTGCTGAGAGGAAACTGTGTGTGGGTGTATGTCTCAGTTTTCCGATGCACAAAGCACTGCAAGCAATGCACCAAATATTTGGGCATTGAATGACAACGAGGACACCACTGGGCTATTCTTTGCCTTGGTCAACGAGCTACACAACACTGGTAACATTCTCTTTGACGAGATTGTGCGCGAGGATCATTGGATACTTAGTTCGACGTTCGATGTCAAGCACGGCGGATTCGTGCAGAACTTGAACGTGGTTATGATGCAGATGACGAACGCGAAATAGAACGCCCACAGGAGCGTCGACGTCTCACTGCACGAGCCTATAGAGCCCATCTTCGGGACAGATTCCTTCAGTAAGAATTGTAGCCATTTTGAAAATAAATAAATAAATAAAGATACATTTTTGAGTTTTTTGCAACATGTCTGCTCCAAAAATATTGCTATCTGATGCCCAACTCTTGAAAGGGCCAAATTTCGCCGCATGGAAAACCAAAATGCGGACGATTCTTCAATTCGAAGACCTTTGGGGGATTGTCTCTGGCAAAGACGCCCCTCCCGCAGACGATGATCTGTTGGAAAAATATGAAAAGGCTGATGCGAAAGCACTCATGCTCATCACCCTCAGTCTCTCTGATGAGGTGCAGCCATACATTCGAGAAGCAACTGCTTCTTCTCAAGCTTGGAGCACATTGTGTACCATCTACGAAGCTAAGAATCTGACGACAAAGTTGCAACTTCAGACAAAGCTTCATACGATGAGTATGCATGAAGGCGAATCAGTAGAAGCCTTCTTGCGGCGTGTAGCTGAGTTACGTGCAGAACTCTCTGCACTTGGAGAACCAGTGGACGACAAGTTGCTTGTCCCACTCACCCTGCGAGCTCTTCCGTCACGGTTTCGGACACTGATCACCACGTTGACAATTACTCAACAGGAGGTGAGTTTTGCAACCCCGGTGAATTATCTCCAACAGGAAGAAGCCATGCAAAATGTACAAGAAGCCTTCGAAGACAAGGCTCTCATCACGAGGCAAAAACATAAGCCTCGGAAAGGGCAATCAGCCCAAAATCAGAAGAAGCATGCTCAAGACCATCTTCACAATGCCACCACAAGAGCCACCCCGAAAAGCATAATCACAAGGAGGATCGGTGGTGCCACATTTGCACATTTGCTCCACGTATATGCATACGATCGCGAATCCTGTATTACAACGGTCGCAAGTATGGAAATTCTGGCGAAGAGAGCACTTCTGGCCGCGGATATTCTAAGAAATCCCGATGGCATGCTCGTAATCAGAGGCGTAAGGGCCACATTCTTGCTCAAACAGAAGCCACCTCGGATGAAGAGGTACTGATACGACTCATTCGACATTGTTCTAGTCTCACGACTTCGCAGGCCGTCGAGAAGATGTCCGGTTGATTGATTCCGGTACCAAGAAACACATGACTGCAACAAGAAGTTGTTCCATACTCGAGTGACCGCCCACGGAGATCGGATCACCATTGCAGCATAATCAAGAATATATTGCAGCAGGGATTGGTGATGTCATCATTCCTCTTGGAACACGAAGATGTACACTGACAAAGGTGCTCTATGTTCCAGGTTTGACTTCAAATCTTTTGTCTGTAAGTCAACTTCTTAACCATAGAATGCAGGTTGAATTCTTTGTTGAAAAAGGGGTCAAGTCCTGCATCATTTCCCAGGGAGAGTCAGTCCTTGCTCAAGCATTTCTGAAGGGCCGTCTATTTGCACTGGATGCGGTCACTTCATCTAGCGTTGCTCTCTCTGCATCAACGGCAGAGTCCACTGCACTTTGGCACTTTAGATATGGTCATCTTTCTGCCGGGGCTCTGCATCAACTCAGTGCGAAGGAAATGGTAAGAGGGCTTCCTCCACTCTCCCATTCCTTACCTGTTTGCTCAGTGTCTTGCGGGCAAACAACATAGAGGTCCATTCAAACAGAGCTCTTATCATTCTACAGAGCATCTTCAGGTCGTTCACACCGATCTGTGCGGACCCCTGCCAGCTAGCTTTCAAGGTTTTGTGTACTTTCAGCTCATCATTGATGATTACTCACGGAAAATGTGGGTATATTTCCTTCGGAAGAAGAGTGAGGCACTTGCAAATTTTCAAACCTTCTACCAGCAAGCCACCAGGCAGTCTGGGAAGCCTCTTCTTCTCCTCCGCTCAGATCGAGGGGGGGAATTTGTGTCAAAGAAGTTCTTAGCATACCTGAAGCAGCATGGCATTCAACAACATTTGACTGCTCCCTATACGCCCCAACAGAACGGGATTTCCGAGCGCCACAACAGGACTGTCATGGAGATGGCTCGTTGTATGCTCTCGACCGCCAAGTTGGAGGATCAATTTTGGGCGTAAGGCCCAGATGAAGTGTATTTACTCAACCGGCACCTTACGAAGATCTTGCGAACAAGACACCTAAGAGGTATGGGTAGTCGTAAACCTTCTATTCATCATTTAAGAGTTTTTGGTTGTACTGCATATATGCATGTTCCAGATAAAAGAAGGAAGAAGATCGATCCAAAGACACTGCCATGTCTTTTCTTGGGGTATAGTACTACCTCAAAGGCATATCGTCTCATGGATCCTGAGACGAAGAAGATCTACGAGAGTCGAGATGTGGTATGTGATGAGTCGTCCTTTGACTCCTTGCCACACAATGGAGATCCAGTACCGACCTCGTCACATAGATTGCTCACACATCCAGATGATGAGCAAGATGATTCTTCTCAGAGAGAAGAAGAGCTGAGTGGAGATTTGTTCGTTGATCTTGGCACACTGGAAAACACATCTTCACATCAGCTAGCGCCAACGTCCGAAATGGGTCCAGAGTACTATCAGGGATGCACACCTGAACTCACTTCCTGGTACTTCTACGGGAGTTAGAACACGAAGTCAAGCAAGACATGAGGTAAATTTTGCACTCATGAGTTCAGTTGTTGAGAGCACCGAACCTGACACTGTTCGTGAGGCATTAGACCAACCACAGTGGAAACAAGCTATGGATGCTGAATATGATTCCCTGATTCAGAATCGGACGTGGGAACTTGTCGATCTGCCTCCAGGTAAGAAATCCATTGGCTGCAAATGGATTTTCAAAACAAAATATAAGGCAGATGGTTCAATCGACAAACACAAAGCACGACTTGTTGCAAAGGGTTATGCTCAGCAAGAAGGAATTGACTATGACGAGACCTTTGCACCCACTGCGAAGATCAAAACCATCAGAGTTGTATGTGCACTGGCAGCACAAAATGGATGGAAACTTCAGCAGATGGATGTCAAGAGTGCTTTTCTAAATGGTGATCTGCAAGAAGAAGTGTACATGGCCCAACCTGAAGGGTTTGTAGACGAGCATCAACCACACAAGGTATGTCGTCTGATAAAGTCTCTTTATGGACTTAAACAAGCACCTAGGGCATGGTATATAAAAATTGATGATCACCTATTGCAGCATGGATTCACTCGTAGCCCCTCAGATACAAATTTGTATATCAAGAAGGTAGGAACAGAGATTGTCATTCTGGTTTTGTATGTAGATGATCTTGTGATCACAGGAAGTTCTGACAATCTTGTTGATGATGTAAAGAATGATCTGAAGAAATCCTTTGACATGACTGATTTGGGGCTACTTCACTATTGTCTTGGCTTAGAGATATGGCAGAAGAAGAATCATATCTTCGTCTCCCAGATGAAATATGCCAAGACACTCCTGGAAAAGTATGGGATGTCAGATTGTAAACCAATGTCCACACCTATGGAAAAAGGTTTGCAATTATCTAGATTCCGGATTCACCACAGGGTAGATGGCACTCACTACGGCACTTGTGGGGGAGTCTCATTTACTTGACTTATACTGCACAGATCTTTGCTTTGCAGTGAGCTATCTCTCCAGATTTATGCAGGAGCCAAAGAAATGTCATTGGATAGCAGCAAAGCATGTGTTGAGATATGTCCGAGGTACAGTTGACTTTGGTCTGGAGTATCAGAAGAACACTCAGTTCTTCTTACAAGGATATACAGACTCGGACTATGCAGGATCCGTTGATGACAGGAAATCCACTTCAGGATATGTTTTTCATCTCGGGTCTGGACCTATCTCGTGGATCAGCAAGAAGCAAACTGTTGTTGCTCTCTCATCCACTGAGGCTGAATACCGCGCCGCACGAGGAGCTGTGTGTGAAGCAATTTGGTTACGTCGCATTCTTGCAGATATAGGGATTCCTGAAGAGAAACCTCCCATCATTCACTGCGACAATCAAGGTGTGTTGAAGCTTGTAAAGAATCCTGTTTTCCATGAACGAACAAAGCATATTGAGGTCGAATGTCACTACATTCGTGAACAGGTATTAAACCACCAAATTCAGCTCCAGTACTGCCCTACTGATTCTCAGGTTGCAGATATTCTCACCAAGCCTCTCGGCAAGGTGAAGTTTGATTTGTTTAGGGGGTACATTTGTAAGAGCAATGTATTAAGGGGGGGAATGTTAGCAGGTTAATACATTTTGTTTTAATATTTGTTAGTAGACAGTTGTATAACTGTCTTCCCTCCTCACGGCGCTCCTCAGCTGGCCTATATAAAGGCGTGTTTTGTATCTTTTATCAGAGCAATAGCAATATATATCTTCTTCAAGCGTCCATCGTGAAGCGTGGGATAAATTACGCACAATATATGAGGCCAAAAACAAGAATGGCATACTAAATTTGTATATTCAATTACATACACTAAAGTTCAAGCAGAATGAGAAAATTGAAGCGTTCTTAAAAAGAGTTACAGAGTTAAGGGATTCACTTACAGCCACTGGGAAAAGTGGTCATAGATGATGCTCTCATCCCCATTATTATGATAGCACTCCCTCTTCTTACCGCATTTTTGTCACAACAATAAATGTGTCAGATATGACGGTTGGTTTTGACAAGATGGTAAACCTACTACAACAAGAGGAAGACATGCATAATAAATATGATGAAGAGGAGAAATCATTTTCTTCACATCATAAATGGAAAGGAAAAGGTAAAGGAAAACTTAATTCCTATTAAAATTCCCAACATTAGAATCAGTATCAACATCAAGGGGACAAACAACAGAAGAAGCAATGTCCAATTTGTAAAAGAGGACATGACTTAAAATATTGTTGGTATAATACTTACAAGAAAGGTTCATCAAGCAACTCTGGACCTCCACAACAACAATCTCACAAGGGACATTCTAACTAAAATCAAGGGCAGAAAAAGGGGAACTAGAAAAGAAGACCCCATCAGTAAGGAAACATTGAGAAAGAAGAACATTTAGATAATGAAGACTTCTTGTACACTACTCGATCAAGTGAACCATCCACGTCATCTAGTGATGTCTGGTATGTTGATTCGGGAGCCACTCGACACATGACCGCCACAGAGACTGGTTTACTTCAATGAGGGACACACCTTTGAAAAACCATGTTTCATTGGGAGATGATTCTTCATATACAGTTCAAGGTATTGGGAAAATTTCTCTACCCCTTGGTTCATGCAACTGCAGACTATCAGATGTCTTATATGTCCCTGGGTTGACAAAAATATGCTTTCATTCAATCAACTCCTAGATCACAACCTAAAAATTGAATTTGATAGTCATTCTGGAAAGAAAATGTGTTTGATTCAAGACAAATCACGAGGCTCAAAAATAGTTGCAAAAGCCTCCAATGTGGGATGCATGTTCCAACTTGATTTTGTCCATAGAGATGATCAAGCACTTGTGGCTAAGAACTCTACCTCAGCACAATTTTGGTATCACAAACTTGGTCATGTTATTTTAAAGTATCTCGAGACACTTTACCGACGCAATATGGTACATGGGTTACCATCTCTTCAAAAGAATACAAACAAGTGTCCTCACTCCCTAAGAGAAAACAACACAGAGCTTCATTCCAAAAGAGTACATATCAAGCTCATGGTAAGCTTGATCTAGTTCATACCGATCTTTGCGGTTCAATGCAACCAAGTCATTTTGGATTTCAGTACTTCATGCTTTTTGTTGATGACTATTCAAGAAAAATGTGGATTTTTTGTCTTCGCAAGAAAAGTGAAGCTTTTGAAACCTTCAAAAGTTCAAAGTAGTTGTTGAGAACGAAACTGGTCATCACATTAGAACTCTCCGCTTAGATCGAGGGGGTTCACCAATAATGAGTTCAAAGACTACCTATAAACTCACAGGATTCATTGATAAATGCCTCCTCCACACACACATCACAAAAAATTGTGTTATTGAGAGAACAAATTGTACTACCATGGAAATGGTGCGATGAATGATCAATTATTCTAGACTTGTAAAGACATTTTGGGTGGAAGCACTAAAGACATTAGTGTATTTGTTGAATAGAGTGCCCACAGTTGCTCTTGACAGAGTAACACAACAAGAAGCATGGTCAAAGTGGAAACCATGTATTGCACACCTTAGAGTATTTGGGTGCAAAACAAGTATGCACATACCCAATAAAAACATAAAGAAATTGGACATGAAGTTACAAAAACTCATCTTCTTTGGGTACATTGAAGCAACTCTTGGATACAAATTGATGGATATAAAGACCAGGAAAGTCTACACCAGCAACGATGTTGAGTTCTTTGATAAGAAGGAAGTAGAGGATCCTCCTCCAGACTCACCTGATGTAGATTATTCACCACTTATAAAAACTGAAGTTGATGTTCCCACTGATGATGAAAGTGATGATGGGGATGATGGTGTTGATCTAATAGAACCATGACCCATAGGAATAGTTGAATGTATGCCCAAGTGGTGTACTAGCACATTACGAGATGCAAAAATGGAGGCTCCACCGGATACATCCACCCCCCGGACCATGAGGCTCGCAATAAAGCAAGAGAAGAAGTGAACTTTGACTTGATGAGTAGAGTTATTGAGTTTGATGAGCCCTCTACAATCCAAGAAGCCCTACAGTTAAAAGCTTGGAAAGATGCCATGGACTCTGAATATCAGTCAGTAATGAAAAATAACACTTTGCATCTTGTTGATCTTCCACCAGGAAGAAACCCATTGGATGTAGATGGATATTCAAAATGAAGTACAAAGTAGATGGGATAGTGGACAAGTAAAAAGCAAGACTAGTAGCAAAGGGGTATGCACAAAAATAAGGCATTGACTATGAGGAGACATTTTATCCCATAGATAAGATCAAGGTGATCAAGATGATCTTTTCTCTAGCTGCACAATTTGGTTGGAAAGTCCATTAGATGGACGTAAAAAGTGCCTTCCTGAATGGAGATTTACAAGAAGAAGTCTATATGACTCAACTTGAGGGATATGTTGTACCTTGTCAAGAAGTAAAGGTATCCATATTTAGGAAATATCTGTATGGCCTCAAACAGGCACCCCGGGCATTGTCCATCAAAATTGACGAGCATCTCGTATAACATGGATTTGTTAGAAATCCTTATGATCCCAATGTTTACCTGAAAAATAAAAGGGGAGATTGTAATTATTGTTGTCTATGTTGACGATCTAGTCATCACTGACATTTTAGTGAGGATGATTGATGCAATGAAGAAAGATCTTAATTGATCGTTTGACATGACAGATATCGGGCTAATGCACTATTGTCTTGGATTGGAAGTATGGCAAAAAGAGAATAAAAATTTTGTTTCTCAAATGAAATATACCAATAAAATGCTTGAGAAATTTAGGATGATGGATTTCACACCGATTGCTACACCTATGGAGAACATATTGCAGTTATCTCATTCAGATCCATCTCCTGAGGTAAGTGCCACTCTCTATCGGTAGTTGATTGGGAGTCTCATTTACATGACCTACACTAGACCATATATTAGCTTTGCAGTGAGCTATCTATCCAGGTTCATGAAGGAACCCAAAGCGTGTCATTGGAAAGTTGCAAGGCACATTTTGAGATATCTCAAAGGATCAGTGGATCTTTGTGTAGAATACAAGAAGAACAACAACTTCTTGTCAGGATATTCAGATTCAGATCATGCAGGCAATATTGATGACATAAAATCCACTTCAAGATTTGTATTCTTTATGGGATCTAGACCAATATCACGGGGAAGAAAGAAAAAACACTTTGTTTCTCTTTTTCCACAGTCGAGTATCATTCTATGGGAGAAGCTATCTCGTGAAGCGATATGACTACGTTGCATACTCGAAGGACTTGGAATACTATAGGAAAAACTGACCACCATGTATGTTGACAATGAAGGTGTTCTCAAACTTGTTCGCAATATAGTGTTTCATGAGAGAACAAAACATATTGAAGTATAGGTTCATTTCATATGCGAACATGTGTTGAAGCACAATATACAACTTCAGTTTTGTCCAATAGCTGAACAAAAAGAAGATATTTTCATGAAGTCACTTGCATGTGACAAGTTTGAAATTTTTCAGAGAGTTCATGTCCTCATCCCTTAAGGTAATGAAAAATTAATGGGGGAATGTTAGGTTAATTTATGCATCATATTATCTTAAAATATTTAATTATTTAATAAGGTAATTAGTTTATATATTGTTATAAAGTTTTATAATAATATTTGTCATATTATTGCATAGGTTATATTGTTACGTAGTTGTAACAATTATTATTTGTTTGTATTTAATTATTGTTGCTTCCCGGATGTATTTTGGAAGTGTTGTGATTTTGGTTGTACTTGTGCAACCCATTTATTTGTTTGTATATTGTTTTCCAATATGTATAAATATTGCAACACTCCATTGTAATGGTTGATTAATTTCACATTAATAAAATATACAAGCTTCCGTACTTGTTTTTGAAATTACATAATAATTTTCCAACAGACCCACAAATTTTTTTCTTGATTTGGGAGGATGTTTCAACAACTTTCCTATATTTCCCAGATCGTCATCGATTCTCCCCTGTTGACAGAAACTCTATAAATACGAATGTTATCAATTTTCACCCCTTGGGTGAAAATGGACAACAAGGAGGCCTTCAGTCAAGCATTTTCCAGGTCACTAAAGGGATTCACCAGGCTACCAGGCATGTTTCCACATTTTGGTGAGGACATTCAATGATTTTGGAGGTGTTGGGATCATAAGACTATTTTTTCCTCTTATAAATTTTGAATCTTAATGGCTCAATTTGAAAGAAGAAAAGAAACCTAGGTGGGCCTTGTAGGTGACCTAGATAGACAAGACAAAAATCTTCCCCTATGAGCTCATACTTGTTTTCATGATTTTCCATGTTTAAAAATCTCCCAAAAATGCAAGCATAAGGAAAATGGGGTGTTTCAGGTCAAGACTTTGTCAAAAAGTCTCACTAGCTCATTGAGTTGGTGGTCAGCTAAAGTAACTCACATTGAGTTAGGGAAGCATGTGTTGAAGGTGAGATTGGTGAGTAGCTCGAGAGCTACTCGTAAAGTTGTGTTGTAAGGATCAACATTGAAGTAAATCACGGTAGGCAAAGTCATGCATCGAGATGAGAAGCTTTGGCTGATTGGAACTCTAGGAAAAATGCACCGAGCTAATTGAGAGGAAGTCATGAAGCACAGTGTGGTGAAGATTCAGTTCGAGCATGTAAAGTGTAATTTGATTTATGTTACACTCTAGGTGAGTGGTCACCATGGACGAGTTACGGGAATGGCTCGAGTAAGGTATGATGCACTTTGGGTCGTCATTGACATGGCCCCACGACTCGCAGAGTTCCGTAAGACCGAGTTTGAGGTCCGCTCGAACTAGATTTCCGTGTTGAATGTTTGTAAGGAAATGGCTCGCTAACGAGCAAAAAGTCGCATTGTAAACACAAATATTACACATTAGACAATATTTATCCTAGTCTTATACTACTATTTAGAAGGTTCTCAAGTTTACAAACTACTAAGTAATCCTCCCTTTTGGCCACCTTTTTCTTATCTTTTATTTCATCTTTCCTATGTATTTCCCGATACCTATCATCCCATTTCATGACCTTTCGACATTCTATCTTGAAATTAGGGTGCCCTAGCTTTACTTGGGCACCTTGAGGCATCTTGGTTCCATTCCGGCACCCCGGTCTATGCACCACATATTCCACTTCTTTTCGGTCACTTCTAGTTGTTGGTCATCCTTATCTTCTTCTCAGTCGGCCTTGTCGGGATTAATTATGAAATTAAGCTTGAGAGTCCTATAAATATAAATTTATAAGACCATAATGAGGGTCCTAGGTCATTACATCTTTTCACTACTATCACTCCATCTAGAGTTACATCCATTGCATCAATTGCATCCACATAGTGCCATGCATTCAAGCTAGGATATCTGCATCACACACACTACATAGGGGGAGGGATTTTATTCTATTCCATGCACACATGCTACTTACATTTCTATAGCTAATATTTCTCTCTACTTCACAAAGTGCGACTGACACAGAGACAACCTAGGGCATGACATGCACACACATACCATAAATTCATCCAGGTATGAAATGTAGTGCAACGCTTAGTAATAAGACCACTAGTTTGGCGGATGAGGTCATTCTAACCCATTTATATGCATATTTCATTTTTCTTGGGTTTGATACCTCTCCTTTCATTAGATCACTCTCTAGTTCATCTGGAGAATCCATCGTGACATACATGAAGCATTAGAAGATACATACTAACCATAACCGATTCAGATTATAAGGATTTACATTGTTCTGAGTTCCTAGATTAGAGACCAAGGCACCCCGGGGCACCCCAGTAGACTCCCATGTTCTCGTGTCATCTTAGATAGGCCACATCTACCCTTCGTAGGGTATCTGAGGGTTTTTCTTAACTTTTGGATTTTATTTCCAGATTTGTGACACTGTGCGATAGTCTTCTATTATCAGCTAAGCCATTTCCTTCCTTTCTCTTGAATAATATGGTTTTATTTCATTTATAATAATTTATTTACATTTATTTCATTTTTATTTCATTTATGTATTAGTCCTCCTAACTAGATTAACATTAATATCGTAGATGTCCCTTTAGGCCTCTAGGAAATCCTTCTTTTGTTAATCATACAAGACTCTACACGTGACATGGATGCTTGCCTTCTACCATTCCTATACTATTCACTGGGGCATCCACATTCATCCTATCTAGGTGCTATTGTTTCATTTTGTACTTAGCATATTTTACTACTTTCTTCTACATGCTTTGACATATTGGTTATCACTCTAACATGCTAACGGGTGTTCCATGTGCAACACTTGTTTTGTAGGACTACATGTTTATTTTTACTTATCTGCATTGTTTTCCATTGTATGTAGGATTTTCCCTTTTCTTGTGTGCACACTTTTCATCAAGTTTGCGGCCATGATGGCCTCGTGTGTCTTCCACCATCATGAGTGATTTCGTATGTTTGCAACCCTCTTTATGTGATTTGTTTTCTTATGTGTATACACTAATTTTCTTGGTAGTTTTTACATTATCTATGTATTTTACACTTGTCTTGTTTGCATGCATGTGTTCGAACTAACACTTGTATTAGCTAGCCATCCCCTTTTGTGCATGCCTTGGTATCTACCAATTGTTTCCATTTCCCCCTGCAGGGAAGAGTTATATAGGTCAAAGTGTGGTTGGTCCTCTTTTGGGTCCGCATTCTCCTTCTAGGGTCTCACATGTGGCCCCAAAGGGGGGCATCATTGAGGGTTTCTATTAACACAACTTAGCTACACTATTTCACACACAACGAGTGAGTTCAGACCAGTCTACAAACTCCATACACAATGGCCTCAATAGGACATGTTGTCCTTCAAAAATTATGCTGAGTAGTTACATGCTTGTGGGTTATAATGGGTGTACCTCTCTACACTTCTTCGTCTAGTGGCGTCGATCACCCAAAAAACTAGGACAATACAAAGATCTCTTCCAACATTTCAGCAAAAGCAGTTAAAGGTTAGAGGATACAACATGGTTCCTCCCTATACTTCTTCAGCTAGGGTGGCATGAGATCACCCGAAAAACTCGCGACATTATAGGATATCCTTCTACACCCTTTTTCTCAACATGGATCAGGTGCACATGTTCCATTTTTCCATTTACACTTTTAGTTTTAGCATATTTTACATTTTCGTATTTACACAACATTTTTATATACATATATATTTGACTACTCGATCATTTTCTCCTTTGAGGTCCTCCAAATGAGAAAAAGCAGTTAATTGGGGGTAACAACAATGATGATGATGACAACAAAAAAAAACACACCGCTATTGGAATTTTATTTTACTAACCATGTAGGTACACTACACACAACAACAACTACACACACGTTCCTCCCTAGGTTCCACTCTCATCACTTTTTTTACACATTTTTCATCTTTAGAATCCACACTCCTCCATATTTTTCTTTTTTTCATTCCACACTTGAGTCTAGTCCACCAAAATGTCTTCTTCTACACTCTACATGGTTATCAGGTACCCATCTCTATCTACTTTATGTTACAGAGCTTGTTGTTCACCAACATAAAGTGGGGGAAGATGTGGACACAATAACTACACATTAGACAATATTTAGACTAGTTTTATACTACTATTTATAAGGTTCTTGTTGACCATTTTTACACTTGTGAAAAATGGGCCAACTAGAAACTTCAAGTTACGATGGATAGCATTGGTTAAGTATACCTAAGCTAGGAGAGTTTCTTTCAGAGAATATGGTTATTTTTGAATTAGTTAATGATTCCATGAAATCTATAGCTATGTGTGCTATTAAAAAACATAACAGATCACATAGTTTGTAATTTCATGACTATCTTCAGTAAAAAAACACAAGGCCCCGAAGAAAAAATATGTTGTCTTGATGAAGACATTCAATTTTAGAATAGGTGAAATGCTAAGTTTTGGAACAACAAACATAAGTGCAGATTACGTAAATCGAGTTCATTCTTCGGATGTTACAGGTTTTCTTAAGGTTCCTTCCTTCATGATTAAGACATTCAATTATATTACGAGAGTAATTTAATTCATCATACAATCCATACAGAAAGATGAAATGTAGAAAGAAATATATTACTCATTTTTAGAATTCAATGTTTTATTCGTAAGGAATTTTCAAATGTTTCCCACACAAGTCCGTGGGATGTAATTGAAAAGTAAAGTATAGCTATTGAAATAAGAGGTACACATGCATGAAAGATAAAGTAAAGGAGTATGAGTGAACCCATCATTTCCTTCGGGGTTTTTTCCTTTGGTTGAAGCATATCCATTCCCAGCTTTTGTTCCTTCTTCAACTTCATTATAGAAGTCAATGTATCCGAAAAGAAGAAAAAGAGAAAACTGCCGCCACAAGCTCAGGGACCAGTTCATATTCCTATACTATCCTAATTCATGCATATGAATCTCTTAACAACAAGAGATATAGTATACTTGAAGATCAACTGCATACATGCTTTACTCACTCAGAAAGAAAAAAAAGAAAAGAAAAGGAAACCATGGACATAAGAGAGGCCAAAAAGCTTAGATATTTTCTAACTATTTTCTTAAGTGTGCAGGTGTAGGTTGCAACCAAGAAGAAATATATAAGTCATAACTACACGCTAGAAAGAAGGAAGAATATAACTTATGTTTCAAGAATTTCTGCAAATGGAAGAAGTTACAGTACAGATTTAAAAGAGACTCGACAAATAAAAGTATCCTTTTCATTTTGCAACTAAAGAAGAAATCAAATTTCAAGAAGCTGAATTTAATTAGAAGTATTTATTACAATAAAACAGATAGTCAAATAATTTTGGGAAATTTTTGACAGGATTTTCCATGTAAAATGGACATTTATGACTTTTCCAACATGCATATCAGAGCTGTAATAAAAGGAAATATAGTATATAATGCAGAAAAGAAATGGACTACACCTTCAGTCATCAGATTGAAGTACTTCGAGCATTCATTATAGCTTAACATCTAAATAACATGAAATTTGAAGTAATCTTACAAGTACATCCCTTATATGAATTTTAGTTTTCAATAAAGCAAGTATGAATCACAAAGATGCTTCCATATCAAAGAAGTAAAACTATTTATGCAAGGAAATAGACCAAGAGAAATTTAACCTCATGTTCATCACAAGTAAGTTAAGAACATTTAAGCACTAATATTGTAGGTTCCAGGATCAAATGATCAAGTACAAATGAGTCATACATTACATAGCAAAAATCTTAAGGTACGGTTTGAATATGAAGCACTAAAAATCAAGTTGCAACAATAGAATTGATGTATACAAGAAAGTAACAATTTTAGGAAGGCTTGAAGCTGTATAACAAATGATACAAAGTGTCTAATTTTTTCAAGATAAAGCTTTCTATGAAGCTTCATGAATTTTAATACACAACAAATGATATCAAAGCATACAAGTGTCTAAATGCAATACAAAAGCATCATTTCATAGGAAATTAAATGTCTACTAAGCACCCTAAGTCTAAAAATGATTTCAATTTAACTAAAACAAATGTTTTCATGTTTTAATACACAAGTAAATGGAATATCAAAGCATCAACTAAGTGCTCAAACATGATCTTCAATCCCTAAAAATCTCAACATCTCCTAAAGTCATAGGAAATTTAATGTCTCTCAGCACCCTAAGAACTCCACGTTGTAGAATCAATAAGAAAATATAGGAATCAAAGTTTTCATAAGCTATTATGAAATATGCAGGATTTGAGCTCAAATTTTCTGATAATAAAATTAAAACATTAACCAATGTAAATCACTCCACGTTGTAGAAAAGTCACCAAATGTGGAGATTCAAAGAATCAACATTTCACCAATGCCAAATAACAAATCTCAACTCCCATTTGAAGCATGATACAAACAATTCCTACATCTCTACTTTGCTATGAACATCATCAATTACTTAAAGTTTGAATATTCAAGACAGAAAGGATCTTTCAATTTTCGAAGCACAAAGTATATTTTGGCTCTAAAATATGCATAGGAAACAGAAACCCCAAGTAAGGACATAAAAATCAGAGCTCAAGGATAAAATCTGAATCTACATTATTCGAAAGTTCCCTCACTCCAGTTAGATCCATGACCAATGGTGGTAGAAAAAGGAAGCCGATTCAATTATAGTGCATGAGGAAAACCAATTTTTCAAAACTTTTATAGATGTATCTACACAGAGTTGAAGAATTTCTTAAAACTCAGATCTACAAGTAACCACATCTCAGAAAGCACAGATTATGGCAAATAAATGAAGCCCATTAATGGGTATCAAGGAAATGGAGTAAGAAAAGAACTCACCGACCAAATTGGCTCTATCAAAACCCTCAAAGAATCATCAAGTTCAGAGAAAGAAGATCAAGCTCATAACGAATATCAACTTGAAACGACCAAGGCCGAGCCACAAAAATACAAGAAATGCAAAGAAAAGAATAGATTATCAGTTTTTAGGTCAAAATAGCAACGAAGAAGAAATAGTAATACCTAAGGAGGTCAAAACTTACTTAGTGTGATAGCTACACAGTTGAGCTTCAAGTTCACGGAAGTGGCGGCCAATGAAAAAACACAAAGATCTTGATGACCAAGAAAACTCACATAGCTATGCAGAAGGAAAAAATGGAAACTGAGCTCGAATCTTGCACGCTCGAAGATAACCCAAGCTCAACAACTCATACAATGGTGACCATACCTTCTACAGAGATATTTTAAGCAAAGGCCAAGCTCCAACCCACAGGTGGCTACCACATTTCTAGAGAACTAAAAATTCGAGCTCAACAGAGGAATGATAATGGAGAGATCATGACATTAGAGGTGAAACCCACAACCACCTCACTCATAAGGTTCAAATAGAGCGAGTTTCAAAACATCAAAAATGGTGGTCTACAAAAAAATTGCGATGGCTTTGCCACTCTCTACGAGCAAGCCAAGAAATGACCAAAATCATGGAGCTCGAGCATTTTAAAATAACCCACCTCATTCAATTTAACCTAACTCATCTAGATTTATCAATCAACGATCAACGTTCAACAAGGACAAAGATAAAATGTCGAAGATCGAGCTCCACATTAAAAGTAAAAACCATGGTAAGAAAAGCCACTGACCAAATTAATTACAGGGGTAAAACCCTAATCATAGTCAAAGATCAACGATCAGAAAACATAAAGGATAGAGATTGACAATTTCCATCAAGGACCAAACCCAACCAGGGATAACAATGCATACATGTTTTAGAAGCACAAAGAAACCCTAACCGAGGGTGTAGGAAATTAACAGCTGAAATCCATGCACAAATCCACCAAGGGCCCAACTTAAATGCCAAGGAAATCAATGGAGGAAAGGGCCTGAGCCTTTAAACCAATTAAATGTGCACAGTGTCAACCAAGCATCAGAAGGGTTGAGTCACCGTGGAGAGGGGGCCAGCCCATAATCAATTTTAAAAAAATCATTTCCTTATGACCTTTCTAAGGTCTTAAAATTATATGCTTCAGAGATCAAAGTGCCAAAAATCATGCTAACTATGATCACTGAAAAATGTGAATTTTAAACAAATATTTTCCAATATGCAAAATCCAACAAAATATACCATGTAATATAATCCAAAGGTGGCGAAGACTATGGAAAGGAATGTATATTAATCAAGGTGATAGACCTTATAATATGCTAAGTCCACAAAGGTGGCTAAACCAAATGAAGATCAGTGATCAAGTGCAAAGGGTGGCCCCATGGGTTGCAGAAGAAAGGTTGAACATGTACACATGGAGGTGGTCCCCATCAAATGAATGTGTGGATGGATATTTTTGCAAAATATTGCAAGTGTTGCAATTATTTTACTCACAAACAGGGGAGTTGATTTTTTGCATACTTCACAAGAGTTTAGAATAGACAAGAAGACAAAATTGCATTCTCAAGGAAAGAGATTTGTCTAGCAAGCAAGCTTATTATTAGAAAATTATTCACCTTTATTTTCTTAAAAAATAAAACAATCAACCAGCTTTTACTGTAATGTAATCAAGGCTATTAATGCATATTTGTAATTGCATGCTCTATTTTTATTCCTTTATCTATTATTAAATAAAGGATAAAAATAGGATACATGGGTGAGTACAAGCCTTAGAATATTTTTAGGAAGGGGGTGAAAATTATTTTTCTATATATTATGTGCCTTGGTAAAGCACGAGAGAGGACATTTTTGGATATAAGAGTACTGAAGCAATTTCTACCAAATTTTCCCTCTAAATGTGAAATATTTTCTACCTTTTCAAATTATTTGCAGTCTTTTGTATGTTTCCATTAGTCTTGAGAATTCAAATTCCATGATTAATCATCTTATCTTGTTACAAATCCGGTATTTTATGCATAATTTTAACGTGCATGTTAACTTAACAGTGTTGTTGTGATACTTTCCCTCAATACATCAAAGTGTTTTTCCCTTAATATTCTGCAGAAAATTGTTGGTTCGTGCATCAAGAATCCTTTCACATATTATTTGTGCATGTACTTAGTCAAAGACCTCATACAAGTTTGGTGTATCACCTTAGTTTTAATTCATTTTTTACAATCATATTTTACCCTTAAACCCCATAAATCAGTTTAGGATACATCAATAAGGAACCGGCCTTGATACCAGAGACTCACCTAAAAATAGGTATACCCACAAAATTAAGGTGTTTCCATTGTATCTACAAAACAGAGAGATCAATTTCACAAGCTTAGAACACCTGCAACCATCTCAAGTGTACAAAGTACTAATTAATCCCCTCCTTTTGGCCACCTTTTTCTTATCTTTTATTTCATCTTTCCCATGTATTTCTCGATACCTATCATCCCATTTCATGACCTTTCTAACATTCTAACATGAAATTATGGCGCCCTAGCCTATACTAGGGCACCCTAAGGCTCCCTTGTCCCATTCCGGGTGCCCCGGCCTATGAAAAACCTCTTCCACTTATTTTTGGGTCACTTTTAGCTATCGATCATCATTATCTTCTTCTCATTCGGCTTGTCGGGATTAATTATGAAATTAAGCTTGAGATCCCTATAAATATAAAGTTATAAGACCATAATGAGGGTCTTAGATCATTGCATCTTATCACTACTATCACTCCATCTATATTTGCATCCATTTCATCACTTGCATCCACTTAGTGTCATACATTCAAGCTAGGAGATATACATCACACACACTACATAAGGGGGGGATCCCATTCTATTCCATGCACACATGTTTCTTACATTTCTATAACTCCTATTGATCGCTACTTTCACAAAGTGCAATTGACACGAGAGTACCTAGGGAATGAAATGCACACACACACACACACACACTAGAACTACATCTGAGTCTGAAATGTAGTGCAACATTCAGTAATAAGACCACTAGTTTGGTGGCTGAGGTTACTCTGACCCATTCATATACATATTTCATTTTTCTAGGGTTTGATACATATCCTTACATTGAGGTCACTCTCTAGTTCATTTGGTGAATCCAACATGATAAACATGAATCATTAGAAGATACTTAGGGACTATACCAAATTCAGATTATGAGGATTTATAGTGTTTTGAGCACCCATATTACGACTAGGGTCCCCGAGGTGTCATATTACACTCCCAAGCACCTTGTGTCATCTTAGATAGGCCAAATCTACCCTTCGCAGGATCTCTAAGGGTTTGTCTACACTTCCATATTTTATTTCTAGATCTCGTGACGTTGTGTGATAGTATTCTGTCGAATACGCCATTTACTTCCTTTCTCTTACATATTAGGGTTTTATTTCATTTAGAATAATTTATTTACATTTATTTCATACTGCTTTAGTTCATTTACATAGTTTTAGTCCTCATAACTAGATTAACATTAATACCCTAGATATCCCTTTAGGCCTTTATGAACTCCTTATTTTTTTAATCATTCGAAACAAATGGATCTCGGCACAAGGAGAATTGCATCATGCAAATACAAATCACCATAAGTGAGGGTCGAGCTAAACAAAAGGACTCGTGCACTAAAACTTGGAAAAAATGGTTAGAGTATTCAGGCGAGATGTTCCTAACATTGTCAAATGGCCAAACACTTAGCAAAATCGGTTTCGATGAACTCAACTTGGCTCAAGTTGGAATGCAGAGGTGTAAAGGAGTGAAGCTCAAATGAGCCTTGGCAAGATTAAATGGGCTAGGGAAAATTTGAAAATGGTGAAGTTTGAGGTTGGATCGCAAAGCCAACTTAGCTATCCTGAAAAAAATTATGATAAAGATGCATTAACCAATGCCAGAGAACGGGTCCTGAGCTGCCCTAATGAACTTGAGCCCCTCGTGCCTCGAAAGTCCTCCATCACCGCAATGAAAATTTAATACAGAGGTCGATAGGTTCACATGAATGATGTTAGGCCTGATGTGGGCTGGGATCTTGTCATGAAGCTGACGTGGTCAGAGAGAATGTTATAAGGGTAGAGGCATAATGTGAGGCCTTTGAGTTGGCCGATGCGGAGACAAAAAATATTGGTGGAATGGATTGGTGAGGTAATGCATTCTCCGTACAAGAAATTGGCCGCATTATAAAGGGATATTGATTTGGCCGATATATGCACATAGGTGATAAGTAAACAGTGTGGGGGGGTTTCCAATGTAATTTAGAGTTGAGGGAAAATGAGTTCTGCAGAGTTCTTGGAAATAAGTCGATGTGTCAAAATTCGAACATGTTGATTTGGAGTAATAAGGGGACTTGGTGGATGCTAACATGGGGCTCGAGGAAAATAGAGAGGTGGTGAGTCAAATGCAAAAACAATGTGAACATATCCTGACACGTGATGAAAGGAGGACTCAACGGTATAAGGTGAGTGCCAACTTGGCTGAGCTGGCTATTCATTTAAAATATTTGAACACCTACCCCCAGTAAAAATGTAAAAAGTGATGGAATAGGGGGACCCCACTCAAATATTAAATTCTCGGGATACTTAAAAGATGCAAAACATTAGGAAAATAAGGGAGAATTTTAAAATGTCATTTCCAGCCATCCAAATTAATTTCTCAATCCCGTGAAATGAAAGCAATCCTGGGAAAATCATGGAGAACTTCCTACACTTAGAGAGGCATAAATTTTGCATTTATTAATAGAATCACACAATCTTATACTCATTGGAATTGTGGATCTGAGATCTATGTATAACATCCAAAACATTTGAAGATTGATCTAGTTTTATATGTGATAATAAAATAAAACAATCACAATTTAGAATAACAAGTTCTAGGTGGTTGGGAGTGCAATTAATGATCATGGGCAACCATTTTTCACTGCTGCAAGTTATTGGAAAACATGGGGAAGCTTTTGTAGGTCACCTATAATCATTTGAGCACATTTATGACATCTTGCAAGTGGCTGGAAAAGTAAATTTGAGATTTCACTACTCTCTCTCTTTCTCATTCTATAAATTGTAAAGAGGGGCTCATTTTGAAAAAGAGTTAGACATTTTTCTTCTCTCCCCCTCTCTTTTCTTCTTCTTTTTGAGATGAATGTGATATTTTCAATTGTCCTCTCTAAGTTTTGTTTGATGGAAAACAAATGGTGTTATGTGTGAATCCTCCTTTGGTCTTTGGCGCATCTTGGCCACCCTCTTCATTGTTCACCTCTCTCCATTTTAGGCACAAGGATTTTTGTCTAACCCCTTTTCTTCATGTATCAACACCGTTAGTGTAGGTTATTTCCATTTTCATGCAATTTTCTCTATCCCTGTCTCCTTGGAAGATTAGTTCGGTATAGATAGCCAATTTTCTTACATTAAGAGTAGTTGTGGCAAGTAGGATTAGGAAGAGGATTCGACCTTCTCCAAAGGATTATCTTAATCCTACAAGTTTCAAAGCTTGAAAGATAATCCCATGTTACCCAATCACACTAAATTCCTTATTCACATGCTAACAATTTGGGGGTGCTTTGATTTGTTGATAAAAATTATATCACTCCCGGTGGAACATCACTTAAGGTCGATCTTTAGCAGGAGTGCAATTCAACATTTGGAGCAGACTTCATTTCAAAAAGTTGGTGTGTTCTTATTGAAATGTAATCCTTTGGAGGAACATGCAAACACATATGGTGACTCCATTTGGTCAATACCCATTCTCTAAAATTACATACCTTTCTTCCATCCATTTTCCTTTCATATATGTCATTTTCTTCCATTCATGAATTTGTGCAATTATGGCTTTATTTCCTTCATAGAATTCACACTTGCAACAATGCAATAAGCCTCTAATGAACTTCAAAACTCCCCCAAATCAGTGTTATGGCCAAATTCAAAACCAATATGCTTACGTATATGAGCAGTATAAGAATAAGTTTTGCTATGGGGCTTATCAAGAGAAAGGGTATGCATGTAGTAACAAAAATTACATGGAGAACACTGATTTGGAGGAGAATATTCAAATAACAGAGGCTAATATGGTGCGGTCTTGGGCTACGGCTCAGATGAAATCATTCCAAATTGGCTACAGGAAACCTTATCCATGGGAAGGGCCTTTTCCAAAACACTATAGCCCACAACAAAAGCTTGATTTCATGGTTTAGATGCTACCCCAACTTGCACAATAAATAGAGGGTATAGAAGCTTATGATAAAAATATAATACAATCTTGTAAATGTGTAAGTCAGTCACTAGCTCCTTTTTTTTTTTCTCCTTCCCAAGCTTTATCAATTCAATAGTATCATGAGTCTAGTTTCTTATATTCTCGCCCAATTGTGGAATCCGATTCTCCATCCTCTAATTCCCATCACATCTCAATTATTCTATCCTTTTCCCTTCCATGAAGCCATCCCCTCTAAATAAAAAAGAAGTTCTAGCCCTCTCACCATAAAAAAATAGAAAAACCAGTTAAATCCCAACCCACCCCTCCTCTTGTATTCCCAAACCCATTTTGAGAAGAACAAAATAAAAAATAAGTAGAGGAGAGGAGAATATTGAAGAGCCTAACAAGGATGAATTGGAAATAAACTTTAAAGATTTGGGTGTCAAGTTTTATATCAAGCGAATGCACTTGATGATTAAGCCTCCAATGAAGGTTGAGATACAAGAACAAGAGGTGAAGGCCAATTTTGTAGCAATATTGGAGCAAGAATATTAGCAACAAGATGTTATGAGTGTAGTTTCTATGATGAAACTTTAACTAAAAAGATTGGTGATCAAATTCCAATTGTAAAATTAGTCACGGAGTAGGAAAATAAACCAAATCCAAGTATAGACAAGGACCACACAAAGGTGAGAAATACCAATTCAGAGGACTTGAATCATGAGCAGGTTGCACAAGAAGTTTCAAACCTCCCTCCCACCTCATCTCTCCAAAAATGTAATGTTTTGGGTGAGTTTGAGCTCACAAGCTTCATGTTTGAAGATGAAGCTATACATGATGAGAAAATTTCATATTCAAATATCATCATGCAAGAGGGAGAGACCTTGGCACAACAGGATAATGAGGAGATTGATTGTTTATCCGATTTGGAGGAATGTTCTTATGGATAAGATCCCAAAAAAATCATAGCATTTTTTTCCCCATCATCCATCCTTCAACAACCAGAGCATTTTTCCATGAAAGAATGAATTCAAGAGAAACCTACACTTCACAAAAGTCCTCTTGATTCAAATTGGAGGAGTTTAATCTTCAAAGTATCACACCGGATGAAGAGGAATGAAATTAGCATGAAGATTTCACCTCTCCCATACCATTCACCAAGGTGACACATCAATTGTTTGTAAATTTGCATGAAAAAATTAAATTCACAGAAAATCACCTTTTCCAAGAAGGCTAACAAGAAGACTTCCTTATTAAAGTTGGAGTTCAAAGTGGTGGCCAAACCAAGTGGATCATACCTTGCCTAATTAGGTACTTAGCCTTATTGGAGCTGAAAAATACCGGCATGATTGTTTCTAAACATGAGGATGAATCACAATGTGCCAAGGATCAACTACCATGCCTCTTGGAACAAAATGAGACAAAGTTAGAAGAGGTTTTTATTTAATTATTATTCGATACCTTGATGCATGGTGGAGTGGAAAATTAGCATGCAGTAAATATTTCACTCTCAAACATAGATGTGCTTAGTACCAAATGTTGGGATTAGAGTTTCCATGTAATTAGTAAATACCACGAGGTAAATAAATGGGTAGTTTGTTATTTTTTTAAGAGCCTGGAGCGATTTCTGGGAGGATAGGGTTTGAGTAGGTTTCCCATCTTTTCCTCTCTCATAAAGTGCTTATGCATACTCTACATGTCTTACTTGAGGCATGTATGATTTGTTCCTTTGTATATAGCTTTTGTTCGTTGTTGTTCTAGGAAGTATAGTACATCATGCCTCATATGTAGTTCATAAGAAAATCATGGTTTCTTGAAGAATTTTCAATATTTAAGAACATACAAATGTAGAGAAACTAAATCATTCAAGGGGCAGATTTTAATAATTTTCATCTACTTGTCTCTTCAAGATTAGTTGTAGATAAGTTTTTAATGCCTTACAAGAAATCAAAAATCAATCCCAGGAGAAAAACCTTCCCAAATTCTTTCGAATCTTTGGCCTTCATAGAGTTCAAAGCATCATGTCGGAGGAGGAACATTTAGAAGAAGAAAGAAAATAATGACTTAATAGAGTTTCATGATGTACAAACTAGAAGGTGTTTTACTCCAAACTTTGCAGCTTGTCGTACTTGTCAAGAAATCATTGGTTCCAATGTGTTTCATGTTGGAAAGAATCGTAATATGGGGTAGCCTTAAATGTTCATCATTTAGATTCATGGATCATAATTCCAAACTACGAAGATCGGAATTCAAGATCATGACACTTTTCCACTCTCACAAAACAAATTTCAAGATTTTCTTATTGAAATTGGGAAAATTAAGCATGTAATAGTCTTCCATTGTGTTCAAGAGGCTCCAAGGTACAAGTTTTAGTTCAAATAAGTTTGGGATGACCAAGAAGGACTTCGTGCCCAATGGATAGCTACAGAAGCTGGTGGTCATGCTTCATCTAGCATCCAGCAGATGGCCCCATGAGTCACCAAATTGTTATCCATTTTCACCCCCTAGGTGAAAATGGATAACAAGGAAAGCCTTAAGTCAATCACTTGTTCATTGGCCACTAAGGGGATTCACCTCGCTAGAAGGAAAATTTCCACATTTTGGGGAGGACATTAAATGATTTTGGAGGTGTTGGGATTGTTGATGAGGGATTTTTTGCTTCCGGTTTTGAATCTTAATGGCTCAAAAAAGAAAAGAAAATAAAACCTTTGGGGGCCCGCATTAGTGACCTAGACAGATAAGACAAAAATTGGCCTCTATGACCTCATAGGGTGTTTAGGGGTGAAGAATTTGGTAAAAACTCCCGCCAGCTCATCGAGCTAGCGGTTGAGCTGAGGCAACTCACATCAAGCTAGGGAAACATTTGCTCAAGGTGAGCTCACCGAGTAGGTCGGTGAGCTACTCGGCGAGCTGTGTTACAAGGATTGGCATTGAAGCAACTCATAGGTGGGTATAGCCATGCATCGAGCTGATGAGATATGGCTAATTAGAGATCGAGGTAGATGGCACCAAGCCAAGTGAGAGGAAGTCGTGAAGAACAGGCACGATGAAGATTTAAAGGTTTGAGCATGTAAAGTGCAAGCCAAGTGATGTTACACTCTGGTGAGTTATGGCCATGATCGAGTTCCAAGAAAAAATTGAGAAAGGTATGATGCATTGTGTCATCATTGACATGGCTCCAAAACTGAGACGAGTCCCATAAGATTGAGTTTAAGTTCAGCTCGAATAGGATCTCCATGGTTTGAGTGTTTGCAAGGAAATGGCTTGGCCAATGAGCTCAGAGTCACAGAAACAAATGGAGGCAAGGAAAGGGAGAATCGAGTCACGTAAACACAACTCACCAGAAGCTAAGGTATGAGATAAATAGAAGGGATCAATATCTCACGCATGAAAACTTGGTGAAAATGGTTAGAATTTGTAAGCGAGTCATGTAATGCATTTTTGAATGGCCAAACACTTAGCAAAAGCAGTGTTGGCGAACTCAACTAAATTTGAGTTGGAACGCAGGGGTGTAAAGGAGTGCAGCTCAAATGAGCCTTGGAAATATTAAGTAGGTGGGAAATTTTAAAAATTGTGAAGTTTGAGGTTAGCTCCTTGAGCCAACTCAGTAAATGCCTCGAGAAAGTTCATGATAAAGATGAATCAAAAATGCGGAGATGGGGTCCAAACGTAGCCATAATGAAGTCGCGCCCCTCATGTGTTGAAATTCCGCCATCGACGTAATGTAAAGAAATGTGGTGGTTTTTAATGCCTTCACATGAAAAAATCAATCCCGGGAAAAACCCGACGTGGGTTTGAGATCATCGTGAGCTAACGTGGTCGAGAAGACATTGCAGAAGAAAGGTTGTACACTTAACGAGAACTTCATGTGTCGACGACTAGAGATGGGTGTGACAGAGGAAGGGGTTAGCGAGGTGACGCGTTCTGTACAAGAAATCGCCCACATTACAAAGGGATGTCAAGTTGGCCGACATATACATTGAGGTGACAACTAAACAATGTGGATGGTTTCAAAAGATGCAACACGTTTCCACTCTCAGGGAAAATGAGTTTCTCTTAGTTGTTGGAAATAAAACGATGAGTCAAGAGGCTCCAAGGCACAAACATGTTGAGTTGAAGTAATAAGGTGATTCACCAAGGATGCTAGTGTGGGGATCTACAGGAAAATAGAGATGCGGTTAGTCCAATGCAAAACAATGCGAACATAACCCCCAGAGGTGAAAATGGATGAAAGGAGGTATCACTTGTCACGCCATAAGAGTCACGGGGCTAGCTTTCCAATTTTGGGCGGAATAAACTAGCCAACGTGTTGCATCGTAAGAGACACTACCTTTTTCGCTTGCCTTAGAGGATCAAGTTACTCCAGTAGTCCCAGACTACGCCTTTCTCCATCTTCATCCACCACCCATTCCCCAACTGCATCTCCAACCAATGCACAAGTGAACCTTTCCAACACCCTTCACAGCTGCCCATACAACTGCTCCAGAAGACCACTCGCCGAATACCACGGCTGCCCATACAACCGTCGAGCTCAATCTTTTAAGACGACTCTCTCACCCCTATACCGGTGGGAGTCGAACTCGGTGTTTTACCCATACGATCACCAACGATGTTGATTGCGTTGGCTCCATAGGTGGGTATAGCCACCTGCATCTTGATCAACATCCCACATTAGCATCGAGCTCTATGGCACCAAAAGAGAGGATCACTTCGAAATGCAGCATGACACCAAGCCAAGTGATCACTCTGAGTATCAAGTACAACATTAACTCAACGAAAAAATTGAGAAAGGTACACGCTTACATATCGACATGGCACAAAACTTTACTCTCTCGCTTGATGAAGCTCGATAGGATCTCCATGTTGAGTGTTTGGGGAAAGGCTTTAAAGCTCAGAGTCAATAAACAAATGGAGCCAACGTGAGAATCGAGTCACGAGACAACTCACTTTTTCACTTGCCTTAGAGGGATCAAGCTACTTTGGTGAGTCCCGGTTACGCCTTTCTCCATTCATCCACCACCCATTCCCCAACTGCATCTGCAACATGCACAAGTGAACCTTTCCAACACCCTTCACACAAATGCCCATACAATTCCGAAAACCAACTCCCACTCGCCACCGCACGCCCACATGAGTTGCCTCAACTCGCTCCGCGTAGGCATTAGGTAAGTTCTTCGCTCCAAGACACCTCAGCAAGCCCGAGAAAGTTCCTACAAAGTGCAACAAACTTAACTCACCAACGGCCATAACGCCTCGCGCCCTTGATTGTTGAGACATCCTTCGGCTCATGTAAAGAAATGGTCCTTTCATATTCCCCCATGCACTAACTCTCAGACTCACTCCATAGCCCTCAAGAGTTTGTGTCGATTGATGCGGAGACCACAGGAGGAACTTCCCAGAGGTCACCCATTTATGCCCTATGCGCTTAATCGCCCACACTACAAAGCCTGGATCTTGGCCGACATATACATTGAGGCGAGGTCAACTAAACAACCCATGCCAATGCCAACGTTGCCTGAGGGAGTCCTCTTAGTTGTTGGATAAAACGCCTGAGCACTTCAAACATGTTGAGCGGAGTATGGGTGATTCAGTGGATCCTAGGGGGGCAGGGAAAATAGCTTAGTCTGCGAGCATGGAGACGCACCCAGACGCGTTAAAGGAGGTAAATAGTATAAGGTGAGTGTCAGCTCGGCCAAGATAGCCGGCTCATTATTCATTTAAAATATTTGAACACCTACCCCCGCTCAAAATGCAAAAATTGAGGGAATAGGGGGACCCCACTCAAATATTAAATTCTTAGGATATTTAATAGATTCAAAACATTAGCAAAAGGAGGGAAAATGTTAAAATTTCATTTCCATCCATCCAAATTAATTGCTCAATCACGTGAAATGAAAGCAAGCCTAGGAAAATCATAGAGAGTTGTCTGCACTCAGAAAGGCATAACATTTATCTTTCTTAATGGAATAGCACAATCTTATATTGGTTGGAATTGTGGCTCTAAACTCTACGCACAACAACTAAAAACCTCAAAGATTGACATAGTTTAAGAGGATAAAATCAAATAAAATGATCCCAGTCCTAGAATAGTAACTTCTAAGTGGATGGGAGTGCAATTAATGAGCATGGGCATCCATTTTTAACTGCTGCAAGTTATGGGACATTATGGAGAAGATTTCGTAGGTCATCGATCATCATTTGAGAACATTTATGGCATCTTGCAAGTGGTTGGAAAATAAAATTAGAGATTACACTTCTCTATCTCTTTCTCATTCTATAAATTGTAAAGAGGGGCTCATTTTGAAAAAGAGTAAGACATTTTTCATCTCTTCCCCCTCTCTTCTTATTATTTTTGAAATGAATGTGAGAGTTTCAAGCCTCCTCTCCAAGATCTGTAATGGATTTTTCTTTCCTCTTTCCCACCAATGATGTATTGTGCATACTTTAATGAAGTAATGGATCTTGTTCTATGATGTGGTTTTTCCATCCTCTGCATTATTTTATTGTTCTCACTTGCCTCACTTATTTACAATGGTATATTGTGCATATTTATGATGTTTATCACAAGTTTTGAGAGTTGTGTTTGATGGGAAACACATGGTGTTCCATGTGAATCCATCTTTGGTTTATGGTGCATCTTCTCCACCCTCTCTATTTCTCATCTCTCTCCATTTCAGACACAAGGATTTTGTCTAGCAACCCCTTTTCTTCATGCTTCACCGCTCTTAGTGTATGTTATTTCCATTGGCATGCAAGTTTCTCTATCCCAGTCTCCTTGGAAGATTAGTTTAGGTATAGATAATCACTTTGATTACATTAGGAGTAGTTGTGGTAGGTAGGATTTCGAAGAGGATCGGCCTTCTCCCGAGGATTATCTCAAGCCTGCAAGTCCCACAACTTGTGAGATAGTACCATGTTACCCAATAACACCAAATTCTTCATTCACATGATAACATTTCCTAATGTTGTGATTTGGTGAAAACAAAAATTCTAGGCCTTCAATAAAAATTAGTTGATAATTGCTCATACTTGGCCTCTAATAGGACCTTCTTCAATGCATACTTAAGGAAATCTCATTATTTTATTTCTATCTTCATCATCGTATTGCTTCTTTATCTCTTAGAGACCATTAACACATCCCGGAGCTCCACTTAGTGCATCACCTGCATCTTTCTTCTCTTGGTTGTCATCACCTTTGCAGCCTCATCTATTAGCACCCCAGAAATCAAGAATCCTTTCCTCAGTATTTGGAGATTGATCACACATCTAAGAATTGATTCAACACCAACATTCTTCCCTTCTCAATTTATTTAAACATCCAATAAATCAAGCACAACCTCCAAACGTCCACATCCTTCTCCTATCTGGTAACATCATCATTTCATTCTTATTCATGAATTGGAATCAGGTAAGTACCTTTCATTTACATAATTGTCTTAATCATTTATCATTTACCAAATTTATCAATCATGTCTTTGCCCTTTATCAAATTGTACATATTCTGCAATAATCACCGACGATTTTCCCAATTCTTTGACGATCAGCCTCAATCACCAACGATTCCCCCAATCATTGGAAATCCTTTCTGTCGCTTAATTCATAACAACAACTTATCTTTCAGATATCTAGAGCTCAATCCTAACCATTACTATGCCTTTACAAGTGTCCATCAAGTCCCATCAAGCTCCTTTGAGCCATCTGCAACATTTTATCATTTATCCAAATCAAACATATTATCCTGCTTGCCTTTATGAGCACATACCTGTCTACATCATTTCTCCTTGAAGTCATACTGCAATTACTTGACTACCTTTGGATCAAGAGCAACCATCAAACCAACATATAGCCTCGAACCGCATCGCTCCCTATGCCTTTGCATTATTGGTTATATCGTCTGTTATCAATTTACTTTATCATTATCAGATTAATTTCTTGAATACGGATTGACATCCTTGCAAGGAAGTCCATTGAATTTCGGGGACTGACCTTTGCCAGGAAATCCACCATATATCTTATAATCCCATATTTATCTTAGTGTCTATAAGTGTAGGTTTCTTTGGAGGAAATGATCTTGTAAACATCTTTCATGGAGCACAAGTTCAATCAACATCGAACATTACCAATCAACTTCTACGGCTATTGTTAAACCCCACGTCTTCTGAGGTCGGTATATTTCTATTTTCTTTCTTAGTGTGTGCATGTATACTTTGCTTAATGCTAAATCAAATGAAGCAAGAACTACCACCTAAAATAGTTCTACAATTTAGCTAAAACAAAGCATAAACACCATCAAGATAGAGAACTAAGCAAGATCTAAACTAACATTATAACTTTGAAAACATGAGATCAAAACTATGCATGTTATTTTAACATCTCTACTCTCCTAGATTACCAACAAGAATGAATGGACCTATTTAGCTCCAATGGCAATCAAAAATTGCTTTGTTTGATCCTTAAAGAATGCAAGAATAGGAAGCTTTAGCTCTTAACAATGGTGACCTCTCAAGAAAACAAAAGGCAAGCTCTTAGTCTCTTTGCTATATGCTTTGCATTTTCTCTCTTAAGAAGTTTAGGTGTAGGTATAAAGGTAGAAGGAGGGCTCCTTATATAGCCCAATGGATAAAGGAAACACTTCATCCCTTTGCATGTGGGATAAAGGTAAAACATGATTAGGAATGGATAAGGTTGCTTTATTAAAGGTAACCTTACTTTAGAAGGGTTTAATTTATGCTTAGCAAGTCATGGGAGTTGGGGGGTGTTTTAATTAATCAAAGGTGATTAACTAATAGGTAGATGTAAGCTTATAGAAGCTAATTAGAGGAATATTAGTACGATTTAGGCTATTAAAAGGGGATTAAATGAATTAAATATTTATTTATTGGTTAAATGGAAGGAAAAGCTAATTAATTAATAATAATTAATTAGTCTTGGTAGAAGGGGTGATTTGTTGGATAGGTGACTTAATTAATTAGCTTAGTGTAATTAATTACTGATGATATGAGGAAAATGAGCGATTTTGATGATATGTCGTCGATTTACGAGAAAGAGGATAATTAACGTAATTTAAGTATTTAAATTGCTTGGGTGTAATTATGGGTGTCTACATTTGCTCCTCTTTGGGGTGGTAAGTGACGCCACTTCAAATATAGTAGATAGATTGAAGTTTGAAGAGGTAGAAGAAAAAAAAGTAGAAGTGAGAGATGCCCAGTAGGATACTTACTTAATTCAATTTTAAGGAGTAAGAATATTTCTGAACATTTTGGCATGCCCAGTAGGACACTGAGTTCATTTTGGAATATTGTTTCATTCATTCAAACTATCATATTTTTCATTTTTTGGTTTTTTGTTTAGTAATCGCCAGCGATTAGGTGAATCGCCAATGATTCAGTCAATTGTTGATGATTTTTCTGAATAATTTTGATTACTTTGAATTTCACCTTCTAATCACTATTTTTGGTTGTGTTTTCTATTTCTACTAACCTGGTTTTGTAGGTTACTGTCGCATGAGACTTTTCTTATTGAATTTCTTATTGCTAAAACTAATAAATGGGAAAAATTGCAAAAAATTAAAAAGGAAGCTTTATTTGAGGTGAGTTCTAATCCTTATTTTGTTTTATGTACTACATTTTTTCTTGTCTGCTCTCATCAAAATCAATTTGTCATTTTGGGCTTAAAAAAACAATCACATCCTTCTTGCTCACAAATTAGGAAAGTTAATTGATTACATTCACTTTATCTTTCCCCCAAACACAACCAAATCACGTCATTTACATTAAACACACATTTAAAAACTTATACCTAGGTGATAACTATTAGGATTTCATCACCCAATAGGGAAATTGACTCAGTGTTCTATTCGAGTATAAAAAACTTTATGTCAGTATATTGGCCAAACACTCGAATCCCTTATCGTTGTGGGACCGTGAAGTGAGGGGTTAGGCCCCAATACCAAGCCCCGTAATAGTAACAACACATATTCAGGCCTCACGTACCTTCACGTATATGGAGGACTCCAGTCTTAAAAACCCAAACCAGACTTAGAACAACCATATCATTAGAATCCCTCTTATCCTCTTTCTCCACATTTAAATTATAATCAAAATAATTAAAATTCTTGTGCTTGACTTGTCTGTTACATTTCTAGCTTTCTTAGGACTTTGTTGTATTTTTTTAGTTGATTATCATTTAATATGGAGCAATCCTCTACATAATTATATTATTTTTCCCCTTATGCTTCATTTTTACAATCGTCTTCTGTTGCCTCATCCACAGAATCTAATCCTTCCCATTCTTATCAACCTATCACCTCTCACTAAACTTCAGTTAGCTCTGGCATGTTCCCATAACCATATAGGCCATATTTTGTTCCTTATGGATCCTCTACCTTTCAACCAATCATACAATCCTACAACAACCCCATCTAACTACCTTACAATTATCATTCACAACCAAGCTACTTATATACTATCTCTCCTTATCCCATCAAGCGGTCTTTTCGACATCCCCTCCATCAAAATCTTGTTAGAATATTAATATCCCCCATCCTTCATCCAATCAAACCATATCTACTTCAACCCCCTTTTCGGTACCTCAAACATTCCAAACTCATACCAGCGTCCAACAACAACAACATATTCAACATTTTTCCATATATCCCTACATCCCTTTATCACAACGTGCTTTACAAATAATATCCACTCAATCTACTCCTTATCAAACTCCACATCAAGCTCATCCATAAAAAAACCATCTTATTCCACATTTTGATCGATTAAATCAATCACATGTTAAATCCTTCTCATCTAATCCTAAAAATGATTCCTTTTAAGATCTTTTAAACATATTAGAAAATTCAAAAATCCTACTAAGGGATCCAAACACATCCTCACTTTTGATGAGGTTTGTAATGAACCCATCCACCCATCAGTACCGTATAAATCATATCCTTCGCATTATAAATTACCTAAGTTTACTATGGTCCATGGTACGAAGGACCCTTAAGACCACACTATCTTTCAAACACTCATGTTATCTCATCATCCACAATCAAGATCTCATGCTTTTAACTTTTCCTATGTCACTGGTAGGACCTTCCTTAGGTTAGTATAACTCCCTCCCTCGACACTCTTTATTCTCTTTCACTCAGTTAGAAATTTTATTTCTCAATCAATTCACTATAAATGTCACTCATAAAATCACCATTTCTAACCTTACTACCATCAAACAATCCGAAAATGAATCCTTGTTGACTTTGTCACTAGATGAAAAAGCATTATTGATTAATTGACCTTCTCACTATCGCAATCAAAACAAATTCAACTATTTACTCAATCATGTTCTCATCACATTTCATCTACTCTCCATATTCACATAGTCCAGATCTTTGATGAAGCCTTCACCATGGCCAAGAAATTATAAATCCAAGCTCTTGAAGATGGTCATCTCGATCCTCAATCTCCACATGTCCCATTTGATTCCCCTAGGTATTCTTATGAGTCAGATGGAACATACCATACATGATGTCATTACTTGTCTTCCTGACCCAAAACCCTTGATAGAATCAATCCATATAGGTATTGCACATCCTTCAAGTCATGTCATCAACAATATTACATGTGATCTTCCCCATGAGGTGACCATTTCATCACCAACGCTTCCCATTGAAGACTAAAAGTCCCTGGATCCTCTTTTCAATAATCCTCACACATTGACATCACTAGTGTCTATTGTCCAATCATCCATTACCTCGTGACAACCCTTAGAATCCACATTGGAGGTCATTACTAAGGAGGCATTCATCATCAAATATCTCTACATCAACCTAATTTTTAAACTAATCGAAGAGTTGAACAGATAACATAGATATAATAGACCTCAATCATGTCTCTAAATAACATCCCCTTCATCTGAATCATACCCAATCCTATCCCTGATTACTCGCTTACCATCTAGTCTGAAACCTTCTCTTGAATCAAACACTATACAATAAAATACCACCACATCCATAGCCTTACCCTCATTATTTGACATGAAACCCTCTCTTCTATCTAAGGAAAATATTATAGAATGAAAACCTATCACATCCACTACTTCATCCTCATCTTCATCATCTTTTTTAAAACCTCCTCCTTTACCTAAGATCAATATTACAAAATCAAAACACACATCATCTAATGCATCCACATTACCATCTATTTTGGGACCCCATCCTTTGTCGTAATCCAAAACTATCAGATATATAGTTCCACCCTTACATCTATTTTGGGTCCCCATCCTTTGTCTCAATATCATACAACACATCAATATGCCTTCTCATCCATAATAGTCCCTCCTCTTCAATTTTATGACCTCATCCATCATCCAATTATATCAATTCCACATTGTATTATCTCTCTTATCAACCTCATAATGCCCATACAATGTTTCAACACCATTCGACATCCACGCATCCAACCTTATCCAAAATTAAGACACATCCTACCAAGTGTTCTCGTAAATTAAAATCAAATAAAATTCATTAATTTAAACTCTCCAAAAGGGACTTACATTAACATCCTTAATAGACTTATGCATACCTCTCTTATCACATTACCACCCATTAAAACCAAAACCCACATACTCGAAACCTATTTGGTATGATTAAAACAAAACATGTGTCTATCATAGAATCCCATGACATAACATAGAGAGTTGTAAAGCGATTAAAGCCATAATCCAATAACTCTTTCTCATTTATGATATTCTCCCAGAAGAGGACCATCCTAAGCCATCATCGATATCATCAACATCTCTACCCTCATCAGTGTCCTCACCTACATCTGTAGGTCAAGGGGGTCATCCTCAATCTCATATTACTACACCTTTAGAAGATATCTCGTGAGAACCTTCCATTGAAGGTCTTGTTGGTACCCAAATTAATTCTCCCTCAAAGCAATGAGAAGCATCACAATTTTTATAGGAAGCTCAGAGATAAGCAGATCATGTTGTGTGTCGCTTTGTAGGCCGGGGAAGAAATGCACTTGCTCTTTGTTAGTTAGATGTGAAGAAATGGGTAGCACCCATTAGGAGGATTTGATATATTCTAAATAATTTATGGTTGTGCCTTTCAAATAGGGTGAGAGGACCCTTTTGTAGCCTACTATTTATGGAGGAGATGGAGATATCTTTCTTTGCAAAGTTATTACAAAGACCTTAAAGAAAATATGATCAACACAACAAAAATCTAACTCTCACGAGTTATCACCCTAGATAATGGAGATATTTTCCAAGAAAGGTTCAGGATACTAAAGACAAGAAAACTCCGATTGATTCTGCATGTTTTGGTAATAGAAATTATGCATTTGTACACACACAGGGAAAAATAGGGGCGATGGGTAGGATTGGTAGTTTTTAAATGAAATTTTGGTGGGAGGTGAGGCAGAGTGGAATTTGATTCGCCAGATCTTTGAGAAATTTTACAAAAATGGAAGGCTTGATCAACAAAATGCTTCAAAACAGCTAAAATGTTCCTTTAACTAGAAGGTGTGCTTTCAATGGAGGCCCAAATCAGCACGTTTTCACACAAACTTTAAGAATCCAAAATGAAGGCTTAAATTGATAAAAACTTAATTAAACATCATCAACCTTTGTTTTATCACACCTAAGATACCCTCAAAGGCTAACAAACAATCTTATCATCATGCTAGGAGTAAAGTGATTTTAAATTTGTTTATTTCACTATCAAATGAAAGCTCTTTTGATAAATGAAATTGCAAATGCCACCAAACTATCAAAAGGATAAGGTCTTGTGTGATTCAAAAAGATTTCAATCTAAGATTGTAATGGGAACAAGAAAAAGCTATTTACGACATTCAAAATGAAGCGGTAACACAATTTTTCTCAAAATCATACACAAATTTACTCAAATTTGATTAAATGCATCAGCAGGGGAAAGTTTCTAGAAAAATCTCAAATTTTTCAATGGTTGTACACTTGCAACCACCTTGACATGATCAACTTTAACACAAAAGTGATAAATAGGTTCCTCAGATGATTTCTCGGAAGAATGGGCTCACAAAATTTTCTCTTAGGAATCAGTTTCGACCTCTAACACTCCAACCATTTGCATAACAAATTCATGCAATTTATAACATTTCATCTACCACGACTTTTCCCCCAAAACCAAAAAAAATTCAAAGCACCATTACCTGTTATGATTTTGATCGTGACTCCCATAATCAGATTTGTAAAAAAAAATTCAAGTGCTCAGAGGGAAAATCTCTTCAAATATTTCTAGCATTCAATTCTTCACTTGGTAAATCACTCTTCACTTCATGCACCAACTACTTCCTCCTCCAATATGTTGAATCTGGTTTTTTACGTGCAAGGATGGAAAGACTAGAAAATCAAATCAAATCTAATAGTCATATCACATCTTAGTGGTGAAAGATGTTTTTCAGATCTTCCTCACCAAATTGAGATAACAACTGGTTTCTTGTGTGCCAAGGAAAGAAAGATTTAGAAAATCAGATCGAATCCGATAGTCAGATCATATCTTAATGGTAAAAGACATTTTTAGCTCTTCCGCACCAAACTAGGATATCAAATTTATTCTCCTTTTCATTTGGAATGCAGGAGACTCCAAGAAATGATAAAAACCATAAGATTTTGCATCCCCAAGAGCTTTGGAGAAGAAATGGTGGAAAATCAGATACAGACGCAAAGTTTCCGTTGATTTCCCTTTTGCATCTAGACCGTCCATGTGGAAGATTCGAGTTAAGACGGGCCTGGGGGTCCTTTTTTAGCTTTTACACCCCCTTGGGAAAAATTAAAAATTTCTCACTTCACTCCGCCCCTTCACCTTTGAAAAATAGGCCTAACACATGTCCCAATGTGGGTCCCAAAGGAACCGCGGCTCAATTATGTAATTTTACCTATTTTTGGAAAAAAGGAAAAAAATTCCCATTTTTCCCCGTTGCTCTGCCCTTCCACCATTGACTGAAAGAAAATTTTGACTATTCTTTGTTAGACTTGTGGGTCAGTTTGATGACTTTAATCTTTTAAATAATAAGGGGAAAAAATCCAAGTTTCCTCCGATGGCCCGCCTCCCCACCTTTTGAATTTTCAAACCGCCACGCGTCTCAATGGCACATCTTGAGATGGTCCCGAAAAAGTAGAGACCCCAAACAAGCGTGGGATCAACACGTGTCTTATCTTGGAAAAATCTACTAAAAGGTTTGAGAGTTCAACAGAAGGCACCATGTGTCCAAGGTACGAGATAGTCTTCTTTGGCCGTTAAAAGTCCAAGCAAAAGGCAAAGTGAGTGGAAGCCTCTAAGTGTCCTCTTGGTGCTTCTTCAAAATAAAACTCAAGGGTCGGTCCCCAAACATGCACGGTCCCCCCATGTGTCTCAGCTCTTTTTGGAATTTTCTTGGAAATCCTAAGTAAGGAAGACCCAACGGAAACTTCCACATGTATTTATGGCACAATTTCAAGATGGTCCCCAAGAGCGAAGAATTTGAATGAGCGTGGGCTCACTACATGTCCCACGCCTTAGAAAATTTCTTTTAAAATTTTAAGTATAGAGTGGAGCCAGCGGAAGCCTCCACCTGTCCCTCTATCACATTTGTTAAGGTGGGACCCTGAAGTAAATCTTCAAATGTGCACCAGCCCACCACATGTCCACATCCCACCAAAACTATACCAGCTTCATAAAAAAATTCTAAGTCCGGAAAAGTAGCGGAATCCTCCACGTGTCCGCCCAAAGATAACTCCAAGGCCAAAGCGAAACGTGAGTCTTCAAACGAGCATCGTCATGTGTGGATAGGTTTTGGGTTAAAATGATCCACAAAGTTTTAGAGTGCCCCGCCGAGCCACATCCAATCAAAAAGGGCCATGTCGCCACTGATACAGAGATGTAAATTTGATGGGAGAAACAAACCCGTCAAATCGTAAAAATGCAGGGAAACCACCATTTGAGCCCTGGAGATGAAATTTTCTTCAAGGACAAAGAATTTGGAAATATTGTAAGGTTCAAACATGATCCTCTGAGCTATATTTAATCATGTTTCCTCGAGTATTTGGGACAAAAATGGTAGGGACAACAAAACACGACTATTAAAAATGGAAGGAAAAGAACAACCCGAGTTTTATGCCCAATTTACAGACACCTTCAGGTGGACATAGAAACGAAAAACTAAATCGAGATTTTTAAGTGATCTTCGACCAAGGAAAGGACTAATCATGGTGACCAAAAGGAGGATAGAGTCTTCAGGAACCAACACGGGGAGATAAAAAATGTGACAGGAGCCGTAAATTGAGGGATTCTAATGGAAAATTGGGCGAGACTAATTTGAGCACCAACAGTCTCTCTATCTCATCAATTTCCAAACCTTCCCCGAAGGTCCCTCAACCTTGTCAACATCTACACCCAAGTCACCGATAGTGTTTTCACTAACATTTATAGGACTAGAGGGTCATCCTCAATCATATCTCAAAAACCTTTCTCATGTGGTTTTTCATCACCTTTTATTGAAGGTCCTCATCTAAAATCATTACGGTTCATCCACCTATGTAAACCTGGAATTATAAAACACAAAAATAGTTAAGACCAAAGCTTTTTCATCTTCCCTTCTTCATCAACCATCAGCTCATATCCCATCTAATTTATCGGTGGCTCCTTTGTCAAGATATCCTTTATTTATCATATACTCAATCAATCAACATCAAAATGTCCATCAACCTAACTTGAGATATATTTTTTCCTTTTAGCGCACATTGTCTCTATCCACGAGATCATGCTAGGGGAACCGATCTCTACTTAGACTTGAAAATTCTTACCTTGCACATTCCCCTAACACATATTCACCAAACCTATCCTATCGATCTAATCAAAATGTCACTATTCTAAAAAGGAGTAAATGTGGAATGTTTTCCCTTAATCGGATATGTCTATATAATATAGGTTAACCTTGTAAGGCCTTGCACTTGCAACATTTCTACTATTAACACATCGACCACCATGATAGTAGCCACATCAAATATATTATTCCACCATCAACCAGTCATTCTATCATCATAATGATTTGAAAGTATGTGGTATTTTGTCACTATCCTTACAAACCTTAAAGATGAGCACCACGGCTTTGTTCATCACATATTTCACTATGGAAAAGTTTCTTCTTAGCAAGAACCCCATAATCATTCCATCCATCTACCTTATATACAAACCAAAGACATGTCTTGGGGAGCACATGTGTAATTTGTGTAGACATTTCTTTTACCCTCCTCAAAATAGTCTATTAGGGTCTTACCCTTAGCTCAAATAAAAATTCAAAAATATCTATGGATGCACATTATAAAAAATAGTTTGTTCCTCGAAGGAAAACTATTTCGAATAGAAAAAATCATATTGTCAAAAAGAAAAGTAGACTGATCCCTTAAAGGACAACTACTAGTCAAAAATCATAGACCGATCCCTCGAAGGACATCTATCTGTAAAAGTCAAAATAAAAAATGTATACCATATCCTCAAAGGATGGCTACCTATGTAATAAGGATTCCCACATTGATCAGCCTTCAAAAAGTCAAATATTAAAAGTAACATAGGAAAGCTTCCCATAAATTTCCCTGTAAATCAAACTTCCCGCATTGATCATCTTGCGTCAAAATATATGTATAGCTAGGAATTTCTCTATGAAACTATTGAAAAGGAGAACCCTCTTTTCCCACACAACCTACATATGTCAACCCTTCTCATGTCTTAGGAAGGTACACATTTCACTTATATCTATATCCAAGATCCTACGTGTGACTACTCATTATTAGTCATTTGATAACATTCATCAGTAAAGGCCAAAATTACAAGGACCTTCACTTTTTTTTGCCATCACATATTTCGAACCCTTTGGTTCCCCTATCACTTGAATTCCTAGCCTTGTAAGTCCACCTTTGTGGCAACATCAATTTTGGTCCTTTGACCTCATCAAACCATCATCTTGTTGTCGTTAAGTCATATGTCTATAGGACACGAACCCTTTGATTCCCCTATCACTTGAATTCATGGAGGCCTACCTCGCAACATCCTTCATTGGTCCTTTGACCTTGTCAAAACATCCTTTTTATTTTCCCTCTCTGTCATTAAGTCATACATCTATAGGACACGAACCCTTTAGTTCCCCTATCACTTGATTTTCTGACGACACTTATCTTATCTCTATACCTCGTCATGGGGCATCATTTTCTCATCTCTTATCTTTCATCTTTTAATATTTCATCCATCTATCTCTTTCAAACTCGTGATTGATTCCCTTTTAGTTCATCAATCCCTAGTTTGAGGGGGAGCACCTCATCATATAATTTTGCATCATTCATCTATCACATCTTGTTTTTATCTCGTGGCTTGTCTCAAAACCACTCAACAAAAAGGGGCAAAATGTAGACACCTAAAATTAACACCACTAATTCCCATGTCCACGTCCACTAGCACCCCTTTCATTATCACATTGGTATCACATTATACATCAAATTTACTATCACATCACTATCCTTTTATACATTAATATATTACTATCACATTTTACATTAAATCCTACTCTTAAGTATTATTCCCCTCATCATATTTATTCCTGTAAATATTCTTCTACAATCAAGTAAATCTTATTTTATCCTCTTCCAAACCATCCTTAACCACCTAGAATCTTCTTAAAACTAAAAATAAATCAAAATCAAATCATATCTAACTAAATCTAAATCAAATCATATATAAACTAAATATAAATCAAATCTAAATCAAATCATAACTAAACCAATTCAAATCAAATAACATCTAGCCTTATTTGGAAGTAGTTTCAACCATTCTCCACCACAAACTATCCGCAAAATCAATTTGATAAGGCCAAAAACAAAATCTATAACCTCTTAACCATTTAACAACATTCCCAACCCATATAACCATTCTGAAAACCTAATTAGATAAATCCAAAATAGAATCATTAATTCCCTAACCATCCAAAAATATCCTTGATCCATGTAATCATTTTCCAACACACCCAAAAAAATAGCTAGATCCGGGAGGTTGTTTCAACAACTTTCCTATATTTCTCCGATCATCGAAATTCCCCAATCATCGGTGATTCTCCCTATTAATATAAACTCCATACATACGAGTTATAGGCCTTCAATTGGAGTTAATTGGTAGCCACCAGGGACTTATCCTTCAATAAGACATTCTTCAAATAAAACATAGGGCAATCTGATTATTTTATTTCTCCATTCATCACCATATAAATTCTCTATCTCTTAAAGACCAAGAACACATCCTTGAGCTCAACTAGGTACATCACTCACATCTTTTTCCTCTTGTGTTTCATCACCTTTACTGACTTCATCTATTAGAACCCGAGACATCAAGAATTATTTCCTCGGTATTTGAAGATTGATCACACATCCAAGAATTGATTTAGCACCGTAGTCTTCCCTTCACAATGCATCTAAACATCCAACAAACCAAGAACAACCTTCCCTATCTCGGTAACATCATCCTTTTAGTCTTATTCATCAATTGAAATCATGTAAGCATGTTTCATTTACATCATTGTCTTAATCATCTTGACAATGAATACTTGAAAACAATATTTGACACAGAAGCTTTGCACAAAAACAAGACGGTGCTTGTTTATTTTATTAATATCAAAATCAAGCATTACAAAACAAATGAGAGAGCTGCAATATTTATAGATATTGGACAACTTCTATATCATCCAAAATATATGGAAACAAATCACCTAATCTGAGAAAATATGCAAAAATAACATATTGCCCCTAACTGCCCCTATTTCCCCTCATGGAAATCATCTGGGAAGAAAATATACAAGATAGAACATGATCCCACAAACATAGGGATGATAACACTATCACTTATTTAACTAACAACTAAGGATAACTAATACCTATTGACATATGTTTAAAGTATTTTAAATTAAATACTTTAACTTATTACATTTATTCAACTATCAACTAATGATGAATTAAGCTAAGTTTTATTCCTAACGCGCCCCCCCCCCCGCCCCGCCCCCTTAATTTAGCATGGTCTCAAGTGAACATGAAATAAATTCTATAAAACACTCAAATTTACCTCAAGCAAATGACTTTGTGAAGACATCTACACGTTGTATATCTATTGGGAAATATTAGAGCTAGATGTTGTTGTTTTGAACATGTTCGTGAATGAAATGTATATGCACCTCAATGTGTTTGGTGTGCTCATGAAAAATTGGATTCCAAAAAAATTTACTAGTCCTTCGTTATGAACATGTAGGATAGTTGGATCTTTCTGTGGTATTCCCAATCTTTCAAGTATACGTCGAGCCATATCACTTCACAGATGACTCCACCGCCGCATGATATTATGATTTTGTGGAGGATATTGAAACAAAAGTATGCTTCTTATTCCCCCATGATATCGGTCCAGATCCCAAAAATAATACAAATCTTGAAGTGGATTTCCTATAATCTATGTTTCCTACATGATATGAATATGAATATCTTATCAAGAAGAATTTATCATACGTCGAGCCATATCACTTCACGCATAACTCCACCTGCTGCATGATATTATGATTTTTTCAAGGATATTAAAACACAAGTATCCTTCTTATTTCCCATGATATCGGTCTAGATCCCAAAAATAATACAAATCTCAAGTGGATTTCCTATCGTCTATGTTTCCTACATGATCGAATATGAATATCCTATCAAGAAGAATTGATTCTTCTTCTTTTATTCTAGGCCATAGTCCATAGTTCATCCGATGTACCTCAATATCCGCTTTGCTTATTTCCAGGATAAACCATTAGTTCTTGCATGAACCATAAAAGATAGGTGATCGCATAACGATATCCGGCCTAGTGTAAGTCAAGTAGATTAGACTCCCAATACACTACCGATAGAGAGTTGTATTTACTTTTGGTGATGGATCTATTTGAGAAAGTTTAAAGTCTTGTCTCCATAGGTGTGGAAAATGGCTTACAATCCATCATATTTAATTTCTTGAGCGTTGCCTTGGCGTATTTAAATTGTGACACAAAGATATGATTTTTTATTTGCCAAAATTCAAGTCTAAGACAATAATGCATAATCCCGAGATTATTCATGTCGAATGATCATGTTAGATCTTTCTTTGTTGACTCAATCACCCTTAATGATCCTCCGTGATGACTAGATCATTAACATATACTATAACGATCACTATCTCCCCTTGTTTTTTGAGATAGAGATTAGGATCATATGGACTCTTGTTAATCCATGTTTAATGATATGCTCATCGATTTTAATATACCATGCCGTGAGAGACTGATTTAAACCATATAGTGATTTTATGATTTTACATACCTTTTCCTCTTTACCTAGTATGAAAAAACCTTCTGGTTGAGTCATGTGGCCTTCTTCCTGTAAATCACCATTGAGAAAGGAACTTTTCACATCCATTTGGTATATTTTCCAACCAAATTGTGTAGCTAGAGAAAATATTAACCTAAAAGATTTTATCTTAGCTGTGGGAGCAAAAGTATCCTCATAATCAATGCCTTATTTTTGAGCATATCTCTTAGAACTAGTCTAGCCTTATATTTATTAATTTTTCATCTCGCTTTGTACTTCGTTTTGAATATCCAACTGCATCCAATCATATTTTTCCCTAGTGGAAGATCTATAAGTTTCCATGTATTATTTTTCATAAGTGACTTATATTTTGCATCCATAACATCTTTCCAAGGTTTAGACTATAGGGATTTTGAAATTGTGGATGGCTCAGTAGTTTCAACAAATTTACCCATTAAGGCCAAATTGACCTCATTTCGAGTCATACTACAAGTCCTCATTCCAGTGGTAGATGTGTCGGGGACACTATCCAATTTTTCATCTCTCATCATACGTGTATATCATTTAGGCATACTTTTTTTGGTTCCTATGGGAAGATGAATTTCATTATCTTCCCCATCATCACTATCATTATCAAAGTGATTACCATCCTCTGTTTTCACTGTAGGGATGATTTTTTCAACATGTGAGTGTATGGAAGGAGCATATACTTATTTATTTTCAAAGAAATCAACATCCCGATTAGTGTATACCCTTATTGTTCTTGGATCCATAAGTTTATAGCCAAGTGCTTCATCACCGTATCCAAGAAGATAAGTTTTTCTCGATTTCATATCAAGCTTAGTTCTTTATTTTTTAGGAATGTGCATACTTGCTTTACATCAAAAAACTCTAAGGTGTGAAATAGATGGCTTATGCCCTGACCATGCTTCCTAAGGTGTTACTCTATCAAGAGTTGCAGGTGGGAATTCTATTTATTAAATAAACTATTGTTTTAGCTTGCTTGCCCCACAATGTTTTTGATAAACCTACATCATCAATCATACATCACACCATATCCATGACATTACGATTGCATCTTTCAACAACACCATGTTGCTTTGTGGTGTGTGAGGAGGAGCCATTTGACGACGATTAACATGTGTTTCTAAAAATCATTAAACTCATTGTTGGTGTATTCTCCCCTCGATCTGAGTGGAGTGTTTTTATTTTCCTATCAGACTCTATTTCAACAAGGGCTTTGAACTTCTTGAAATTTTGGTCTTAAATACATTATATCCACATTTTTCTTGAAAAATCATCAACAAAGAGCATGAAATATTGAAACCCACAGTGGCTAGGTCTCATTGGTCCACAAAGATCGGTATGCACCAAGTCAAGTTTTTCCTTAGCCCGAAATGTACTATGTTTGAATGGTGCTCTATGTTGTTTTCCTGTTAAACAATTTTGACATTTATCTGTACCCTTTTTTATAAGTGGCAAATCTCTAATCTTGACCATGAATTTTTGGCACTATTGGACCTGTTACAAATTTGGATCTGTGGCCAATTTGCAAAAATAAAATGGCTATCTTGGCTGATTTGAAAAAAAAAAAAAAAACGAGGCTCTTTGGCCTCTATTCAAATACAAAAAAATCTATTTTTGCAATTTTTACAAAACAAATCTTATTAAAAAAGCTGACCAAGACGTAGAGCTTGAAAAAACACACACTTTAAAAAAATGACACCTCAATCTGAGGTACTAGTTGAAAGTTATGACTTTTTTAAATTGTGATTTCAATATCTTTCTGGGCCCCTTTCCAAAAATGGAAAAAAATTCTATACTTTTTCTGCAAAATTCAAAAATGGAAAGTTTTTTTAAAGCAAATTTTCTAGCAAAAATGTGGTTTCATGCTTACGTGTGTGCGTATAGTCTTGTTTCATTCACTTCCCTTTGTTTCATTCACTTCACACCATGTTTCCTCCACCACCGCCTCAATTTATCAACTTTTATACATCTTTTCTTTTACTTTGCTTTTCACAAGCTTCACTTTTCTCCAACAACATTTTTTCCTTTGTTCTCTCTATGATTTGCAGGGTCTACCCGTGGATGGGTGTGAAAATGGAGGTCAATTTCCAAACAAGATCGCTTGTTTTCTTCTTTTGTATTTGACTTCTTTCAACACATGTAGAGAAAAAAATGTTCCACCTTGCAATAGATGCTTTGGATAGAGATCTTCTTACAAACATGTACAATTCTCTTGCCAGATATATGAAAAGAAAAAGCATAGAGAATAGGAAGAAGAAGTTATGTGGAGAGCTTGAAAATATCAGGGTTCTCACAATACAAAAATATTGTATATATATTATTTAAAATGCTTCCAATTTTTTAAAAATTGTAGGCATAGGTAAATTTACAAAAAAATACCAGAGAATGAAACAATGTCACCTTTTGCAACAAATTTGCATCCAAGTCTGTAAGGTCCTGTGATTGCACTCCATGTGTTCTTCAACTACAAATCAATCGTGAACTGAGGTCTAGATTTAGGTAGGGGATGTGAAATGGCGGGCATCTATGTCTCCTCATAGCTCTGTAATTTCTCCAGATCTCCCTAAACTTCCCTACAACTTCCTACACTCTCTTTGGATCATAATATTGCTCTGATACCAAATCTTAGCAATGAATACTTGAAAACAATATTTGACACAGAAGCTTTGCACATAAACAAGACGATGCTTGTGTATTTTATTAATATCAAAATCAAGCATTACAAAACAAATGAGAGAGCTGCAATATTTATAGATATTAGACAACTTCTATCTCATCCACAATATATGGAAACAAATCACCTAATCTGAGAAAATATGCAAAAATAGCATATTGCCCCTATTGCCCCTCATGGAAATCATCTAGGAACAAAATATGCAAGATAGAACATGATCCCACAAACATAGGGATGAGAACACTATCACTTAGTTAACTAACAACTAAGGATAACTAATACCTATTGACATAAGTTTAAAGTATTTTAATTAAATACTTTAACTTATTACATTTATTCAAATATCAACTAATGATGAATTAAGCTAAGTTTTATTCCTAACAAATCATTTATCATTTAACAAATTTTATCAATCTCCCCGAACCATTTATCAAACTGTACATATTTCATAGTAATTACTAGCGATTCCCCCAATCATCGACAATTGGCCTCAATTGTTGATGATTCCCCCAATCACAAATCGATTCATGTCTCTGTGAGGTCATTTATCACAACAAATTGTCTTTTTGATATCTAGAGTTCAATCCTGACCATTACTCTACCTTGATAAGTGTCCATCAAGTACCATCAAGCTCCTTTGAGCTATCTGCAATGTTTTATCATTTATCCGATCAAACGTATTATCTTGCTTGCCTTTGTGAGAAAATATCTTTCTACATCATTGCTTCTTTGAGCCATATTGTGATTCCTTGACTCCTTTTGGATGAGGAACAACCATCAAACCAACATATAGTTGTGTATCGCATCCGTCCCTTTTCTTTTGTATTATTGGTTATATTGTTTGTTTACTCTAAAGTGATAGATGAGTCAAACTAGCTATTCCCGTATGTTATCTACTTCTAAAGCTAATGAAGGTCCTCCACATTTTAAGCGGCCTAGAGTTGGTCATGTTTTCACATGCCATGTTGACAACTATAATTCACCCAAACATCAACAATCGATCAATTCACGTTTTTGCAACTTATCATTATTAGTCACGTTCTCATTTAGAAAACACCTAACAATATTAAAAAAGCTATAAAATGTTTTTTTAAATATCAAGTACAAAAATTTTCCTTAAAATGGTTGAAAATAAATGAGCAATGTTGATTGGAATAATGCCTATAGACATACAAATATATAAATCTGATAATTATATTTTTAATTTGTAAAGCAAACAACTATTAAAATTTTATAAATATTTTAGAGTTATATTTTAATTTTGTGATTCAAAAAATAATAATATTAAAAAAAAATACGAATGTTTAATAGTCATAAACATGACAAATGTCTAACTAACCACTTCATTAAAAAAAGTTGAGCTAAAAATACACTTAAAATGAAATTCCAAAAAAAAATTTAGATATAACTAATGAAAATTAATATTAAACAAACGTTAAATTAAAACATGATAGGAGAAAAACATTGAATATTTGTAGCTCTATTTAAGATATATATAAAACAGAGTTAAATGTAATACGATATATATAAAATACTTTGAATGCAAAAGAATGTTCAATTCCTGTAGTTGTATTAAAAACAAAACAATAAGCATTCTGAATAGGTCTCAACATGATATTCCAACCAATCAATATTTAAATGAAATGCTGACAGCTGCTGTAAAACGAATTTTCACACAGAAACTGACAGCTGCTGGTATTCCAACTAATATTTAAATAAAATGCTGACAGCTGCTGTAAAACTTATTCACGGTTTGCAAGTGATATATCAAATGACAACAATTTTTTAAAATCCTTTATCTTTTAAAATGAATATGAGCATGCGTATTTAGCCACAAGCTGCAAATTTGGGGGAAAAATTGCATGATATGAAGATTATGGGAATGGAGATTGAAATAGACCTCGACAGCAACTATATAAGAAGCTTATTTGCATTCATTCTTAAGAAAAACCAATATAGGGAACATAGGATTCTAGGATTTATTATTTATATATGTAGATTCCCACGCATTTGTCTGAGTTTTGTTTTTTTTTTTTTTCTGAATAGGAAGATACCACATACAAGACACAAAAGAAAGGAAAAACCTATTGCAGTCAAGTGACTTACTCAGTTTGAACCATCATTGTTTTGGCTCCAATCATTGTTGTCATTTTCATTCTTGACTTGGGCTGCTCTGAGTGTGAGAACTGAGAACTGAAGGCCTCCGTGGATGTCTCCTATTGCAATCAAGTGATTAATTCTGTTGTACTATTATTGTTAGTCACTGCAAACGACAAAAACTACAGAAATCACTATTCCACAAAAAAAGCCGTTCACACCACCTACATAAAAAAAACATTTAATGTCTTGTGAGGACAATTACTCTTAAAATATTGGTACAGAACAATAAGAATTGTTCAGAAAAGATTAAGCGAAGATAGGTATCAACTTTCCTTCAAGTTGTTTTCCTTTAGGGTCTGCTTATGGAGCTCAAAAGCGCGTATCAAACATGTTCTTGGTTCTAAAATGTGCATCCGTATGCGCTCTCCGAGTGAATGACCCTGTAGCCCGGGCGCATCCCAAGTCCAACAAGTTTTTAAGTTTTTCATACTTTTTGTTGTGCGTCTAAATATTAAATGATCAACTGAAAAGACATTTCAACAATTTAAAAACTCCCACATCATATTTACTTATAATTTTGAATATAAATACTATAGTTATATGCCAATGCTTATCGACTAGCTTTAGTGGCTCATGTGCCGGAATGGGACTAAATGACCCGATGACATTAGGAGAGTGAGGGGTCTCCAGGTTTTCGAATTTTTATCATGTGTGGAGCTTACTCGTCTCAATAATTTGTTGAATCGCTTATGCACATTTATTTACAAGCAACAATCAATCGATGGTGTATGTAATCCCCGATGTCAATGCCCAATACGTGGACATTGAAGATTGTTGATTTCAATTGCGAGTTATATTGACATATTTTGTGACTTGGAGGGACAAGATGGCACTTTATCATGATTGACAGAGGTAAATAAGGAGGACGCCAAAGACCATGCACGAACTAATTTGAGTTGTTGATTATGCTAACCAAGGTAGCAATTTTCGTATGCGAAGAGTATCAAATGGTTGACACAAAATATGGAAAAAAAAACAATCCATAAAAAAGTACGATAAAAATGGAAAAAATCGCTAAATAATATATGTAAAACATATGATAATTTTAATAATTAAACACAATTATATACAATAAACTCAAAATTATTAAAGTGAGAAGGAATTATATAATTATTGTAGTGTATTATTAAATAATAAAATACATACATTTGTTATATGTGGATTTTTTATTTTTCCCAACCGCATATTTTGATTTTTTAATTTTTTTCTATTTTAAATTATTAAAGATTAAGTGTTCGATAGAATCAATCCGAAAACCTAAAAAAAAAGCAGAAAAACTCTCCACATCCACCATATTCAATAACTATGATGCTAAAGCATATAAAAAACAACTACTTTGAAGACAGACTAATTACGCCGGAGGCGTTCTTGTAGTGAACTAAGACCTATTTTATCTGACACATTCCAAATAATCGACGGTGGAGAGGAGTTTAGAAGAAATTCGTTGAAATCCAAGGGTTAATGTTCACTCGCTTGATTGGATTAGTTGTCTGTCATGTATTCCACAGGCGTAGCACCTGTCCTCGCATGCAGAGTTCAACAGCTCTGTCACCTCTCTGCGATGTCATCCCGGTAACGCTGTTTGCGTTCATAGCACTGATTTATGCATGCCTTCCGTGTTTTCCAATTGATTAAGAAGTCTAGGATATAACTTTTGCAGCGGTGAGAACAGGGTTTGGAGCATCTATCGGTAGCAGCAGTAGGAGCAGGAGAAAGAGAAAAGGAAAAGAGTCCCTTTCACGACGCATTTTCTACGAGGGATTGTGACCGATTCTTCTCCCATTTAATTCATTGGCCTTTTCCCTGTCTTGGCATTATTTCTAGAGAGGAAGGAAAGAAACGAAACCATGGCGAAGATCTCGATTAAAAAGCAAAGAATGGTGCCCAACTTTGATTGCGTGTCCAATCTGCTTGAAAATGGCTCCAATGTCGAATCCTCGGGACATCTCGAAATGATACCCAACAGACCCATCTGTCAATTTATTTTTCTGTAGCCGATGATGATAAATCGCTCTCTGTTTTGGTCAAGAAACAGTTCAATTACATGCCCAGGCAACACCATTCTCTGGATGGCTACCACTTCGTTTTCCTGCTCTTTATCTTTTATCTCGTAGAGTTGGTGTATTGATTAAGACATTCAAAGTGCCCATTCCCGTTAATATACCACTTATGTCTCTGCAAGATTTGTCTCATCGTTGTTCCTCTGCGTGAAACCCTCGGTTTGTCCATTCTTTACCAACGTGTGAAAAGGGGGGTTTGGTCTTTTATCCAAGCTGCACATGTGAGCATGAATTTTTATAATAGATCTGTTGTTGGATAACATTTATTCATGTGGGTATGAATTTTTTTAGAGATGATGTATAGTATGGTTTTCTCGAGCATATTAGATATAACTCTGGAGATGACCTTCTAAACTGTGTTGCACAGAGATATGGGTTTGAAATCTTCTGGTTTACTGGATTTTTTCTACTTAAGGGATGAGTGTGACAAAGGTATTACTCTGACTCTTGAGGATGTCTTGAGAGACCCTAGCTTCGTCAACCACTCCCGGTAGCTCCTCGCCTAAGGGATCCCAATAATGTTGGAAGAACATAGCTGGGAAGCCATCCAGCTCTGGAGCTTGGTCCCTATATATATTGAAGAGGGAATCTTGACCTCTACAATTGAGATGGGTTTCTTGAGATCTTCTTTTTGACCCTTGATGATCTTAGGGATGATGTTTCAGAGTTCATTTTGGGCTGAACTTCTATCAATTGTGTTTACCTCTAGAGCTTGTTCAAAATGAGAGGTGAGGATATTTATGATGCCAAATTTCATTCTCAGATTTTTTTATCGGAGAATTTTCTTTAATTTTTGCACAAGTTTTAAATTTATAATGGAGGAAAATGAAATCTATTATATCGGATATATTAAATTACGTACAATATGTTTTTAGTAATTCCAAAAGTACAGCTTCACGATATTCCATGGATACCTTTGTTTCCTTTCCTTTTGGCTCCCGAAAATAATATTATGTTCCCTTCTGTCTGTAATTGTATCTTAGAATAATTTTTGATTGCAAACATCTATCAATCCTCGCTAAGAAAGTTTACTTTCGAGCATATGAGGTCATTGGTGAGTTTTTGTCCCTCCATATGGGTATCTCTCTCATAATTTGCGTCCCATTCAAATGGTTTATAATTTACAGGGGCAAGGGATTTTTGTGGTGGTCATTATTGTAGGAAGCAAGTTAGTAGTTTTTTCCTTTGGGTGATTGTTTAATATGCCTTGCTTTTCCCGTGTTGGGATGGTGGCTTTACTCGTAATTTCAAGAAACCCTTTGTGCCCAAAAAACTTTACCTTTTGTTTTGTATAACTCTTTGCAAATTGAGCCATGTTTAATTTTATTCTTAGTTTCTTCGCATTATAGGAGATCATGCATGTTTGGTTGGTTAGAAGTAGACCTTTCCATTGCATGCATGTAATTGGGAAGGAATTTACATTATAATATTATGTTCCCTTCTGCATTCGTAATTGTATCTTAGAATAATTTTTGATTGCAACATCTATCAATCCTGCTAAGAAAGTTTACTTTTAGAGCATATGAGGCTGTTGGTGAGTTTTTTGTCCCTCCATATGGGTATCTCGCCTCAATAATTTGCGTCCCCATTCAAATGGTTTAAAATTTACAGGGCAAGGGATTTTTGTGGTGGTCATTATTGTAGGAAGCAAGTTAGTAGTTTTTTCCTTTGGGTGATTGTTTAATATGCCTTGCTTTTCCTGTGTTGGGATGGTGGCTTTACTCGTAATTTCTGCGCAAACCCTTTGTGCCCAAAAAACTTTACCTTTTGTTTTGTATAACTCTTTGCCAGCATTGAGCCATGTTTAATTTTCTTCTTAGTTTCTTCTGCATTATAGGAGATCATGCATGTTTGGTTGGTTAGGAAGTAGACCTTTCCATTGCATGCATGTAATTGGGAAGGAATTTACATTTCACTTATAACGTTTATATGAAGGAGATGGGTAAAAAACTTGACAAACAATTTTTTTCCCAATACGGCGACAAAATCCTCTTTTTTCTAATTTTCTCAACAAAAAATTAACATGATGGCCATTAATGTGAATTTGTCTCCATATATAGCTATCCCTTGTTTAAATTCAAAAATCTTTCAGGGGTAAATTAAGGAACAATTGGTCAGATTGCATATGAGGTTAATATTAAATCATAGTTTGGATGAATGTTGGTTTCCATTGATGTTCTCACATTTTTGCCTGGGGCTGTCTACGCAAACTTCTCCAAGTACTTGGGATGGTGGTTAAGAGAGCCAAGACTTATCGATGGGGGAAAGTATACCACATCACCGTGCGAATATGTTACCATATTAGGGGACTAAAACTACATCCTTGATTTGCATTTTTTTCCCATTAGGTAATCGTGTAGTTAACATAGAAGGTAGTTCCCTGCAGCTCGTAGAATTAAATAATTCAGTCATCAATGTAAGTAAATAAGTCTTAAGTCTGCCATCTCCAACCAAGTTTGCTAATAAGAAAGGCTAAAACAATAAATCCTAGGCATGAATGTTGGGTGATTAAAACTGCTTCATAACTTAAAGTAGGTTTACAGGCTTTTGTGATCATATTTTTTTCATTTATTTAACTTTCACCATGGATTCTGGAAGGAAATTCTGATAGGTGAAAATGGTCAAATTTTTTAATGTGATAAAAATAAATTAAGGATGCATACAATAAAGGAATATTATAACTGTTATTACTATTATTAGGTATTGCATATGATAAAGAATGTTACGTTGCGAACTTTTTACCACAACTTGCTAGAAAAATTTCAAATCTCTATATTTTCTTGGAGCTGACTATATCCTCATGGTATTTATTTCTATGATTAACTTTCATGATGTCTCTTTCCAATATAACACTTTGAATTTGAGCAGAACTACAAGTCCTTATTCTCAATAATAATTATGTCTAAAATCTTTATTCTTTAAGGTGGTTTCTGTCTTACTTTAATGAGTAAATGTTATAGGGACTTCCCGCAAGACATTAAAGTCAAGCTTGAGCTTTGCTACAACAAGATGTGCAGAAGTACCAGAGCTACATGCCTTACTTGGCATTTTTGCTACAAGATATGGAGATGAGTTTGCAATTGATGCAAGAGAATTGCTTACTGCTTGTGGTATGAGCCAACAAATGCTCCTTATTACCTAAAATTGGTTCAAAATATTGCCAGCCGCACTATTCTGTATTATATTTCTAATGCTATGATAAAATATGTTGCTTCTTGTGAAGAATTGTGTAAATCTAAAAAGTACTTATCTTTTTTCTAGCGGTATAGATCATAGAAAAAAGTATTTATAACGAAGTAGATTCAAGTGATCTCAAATTTGTCTATATAATATATGGAGCAGGATTTGGTTCATCTCTAACATATGAAAGGCTGCATAGCAGAGGAAGTGGTGCTACATTGTATCATACTAAGTAAGCTGATAAACGAATTGCCCAATAAACCACGATTACAAATCCAACAAAATCGCTTCATTCAGGCTCTGATGACAAAAAATCTAAAATCCCACATGTAGGATATCAAATTTTTTGGAAACCCCGAAAAAAAAATTAGATTTTGGAGGTGTATATCACCAATAAATTATTCAAAACATAGATTACAAGCCTAACAAGTTTTCCAATAAAAAGCGAGAGAGCAAGAACCCAATACAACGATCCACAAATAACTAAATATAAAAGTTGATTAGCATAAAATTAGATCATCTAAAACCTTGTGTCCTTCACAATAATGGATTTTTTTCTCGTTTCTTGTGCGTATGGGCATTTTTATTGCAAAATTGTCAATCCCATCTGCTCGTAATCAGTATCGAGAATAAATTTTTATCAGAACGGCAAATAATCTTGCTAAGAAAGTTTACTTTGGGAACTTTGTTGTCACCATCTGAGGTTGCTGAGGAATTTCACCCTAGGATAGTAAGGTGCTTAAGAGTAGTAATACTAGGTCTAGATCCATGTTCAGATGAAGCATGCACATTCAAAATAATTCCTTTTGATATAGGATCACTTTTTCACATTAAGGACCCCTCTTGAGTCATTCAGAGACAAAATTAGTTTTCAATGGTGATTTTTTACCTACTTTTTTGCAGTCAGAAGACACATCTGCAGTAGTGGGGCATTTTCTTTCACTTCTTCTTTAGGTATACTATCTTACTTTTCTCCTGAATGGTCCATGATATTAGGTGAATGGTTCGTGTATATTGTTATTTTACCAAAAACACATGCAAATTATTTCATTTTAGGTTATAAACAAGTATTTTTACTTGAAGATTATAAAAACAGAAGCTAGAAGAGGACATCTAGGAAGTGGGAAACTCTGTGTTGATGCTCTTTTAACGCTTAGGCTACTCATTTTCGAGGTATGACATGACCTATTGGTAATAGCATTATGGATCCTATGAATAATTTCCTTATTGTAATGTCTAAATGATTTTGGTTTACCTATGCACTGAAATCAGTACGAGTTTCATTTTCTGCTAGGATTTTATTGTTTACGTGGACATTTGCCTTGTTTCATAGGTCGGGAGTGCAGATTCATCGGATTTCTTTCTCATCAGAGTTGTTAGTGGGGTCAGAAAAGGTCTTGCATGTCTCCAAGTTTGCAACAAGGGTTTCCTTCCAACCAGTGTCTAGTGCTAGCTGGAAGCTTTGGAGCAATTGAGCAAGCAGTTAAAGTTTTATTTATTGCATGATAATCAGTCCAACGTTTAAGTTAGGGATATAAATCAGAGCAAATTTGGGATCCACAGGAAGAAGCGGTTCTTATTCCGTATAGTAAGGTCTTTAAGATTTTATTTCCGCTTCAACAAAGGATAATGTCATTTGGTCTAATCTCAAAGTCTATTTGGGATCTTGGGATCGGGCGCTTGTTAACAAGTTGAGCATCTTAAGCAACACAATTTTTGTCTTTAAAAGAGTCCTTGTGTACTGTAAGGGGAAAGCACAGCCCCCCTGAAAAAATTCTCATGGGAGAAAGAATTTGGTCTCCAAGAAATTATTTGGAGGTGGCCATTCATGTCGTGGAGTGAGGGAGAAATACACGATAGCTACTAATCAGAAGGCTGAAGTGGATGCATGTAAGCTATGGAAGAAAGACTGATTTGGAACTGAATAATGAAAAATTGGGAGATAACATTGCGATGCTAGCTAGGAGAGGTTCGATCTGTAGATTTTTGGGATAGCTTTGTTTGAAAGATATGTATGAATGTACTCCACAACTTCTGTGCGCATCCGTTTACCAAAAAATGAAGATAATTACTGCAAAGGAAATTAAATTTTGTAAACGAACTCTGTTTTTGCTTAATGTGAATGAGATGGCATGGATCTGTTAATTTTTTCTCCAACATTATAAATATATAGAATGCACATAAGTAGATGGGAATTACCAATTTTGATGAAATGTTATGAAATGTAGCATAACAAATTGTATCTCTTGTTTGTATTTGTTCTAAATGCTTACTTGAGCTTCCTGAATTAGATCAAGATATAAATTTTTGAACATTTATCTTTTTTTCGTGGACTATTATTCTTTATTTTTAATAAACTTTTTAAATTTTCAGGGTGAGAATTGGGATAAACTCGCAACTTCCAAGGCAGCTATTGCTATTGCTAGCATTGCTATTGGGAGAATTGTGATTAAAATTAATAATAATAATTTGTTATTAGGCAAAGATGGAAATTAAAAAAAAGGTGTGTCAAAATAGATTATACAACTATTTTGCATTCTACTTGTTTACAAGCTCTTTAACCATGTCAACATATTATTAGCCATTGTTTACTATTCAAATGTTAACTTCGCTAGCGACGATAATGATTACTTCCCGCACCAAAGATGACCTAAGGATATAATTTTACTTTTGCATTGTGTAATTTTACGTTTTGTATTCTATCTTTGTATTCTTATACTGGTTGGTCACTCAAAGTCCACTTTGCCCAGGCATTAGGAAAACAAAACATGATTGTTTCAAACTTGAGATTTGATTATGTTTCTGCTCTTAAGTTGAAAGAAAGACCTCACATTAATGATGTCTTTACTCCAAAAAAATTTGTTGTCTCATGTTGCATGTTTTTTCAATGATGTCTACACGAAATTATTGTGAGGAGCGTGTTATTTTTTGTCAAAAAGTAGAGGTGATCTCTCTGACATCATTGAACAAAAACCCCCGTACTTATTCTTTACTTTAAGTGCATCTAACACCAAATGGCCGAGACATGCATAAAATTATGTTTGGCTCTAGACCTATTGACCTCGTGGTGCGCAAAGCGAGAGAAACCTTAACATTGTTTCCAACCCCCATCGTGTTTCTACATTCCTTCATCAAAGATTCATAATATTCAATGAAAAATTCTTGCAAAAACACCTTCAGGCTCGTGACTATTGACGCAGGTAAGAGTTATTTCCCTTCTCTATTTTGTTTAGTCAATTACAATCTTGAATATATGATCTCCCCCTCTTACAGGTTTGAGTGGCAACATCAAGGCTCTGCAAATGTACACGACCTTTTGTGGCTTCCACATGTGTTGAATGTTGAGACACTAAACTAGGATGACATATCTTTTGTTCAATCTATGAAAAAGTACTTTGACCAGTTTGTTTATGCATGGAATCCCCGACCCTTAGCATGATGGATAGAATATATTCAATGTTGCATTGAAGAGCACCTATGCATATTAAACACACAACAGATAATGGTTATCAATACTCTTTCTGACCTGGAATAACTGTTGAACCATGTTTAACGCCAAACCAAATGCTTTGAACAAGATTTCCTCCGAAAAAAGGAATAGGCATACATTTTCTCTACAAAGCACCACGGGACATGTAAGTTGAATCAAAATTCACAACCACCCACACCTGCCCTTTTTTTTGGGGGGTGATTGTTAAATAACGGTGTCGCCCCAATTGTTGATGGGGGGAACTTCACATGACGTCGCCACCTCTAGATGTCACTTACACTCCACATCTTCACATCCCTAAATGATATGAATAAAACTACAAACACATTTTCACTTTCGCAATAATATTATGTCATTCCTTACATTCACATACATACCTATTAATTGTTTCCGCAACGTCTTGAACAAAACTATTTGTTTCATCCAAAGGATTTCCATATACTACGTCATATTGTTCTACATTTGAGTTTCACATTGTCTCTACTATTTATTTTCGGTTCCCCCACACTTTTCCACCCTCTAACCTCTTTATCTTCACCCTCTTCTTTTCTCAATGTTTCTCTCCTTCCAATATAAATCCTTCAAAGATTCCCTTCGGCGTTTCCATCGTACATTTCGCGTCGATTTATCTAGTCCTATGACCAAACTACACTTGGATTACTTATGCAAAAAGGAACTAATGCAATGATAATAAACATTAAAAATTAATATTTTCCACACTTTATAAGGAACTAATGCAATGATTAAATACGGTGAATGTGGAGAGTTTTTTTATGTGGATTACTTATGCAAAAGGAACTAATGCAATAATAATAAACATTAAATACGGTGAATGTGGAAAGTTTTTTTATGTTAAATTACAATGGATAGAAAAAAACCCAAATAAACTGAAAAACTCTCCACATTCACCTAATTTAGTAGCTATGATGCTAACACCTGTCAAAGACGCAACAACTTTGACCCTGTGGGCAAACTACACTTGCAAAAAGAAACTAATGCAATGACAATAAACATTAAAAATTAATATTTCCCACACTTTATAAGGTAATCGATGCAATCAACGGCTCCAAATAGGCCGTGTGCTTCAATGTTCCCTTTGATTTCATTGGCAGCCGTCAACCAGCGGAGAGTCTTTTAAATTGTGCAGACTCGTTTCAACGTGATGAATAACTTGTCCTGTATGAAAATTCGGTGTGTGAGTGCGCACAATTAGCGTTTGCTTTGCATTTTCCCTTCGACCACCATCATAACAAAGCAAGAAATAATGGCGTCCTACGGTAAAGTGTGAAACAGCTGGTTCAAGTTAGGAAACTATTCTGGAATTGTTATAATATTTAAATTATAAACATAATAATGTTTAACTTTTTAAATAAAGAGGTCATAATAAGGTGTATTAATGTATATGCTTTTAAAAAAAAAAAAAATCGTGTATGAATTTTTCATATACATAGATAAAAAAATTGGTTTGGTGACCATTGTTAAAGGGTATTTATTAATGTTGGATTTTTGTAGTCGATCTTTCCAATTTTAAGCTTAAGTAATTGCAGAAAAATATGTGATGAATGAACAATCATCGTTAATTGAGACGAATAGGATGGTCTTTCCATTGTTTATAGACGCTTAATTATTTCCGACGTAGTTAGAACTATGACACTTTTTAATATCAATTTTAATATACTAATTTTCATAAATTGATTTAGTTTGATTTTTTTAGAGGCGATGGGAAGATATTTTGACAAAAATGTAGGTCTTACTGACTAGTGGACCAGGTAACATCATTAATTTAGTGACCCCTCCATATGGGATATAATAGATGCGGTATAATGTTATTCTTAAGCACGGTACTATCTTTTATTAGGTTGACTCATGTTAAATTTGTAGATGTATTTCTTAGTGTTGAGGGTGGAAAGACCCCAAGTGTGAATCTTTTTCTCTGAAATCTACCACCAACAACGAATAATAAAAAAACCTAAAAATAAAAAATGAGCTATTGTGTTGAAAAAACACAAAATGGTACAAACGTACACAATCACTTATATATGCATAGAAAAAATAAAGGCTAGCTATGAATTATACATAAACAATATTTACGCATTTAAATCGGTTGTTGCATTTGTAATGTTAACAAGTAATTACATCAATAGCCTTTATTCCAAAATAGATGGATGCCAACAACTTTTGACAACGCACAAATATCAGACAACTATGGGTTCTTTGGTCATTGCCTTACAACCATATCTCTTTCATGAACAATTTTAGAGAGAACATGTCATTTAGGAAAGGGGGTCCCAAATAAGTGTCCCACATTCCTCATTCCACCTTGGATTGCACCTTTTGTTATCTTCACTGGCTTGTTCTCCTTCACAGACCCTAGTAAAGTGAATGCCACATCTCTCCTCGACTTCATTTGGATTCATGCTAGTGTTGAAGACTGTACTTCCATTGAGCTCAACAAGATCCATTGACTTTGATCTGTATTGGATTTGCATTTAGTTTTGGAATCAACATGTATCAGTTTATGCATTGAGAGTCCTCTAAGTTTGGCATCATATTGTATTGATGTCATGGATAATGTATATCGTATTGTGATCATACTTTATCGCATCTAACATCTCCTTGCACCACTGACATGATCACTCGAGTTTGCATCTTCCCCCGACTTGCCCATTGTTTCACGCCGCATGTGGTGGTTAAACATTACATTGGTTAACTCTTCAAACAACTAGATGATGTTGGCTACACATGTGCCCATGCCTTAATATACAAGTTTCCATATCTCCCAATTGGGTTTGTAATGTTAACAAGTGATTACATCAATACCCTTTTGTCCAAACTAGATCGATCACCAAATTTTTTTGACAATGCACACAAATATAGGACAAATCTGGGTTCTTTGGTAATTGAATTACATCCATATTCGTGCTTGATTAATTTTGGAGAGATTATCATTTAGGAAACAAGGTCACATTAAAGGGTCATGTGTTCTTCTTTCCCATTCCAATGCACCTTTTGTTATCTTCCTTGGCTTGTTCTCCTTTACGGACCCCTAAAAATTGATTTTCACATCTCTCCCCTATGCTTCACTTGGTTTCATGTTAGCGTTGAAGAATTTACTTTCACCTAGTTCAACTAGATCCATCGACTTTGATCTATATTGGATTTACATTTGGTTTTGGAATCAACCTACATCAGTCTTTACATTAAGGATCCTCCAAGCTTGACATTGTATTGCATCATGGATCATGTATTGCGTATTAAGATCCATAGTTACTCGCATTTAGCATCTCATCACAACATTTCCATGATCACTCAAGTTTTCATCTTCCCTCAACTTGCCCACCATTTCACATTGCATGTGGTGGTTAAACATTGCATTGGTTGACTCTCCAAACAACTAGATTATATTCATATATAGACATGCCTAAGCATATGGGTTGACATCTCTTCCAACTATCTTTAATCGACATCCATGGATTCAACTCGATTCCCAACATTTACATTTGTTGGATCATCAATAGATTATAATCTTCACGCCGACAAAATGAATTATAATCTTCTGGCCAACCAACCGAATTATAATCTTCAAATTGAAACGTCCCCTTTTTATAACGTTCGATGAGCTAGAAGATCGAAGGAGGACATGATGCACAAAAACAAATTTTTTTCCCTCTTTTACTAATGCCTCAAACATTAATTATGCTAAACATGTTTCCAAATGCAAGTATCGGTAATTGTGCATGTCAAGCATTAGGGAAATGAAAGGTAAAGGTGTTGTGACGATGGTCATTGAAAGACAACATCGCTGGGACTACTAATGGGGAAAACGCTACTCACTATATTTATCATTACAGAGAAACTCTATTTGTAAATTTTTAAGGAATTGGTGACATAAGGAAAGATAAATATAGAGTATCCATATCAAACAAATGTGGGGTTAGTGCACAAACATGTGACCCACTTTTATATAGAGAAGTGACACGTATTTTCTCACAAATGATACTTTATGCAAGTTTGAGTGATGATATAAGTAATACATCGGTTTAAATTTTTACAATAGTGTAAAACGAATGATTTTGAGTGTAGAATATTATTAATATATTGTTAAAAAAATGCCTTTTATGTCACACACAAGTTATTTGTGCAAACTAGCACATTGAGTGACAAATTTGCACACACACATATATGATACTACGCGATATAATTATTAAAACAATTTTTTTGAGTTCGTGTCATATTTTCAATGTTATAGTGCAATTTATGATTTTTCGAGAAAAATATAATATTTTATTTAATTAATATTGAAACAAAACTTTTTTGAAGTTAACTATTTTTTGTTGCACACTTAATATCTCAAAATTGGAAGTACTATAGTTAGAAAATAGTATACATGCTTGTGTCATGCTCACTCTTTTATGGTGCATGATACTTTTCTTGAAATTTAAAAATTTATATTTATATTTTTAATTGTGTGTTTAAAAATTAAAGTAAAAATGAAAAACAACACCTATGTCATTGAATTTAAAAATAAAAATAAAGGTTTAAATTGAAACAAAAAGATTTTGATATTACAAATCAAGCTACAAAACCCATACTTTAAAAAACACATTAGTGGGAAACCCCTTTTCTAAAGTGTCAAAGTGGCACTTATGTGGCAAAAATTGGAAGATAGGATTTGAGGGTAGTTTTTGATGACATAGGTGTGCGATTAGGCTGCCACTAGATAGTTACAACCGTAAGGGTTATGGTAGTAAACCTTACGACCGTAAGCGTTACTCTCGTTAGGACCATAACCCAAGCATGTAGTTGATATAGGTTATATACTTGAATTTGTAGCTGAAAATTAAGCAATATTCGTGATTTCAATATTAACCTAAAAGGTACATATGATTATAAGGCCAAACAAACCATGCCAATCTATTATAAATGGAGAGAATATTTACGCCAAAGGCATTTAGTATGGGATTGAGGGTTGTTTCATTAATGTCAAGTTAAAAGCTGAATGTTGGTGATCAAGTGAACATGAATGTTGATGTATGAAAATTTTATAAGTGTTTATTAAAAAAATAACTTGTCGTATATGAAAATCAGGTGTCTGAGTGTATACGGTAAGTGTTGGTTTGTATTTTCCCATTGAATGGGAAATTGCACTACTATCATTCAAAATAATAAGAATGGTGCACCTTTTTCATAAGGTGTCGAAAAACTGTTGAATTTAGCAAACTATTATGGAATTTTTACATATTTAAAAATAAAAATAATAATGTTTAAATTTTTAACAAAGAGGTCATAATATGTCTATTAATGTATATGATAGACTTTTAAAAAAACTTGTGTCTAATTTTTTAATAAACACAGTTTGATAAAAATATTGGTTTGTTGACAATTATTACGGGGTATTTATTAATGTTGGATTATTATAACATTTTGTAGCCCTCCTTTTCAATTTTAAGCTCAAGTAATTGTGGTAAAACAAGTGATGAATGGACAATCATTGTTAATTGAGATGAATATGATGGCCTTTCCATGATTTAGTGAAGTTTGGTTATTTCCGATGTAGTTAGAATCGTGACACTTTTTAATTTAAAATTCAATATACTAACTTTCATAGATTGGTTTACTTTTATAAAAAAAAAATTGTTTTTGAGAGGTGAAATTTTTGGGAAGCTATTTAAACAAAAATAAACGTCTTAGAACTAATGAACAAGGTAACATCATTGACTTAGTGACCCCTTCGTATGGGTTACAATAGACGTGGAACAACATTATTCTCAACCTTGATATTATTGTTATTACGTTGACTCATATTACATTTTGTAGATGTACTTGTCAATGTTGAGGGTGGAAAGTGTTAGGAAATATAGTGCGTACATATTGTTAGTAATATTATTGTTACTAACAATAATGTATATAAGGAGTTTGTTTAATGTGAGTGGAGTTGTTTAACCAACTCACATATATAGGATTTGGGTGAGAAATTTATGGAGGAGGTTCTCCGTAGATGTAGGAGCTACCTCTCCTATATAATTGTAACTTTGTTATTCATAAATATGAAAGCATCATATTATTGTTATTATCTTGCTGTGTAAAACTGAGACCAAATTATTATTTGGTATCAGAGCAAGTATGCAACCCTGAAAATGGATTTTTCATGATTGAGCAAGAGTCTTATTTTTTCTAGTCTCTAAAATAGATCATAAATTTTGTTTCATGATCTGGGTCTCTGATATTTTTAATGGGTTTCAAGGGTTGTTTTTGTGGAAAATACTATCAAAATTTTAGCTAAACCCACATCCAGGATCTGGAGAAATTTAAAAAATACGACAGGGATGTTTGTGTTAAATTTTCTCCTTACGACCTGCTATGAAATTCAATTATGGGCCAGTCTAGTTTGATCTTGAGTGTACGTATATAATTACTCAGCATTCATTGTGTGATAGGAAATTAACGATGAGCGGAATAACTTCCTACGCTAATCTTTGAGGAGAGATATTATGCAAAACTTTTCAACATAGTAAAATAGTTACTGAAGTATCAACACATTATTCATAACAAAAACAAAAACACCAGATATACGTGGGGAAAATCCTTTCGGATAAAAAACCCCACACTCCAAAAGCCCACTCAATGTATTTCAAATCTAATAACAAGATTACATACACTTGCAGAGCAAGTTTCTTACATGAGTATCACCAGAAACAATTCTTGGGAGGATTGAAACTCACTACACCAATTGCTTCTCCAAGTCTTCAATTTATAGACCTCCGGTTATACAAGAAACCATCTGTGTTTTACAAAACCATGTGCCAAACCTCTCATGAGGTGGATAGCATTAAAGAGCAAGATTTCGGTCTAAAAATAGGCTCCCACGTCCACAATATTCTCCCCTATTTTTGACCCTCATAAATGTCATAAAATCTGTCATAATATCTCTAAAAATAGCCCTTCCATGATATACTATCATATGGGAATCTTTTGAAAACTCCTATTTCTATTTTTAGAGCCTAGACAATGTGAAACAGTTGTAGGAAAATCTTAAATGAATAAACCAAACAAGGTTGAGACACCTCATTTCCAACAATCTCCCACTTGTCAAATACCTTGCAAGGGCCAAGGGAAAGATACCATCATGGATCAACTTCTATGGGCCGAGAGGCCCATAGACTTGGAACACCACCTGAATTTCATTGTGCTCATGGGCTTAGTTAACGCATCTGCAACATTCGCAACTGTCTCTACCTTTTCCAACTTCACCCTTCCGTCCTCGACCATATCTCTCACGAAACTTGATACTGAACATCAATGTGTTTGGTTCTGGCATGAAATGTTGGGTTCTTCGCAAGGCAGATTGCGCTCTGACATCACAGTATATTGTAATTGCACCCTGTTTTAATCCAATATCTGAACACAAACGCTTTAGCCAAATGGCTTCTTTACAAGCATGAGTAGCTGCCATGTACTCTACCTCAGTAGTGGACAAAGTGACCACAGCCTGTCGCTTGCTCATCCAACTAATTGCACCACCATTAAGAGTAAACACATATGCACTGGTGGATCTTCTGCTATTGACATCACTAGCCCAATCTGAATCCACAAAACCATGAATACGTAGGGAATGTTGATCTCCTCTTCCATGAAAACATATAGAGTACTCTGATGTACCCCACAAATATCTGAAGACCCTCTTAACTGCATCCCAATGCACTCTTCCAGGATTAGACATAAAACGAGAAAGAACTCCCACTGCTTGGGCAATGTCTGGTCTTGTATAGACCATAGCATACATTAAGCTTCCAACTGCACTCTGGTAAGGCACTCTGCTCATTTCTTCCATCTCCGATGGGGATGATGGACATTGTGAAATGGAGAGCTTCATTCCCAAAGTAACAGGAACACAAAGTGGTTTACAATCCTGCATGTTGAACCTTTGCAAAACAGAACAAACATACTTACTCTGCCAAGCCATAGCTTTCTATTCTCACGATCTCTTTTAATCTCCATCCCAAGTATGTGTTTTGCTGCACCAAGATCTTTCATTTCAAATTTCGTAGAGAGATGAGATTTCAATTCTGCAATCAAACCTTTTCCTTTCCCAATAAACAACATGTCATCAACATATAAAGTAATTACCAGGAAACAATCACCATCAGATTTAAAATATACATAGTGATCAGATTTAGACCGCACAAACCCCAAACTCAACACATATGAATCAAACTTTTGGTACCACATCCTAGGACTTTGTTTAAGGCCATATAGGGATTTCTTTAACTTACAAACCATATTGCTTTTACCTTTCACCATGTAGTGCTCTGGTTGTGTCATATAGATTTCTTCCTCCAAATCACCATGAAGGAAAGTAGTTTTCACATCCATTTGTTCAACCTCTAGGTCATAAGCTGACTGCAATAGATAATAAAAACCGAATGGATGTCATTTTAGCAACAGGAGAGAATATCTCACCATAATCAATACCCTCAACTTAAGAGTAACCCTTCGCAACCAACCGTGCCTTATACTTTTCAACATTTCCATCTGAACCAATCTTTTTCTTAAACACCCATTTACATCCAACAGGTTTCCGACCTTTAGGAAATGGTACAAGGTCCCATGTATCATTCTTTTTAAGGGCTGCCATTTCTTCATCCATGGCTATTTGCCAGGACTTTGCATCATTCATACCCAAAGCCTCTTGTACAGATCTCGGTTCATCAATGTTAGTACTCAAAGCAAATATGCACTTCCAATCATCAGGAGAATACCCATACCTTTCAGGTGGTTGCCTTTGCCTTGTAGACTTTCGAACAAGCTGAGGTGGAGATTCTTCCACTTCTTCCTCTTCTTCTTCCTCTTCTAAATATTCAGAGCTTGGTGAGCTCTCCTCAACTTCTTGTCTATTTTGGGGTCTCGATTCAACTTTCTCAGGTGTAGAAGGAAGTTGAACCACATCCTTTTTTTGTTCATTTTCTTTATGTTGTTCTAGATGAAAATTAACAGGGAAAGATTTAATCTCTCTAAAAATAACACTTCTAGAGTATATTACCTTTTGTGCAACAGGATCCCAAAGCTTGTATTCTTTCACACCATAGCCATATCCGATGAAGATACATTTGACATCCTTAGAATCCAACTTTGTTCTCTTCTCCTTAGGCACATATGCATCTGCCTCACAGCCAAAAAATCTCATATGTATAATTGAAGGATTTTTCCCCGACCACGCCTCCATTGGCGTTTTATCAACAAGCGCCCGATGTAGAAGATATATTTATCAAATAGCAAGCAGTGGTAACAGATTCATCCCAAAACCTCTTTTCTAGACCAGCTCCAATAAGCATGCTCTAGCCTTCTCCATCAACATTCTATTCATCCTTTCTGCAACTCCATTCTGCTCCAGAGAATACAAAGTTGTCTTTTGTCTTTTAGTCCCACAATCTGTAAAAAATCTGTCAAAGTCTGCAGAACAGTACTCATCGCCATTATCAGATCTCAAACACTTAATTTTCTTCCCAGTTTGAGTTTCAACCATAGCCTTAAATTCCTTGAAACGACTAAAAACTTTAGATTTACTTTTTAAAAATATACCCATGTTCTCCTACTAAAATCATCAATGAAAGTAACATAGTAAACTGATTTAGCAATAGAAGCAACCTTAACAGACCAAATACATCCAAATGGATTAGATCCAAGATACATGAAGACTTATGAGTAGATGAGTAAAACTGAACGCGGTTCTGTTTTCCATAAATACAATGTTCACAGAAATCAAACTCCATATTGCAATCATTCAACCCCTCAATGAGGTTCTTATTTTTCAGGGCTTTTAAACCCTTCTCTCTAATGTGGCCAAGCCTTTGGTGCCATAACATGGTCTTCTCTGCAGGTAATTTTGATTCGGTAGACAGAGCACCCTTGGGTACCCAGAAGCCACGACCATCCACAGAGGAGGAAACCCTCTCCTTTTTTAGCGAAGTAGTTATTGGCTTAGTTTTATCCAAAGTGCTATTGCACTCAACCGTGCATGCATCAAGTTGGTACAATGTACCCAATCTACTTCCTCTTGCTATCACCATAGCACCTCTCACCATTTTCACACACGCTTCAGAAAAATGTACATGCACACCCGCATCTATTAGCTTGCTAACAGATAATAAATTTCTTGTTAGTCCTGGGATATGAAAGACACCATCAAATCTTCTAATTCTACCATCGAAAATTTCACCCGAATACTACCACGACCAGCAATTTCAAGGAAAGAATTATCACCCAAATACACCTTACCACCATCATAGTTTTCATACTTACTAAGACATTTTTGTTAGGAGTCATGTGGAAAGACACACCTGAGTCTATCAATCATGCATTATCACTTGCACGAGTGGCCAAAGCCGTAATAAAGGCATCTCCATCTTATTTTTCGGACTCAAAATCAGAATCATACTTCTTCTTTTTCTTTTTCTTTTCTTCTTTGCATTCCCTTCGGAAGTGTCCAGATTTGCCACAGTTCTAGCATATCGCCTTGGACTTACCAGGGGATTTTGATCTCCCCTTATTCTTGGAATGGCCACGCTTCTTCTCATCTTTTCCTCGTTCTTTTGTTCTTCCTCGAACACTCAAAGCCTCTTTGGCGTTCAGAGAGACCTTCCTTCTCATCTCTTCGGAGAGTAGAGAACCAACAACATCCTCCATCTTCAGAGTGACTGAAGTGCTCCCAATGGCCATGACTAGGCTGTCCCATGAGTCTGGAAGTGAAACCAACAACATTTGGCACCTTTCTTCTTCATCCATCTTAACCCCAACCGAGCTCAACTGAGTCACCAACATATTGAATGTTTCCAGATGCTCAGATATTTGTCCACCTTCTTCCATTCTTAAGGAAAACAACTTCTTCCTCAAGAAAATCTTATTTACTAAAGACTTAGCTTGGTATATCTCACCCACTTTTTCCAAAGCTTCTCCGAAGTGGATTCTTCATGGACATTTATCAGGATAGAATTTGCAAGACATAGTCTAATAAGACCTTTAGCTTTTCTATCCATTACATCATATTGTGCAGCCAAAACTAGATCTGTAGGCCTATAGACCTTCTCATCCACCACATCCCATAGATCTCAATCAACCAACGGATCTTCCATCTTCAGCTTCCACATTTCAAAGTTTGTGCTAGAAAACTTCTCTACGTCAATCCTCCTAGATGTGCTCGCCATTTGGAAAAATATCTACAACCAGATAACAAATTATTCTTTGCACAAGCTCCCACTCAAACCCAGATTAGCACAAAAAAAACCCCAACAACCCACAATCAAACCAAGGTGATCGGGCTCGATACCACTGATAGGAAATTAAGAGTAGTGGAACAACTTCCTATGCTAATCTTTGAGGAGAGATATTATGCAAAAAATTTCAACATAGTAAAACAGTTACAAAAGTATCAACAATATATTCATAACAGAAACAAAAACACTAGATATACATGGGGAAAATCCTTTCGGATAAAAAACCCCACACTCCAAAAGCCCACTCAATGTATTTCAAATCTAATAACAAGATTACATACACTTGCAGAGCAAGTTTCTTACAGGAGTATCACCAGAAACAATTCTAGGAGGATTAAAACTCACTACACCAATTGCTTCTCCAAGCCTTCAATTTATAGACCTCCGGTTATACAAGAAACCATCTATGGTTTACAAAACCATGTGCCAAACCTCTCATGAGGTGGATAGCATTAAAGAGCAAGATTTCGGTCTAAAAATAGGCTCCCACGTCCACAATATTCTCCCCTATTTTTGACCCTCATAAATGTCATAAAATTTGTCATAATATCTCTAAAAATAGCCCTTCCATGATATACTATCATATGGGAATCTTTTGACAACTCCTATTTCTATTTTTAGAGCCTAGACAATGTGAAACAGTTGTAGGAAAATCTTAAATGAATAAACCAAACAAGGTTGAGACACCTCATTTCCAACATTGTGGTGAGTTGATCTGTATGCTAATTTGTTTGGGAACTACACCATTTTTACCAAAGAGGATAGATATTATTTCTTAGTTTGTGCACAGATTTGAGCAGACCACAGCCAATACAAGAGTTCATGAAACTTTTCTGCCTTGGTCCTAGCGGCTTCATAACAGTGCGTAGAAGTATTCCTTTCATTCAATGACAACTGTTCTTACATGCCAAGCATTACTTTTCAGTCACTTGGATCTGTCTACTATGTGATTCATGTACAGTCTTCTTTGGCTTGCGGAGTTTAGCGTCACAGTTGGAAAACAATTGTGGAGAATCAAATTTGATTTGCTCATATTTTTACTTTCGTGGTTGATAGACCTGGATCGACCAGGATCTCCTATCTACATGCACCATTGACTCTACTTTCGTATGGAGTGACCAGTCCATCTTCATTCCTGTGCATTTATCCATCTCCACCTGCATCTGTCCATGCGCACAAGTATATTCTTTCAAGACCCTTCCAAAATTTCCATATGCTCTATAACGAGATATCTTCCTTAAAAATCAAAGTCGTGCCTTTTTATGTTTTTGTCATTGAGTTCTTAAGTTTAGTTTATTAGATGCTTTTACTGTTTATAGTCGGTCCATAGTTGATGTTTATTTCAAAATAAAAAAAGTCTATTTAATCTATAGTTAGATTAAATATAATAACGGTCTTGTTATTTTGTTATTTTGTTAAGTCCAAGTCAAGTCTCATAGTAAAAGAGTCCGTTGGTGTGTGTGTGTGTGTGTGTGTGTGTGTATTATGATGTGTCCATAGTGTGATTTAATTCCAAGACATTGAGTTATTGTTATCAAAATTGTGTATTTGTCGTCGTTTAGTGTCATCATCAAAAGTCTTGTAAAATATCTAAATAGTTGAGTCATTAAAAGAAAAGTATTTGTGTTGTCAAGAACATTAAAGTCGTATTTTTCATTTTTCCAAGTAGAGTCAAAAGTGTCGTCATCAAATTTGTGAGTTGTCGTCAAAATTCGTGTCATTGTAAAAGTCCGTAAAATAATTTATTTATTTTTGCCTCACTTTTCAATAATTGGACGCATTTTCACTTGTATGCGACATCCATCTTGTGGGGATGAATCGTACACTAGAGCAACATGATCACACTCTGTGAGTCAAAGCAACATCCGAGTGGAGGTAGGAGGAATCGTAGTTTGGAAGTCATTCAAGACCTCTCATCGATTGCCAAGGCACGAGGCCACATATCATCTTTGGTGACATGTGTGTGTGTGTGTAGTTTGATTTTAGTGCTTCCAGTGTGGTACAGTTTGCAGTTTTCAATAAGTGGAAATTTCACATTGAAGGGGGAACATGATCCAATGTTCCATTTCCATTATGTCAACTTTTTCTATGTATGTACAAGCAACAAATTTCAACATAATTTCCTATGTTATTCCCTCGCATTGAGATGTGATGAGAGCTGAGAATAGTACTTGGCATATCATGATGTGGTTGTAGGTAAACCACTTGAAAACCTTAATTTGTGGTTTTTGGTAAACCAATAGCAAAACCACCATTCTTGGTTGTTAGTAATCCATTCGCAAAACCATCACTTTGTGGTTTGTGGTAAACCAATTGCAAAACCACCATTCTTGGTTTGTGGTCAACCGTTTGCAAAACCATCCCTGAGGTTTGTGATTATCCTGTGAAAATCACCAGATCATGAGCAGGTGCAAGTACAAAGGCAAGTTTTCCCCATGTTTTCACTAAGGGGGAATGTTAGGAAATATAGTGCGTACATATTGTTAGTAATATTATTGTTAGTAACAATAATGTATATAAGGAGTTTGTTTAATGTGAGTGGAGTTGTTTAACCAACTCACGTATATAGGATTTGGGTGAGAAATTTATGGAGGAGGTTCTCCGTAGATGTAGGAGCTACCTCTCCTATATAATTGTAACTTTGTTATTCATAAATATGAAAGCATCAGATTATTGTTATTATCTCACTTTGTAAAATTGAGACCAAATTATTAGAAAGACCCCAAGTGCAAGAATTTTGTTCTATAACCTTCCACTTGCCACAAAATAATAGAAACAAACCCACAAATCAAAAATCCTCCATTGTGTCAAAAAATACAAACTCTAAAATCAAACACCATTACTTATACATACACAAAAAAACTAGCTACGAATTATCCACAAACAATACGAAACTAGTTGTTGGGTTTGAAATGTTAACAATTAATTACATCCATAGTCTTTTTTCCAAACTAGACCGATGCAAAACAAAATTTCTAAAACATAAATATAAAATGACTTTGGGTTCTTTGGTTGTTTTCTTATGACAATATTTGTGTTGTGAATGGTTTTAGAGAGCTTGTCATTAAGGAAAGTGGGTCCCATAGAAGGGTCCCAAATTCCTATTTCCACCTTGGAATGCACCTTTTGTTATCCTCCCTAACTCATTCTCCTACACGACACTCGGTAAAGTGAATGCCTCATCTCCCCACGAATTCACTTGCCTTCATGCTAGAATTGAATATTTAACTTTCATTGATCTTGAATAAATACATCGACTTTTATGTGTATTGGGTTTGCATTTGGTTTTGGAATCAATAGGCTCCATCTATACATTAAGGGTCCTTAGAGCTCAACATTGTATTGTGTATATTGTAATCCATACTTTCTCACATCTAGCATATTCTCACACCATTGATATGATCACTCGAGTTAGTATCTTTCCTTGACCCACCAACCATTTTGCATTGCATGTGGTGGTTAAACATTGCATTGGTTGACTCTCCAAATAACTAGATGATGTTGACTACACGTGTGCCCATTATTTAACATATGGATTTTCATCTCTCCCAATTGGTTTTGTAATGTTAACAAGTGATTACATAAATAACCATTTTTTCAAACTAGATTGATGCGAAAACTTCTACAAATGCACATATATAAGACATCTTTTGGTTATTTGGTTATTTCCTTACGACCATATCCAAGTCATGAATTATTTTAGAGAGCTTATAATTTACAAAATGAGGTCACACAAAATGGTCCCACATTCCTATTTCAACCTTAGAATGAACCTTTTATTATCTTCCCTAGATTTATCTCCACTACTGACCCTAAAAAGTGACTACCTTATCTCTCCCCTGCGCTTCACTTGGCTTCATGTTAGCATTTAAGATTCTAATTTCATCGAGTTCAACTAAATCCATCGAATTTGATCTATATCAAATTTATAATTTGTTTTGGAATCAATAAGCATTGATATTTACAATAAGGGTTCTTCGAAATCAACATTATATTACATCATGGATCATGTATTTTGTATTGTGATCCATACTTGCTTGCATATAGCATCTCCTCGCAACACTAATAGTATCATTCGAGTTTGCATCTTCCCTCGACTAACGTACTATTTTGCATTACATTTGGTAGTTAAACATTACATCGATCGACTCTCTAAACAACTAGATGATTTTGGATACACATGTCCTCATTCCTTAACATACAGGATGCCATAGCTTCCAAAGATCCTCACAATTCAAATGATTCCTAGAATTTAGATTTTTGGCTCATTAATAGCTTATAATCTTCACACCGACCAATTGAATTGTAATCTTCCAACCATTCAGCCAAATTATAATATTCAAATTAAAATGTTCCCTTTTATAACCTTTGATGACGTAGCAGATTGCGGGGGACATGATCCACATGAAATTATTTCCCCTTTTTCCAATGCCTCAAAAATTAACTACACTAAAAATGTTTCCAAATGCAAGTCTAGGTAGTTGTTCTTATCAAGCATAAGGGAAATTAGATGTCAAGGTATTTTTGTGATGGTCATTGACATAAAATGTCATCTCGACTAATAACAGAGAGAAACCCTACTTTCTACCTTTATCACTATAGAGAAACTCTAACTGTAAATGTTCAAGGAATCAATGACATAGGGAAAGATAAAAATAGAGTTTCCGTATCAAACATATATAGAGTGTGGGATTCAAACATGTTCAAGTTTCCCTTGGAAGTATTTAATGACCATGCATCTATTTATGAGATATCTCCAAATTACACTTCCTTAATGACTTGTGCACCGCACCCCTTCCCCCTTCTTATGATTGACACAAATGACATATGTTTCATATATACCTAGGTAAGAAAGAATAGTTTTGCATAGGGTCCCCTAATTCTTCGTGCTCTGGACTTATCCCCACTCTCCTTTTTTCCCTCTTCCTCCTCCCATGTTTATCTCCCTCAAGTTTAACTTCTTCAACACATCCCCTTTGGCATTTTCATGACACATTTCACTTGTGATTGCTACTTGTATGCCTTATGCCTCACCATTATACCACCATCCAATACCATCACCACATGATATCAATATACAATACCATCATCATGTCAAATTTGAGATAAGCCATTTTGAAATTTGAAGAATTAAACACAATATGCTTCATACTTATTTTTGAATTATAATCTCAATGAAAATGAAAAAAGGGAGATCAAGAGCTTATTATTTATTTATTTAATAAAGAGATGAGCAATTTTTAGATTTTATGGGGTTTCATGATTTTATGTATTTCAGTCTTTTGTTGTGTTTCTCTCATTCACACTACTCATAAGTAATTTTTTAGAAAATGCGAGCATTTAAACAAACTTTATCTCTGCATTTTGTGAAAAGGTGAATGTGTACTCTTCCTATACATAACATTTCTATTCAAGATAATATTGTGGATAAAGTTTTACGTTGGTAAGAAAATAACTATTTGATTTCTTATTTTGTTTTTTATGTTCACTCATAGGACACTCTTAAAGCCTAGATTTAACAAACATGTCATCCTCTGTGATTCTTGGTAATTTGTATCCATAATATGACCAAGGGATTATTTTATTATCTTTTAAGGAATCTTCAAAATTACAAGTATTTATTGGTAAATCCCAAACTTCGTTCCTTTAAAACTATAGTGCCCACTCCTCTTTGACATTGTTCTATCTTGATATTGATACTATTGGACTGATGTTTAGACATTTGATTATGATACATTGATTAGTAGATGATAGATTGTACTAATATATGGATTATTGACACTATGATGTTATGTTTTATTATGATGCACTAGATAGTGATGTTAGACAGTTGATATATGTTGATTTTCATGATATGGATTTCCTACTGACACATCATGTTTTGGGATGTTTTGAGTAGAATTGTAATCTCATGGATGTTATGTTTAGAGTTTGACATATTGATGGAAAATAGAATTGTTAAATGTTGAATGATGAACATTGATTTTATATGCATATGTTCTCGATGTTGTTAATACGACCAAAAGGCCAGAGAGGTATTTTTGTGTGCAGGAATTTTATCACAAACATCGAAGGGGATAGGGGACCAACCACAAGGATGTCGAGCATTGAGCAACGAGGCCAAAATTGACAACTTGTGTAATGTTGTTTAGTGTGTGTTTTGCATGTCTTGTTTGGAAGTCTCCCATGGGGGTGATTTCACATATGTGGCCATGGGGTGAATTGTGTCCCTTTCTTTAATTTTTGTATGTGTTTATTTATGTTTTGTGTATTTAAATTTGAAAATTTGTCACTTTATTAGCATGTGTAAATGTGTGTTTATTAGACTTAACCCTTCTTGTTTTGTTTAACCAAAGTAGAGATGTGACTAATAGTGATGATAAGATCTTGTAGTCCTTGTGTAAGTAAAAATTATTTTCATATGGGAGTGTCTTACTACTTTTGGAGACTTGTGGGAGAAGTAATACTTGTCCCATGCCTCTTAATTTGACCCAACAACCTTACCTATGGGTTGGGAAGCTTAATTTTGACTTCTTTGTCCATTTTTGAGTGTTAGAGAAGGAAAATCATTGCACTTTATTTCTACCCCAATTTATTATGTCCCTTGAAAGCATGGTGTGCAAGTTTTGAGCCATGTGGGTTGTCATAGTCCTTGCTTGTGCATTGATGTTTCTTGGTCTTGGTGTGTTGAATTGAGTGTGGGGATGGGGAATGATGAAGTGGCATCCTACATGGAGCCACCTCATCATCCTCACATTCCATTTCTATTTATTGGTGATTTTTGGTTGGAATGGGGGTTACTTGCTCATTTTGCTTCTTGTGCACTTTTGGATTTTGGAGCTTTTGGAGTGCTTGGAAATTTCTTGGCTTGGATTTGAAGAGGCTTGTGAAGGTTTTCTTGGATCTTGATGGAGAGGTAGGCTCTCCACCTTTTATTATTATGTTATTTTGTTTGTTGTAAGCAATGTTGTGCTTGTTAAAAGTGTTTTTGTCTTGTGATGGTGTTTGTGTGGGTTGGTTGAGTAGTTGGCCTTAGTTGGGTGTGTGAGAAGGGCTTATGGGACCATTGGGGAGGGAAAAGGGATTTTATGTGAGGCATGCAAATTTTTGGGAGTGTGAATGGGAGTCTTACCTATGGGGAGAGAAAAGGGATTCATGGATTTTCTTGCTTGTTGCGAGGAGAGACAAGGATTTGTGTGATTATTTTGTGCACTTAGAGGCTTAGGGTAAGAATCCCACTTCACTTGGGAGGCATAAGGACGTGGTCTCCCATAACCATTTCTCTATTTTGTTTGATCTTCAAACCTTTGTGTTGTTGTGAACTTATAATTTTGTGGATTATGTTGTCATGTTTGTGTTGTATGTCTTGTATGTGTTTGTTGTGAAGCCACCTTGTCCAAGTTGTCATTATTGCTCAATGATCCTCATGGTTCCTTGGTTGGGGCTCGGGGCCATTAAGGGAATGACTTATTCCATTAATGGATTTAAAGTTAGGTAGAGAGCGTTTCCTTCTCCCCTTCCTTGTTTGTGATTCCATTATGAAGTTTGAAGAAAGCAAGTTTTAGAGCTACCATTATGGAGAGAACATGCTTATTGAAGACTTGAAGTTGGCTTGTTGATAGCCTTGATAAAGTTTTTCATTTTCCTTTATTTCCACTTAAGAGGATGTTTGTAATTGTGTAAGTTGTAAATTTGTGAGAAATTTGTCATACTTGGAAATAAATTGGTCTTGTAAACTCCCTTAAGAGTGCTTGTATAAGAGACTTATATTTCAAATGTATTGGTTTGGTGAATGGAAGTTACAATATTTGTTGCATTAGTAAATAAAATAGACAACTTGCAAATGGGTAATAATAGTAATATATCTCCTTCTATAATGTTTGTTTCACTCCCTCCAAAGTGTGTTCCTTGTCATTTTATTATCCTTGAAAGTCTTGTGAAATTGCACTTGTTGATTTAAATGGTTGAAAACTAGTTATGGTGAATGAAAGTAGATGGTTACTTATTTTATTGAAAGGAAAGGAAAATTTGAAAGTGATAAAATTTATAGTTATATTCATTGTTAAGTTGTAGGAGAAAAGTAGTTATTAAAATTGTTAGAATGAGCAACATTCTTCCTTTACTAAAATGTATAGAGTTGTATAATAAAACAAATTCATCCTACCAAGCCTATCCTTAGATGAGCTAAACACAAAAGGAAAATGATCCATATAATTGTATAAGTACTAGAATGATTTATACTTTCCTAAATGTATCTATAACTATGTTTGAGAAAAATACATATTAATGTTTCTATTTATCTTTTCCTTATAAACAATAAATAAAATGTAGTTTCTTTTAAAATAAATAAGAAGAAAAAGAGATTTAAATAAATTCAAAATTTCCAAGTACTAGAATGATTTATACTTTCCTAAATGTATCTATAACTATGTTTGAGAAAATACATATTAATGTTTCTATTTATCTTTTCCTTATAAACAATAAATAAAATGTAGTTTCTTTTAAAATAAATAAGAAGAAAAAGAGATTTAAATAAATTAAAAATTTCCAACATGGTCATTATACTAATATTACTAAAATATCGGAAATTTGGTTTTTATATATATAATGGTGAAATTCGAATATGAATAATAATAATAATATTATTAATATTAATATTATTTTTAAATTTTTTTAAAAGTTTATTAAATAAAACTTTAAAAAAACTTATGCAAAAAAAAAAAGCAGCTTTGCCGCATTAGATTTGAAAGAGGGAATGGGTGGGGAGGGGTCGCCGAGCCCACCCCCACCCTAGCCCCCACCCCCACGCCATTAAATTTAAATGGGATGGGGTGGGTCAGCAACCCCCCCCTCCTAATTATTTTTTAATGGAAATAAGGGTTGGGGGCGAGCACTCCCACCAATATTTTTTTATATATACTTTTAAACATGCGTAAGATGAAACCACAGTCTGTATTTTTAGTTAGTCAGGGGCCTTTCAAACTAGTGTATATACATATATATGTACACACACACACAAAAATATATATATCTTGTTTTAAATAAAATTCTAGGTATTGTTAGTTATAAAAAAAAGGAGATTCTAGGTTTATATATTTAATTAAAATAATAAATATAAATATAGTCATACATATATATACATATATTATGTATATAAAAATTATTATTGGAAGTATATACATACATGTATGTATATTTCTAATAAGAGTTCTTTTTCAAAATAAAGAAATGGAATATATTACAAAATGTAGACCTTTTGAACAAATGTAAAATACCCAAAATGTGTATTCTTGTAATCATACTTACAATAAAATGAGAAATTACAAACCCTTGTAAAAGGGTAGAATAGAAAAAGAAAAAGAAAATAATATGGATTTGGGATGTGTATATCCATCCCCAAGCTTGCAACCTTCCCATCCATGGCTTCCTCTTCTCCCATACTTTTCCATACCCTGTAAAACGAAAAAATGATAGAAATGAGCAAAAGAAAAGAATAAAAGTCTTCCTTAAGGAATTTTAGGGTTGATTTGTTTTCCCCATCCAATGGTCCATATTGGTTTCATCCAAGGGCCAAGATTTTCCCCTACAAAAGTTAGGTGGGGGTGGGTGAGAGATAATCATTTGATCACATGGGTCCCCTTTTTGAATGGGGCCACTAGTGTGTTTTGAAAGTAATTAAGTTGTTGCCTTTTATCTTTGAATTAAATTAAATAAAATTTCCCCTTATTAGTTTAGTTTACTTTTACAATGGAGAATTAAATAATTAGCTTGGTGTAATGAAAGGGTTATCTTGACTTGGACTTTAATTTTTAATTTTACATGACCTTAGGAAACCACTGTATTAAATTTATTTAGGATCATTTGAATGAAGTATGTTTAACTTTATCGTAGAGTAAATCAATTATTTTATTTAAATATTATTATTTAATTAATTTTGTGATGATCATTTATCAACCTAGGGATTAGCTTAACGTTTCGTTCTTCCTTTTTTAAAAATTATTCCATAATTTTTCTAGTATAATCTATGTTTGGTTACGGTTTCGGTAATGCGAAATTTTGCATGCATCACAAAAACAATCTCATGGTCATTGCAAAGTGGTAAATGAACTTTCAAGATTTTGACTATATAGTTATATGAGTTCTAATCTATGTTAAGTTACATGCTCTTCCCATACCAATATGGGATTTCCTCAATGAGATTGTAAGTCCCATTGGGTGTTTCATATGTCATGAAAATAAAAAATTATTCATTACACACCTCGAAAAATAGGTGTTTGAGGTCGAACTCTCTTATGAATTAAAATATTTCTTTTATATATCTAGGTCTATGACACCCATTTTTATAGAAGGTTAATTTTATCAATGTCCTCAACAATTGCTACTAGTGTAATTCACCTGACCACAAAATTCATGATTTCCCCCTTATGGCCCGACATAAAGCCTTTATCAAACCTCCCACTCATAATTCTTTGGCGGGTAATAAAAATGAGGGACGAAGCACTATTTCCACCAGTAAATTTGTGTCAAGAAATTAAACCACATCCACTTTTACCTCACCATCACATTTAAAACCCTCCATTCCCATTGCCTTTTAAGTAGGTGCATCACTTGTACTCATTCATGAAGGTCCAAATTGTGTTTTGTAGAGTTGGAGGAGGTTCATTAAGTCTACAATACACCTTTTTTAGGCATTAGAATCATTTCCTTAGGAAATTATGATGTTGGGAGGTTTTCTCTTCAAATCATTAAATTTAATTTGAATGTTTGCTATGTAAATTCATAATAATAAAATATATTCAAATATGATTTTTGATGAGTTGTCATAGGTTTCTAGATAGTTTGTAATGTAGATCAGGAATTTTTTAGTCTTAAGACAATTTAGGGAGTTAAATGAGTTGCAATCTAACCAAGTTAGCAAAAAAATTTGCATACATTCTAGTTGGATGGTTGAGAGAAAATATCAATAAATGTATGACTTTCTATACTTGGTGAAGAATCAAAATAGTTGGATCATCATCAATCAAGTGTAAGGAGGTCAAGAATCATCTCATCGGAGATAAGAGATAAAATTTGAATTTACAGGGGTTGGTTCTTGTCATGGAGGGTTCATTAACTAGGAAATATCCTAGCATATTCATTCACAATGAGGTAGTTAAAATTGATAAAATCAAAGTCAATATACTAGTACACATTAGGGGTGGAAGGGATTAATTTACTAATATTTTGAATTAGGTATGGGGGTAGGTTAGATAGGTGGGCCAAAGGAGAGGTGAGGTTAATTTTAACATTAAACTAAAATATTTGACCCCTAGTTTTTAAAACTAAATACCAAAGGAGTGTTTTCATGAGGAAAAATTATAATCTATTTTTGAATAAGGAAATCTCAATAGAGAAATTCTTAACCAATTTATAGTAATATTGTAGAAGACTAGGACTGAGTATACTTTTCAACACAAATGATATTATTTCACCATCTTAATTATTTGAAGAACTATTGATAAATGAATAAATTTTAACATTAACGTAATTGATAATATGTCTTGAATGGATTCAAAATATATTTTTAGATAAAAGGCATATTATGAAAATAATAATTGAGTGGAAAACATGATATATTTTCTATTTGATATATTAGGGTAGAAATAAAAATGGGGAAATAAAATTTTGATGGAGAAATAAATAAGTAATGTACATGGAAAAAATATGGGTTATTTTCATTCTATTAATATAATAGGAGGGGGTATTATTAATTGAATAATTGGAGGTATAAACTAAAATTAAAGGTATTATTTAATACCTTTTGAATGAATGTGTTATACCATACTTTTACTAAGTGAAACCACATGGTTCTTGTTGATATATTGATGTATGTCATTTTTCCAAGCGTGTATGTGTAATGAATGAATAAGAAAAAGAAGAAATTTGAGTTCTAGGATAACTTTCAAGATCTCTTTGTATTTTTTTGATGATATTCAATGTTTTAGAGCACACTTTTAATGATATAATGGGGTTTTTCAAGTTTCTATGTATATTTTGTCTATGAACAATAAAATGTACTATGTTCTGTGAAAATATTATTACCTATAGTGTTAGAGGTATTTTCATCACATAATTTCAAAGGAATAAAGTTGCATTACATCGGGACATAGCTCAAAATAATTGATTTGGAGTTTGAAACATAGTTGGAGCCAAGTTATCAATTTTTTGTTCTCGGGATGACTCTAACCCTACACTAGGGTTTAGAAACTAAATTTCTCATATCTCACATGTGATTTGGTGTTAGACGAAAACATTTTATATGAAGAGACTGAAAGAGGTAACCAAATGGGTGCTTGGGTTGATTTATTTAATTTTGAAATAAGTTATAGTTGAGAGAGTTTCCTATGTTGTCTTAGAGACCTAATAAGTTCTAATTTGGATAAGATCAAGAGTGAACTAGGTATATTTGGTAAAGAACTATCCTGAATGATTTTAGACACAAGTGTATTTTCCAAATGGGTATCTAAAAATATCTATATCTAAGCTTGATAGCACTTGTGTGTATCGAAATCTATCCTCCCATTGTTTTCTAGAAAAAAATATTAGAAAACATGAAAAAGTATAATATTTTTCTTAGGAAATCATATAGAAGGTAAATATTTCTTCCATTACTTTATTAAATGAATTTATGGATGTGTTTTAGACCTTCCAAAATGAATGTTTTTTCCTATAGATCAAATTGGATGTTTGATGCTTACTAGCCATATTGCTTGAAGCATTCCTAAGATAAAAAGTCATTGTTTAAGAGAACGAATAAATTGCATATGGAATCTAACTAGTTTGGGCATCGAAATGTGGTATCATATTAGTATAAGGAATAATATCTCAGTAAAAAAGAGTCAATGGAATCAATAATGTTAAGGTAGGTCAATATGGGTATGAGATTAAGATGTGAAGGAAGGAGACAATATACTTAGGCTATGCTAATGGAGGAATTAAGAGAGATTAGAACAAGATTTAAAGAGGTTAAAATTACTCAAAAGAGAGGAGATGAGACTGGAGACATCAATGATAAAGAAGAAGAGCCTAGAAGAGGAGAAGAATTTATAGTAGAAGAGGAAACTACGAGAGGATAGAATTATCAAAGGACTTGTGGGAACTAATTCTAAGACAAAACTAGAGGTTCCTATGTATGAAGGAAGTATGAATGTGGATAAATTAATTGATTGGATCAATACTATAGAAAAATAATTTGAGTATGATAATTTAAGTGATGACAATAAATTAAATTTTGGTGTCACTAGATTGAGAGGTTATGCATCTCTTTGGAGGGATGGATTGCATGATGAGAGGATGAGAAAAAAAAAAAAAAAAGATCAAGAATTGGGATATCATGGTGGAAAAATTGAAAGGAAAGTTCATGCCTAAAGATTATCAAACCAATCTTTTCAAATGGTTACAAAATCTTAGGAAAAACGAGATCCCTTGAAAGAGTGTACAAAAGAGTTTTATAGATTGACCTATTATCCAAAATGAGCCCCCTGCTTATTTTGGCTAACTTGCCTTCATTCTTTCCTTCCTTGTGCTTCAAATTCAATTTTTACACATTTCAAGCACTCAAAGATTTTCTGGAAATGGCTCCATCAGATAGAGAATTTTCTCACCTTTCCAGAAAGGTAAAATTTTCCTCCTAACTCCTTGTAAATTTCGAGTTATGGCCTCGACGAGTTTTTGGGGAAATTTTCCCTTGATAGGCCCGCATCCAATGAAATGGTGCCACATGGCAGTGGGAGTCGGGGAGTGGAGGTAAGTTGGAAAATTTTCCAAGGAGTTGGCGGAGGCGCAAAGGAAAAAACCGGCCCACGAGGCCCACGAAGGAGGATGGAGAAAAGTTGTGAAGGCCCCAGCGCGCCTAATGTGGAAGTGACACATGTCCAGGTCAATGGTGGAGGTCATAGTGGCAAGAGGATTTGGAGAAATTCACAAAAATTGAAAAATGCGCAAAGGGAAGAATTGGAAGTGCAACCCCACCGAGCAAACAAATGACGACACGTGTCTAGTTAGCGGCGGGGGTCGGAGGCGCGGAAGGATTTGACGAAATTTGCCAAAGTGGTCAAAAAATGCCAGGGGAAAAATTTGAAGCGTGCCCCCACCAAGTAACCGGGAAGTGACACGTGTCACCGGAGCGGTAGTGTGCGGGGTTTTGGGAAATTTTCAAAATACAAAAATCAAAGGAGAAAGACAGGACCTCGCCCACGTTCCATCAATGAATTGGGAAGTGCCATGTGGCGAGAGAGCGGTGGGGAGTGAGGAATTTTGGGAAATCCTCCCAAATTCAAAAATGGAAAATTTTCATGTTTCGACCACCTTGACCCGAATTTTGCCCTAAAATTGCCATTTTTGCCCTAAATCTTCAGAGGGGCATAAATTTTGATCCCGAGCTTAGATTTTCATGTTCTTTATATCATTGGAAAGATGTTGAAATCCTATACACAATGGAATCTTAAATTTTGATTTTTGATGGAGATTTGTGGGAGAAAAATGGAAAAACATATCTGGCATGCAAAAAACATAGAAAACAACTCCAACCACCAAAATTAATGAAGTATGGGCCTTTGTTTTTCTCTGTAAAGCAATGTACTTCAAAGTATGGGATTTTTTATGGAAACCCATCATTTTTCAGGCCCATTAGATGAATCTTGTTGGTGGTTGAAGTCCCAAATCAATTTTCCCACGTTTTCTCCTTTCTTCCATTCTACTCGATGGTTAAAAGCCAATTTTGGCTCATTTGTAACAGTTTTTCATCATTCTTCTCTACCTCTCCCTTATTTTCTTCCCCAGGGTCAAAAATGGAGTTTGAACCTCCTCCCTTGCTCTGTAATGGAATTTTTGCCTCTTACCAGTAAAATGATGTTTTGTGTAAACTTCTGGAGCAATAAAAATGTGTTTTGTGATGCATTTGTCCATCCTTGCTTGTTTTGCTTGTCTTCTTCTTGCCTCTCTTCATTACAGGTATTTGTGCATGTTTGAATGTTCATTACAGGTTTTGGAGTTGTGTTCATGGAGTTTTGGAACATTTTTGTGTGAAATTTATCCTTGGTTTTGTGATGCACTTGTCCATCCTTTCCATTGCTCACCTCTTCTTGTTCCATGGTAGTTTTGATAGATGTTCAACATTTTCCTTCTCTGGTGTATCACCATTTTAGTGTAGGCTCTATTTTTCCTCTTTTCTCTCTCTCTATCTCCTTGGCATAGTTAGATTAGGATTAGATTAGCTTTCCTGCACTAGAATAGCTTGTGGCAAGTAGTTTAGGAAGAGGAACCAGCCTTCTTTGGAGAGCTTTCCCCATTTACAAAGGTCCCACACTTTGGGAAAGCTCAATGTTGTGCATTCACACAAAATGACATTGCCTTAGAAAATAAGATCCATAGATCATTTTGGGGGTGCTGTGAATTTTCACTAACAGTTTTGGCACACCCAGTGGGACGTTAGAGGGCTTCCACTTCATCTTTTGCAGGTTGGTGTGTTCCTATGAAGATTTCAACCTTTGGAGGCAATTGCAAACACATCTGGTGACTCCATCTGGTAAACAACCCATATTTGAAGTTGCAGGACCTTCCTCTTCATTCATTTTCATTCATTTTTGATTCATTCTTCCTTCCATATCTTCCATCTTCTTTCATCCCATGAATTTGTGCAATCATGACTTCATTTCCATCATGGAATTCACATTTACAACAGCAGTATATTCCATCTCCAACATGTTTTACAACTCCTTCAAATCAATATGCATATCCATATGAGCAGCAGTGCCAAAATCAGTTTGGCTATGGTTCTTTCCAAGAGCAGGAGTATGCAAACAATGAAGACAATCAAATGGAAGATGCTGATTTTGTGGAGAAGATCCAAAAAATGGAGGTTGGCATGGTGCAATCAAGAGCAACAACTCAAATGAAGGCTTTCGAATTGGTTGTAGGGCACCTTGTCCATGGGTTGGCCCTTTTCCAAGACACTTCAGCCCTCAGGAGAAGTTGGACTTCATGATGGAGATGTTGCCCCAACTTGCACAATGGACAAGTGGAGATAGAGGCCTATAAATTTGGTGTTGAGAAACCTTGTCAATGGGTAAGTTCTACACCATCATCTGGTTTTTCTCCTTCCATTCCTCAAGCAACACCATCTCATTTTGAATGCCAAATTCCAAATCCATCCCATGTTGCCCCAAGAGTTGATTCCATTTCTCCATCCCCTAGTCTTCCATCCCATCTCAGTTTTTCTTCTCTCTTCTCTTCCAAATCCAAATCCCCTCCACAAGAGCAAAAAGAAATACCTTCCACCCCAAGGAAACAAGAAGTTTCATCTCCTCGACCACAAAAAATAATTGCAAAATCAATTAATTTACAACCCACCCCTCCTCTTGTATTCCCAATTCCATGTGGGAAAGAAGAAATTGCAAAAATCAGTCATGAAGGACAACAAGAAGAAGAGCCAAACAAAGAAGAAAAAATCAGAAGTTTGGTAAGCTTGGCTCTTAAATTCGGGATTACAAAAATCCCCTTGATGGTGAAACCAAAAAGGAGGCCAAGGTTGAAGAACAAGTGGTGGTTAGGACTGATTTTGTTGTAGTAGAAAAAGAGCAAAAAGAAGAGGAGCACATTCCAGCTGTGGGGGAGAAAAGTGTAGATCCAAAAGATTTGAGCATAAAGCAGGCTATAGAAGAACCTTTAGTTCTTCTTTCTACTTCATCTCTCTCGAGTTCTAGTGTTGAAGAAGAGTTTGATCTCTCAAAATCAATGTTGGAGGATGAAAGAAACCATGGTGATCAAGTTGCAAATCAAAAGAACACCATGGGGGAGGTTGAGCATTTGCAGCAGGACAACAATGAGGCAGTTTATCATCAGATTTGGAGGATTGTTTTGATGAAGAGGAACTGGTTGAAATCACACCATTTTCTCCTTCATCATCCACATTCCAAACACTTGAGCCTATTGTCATGGAGGATAACTTTCATTTGTAGCATCCTGCATCTTATAATAGCTCTTTGGAATCAAGATTGGAAGATTTAAATCTTCCATGTTCTTCATTAGAGGAAGGAAAACATCAGAAGAGTTCCATCATTTCTTCCACACCATCCATTCAAGAAGGTTTACAAGAGGACTCCATTTTTGGAGCTGAAGATCAGATCAATGGGCATATCAAACGGATCAGACTTTGCCCAATAAGGTATTTGGCTTCATTGGAGCCAAAGGAGAAGTCACAACTAGTCATGCTTGCTTCTAAGCATGAGGATGAGCTACAAAGTACCAAGGATCAGCTGTCATACCTCTTCAATCTAAATGCAGAGCAACTAAAAGAGGTATTCAATTTGCTTTCAATTGACACCTTACTAATTTTGGTAGAAGACTAGATTCTTGTTGATTTTCCACTCATCCAAGCAGCCATACTTAGCTCCAAATCATTTGCATGGTTGTCAATTTTGAAGAAAGGAAGCTATTTTGCATAACCAGTTGCAGGGTTTATTTAGCTCACCTTTTCTTCCAGCTTAGAGTAGAGTAGGTATGTTTGCTTTCACTAGAAGAAGTGCTTGTGCACACTATGCATGTTCCATTTGGAGCATGTATGATTTTCAGATTTTGTACATAGTTTTTGTGGTGCTGTTTTTTTCTCTTGTATAGTCCATTTCAGTGGGTTTTGGTGAGGATCAATTTCAGTTCAGTGGGTTTCCAAGTGGCTCAGAGGTCAGATTTTCATAGTTCATATCAGAATTGGTTATCAGGCTTGACTCCATGCCCAATGGATGCTTCAAAGGCCACTGATCATTCATCTAGCAAGTAGATGACCCCTGAGAGTCACCAAATTGTTATCCAAAATGAGCCCCCGCTTATTTTGGCTAACTTGCATTCATTCTTTCCTTGTGCTTCAACTTCAATTTTTACACATTTCAGAACTCAAAGATTTTCTGAAATGGCTCCATTAGATAAAGAATTTTCTCACCTTTCTAGAAAGGTAAACTTTTCCTCCTAACTCCTTGTAAATTTTGAGTTATGGCTCAGACAGAGTTTTTTGGGGAAATTTTCCTTGACAGCCGACATCATCCAAAATGCCACCACATGGCGGTGGGAGTCGGGGGGTAGTAGAGGTAAGTTGGAAAATTCACCAAGGAGTTGGCGGAGGCGCAAAGGAAAAAACCAACCCGCATGCCTACGGAGGAGGATGGAGAAAATTTGCGAAGGCCCCGCACCCAATGTGTAAGCAACACGTGTCCAGGTTGGTGGTGGAGGTCGTAGCGGTGGGAGGATTTGGAGAAATTTTCCAAAATTAAAAAATGTGCAAAGGGAAGAATTGGAAGCGCAACCCTGCTAAGCAAACAAATGACAACACGTGTCCAATCGGCGGCAGGGGGTCGGAGGCGTGGAAGGATTTGGTGAAATTTTCCAAAGTGGTCAAAAAGCACCAGGGTAAAAATTTGAAGTGCACCCCTGCCAAGTAACCGGAAGTGACACGTGTCACCGGGAGCGGCGGAGCGCGGGGTTTTTTGGGGAAATTTTCCCAATACAAAAATCAAAGGAAAAGACAGATCTCTGGCCCAAATTCCATCAGGAAATTGGGAAGCGAAACGTAGCAGCGGAGTGGCGAGGCGCGGGAATTTTTGGAAATTTTCCCAAATTCAAAAAATGGAAAATTTTCAAGTTTTGGCCCACCAACCCGAATTTTGCCCTAAAATTACCATTTTTGCCCTAAATTTTTAGAGGGGCATAACTTTCGATCCCGAGCTCGGATTTTCACGTTCTTTATATCATTGGAAATCTGTTGAAATCCTCTACATGATGGAATCTTAAATTTTGATTTTTGATGGAGATTTGTAGGAGAAAAATGGAAAAACGTATCTGGCATGCAAAAACACTAAAAACGACTCCAACCACCAAAATTAATGAAGTATGGGCCTATGTTTTGCTCTGTAAAGAAATGTACTTTGAAGTATGGGATTTTTTATGGAAACCCATAATTTTTTAGGGCCATTAGATGAATCTTGTCGGTGGTTGAAGTCCCAAATCAATTTTCCTGTGTTTTCTCCTTTCTTCCATTCTGCTTGATGGTTAAAAACTAATTTTTTCTCATTTATAATAGTTTTTCATCATTCTTGTCTTCCTCCCCCTTCTTTTCTTCCCTAAGGTCGAAAATGGAGTTTGAACCTCCTCCCTTTCTCTGTAATGGCATTTTTTTCCTCTTACCAGTAAAATGATGTTTTGTACAAACTTCTGGAGCAATACAAAATGTGTTTTATGATGGATTTTTCCATCCTTGATCGTTTTGTTTGTATTCTTCTTGCCTCTCTTCCTTACAGGTATTTGTGCATGTTTGAATGTTTATTGCAGGTTTTGGAGTTGTGTTCATGGAGTTTTGGAACATTTTTTGTGTGAAATTTATCCTTGGTTTTGTGATGCACTTGTCCATCCTTTCCATTGCTCACCTCTTCTTGTTCCATGGTAGTTTTGATAGATGTTCAACATTTTCCTTCTCTGGTGTATCACTATTTTAGTGTAGGCTTTGTTTTTCCCTCTTTTCTCTCTCTCTGTCTCCTTGGCATAGTTAGATTAGGATTAGATTAGCTTTCCTGCACTGGAATAGCTTGTGGCAGGTAGTTTAGGAAGAGGAACCAACCTTCTCTAGAGAGCTTTCCCCATTTGCAAAGGTCCACACTTTAGGAAAGCTCAATGTTGTACATTCACACCAAATGACATTGCATTAGAAAAGCAGATCCATAGGTCATTTTGGGGTCTTTGTGAATTATCGCTAACATGACCATCAAATTTTTTCATATTGAGGAATATGCTGAGAAAGTGGCCAAATATATCAATGGTTTGAGGCTTACCATCCATGATTAAATCAATATTTTTCTGCCTAAATCAATTGAAGAGGCATACCGGTATGCTTTAAGAGTAGAAGAGAAATTGGCAAGAAAACAACATCAACATACAATCATATAGAGGAAGAGGATGCAACGGAGGAAGAATTCATATGTAAACATAGAAATAAGAGGAATCATCTCATAGAGGCAAGAACAATCCTTAAGAGGTAGGTATTCTTTTAGAAGTAGAAGACACTTTAACAAAGTTAGAGGTAGAGTATTCGTTAATAGATGTTTTAAATGTGAAACGTTTTGGCATAGATCATATGAATGTCATAAGAATACATATACAAGATAAGGACTTGTTCAATTGTCTCAATGTGAAGATGAAGATATTTTAAGTCCACCTATCCAAGAAGATGTTCCAAAAGTTGGAGAAGCATTGCTAATGAAGAGGATCTTGCTTAAGCCCAATAAAGAGATTAAAGAAGTACCTCAAAGGAAGAAAAATTTCATGACTTGTTTGTAAGAAAAAAATAAAATGTTGTAAAGTTATCATTAATAGCGGAAATACTAATAATTTGACATCTACAAATATGGTTAACAAGCTAAAGTTGAAGAAGGTAAGTCATCCTACTCCTTATAAGGTCTCTTGGTTACAAAGAGATAATCAAATCCTGGTGAATGAATAATGCAAAGCTGAATTTCAAATAGGGAGATATAAGGATGAAGTAATGTGTGATGTGATGTATGTGGGTGTGTGTCATGTTCTTTTAGGCAGGCCTTGGCAATATGATAGAAAGGCAATACATGATGGTAGGAAAAACACTTACACCTTTGAAAAAAATGGAAAGAAACATATTTTAACTCCATTGAAAGAATAATGTGCATTCTGCAAAGTATTTTTAACCAATGGAAAGTATTTTCTACAATAATTTAAGAAAGAGGGGGTCATCTATGCAATCATTGGTAAGCCAAAAATAGTTATTACTACTACAAAATTGAATGAGCTACCCATAGAAATTCAGAATTTGTTGAATGAGTTTGTTGACATTTTGTGGGTGATTTTAAAAATAAGATGCCCCCAAAAATGAAGTATTAACCATTATATTGATGTTATACTAGCAGCAATCCTTCCAAATAAGGCGATCTAGAGGTTAACTCCACAAGAGAATGAGGAAATTAAAAGACAAGTACAAGAACTATTGGATAAAGGATTGGTTAGAGAGAGTTTGAGTCCTTGTGTAGTTCCCATGGTTCTTACACCAAAGAAAGATGGAGGATATACGTGCACCGATTCGAGGGCTATCAATAAGGTCACCATCAGTGTAGATTTCTTATACCAAGAATATATGTTTTAATTTATTGTTTGAGTGGTGTTACATATTTCTCCAAGATATATATAAAGAGTGGATACCATCATATTTGGATAAGGGAACGAGATGAATATAAAATATATTTTAAAACTAATGATGGTATTTATGAATGGTTAGTAATGCCTTTTGGCTTGAAAAATTCTCTAATTACCTTCATGTGGCTTACAAATGAGGTACTTAAACCATTCAAAAGTATATTTATTATTGTTTATCTTGATGATATGTGATTTTTTTAGTAAATATAAGGATGAACATCTTGAACATTTGAGAATGGTGTTAAGAAAATTTCAGGAGGAAAGGTTACTAATCAACCTTAAGAAGTGTACATTTATGAAAATAGAGATTTTCTACTTGGGTTTTGTTATCTCTCAAGAGGGGTTAAAGATGATTAAGGAAAAAGTAAATGATATAAAAGAGTTGCCTACACCTAGAAATCCATTTTAGGTAATAATTTTCATGGCCTTGCTAGTTTTTACGAAAAATTCATAAGAAAGTTTAGTACTATTTGTGCTCCTGTTGTGGAGCATATTAGAGGAAGTAAGAAGCCTATCAAGTGGATTACGAGATCTTTGATAAAAGTTTTCAAATTTTGAAAAAGAAGATGAACAACCGAGTTTGGCCTTGCTTGATTTCAGTAAATTGTTTAAAGTTGAATGTGATGTAAGTGGAACTGATATAAGGGCTATTTTGAACCAACAAGGTAAGCATGTTACATATTTTAGTGAAAAAATCAATGATTTTAAAAAGAAATATTGAGACTATGATCAATAATTTTATGTCATAGTACAAAATTTGAAGAAATTGTTCTATACACTAACAATCATGCTTTGCAATTCATTAATTGTAAAAGTAAATTGAATAAGAGGCATGCTAAATAGGTTGTTATTATACAAAGGTAATCCTTTGTTATTATTATCACCAAATCACAACACCCTTTGGTTTTCTTAAGTGTGTTTGCTTAAGCTCACGGTGTCACTGGATAACATGGGTACTATCTCCAAGTTGTGGGACTTGCTACTTGAGATAGACCCATGTTATCCAGTCACATCGTGAGCTCAAGAAAAAACACTTGAGAAAACCAAAGGGTACTTATGTTGGTGATAACATTTTTAACACACCCGCTAGGACAAAAGAAGTCTTCATTTTAATTACAACAATATTGATGTGCACTTGTAAGTTTTCAGCTTGTGAGAAGCTTTGAATTGCACATCTAATGAATCCTAAGAGGAATAATTCATTGGTTTTAGCAGTCCAATTTGGTGGATTCATGAGAATAATCCAAACAAGGTAAAGAACTAGAGAAGAGGTACTCTTTGTCTATCTACACTTGTCCCCAGATAGAGCAAGAAGAGGAAGAAGATTTCAAAGGTCTCCATCTCCACAAAATAGAACCTTATCAACACCTCCACAGGGAGGCCTTTTATTCAATCAAATAGAGTTATTCAACCAATTCGGATGGCGAAATCCAATCCTGTGCCAACTTCACTGGCAACAACTCACTTTCTCTCAATGCAAAAAATCTAGTTCCAGTTGCAGCATTAAAGAACATTACATATTTCACTAGAGATAACTAAACAAATCCGATTGACCACATCCAGGACATTGCAAATATTTGTGTAATTCATGAAATTACTGAAATGGACATTGTTGTCAAGTTGTTAGTATCCTACTTTAAAGGTAAAGCTTTGCAATGGTTTAGAAGTCTAACAACAAGGTCTATCTAGAATTGGGATCATAATGCAAAGCTCTTCACAACCAATTTGGAGAAAAGGGAGATAATTTGTCTTTATTGGAACAATTGAGAACAATTAGAAGGGATCTTAATGGACAGTTGACTAATTTCAACTTCAAATTCTAGTGAACATGGGATAGGATTTCGTTGGCCGTGAGACCAACAGCTCAAGCGATTTTCTATACATCCTTAAACATTTAAATTATGATATTACCATGATGATTCAATCAATGGGAGGTATAACATTTCCGCAGCCTATAACATTGCTATTTGAGATAAAAACAACTTGATTTAAGATGGTAAACTTTCACCTAGGCCACCTATGCCTCTTTATCCAGAAATAGGAGCTCCAAGCACTAGTCAAGCACCTACATTAGCTCACATTCCTGCTCTAAGAAATTAGATCTCGACTGAATCTTCTACCTCATCTTCTAGTACCTCAAGTGAGCTCCAGGAATCCAAACAAGGTAAGGAACTAGAGAAGAGGTACTCTTTGTCTATCTACACTTGTCCCAGGATAGAGCAAGAAATGGAAGAAGAATTCAAAGGTCTCCATCTCCACCAAATAGAAGCTTATCAACACCTCCACCGGGAGGCCTTTTATTCAATCAAATAGAGTTATTCAACCGAGTTAGGATGGTGCAACCAAATCCTGTGCCAACTTCATTGGAAAAAACTCACTTTCTCTCAATGCACAAAATCTAGTTCCAATTGCAGCATTAAAGAACATTCCATATTTCACTGGAGAGAACCAAACAACTCCAATTGACCACATCTAGGACATTGCAAATATTTGTGCAATTCATGAAATTACTGAAATGGACATTGTTGTCAAGTTGTTGGCATCCTCCTTTAAAGGTAAAGCTTTGCAATGGTTTAGAAGTCTAACAACAAGGTCTATCTAGAATTGGGATCATTTATGCACAGCTCTTCACAATCAATTTGGAGAAAAGGGAGATAATTTGTCTTTATTGGAACAATTGACAACAATTAAGAGGGATCTTAATGAACAGTTGACTGATTTCAATTTCAGATTCTAGTGGACATGGGATAGGATTCCGTTGGCCGTGAGACGAATAGCTCAAGGTTATTTTCTATACATCCTCAAACATTAAAATTATGATATTACCATGATGATTCAATCAATGGGAGGTATAACTTTTCTGCAGGCCTATAACATTGCTATTAGAGCTGAAAAATAGCTTGATTCGAAGTGGTAAAATTTCACCTAGGCCACCTATGCCTCTTTATCCAGAAATAGGAGCTCTAAGCACTAATCAAGCACCTACATTAGCTCCCATTCCTGCTCCAAGAAATTAGATCTCGACTGAAGCTTCTACCTCATCTTCTAGTACCTCAAGTGAGCTTCAAGAAGTCATAAAGCAACTACAAAACTTGGGTAATGAGTTGGTGACACTCAAGAGGTAGAAAGATCAAAATTTTAGATTATATCAGCCTCAAACTCAACCTAATAGACCTCCATATCAGCCTAATAGGCCACCCATTCAAGATGCAAATCAGAACCAAGTCAGGCCTCCTACTAATAGACCATTCCAGCCTTATAATCCTAATGTTGCATCCACATCTAGAGCTTTGGTACCAGTGCAAAATAACATGGCTCAAGAATATGACTAGTGTTTCCCATGTAATCAACCTCATAACTAGTCGATGTGTTTCAATGGTGCTTTGAATCAAGATCTTATGGTGACAACAACTAGTGTAGAACAAGAGACAGGACAAGAAGTAAATCAACACTAGGAAAAAAATCAACAAGAGGCACCTCTGAATGAGACTACACTTGTCAATTGGCAGGTTGAAGATTTATGTGGTATGAATCAAGCACCTTCTCAAAGTATAGCTACCAATACACAGTCCAAGAAAAGGAATATTGGAGAAGGAAATCATCAAATTCAAGTGATCCACAACCCTCTATCACTCAACAAGGTATGGGTAATCAAAGTGCAGCTCCCAATGTGCAAGGTCAGCCCAAACCACCTTCTAGATCAGCCCAAGTGCCGTTTGTAATAGCCCATGTGTAAGAGAAGAATGTGCAAGGCAAGGGAAAACATAGAGATAGCTCATCTCCATTCAACATCATTGAGTAGATGAAGAAAAAAATGTAAACATCTCAATGTGGGAGTCATTGGCTATCCCAAGAAAAAGATACCTATTACTGAAGCTCTTGCTATGGAAAGTTGGTCGACATCAAATCAACCACCCAATCAATAAGAAAAAGTGCTTACCAATACAACTCAAAAAGAAGGAAATCAAAGAGGACACCAAGGTAAAAATTTGAAATCCCCTCCATTCTATGTCTAATTGATCATCAGAGATACGTTGGTGCATAATTACATGATTGATTCGGGAGCAAGTAGCTCAGTCATGCCAAAATAGATAGTTGATTAGTTGGGCCTTCAATATGAATTCATCTCTATAAGTGTGGTACAATTGGATGGGGCAGAAGTAACAATGGTTGGAGTAATCAAATATTTGAGCCTCACATTGCATGCATGTCCCAATGTGACCTTCTTGCAAGATGTATCAGTCATAGACTTTTCACCACTCTTTTCATTGTGCTTGTCAAGAGACTTCATTGCCAAAATTAGAGGTTATTTGTCTATTGATTGGTCACACATGCTATTCAGAACAAGGTATTGAGATAATGCTATAATTAGATCTGAGCCAACTATAAATTTTCATATTGAGCCTCATGCACTTAAGCCCAATCAATGCAAACTGTTCAACATTTGATCAAGAGGATCTTCCAATCACCTATGAGGAAGATACTAAGGTCGAGATACATTTCGGACTTGACTCTTGATGAATGGGAAAAAATACATTATTTTGACCCTTACAATTAAATGGAATAATATGAATGAGGATTTTATTTCTTACATGAAGAGAATCAACCTCTTCCTAGCATTACCAAGCTAGATCACAAAGATGATAACGAGGTGTGGGAGTTATTCTTTGATGGCTCAAGGAGTAGAAAAGGTTCGAATGAGGAGCTATGCTCATTTCACCATAAGGTACAAAATATTACTCATCCTTCCATTTCCAGTTTGCTTGTTCAAACAAAATAGTTGAGTATGAAGCCTTAGTTCACTGATTGCATTTGGCAAGAAAGAGAAATATAAAAAAATTGCAAGTATTTTGTGATAGTGAGCTGATTGTGAACCAAGTCAAAGGAAAAAATGCTGCCAAGAATGATCTGTTAAAGAACAAAAATAATCAGGTATGGGATCTCATTGAAGATTTCAAAGCTTTTAGCATTAATTCCATCCCAAGAAAGAATAATGAAGTAGAGATAGGTAGCGGTGATTGAGGCTACATTTGATGTTGTAGAAAGTCTCAAAAATGATAAATCTCAGCCTCATACCAAAGTGGTTGTAAGGCCAGCTATGCCAGACAACAACACAAGTTGGCAATTCTTCGAGAATGATCTGCAAACTGTTAATTTTCTACAAGAAGAAGCTGAGTTCTCCACTAGAAACCAAGACAAGTTGGAATAGCAATATGGTGACCAAGTTGTGCAGCTGAGAACTAAAAAATTACCAAAAGGTATTGTAACTTTGGATTCAATCTTCAACCCAAATGATTAGTTCCGGAAGGAGAAGGAAAACATTCAGGTAAATGGTGAATATTCAGAGCCCATTTCAGTAGATGAAGGAAAGACATTGTAAATTGGAAAAGTAAGTATCCCACAAAAGAAAATTGAATTTGTTCAACTTTTTCAATAATTCCCGATTGTCTTTACATGGACTTATACATATTTGAGAGGCTTGACCCAAAGTTAGCACAACATACTATCGAGTTGAATTTGGAATCCAAGCCTCTCGGAAAGAAGCAAAGGCCAGTGAATCCTCACATTGAACCTCTCATGCTAAAAGGATTTAACAAGATAATTAAAGATAGCATCATATTTCCTATCAAGCATTCAAGTTGGGTTACAAAATTGGTGCCGGTGAGAAAAAGCAATGGAGAAACCGGGTTGTGTGTAGATTTACTGTGATGATCGAATAGGCTGTCACTCAAAGAAAATTATCCACTACCTTGATGGAGAAAATCTTGCGGTTGTGGTGGTTCGAAAGTTTTCATTGTTATATGGCTACTCAGGCTATAATCAGATAATGGTGAAAGAAGAAGATCAGTTCAAGATAACCTTCACTATGAAATGGGGGACATATGCTTACAAGAAGATTACATTTGGAATCTCAAACGCCGGAGAAACATTCCAAAGAGCTATGGATATGGCGTTCAAAGGACTAATCAACAAGATAGTGCTGATATATCTAGATGATATCACCATCTTCTCAAAGAATTCAATAGACCACCTCTTTCACCTCAAGCAAGTATTTCAAAGGTTTAGAAGGTTCAGAGTGTCTTTGAATCCAAAAAAGTGTGTATTCTTGGCACACGAAGGCAAATTTTTGGGCTACATTGTCTCAATATAAGGGTTGAAAATTGATCCTGAAAGAGTTGAAGCCATTCGAACACTTCCACTGCCACACCATAAGAAATATCTCAAAAGATTCTTGGGAAGGATAAAAAAATTTCCGCAAATTTGTGCCTAATTTTTCCACTTTGGTGAATCCTTTAACAATGATGTTGAAGAAGATCCTTTCATTCAAATGGAAAACAGAAGGAAAAGAGAATTTTGAGGCCATCAAGCATGCAATATAACAAGCCCCAACTCTTATTAACCTAGAGTTTTCAAAGGACTTCATGTTGTATGATTTTAGAGGATCAGACACAATCTTAGCCATCTTGGTACAACTAAATAGAGAAGGTTCAAAACAACCCATAGTATTATTTAGTCAAATCTTGGAATATTATGAAGTAAAGTATTCTTTCATTAATAAGCACATCCTTACTATTGTCAGGAGTTTGAAGAAGTTCAAACACTTGGTCTCGAACAACAATATTCAATTACTAGTGTCCCATGTTGGTGTCAAGGACTTTCTCCTAAACAAGGATTTGAATGAGAAGAGAGAAAGTTGGATCACTCAGGTAATGGAATACGATATTGAAAGAAAATTTTTGTGTGAGAAGCTCACTTCCAAACAACAAGTTGAGTCAACAAATGAAGAAGAGGTTGTCCTGCTACTATAGAATAAACAAGAGCAAACGATCAACTAGCGATGCACCCATTTAATGCTAGACTCAATTCTTGGTGCATTATCTCCAAACAGGTTTGTGCCCTCCTGAAATGAGAAAATAAAAGACGAGACACTTTAGATTACAAACCATTCCATATGTTCTTATTGATGGTTTTTTGTTCAAAAAGGACGTCAATGATGTTCTTTGGAGATGCATTGGAACAAGTCAAGTTGACAAGATATTACATGAATTCTATGACAGGGAAGCATGAGGTGAATTTTCTCCATGAGTAACAACTCTCAGAATCATGAAGGTTGGTTACTATTTTCCTATGGTGTTCGATGATTGCTATTCATGGATCAAGAAATGCAAGAGATGTTCATTATTCACGGGGAAAGAAAGGTTAACAATGCTATCCCTTCATCCAATTTCAATAGATCAGCCATTCATGAAATGGGGATTAGACTTCATTGGAGTTATCAATCCAAATTCAAGTCAAGGCCACAAGTGGATACTTATGGCAACAAACTATTTCACCAAGTGGACTGAAGCAGTGGCACTAAAGGAGGAAAATGAATCCAACATTTTGGATTTCTATGAAGGGATAGTCACAAGGTTTTGTATCCCCACTACTATCATATCAGATAATTCTTTGGCATTCCTTGGCACCAGAATCACTTGAATGGGTTATCAAGAATGGTGTATACCTCAGCACTTCATCAAACTATTACCCTCAAGGTAATGACCAAGCGAGAATCTACAAACAAGAACCTATTAAGAATGATCAGAAGAACTCTTGATGAGAATCAAAGAACTTGATACATGAAGCTTAAGTCATCTCTATGGGCTGATAGGATCACACCCAAGAGGTCTACAGGAAGCTCTCCATTCAAGCTTGTATATGGAAAAGAAGCAATTCTACCTATATCACTTGAGTTGCCAACATTGGAACTCATGAAATAGTTGGAACTAGCTGAGTTTGAGCCCATGGAAATCAGGTATGCAGAGTTGATGGAATTAGAATAAGCAAGAGAATGTGTAGTACAGACCATGGAAAAGGATCAAGCATTGATCAAGAAGAGCTTTGACAAGAAAGGTAAGGCTAGGACATTCCAGTTGGAGACTTGGTATTGAAGTGGGATGTTGATCGCACAAAGACAAGAAAGCATTCCGAGTTTGATGCCATATGGAGTGGCCCATTTATGATCACTAGATGCAAAGGTCACAATTCCTTTCGGATGGCTTAGTCGGATGGTGAATAATTGCAAATTCCAGTCAATGAAATCTATCTCAAACATTGCTACTAAAAGGAGAATTTCTCACCCTTATACATATTAGTCTAGGATTTCCAATTCCTCCAAGTGCTTGTGCACATTGTTATTGTTGTTAGAATAGGTTTCATTTTCCTAAGTGTTGGTGTAGATGCTCTATTTATTCTAGTTTATGCTTGTATATAGTTCATCTCACCCTCGGAAGAATCAAAAATTGTAGCCATGAGAGAATCATATCAATATGATATCCATATCGAGACTAGGTTCAAATGTTTTTATTTCACTCCAATAGATCAGATTTATAGGAAATCAAGTGAGGGAAAGCTTCCAGGTTTCAAGAAATTTTGTACTCTCACAAACCTTGACTTCAATATTTTATTATGAAAATGAATGCGAATATCGGAGAGGCGATTCAGGTTGAAAAGAAGTGTTTCAATGACTCAAGGATGCAAATTTTCAAGTTCCAAATCAGATTTTAGACTCTATGCCCAATGGATTGCTACATACGGCTGGTCCTACTTCAGCCGGTAGGCAAATAAGCGTGTTTGAGTCACTAAATTTTTATCCAAAATCGACCCCACTAGGGTAGACTTTGGATAACTTGCACAAATTCCTTTAGGTTGGAGCAAGTAGAAATGGTGAAGGGCCAAAATTTTGGATTTTTGGCACCTCTTTGCTTTCCTCTAACTTCCCTATCCAAGAAAAAATCCAAGGAGTTAGTAAAATTTGCAAAAATCGGACAAAGTGAAGTCAAGGATTGTTTAAATGAAAATCAGGTCTGAGGGCTGCGGATGGTACCAAAGTTCGTCGTACCAAGTTTAGGGCCAAAATGCAAAGGAAACAATGTACTGCGGGTTTTTCAAAAAAAAGTGTTTGAGGCCACACAAGTTCAACTGGGACAGTCGATCTCTAAAAAGCTGAAATAGCCAAAATACAAAGGAATCAGTTAATGCAGAATTTTTTGTCCCAGGTGGTCTGTGGAACAGTTGGGACGTCAGGACATGAAAAGGTGAAATTGCTGCAGTAAGTGGGATACGGAAAATGAAGAGGTCAACGGACCTAATGGCCCAGTCAATGAAGGGACTTTTGGGACAAGAAATACCTACTTGGGTGATGCGGAGAAAGGAGGCCCGGACTTTGAATACACTCGGGACATGAGTTCCCCAAAACCCACAATAGCCACAATACAAAGGAAAATTCAATGCCTGACCTCCGAACTTCAAATGGCCACAATGTTTGACCCAGAGCTCCTATTTTTAATGAGGGTAGGTATATGAAAATAAAAGAAACATATTCATCTCCAGTCAATTAAATACCCAGTCCCATTAAATGACATAAATGTCTGGCAAACCCAAAACAACTGCCTACACTTAGAATGTCATATCTTTTGTAATTCTCAACAAAAATGCACAAAATTGGTATAGTTGGAATTGTGGTTCAAATACCAACGTATAGAAATCAAGAAATATGTAATTTGATGAATAATTGATGGAGATGTTTCTGAAAATGTTTCCACGTTCATAACAGTGTTTTATTTGGTAGTTGGGATGCATTCAATGAAGCATGGGCAGACATTTCTCATTGCTGCAAGTTATGGGACAGTATGGGGGGCCTTTTGCAAGAAACATACCATCATTTCAATCCATTTATGACATATTTCAAGTGGTGGGAGGACATATTTTGGGATTTTCATTTCTCTCTCTCTCTCTCTCTCTCTCTCTCTCTCTCCTCTCTCAAAATTCTATAAATTGGAGTGTTGGGCTCATTGTAAAGGGAGGTAGTTTCGAGTAGCAAAAATCATCAATTTTTTTGCAAAGCCAATGTGCATGCAGGCCCTTGTATTAGACTCCTTGCATGGTGATCCAGACCATTATTTTGTAATAGACTAAATTGTGCATATCGAAAGCAATAGATACAAGTTTGTGGATATCTCTTCCCCTATTGTGTTTTTTTACATTCTCCTTACCTCTTCAACTTCATTACAAATATATTGTGTCTATCTTATGCTATGTAGGGATTCATTATCATTATACATGTTTTAAATTTTGTTGTGAATGCATTTTGCTAGACATGGAGAACTGTTATCAGCCCTTCTAGTATGTATTATGCTCCTATTTTTCACACGTTGGAAAGATATCCTCATTGTCTCATTTTCTGGTGTATCACTGGTTTAGTGTAGGCTTTGTTTTCATGCATTCTCTCTCTTTGGTCCCTTGGAAAGTTAAATTAGGACAAGATAGTTTTGCTTGCATTAGAGTAGATTGTGCCGGGTAGTTTAAGAGAAAGAACCAACTTTATCCGAGGTCTATCTCAAGTAGCAAGTCCTACAACTTGGAGATAGTACCCATGTTATACTGATCACACCCGAGCTCAAGAAAACACACTTGAGAAAACCAAAGGGTGATGTGATTTGCGATAACAGATATCAAACATAAAAGTGTTCGATCTAACAAATTTGTTGATGCTCTAAGAAGGATAAATATGACTTTTCAAGGAATGCAGGTGAATGTCATGGGTTTTGATGTGTTGAAATATCTATATCAAGAAGATATATATTTAAAAGAAGCATACGGGGCATGCAAGGATCCTACAAGTAGTGATAGAAGTACCTGGATGGACTATATGTTACAAGATGGATTATTGTTCAAAGGTAAGCAATTGTGTATTCCTAAAGGATCCATGAGAGAGAATCTAATCAAAGAAAAACATAGTGGCAGTCTTGCAGGACATTTTGGACAGGATAAGACACTTGCACAATTTAGTACATTATACTTTTAGCAATGTATGTCAGTAGATGTGAGAAAGGTTTTGAAAAATATGAAGTTTGTCAAGTATGCAAAAGGAAGGAGTCAAAATATAGGGTTATATCAGCCATTACCCATTCCCAATAGACCATGGGATTCAATAAGTATCGATTTTATTCATAGATTTCCTAAAACTCAAAATTGAAATGATTCTATTTTATAGTGGATGATATATTTTCTAAGATGGCTCACTTCATTCCATGTTTTAAGACAAGTGATGTAACTCATATAGATTTTTTTCAAAGAGATAGTAAGATTACATGGGTTACCTAATAGTATTGTATCTGATAGAGATACTAATTTTTTTAGTAATCTTTGGAGAACTATTTACAAATATTTGGGTACTAATATGAGTTTCAAAATAGTATATCAACCCCAAATAAATGGGAAAAACAATTAGTCAACATAAGTCTTGGGAACATTATTGGGAGCTTGGTAAGTGAATATAAGTGTATCCCACTTGGTGGCAAAAATAATTTAAAATTTAACCAATAAATTATTTTATAAAAATACTTTAAAACTTTAAAAATCATGTAAATTATAGATGCATTATGCCTTGGTATATATAATCTCTTAAAAAACAATGTTTGTTCATTAAATATATGTACTTGTTTGTGTTCTAGTTGTGGGACATATTTTGGTGAAAGTAAAAAAATGCATAATAGTTGGGACATCACATTATATGCTTCTTGTTATACAAATTAATTTTCGAGTAAAAGAAGGCAATAAAACTTGCACCACAAAAATTAGCAAACCACAAAACACAACTAGGAAAAAGGCACTGACAACCATAGGTGGATGAGGTGGAGAATTATCTAGGTTATCACCTCAATTTCACTAAGTATCTACCAAGAGTATTTGTAGCATTAGGTATTGGGTTCTATCTATCATTTTCCTTATCTTATCATTTTCATTTTAACCATCTTATGGGAGATGAAGTAGTTGAATGGTGACCAATAGTTGTCATCCATTTTTTCTTATAAATGTCTAGTAGGTGATTTTGTAATCTAAAATAATTGTCATAGTACTATGTAATATTTTCCAACTTTTACCTCACAACAACCAATGACATCATTGCATGTCATCAATTAATCAATTAGTGCACAAATATACAACATTTTTACACCACATTCAAATATTGAGAAACAAATTATTTACATGCGGTTAAAAAAATTAATTTAAATTAATTCAATTTATGACTCTTCCTCCATGTCAACATTACAAACAAAAATATAGATTAAATTAATGTTAAAATTTGAAATAAAGTTATTTTTGTATTTTTACTTAAGTGACCCTAAAAACTTAAGGATGATGTAGGGGTATAAGAAAATAGCTAATGTATGTATGTATATTAAATACACATACACATACACATACACATACACATACACATACACATACACATACACATACACATACACATACACATACACATACACATACACATACACATACACATATACAAATACGCATACTCATACACATACACATGCACATGTGTATGCACATGCACATGCACATGCACATGCACATACACATACACATACACATATGTATGTTACACACATGCACAAACATACATAGATATGCATACACACACGTGTGTGTGTGTGTGTGTGTGGAAGCATGGAATTGGTATGTAGAAATTTTTAATAAATGCCTTAAATAAATGTGTCTTTAAGGATGGTTGTAGGGTATGTAAAAAAATAGTTTGTTAAAAATTCCTTGGAACCTTTCTAGATAATACAATTGGTAGGTGTAAATCCAAACTCCACAACCTTTGTCAAAATCCTCCCAAGGTCTATCAAAATGGTCTGATTTTTTTTGTCATGTAACATTTTCACTCTAAATCTAATTTTCTCAGGCTACTTCGAATAGAAAATTGCATTCCTTTGAGTTTGCATAATTGGGAAGCTAGAGTTTTTTATCAAAAAAATAAACAAAGATATTCCATCGTGGTTCTAAAAGTCAGTGTGCAGCCATTTGTTTGGGCTATTAGTGTCCTTGAATATCGAAAATTTGCAACTTCAAACTTAAGAGACCTTGAAAAGACATATCTTCCTGACAAGTTTGTGAAGTGTATGAAAAAAGAGGGTTGGTCATATTGGACTAGGTTCCATAGCTTCTACTTTTTCTACCAATATATTGGTTTCTTCATGAGCCACTTGGGATGAAACTTGATGATGGAGAGCATAGATTTTGATAGAAGTATGGTAAAATTTTGAGAAATTTAGCTATGTGATTAACTAAAATATGAATTTATCTCTATTTAAATGAATATAAACAAGTATAACAATGCAATAACTAATATGAAATGAAATATAAACACTAAACAATTTTATTTGATATTTAAATGAAATGAAATAATTAAAATAGGAGGGATAAGGTACTAACCTGAAAATGACTTACCTCTCTGTGATCCAGGACGGAACAAAATGCTATGTGAATGGAGCAGCGAGTATGATGGCACAACCTAGAAATTACGAGAAGAAGATGATTTATCTAGACCGGGTGCACAGGGGTGGATCAGAGTGCATGTGGGCACCCTAGTCTATAGTATGGGCACTCTGGTCTACATAACAACTTAGGACATGAATCTGGAAGTGTCACTAGATCTTCATAATGTATCTATATTTTTCACATGAGTGTCATAATAACTTCGCTAATGACATCATAAAACTTGCAATGAATATTCATTTTCAAAACCCCATACAAATCATCAAAACCCCTATAAAATAATGATGCATATGAAGGGTCGAACTATCCTTAGCATCCAAAATGGTGGAATTACAACGAAGCGCTACACTACATTCTAGACCCAATGTATTTATGTGTGATTTGTGTGCCTAGGGTTCCCTAGCGCCATTGGCACAAAATAACGGTAAATAGCTAGATGTAATGTAAAATGGTGCATGGAATAGAATAGAATTCTCTTTCCTACTGCGGTGTGTGTAATGCAATGATGTTTAAATGTAGTCCCTTGCCTTAGTAGATATCTAACCCTTAGTAGTAGATAGTCCGCCTATAAGATAGTATGTTATGTTTAGATTTGGATCTCTTGCTCAAATTTCAACACTAATGACCTGACATGCTGACTAGTACCTAGGGGAATGAGAGGGAAAATTATAAAGAAAAAACTCAAACGGGGACTAATGCACCTAAAATTAATAACTAGGGAAACCATGGGAACCCTAATCCTACCCTAGGCACCCTAGTCAAAGAAGAGAGGCTTGAAATGACCAAATAACAACACTTGAGACTCCCTAAGAGATGACAAAAATTGTGCATACAACGAACAACTGTGTAATAAAAATGATGAAGAATACCAACTAACTGATGACAAGACTAAGGGATAGGTCATTAGTGCATAATTTTCTTACGTGAGATCCATTTATAAAACAACATACTTGGTGGTATAAATGTAATAATAAGTGCGTGATTTTGTGACTACATTTTCCTCCACTTTATGTTAGTGAGAGGAAATATTAGTAACATAAAGTAGATAGAGATGTGTACCTGAGAGAAATGCATAGAATACCATGTTGTAGTAGAATGCATAGACATGGTAGTAAAAGTGTGCCGCAAGAACCATATAGAGTGTCAAACCATGGATCAGTGTGTTGATCCATGCATGTTGTAAGAAACGTAATGTCGTGATGACTTGTACTAAATGAGATTGATGATAGAAATGTTAGATCATTGATGATTTTGTATTTGTTTGATGATGATGATATGCGATATGATTTTGTTTGTTAAAGTTTTGAACACGTTGATGGATTGATTGATTGATTGATTACTTATAGAGATATTTTTATGCTAGTTGCCCCGAGGTTAGGTCATTAGAGGGAATCAAAAGAAATTGGTAAATAATCACATGAAAATATTTTTAATTGCTTGTTTACCCTAGGTTAGGTCATTAGGGGGAAGTGATGAAATGTCGCATAGAAAAATTGTATGTTTATTGCCCCCAGATTAGGCCATTAGGGGAATTAATGGTGAGAAGTCGTGAATGAATTAGTGAATGTTTGAAAATTATGAATTAGTAGTTTTGATTGATCACATGGCGATGAAGTGGGATTATGTGATTACCCCCATGATATGCCCCCTTTCGGTGAAAGGGGAAGTGATGAGAAGAATGAATGCTAAGCCGAAAGTAAGCACGAAATAGATAGAAAGTGATAGAAATCACAAAAATGTGTATGAATTGGATGGAAAACAAATTCAAGGAGAGATAATGCACATGAAAAATATATGGTACGGTGGTAGGCGAATTCTATAAATAACTCCGCAATTGGGGTGTAAATCGGAGTAAACACTCAAGATATGAAAAAAATAGTGTAGTGTGTATTAATTGTGAGATCAAGCATGAAATAATGACTATAGTAAAGTAGGTGATGAAAAATAACTATAATTAGTGAAGTAAAAAAGTTATTAGCCACTTCATTTATTGTTTACATGATTGTGAGATTGAGCGCTAAGTGTGTAAAGATTCCACAAGTGAGAGAATCACGTCCTTGTCAGTTTGAGAGGGTGGCAACCGTCGTAGAGTGTGACACATGAATGTGGAGTTTGGAAGTGCATTGTTTTTGAAAAAGGTATAATGTAGTAGTCGTTTCATTGAATTTTGGTGAATTTGAGATTTTTAATTTTATCATCATTTTAGACTTGGACAATAGCGGTGAGGGTGCTTAGGGACCCTTGAGACAAAAGCGACCAGATTTGGGCACTAGTGTCTTGCTCTTGGGCGCCCCAGTCCCCGCATCTGGACACCTTAGTCCAAAATGTACATATTTTTTGTATAATGATAAAAATTCAGATTTCCAATGTAAATGAATGTAATAAGCGAGTTTATTTGTACTTGTAAGGTTGTAATTCTCACTCCTCTTCAACACTTATCCACTATGATTTTTATTATTGTTGATTAGAGACATTGTCATTATTATTATTATTATATTTTGATTAGTGGGTTATAGACTATACAAACATTTGGATTATTGATATGTTGTGATTCATATTTTGCATTATGATATGCTAGTTGACACTGGTGGAAAGTTTTATACATGTTGATTTGCATTGTTTTGAATTTATACTAACACATTATATTCATGATGCATTGCCTATGTTTGGATGTTCAAATTAGTCTTGTGATCTCATTGATGTTAGTAAAATGGTAGAATCAAATTATTTAGAAATTTTAGATAGTTGATAGAATTGATTAATTTTGATGATGATTATTGATTGATATGTATGAGTTATTTCTCAATGTTATTGATGCAGCCTTGAGGCCAGAGAGGTATTGTTGTTTTGATTATAGGAAAATGATATCACTATACATCGAAAGGGGATAGGGGACCAACCCTAGAAGAATGTTGGGTGTTTACAACAAGGCCAATTTGACAACTTGTGTTCTATGTGTGTGTTTTTAATTGTTATGCTTGGTTAGGAGGTTTCCCATGGGGGTGACCTCATGTGTGTGGCCATGGGTTGTGATGTTTCCCTCTTTTAATTTTGGGTATTTATTTTGTGGTGCATGTATCTCATTATTTTTAAAATCTATTCACTTTATTAGTACTTTTTGATATGTTTTAATTAGTTAATTTAACTTAATTAGTAAACTAAAATGAAGATGTGACAAATTGGGCATTTAATAGGGTATATGGTCCTTGATATTTTCTTGATGTTGAATAGATTTAATTGCATTTTGAAGTGTGTACTCTTCCTCCTTTCCCTATCTCGAATTTTGACTTAGTGGCCACTTTTTGAGACTTGTGGGACAAGTTAACCTTGTCCCTTACCTCTCAAACTCACCCACCAACCATACTTATGAAGTATGGAGTTAATTTTAGCCTTCATAATGCATATGTTGGGTGAAAATGAGTAAATAAAGTCACTTTTCTACTTACCTCATTTAATATGTCCTTGGAAGGTATGGAGTGCATGTTGGAGTGTACACTTGTGCATGTCATAGCCTTACTTATTCATTTATTAGCATTGGTTTTTGTGTGTTGAGTTGGAATTGAGGAATGATGAAGTGGAATCCTACATGGAGCCACCTCATCATCCTCACCTCCTTTTCTATTTATTAATGTGAATTTGGAGTAATTGGGGTTACTTGTCTCATTTCTACACTTGCATTTTTAAATTTTGGCTTGGGATTGCATGCTTGGAGATTTTGGAGTTGCATTTTGGGATTTTTCTAGATTGAAGGTGCTTAAAGCTTGTTGTGTGAAGATTTTGGAAGCTAAATAGAGAGGTAGGATCTTCACTTATTGTTTTTTCTTTTATATATGTATGTAGTAGTGAAATTTGTGATTGTTGAGTGTATGTTATGTGTGTTGTGATTGCATTATGTTGGGATGGGTAGATTTCCTTTAAGAGTGGTGTGGGAGAAGGAAATGGAGTTATTTTTTTGGAGGAAAAAGGGATTTAGTGAGGAAAATGTGGAGGGAGTGTGGGAGAGGTGCTCCACCTATGTGGAGGTAAAAGGGTTATATGTTATTTTTGTATTTGTAAAGGGAGAGATAAGGTGTTGTGTGTGATGTTGATAGTGTACTTGGAGGTATTGGGTGGACCCTATTCCCACATGGGAGGCATAAGGAGAAGGCTCCATGTTCTTTTCTCCATTTGTCTTACTATTAAGCCTTTGTGATTGTGATGAAAATGTGAATCTTATTTGTGTTTTTATGGAAAAGAATGCAAAACTACTCTTGTTGAACTTGCTTGAAAAATGTGATTGAGTGTTGAAATATTGCATGAGTGTTGAAAATATGTATGTGTGTATTTTGTGGAAGCCATTATTTGTGAAGTTGTCAAAGTTGCAAATGCACCTTATTGTTCTATGGTTGGGGCTTGGGGGCCAATAAGAAGGATGGCTTCTCCTTTTATTGGATTAAAGGTTGGGTAGAGAGCATCGCCTACTCCCCTTTCTTTGTATTATGATTCAAATTTGAAGAGATGAAAGAGTGCAAAGTTGAAGCTATGAAGTTGGAAGATGATATTGATATGAAGACTTGTGTATTTGAGCCTATGGAAGAATTCCTATGTTGTAAATTTGGCCATGTTGTTTCCACTTTGAGCGGAAGGATTGTAGATATTTGTATTTTAAAATGAGCTCTTGTAAATTTATTCTCAAGCTATGTATCGTGAAGGTTAAATGAAGAAAGTTGTAATTTGTATTTCAATGGAAATGAAAATTATCTTTACTTGAAATGGATGGATAAAGGAGTATAAGTTTTGGTGTTTCTTTAAAATAGTTTTTTGTATTATAATTACCTGTTAAAGAAAAGAAGGTTGCATTTGGATGAGTTTCCATTCTTTTTTTCCCTTGTAAATATTTTGTTATTCTTGTAAAAAGAAAGAATGTCATTGTTAAAATCATTCTTGTTTTCCTCTTTCAATTAAGAAATTTTTAGTATTTTGGGTTATGAATATTAGACATTGCTAATTAGACCATGGAAGCATCTATATATTTTTCAATAAAAAAATAGTCCTTCTTTTATCAGTATACCTTCACAATATATCCAACATCTTTTCCATATTTAAATATACATATGGTCAATCCAAAAGTTTACATTAGATGTTCTTTTATCTTCATCATTCAATTTTAGTTCCAAAAGAATATTAGGGAGTAAATCAAAATATAACCCACCTATAAATGTATAAATCTATACTCATATTAGTATAAGTATATATATGTTTATATTAATTAAAGTATTTAATATTATAAATAAATGCCTTTATTTAAATCAAAAAAGAAAAGATATTATATAAAATTATATATATATATATATATATATATATATATATAATAAAAAAATTAAAACTATAGATTCAACCCAAATTAGCTTTGTGAGATTTCATTTGGGAGTAAATTGTATTGGTTGTTTGGGCTTGTGATAGGCCATATGGCTGCAACCACTTATTATAAAAAAATTAATAGTAGGGTGGCGACGATGCCCCCACCCCAATCCATATTAAAATTTGAATAGGGGTTGGGGCACCACCCCCACCCATATATATTACATAAAATCCAACCCTATACTATCATGCGACCAACTTTTATAAAACCACGACTTTGTTTTTTACATAGTGTCGGGTTTGGTAAAGTTTAACCATTGTAAATTATATATATATATTGCATTCTAATGGCCATTGTATTACCTAATATGGGTATTTCACCTACAATATGTATATGTAGATGTAGATGTAGATGTATATACACATGTGTGTATGTGTGTGTGTGTGTGTGTATGTATAGACACACACAAGCCTATAAATACCGACAATCGGATCTTGCTGGGATCCTTACAAAACAAAAATAGAAAACTACATTCTACAAACCGTAAGAGGCATTAATATAATATTTTGGAGAGAAAAATAGAGGGAAGGTTTCCTTCCATTTGCAAATATTGATCTAAAATAAAACCTTCATGGTCTCCCCTCAAGCTTTCATGGCTTCCCTCATCCTTCTTTCCTCCTTAACCACAAAATAAAACATTGTGCAAATGAGAGGTGAGGGCAAGAAAAAGTGATTAAAAGAAACCTATAAGGATTTTAGGGATTTTAGGAAAAAACTTAAGATCTAAGGGTTCAAAATGATTCAATCTAAAGGTGGATATTTAATCCTACAACTTTAAGTTGGTGGCATTTCATGGGAATGGGATTTAAATAAAATGTGTGGGTAATGGGTTAATGGGGCCACCTAGTGCTTAGTAAGTTAGAATAAATTGTGACCCTTTTGGGTAAGGAGTAATAATTACTTTATTTGGGATTGACTATAGGGATTTCATAAATAAAGGGGGCATGGCTATTTGGTATTTGGGAAATTTTCTAAGGTCAGCAAAATAATAATAATAATAAAATCTATTATTAAATCTAAGTGAATTAATCAATGGGATTGTTTTGGAAAATATCTAACAAAGTAAGAGGAAATTAATAGAAGGATTGTAAACCGTAATGCAGTTGGGAAATAAATTAATAATATTTAATTATTAATTTAATTTCTACTACCTTATGATGGCGTAGGAATTATTAAATGTAATATTATTCGACCACAAGTGATACTTATCACCCTTGAGACCTTGTTTTAAAAAAATTACCATAATTTTCCTAAGTAATTAATGAGTTTTGTCTTAGTTTTGTGCATTGATTAAGTGGCTATTACAGAGGTGTTCTAGTGTTGTGTTTGTTGTCATTTTATTGTGTACATAGGGATATTCAATTAAGGGAGTTCCACGGTGGTTGTCACATGAGTATATTGCTTGGATTGGGCATGTTAGATGATGATTCGGATGTCATGGATCATGTCGGATTGTGGCACATATCACAGATGGGGCATGTGCCCCATATTATGCCCATGTTGACTGCATTATGCGAGAGGTGTGTGGACACATGTACATTTTTCTTTCCTAAGGGTGATATGACTGTTACGTTGGAGGATGTGTATCGCATACTACAATTGCTAGTTTTTTGGTAGAGAGTACAGGTGATGCCATTGGAGGATATGGAGAGATAGATGTGAGATACTAGATGGTATTTTGTGGGGACTCGAGTACCTACCAAGGCCCATATCAGTTTTAATTCTATCTTATGGTCTAGGGTTCCGCATTTGCAGAAGTTCATAGTTGTTACGATTGCTTCATCTATAGCAATGGAGGGAGGAGGTGTAGGCATCTTGTATAAGATGCATGATATATGTTGGTGGATAGAGGAGGAGGGTACTAGATATGCATGGGCACAATGTGTGTTGTCCAACCTATACAGAGATCTATACCAATTTACTCACGATGAGCATGGTTGTGTGAGCATGGTGGTGGGATAGGAGCCACTACACTATTGCATGTATGGGCTTATGAGCATATAGTCATGTTGAGACCAGTTGGAGGTCCACGAGGAGAGTGGGCTAGGCTAGAGATATATATGAGGAGGTGGATTAATATTCATGGGCATAGGATGAACACATATACCTATAGGGAACTGATAGATAGGATGGGGCCCAAGGAAGTTACATGGAGGCCATACCGTAAATATGGAGGATGTCCCGAGGATGTTGTAGAATTTTGGTGTATTAGAGGACTATGTGGTGGAGGACTAATTTCCAAGTGTGGACGATATTTTTCAAGTAGAGAGAGTATCACGATAGCTTGACATGTCTCATGATGTGCCACAAATCCAGATATATGGTTGAGATCTATCAAAGCACCTAGGAGGTATGGATCTAGACCAGGGCCCATAGGAGAGTAACTAGTACCTCTTGGCCGGATGAGGTAGACACGGTGATAGATTTGATAGACTCAGATGATGTGGGTTGCACAGAGGAGTACCATGCATGGTGGGCAGCACATCGATGGGTATTTTTATTCCCATTATTTATAGGTCTAGTGGGGTTACCGCATGGAGGAGGAGAGGAGGAAGCACATGCCCCGATGCCGTTGTTTGTGAATATTATAGTGATGATTATCTAACGTGTTGTGTTATTTGTTTTGTATTTGATGCATATTGGTCCCTAATAAATGAAACGCTCATCCACACATTGATGCGAAATGTGCCGACTGCATGTACTTGGTGGAGGTATTCTTGAGCATGTGGATGATATCATGGGTGATAATGTCCATTTATTTGAGTCATTGGCCATAACACCGACAACATGTATTGTGTTGCTAGAGGAGAGGGATAAGGCACATGAGGAGACTCGACGAGCCAAAGAGGAAGTGGGTGGTGGTCCTATAGTGCATTATGTGTTTGCACGATATATGGATTTGCAATGATAGTTTTATGAGAAATATATGAAAATTACTTTACTACAGAGGTAGGTTGAGAAGTATTAAGGCCTCAAACAACGACGCAAGATTAGTGGTGAGGCATCTAGTTCTAGGGCTCTCATACTACCTAAAAATGATAGTGATGATGAGACTTTAGTTATGTTATTGTATATTATGTGGAGGAGTTGCTCCTAGTGATAAGACATTTTTTTAATGATTATTGTATTCTATATATTTATATTGACACATGTTATTGATATATGAGCTTATTTTGTTGTGTATAGATGTCACAATGTGATTGATGATGTATGATTTGATGTTTATTGTCATAGTGTATGTAAAGTGTTGTATATTGTTCATGTTTTATTGATGTAGACTCAGAGTATAATCTGGATAATGGTAGACAAAATTTGTAATGTGAATGATGATAGATAACAAGTGTAATGTGATTGATGTATGTTGAATGAAATTTGTAACACGTAGTTAGTGTAATGTTGATAGATGTATAATTTCAAAACTAACTCGGTGTGATGAATTATGATGTGATGTGATCATAAAATGCTAGTATTGTGAATTTTAGGTGGGGGAGATAAGTGATGCATCCTAGTGTGTAGATGAATATGCTGATTTAGTTAAGACCCCTCAGTAGTCAAGGATGAGTCGTGTAAGAAAGAGTACGTCATTGGGAAATGATTGAGTGCTCTAGATGAATTGATGAGGTGCGTGATAAGAGGTTATTAGAAAAAATATGGGTAAGTGCACCAAGTTGGGGGGCCAAAAGGGGGTCTTAAGTGGATGCATTTTTCTGAAAAATAAAAAACTTCAACTTGTATGAGTTTTTGAAATAGTTACACTCAAAATTGGAAGATGTTGTATAAACATGAATTGTAGAATTTTGAGTCTAGTTTCTAAGCTACTAAATTTTATTGAAAATGGATAATTTTAAGTGGGTCAAATAACTAAAATACAAATAAGTGCTCTTGTTTTTGTTAAAAAAACATAATAGAGTGACTTTCATGCCCCCACCATTTTTTTAGCACCATTTAGTATTTTTGAAAACCCTTTTAGTAGAAGATAGCTAAGAGCATTTAGTTTGTGTTAGATTTTTTAGAATTTTTAGCGAGTATTTATTTTTCTAGTACATAAATTTAAATTTTTGAAAAATAACGGAGCTCCGACCATGCCTCCCCCTAACTACCTAAAAATATATCAAAAATTAATTTTTTTTTATACGTATAGAATTAGGCCTAGTTTGTGCTAGTATATTTTTTTTCCAATTTTTATGAGCCAAAAAAGATACACAATGAAAGATAGGCATAATTAAACTTCAAAAAATAGCTATAGAAAGGCATAGTTTGAAAATATATAATATGGAAACCTTATATTATTCAGAAAATTTGAAAACATTTATTTTTAGAAAGAAGAAACTTTCCTCTAGATCATGGTATAATATTGTTTAAACGAATCGGTCATTTTATGTTGATTTATCATGGTGGAAAAGGAATTTTCGCATTTTCTTGCAAAAACACGTTGTTTGTTGTGTTTGTATAGGTCCATGCCTCAAGCTTGGGGATCCAAACCAGATCCAAGCCTTGAGGCATGGCTTGGAAAAAGTGAAAACACAAAAAGAGTGCGTGTTATAATGTGTACGCGTTATAATGCATACGTTCCATAATGCATATGCATTCTGTATAGTATGAAAATTATATGTGCTTTTACTAAGTATAAGTTTTTCAATTATTATTGGTTATTCAATTTTCCCCTCTCGGGAAAAATTTGATCAAATGTGACCTTTCACAGAGAAAATGGAGAGGTTGCTTTATTCATGCGAGCTCACATTCGAATTTTGAAAATCAAGTCTGCAAGGCTCGACAATGAAAATGCAAGGTCAAAAATTGAATGGCTAAGGAAACATCAAGGAGATCAGATCTCAAGAGGAAGAATGGAGAAAGGCTCCAAGTTTTTGGACTTCAAATTTTTAGCATTTTAGAGACAAGGAAGGAAAAATTTCAAAAATGGTTCAAAAGGGTAAAACTCAGAAATTCTAAAATTTTAAAATTTCAAACTTTCGGTTTTCAAAATTTTAGAGTTTCAAGTTTCGTGAGTTTTGGAACTCTCATGCGATTTTAAGGATGAACAGAGTTGTGGGTCCAAAAGGATTTTTTTGAAATTCCAGAGTCCAAATTTTAGACTTTCGTGTTTCCCTAGTTTTGGGTTTTGGAGTTTCGAACTCTAAGGCGATTTTAAGGGTGAATAGTGTCGTGGGTTCAAAGGAAAAAAGTTTTGAAATTTCGAAAGTCTAAAATTTCTAACTTTTAGGTTTTGGAGTTTCAAAGTTTTTGGTTTCAGACTTTTGGAACTCTTAGGTGATTTTAAGGATGAACTAAATCCCACGGGTCCAAAGGTAAAAAATTATGAAATTTGAACATTCGGATATTGGTATTTTGGAGTTTTGGGTTACGGAGTTTCAAACTCTCGGAGAGTTTACGGATGAATAGTGTCATGGTCCCCTAAAAAAAGTTTCAAATTTTGAAAGTCCAAAATTTCAGACTTTCGGGTTTTGGAGTTTCAGATTTTTTGCGCTCCCAAGAAGATGAACAGTAACAAAACATCCGAAGTCAAAATTTCTGAAAATCCAAATTGTCAAGATTTTGGAGGTTGCAAGAAATTTCATACCTCAAAGAAATAGAGCCAACCACTCGCCATTAATGTAGTATGGAATCCTAATCTTTAGATGGGCATAACTTTTGACTTTGGGAGCTATGATTTGCACCCTAAACCCAAATCAAGAAAGGAATTTTGAAAGCTTTTAGTGACCTACCACAATAATGAAGGGATGGGATTCCTTTCTTACCCAACAAGGCATAGTACATGAATACATGGATTTTGTAGTGGCACCCATCATTGTTGCAGGTGAATTCAATGCATTCTAAGGTGGTTGAAGCAAGAATTCAAATTCTTCTCTCCCCTTTTTCTCTCATTCTTCATATATATTGTAAGGAGGGTCATTGTTCTAATGTTGGATAATTTGGCTTTGCACCCTCCCTTCTTCTCTTGTTTGTAAGTGTATTTATTTAGTTCAAACCTCCCATCTTAATTATAAATGCAATATTTCCTCTTGGCCATTGTAATACACTGTATCAAATCTTTGGAGCAATAATACAAGTTTGTGTATGATTTTCAACCCTCTCTTTCGTTCATTGCTTCTTCCTAATCTCTCATTGCAATCCTAGTTATTTTTACATGGGGGTTATATTTCATTTTTAATGGTTTGTGTTTTGATGGCAAAACATGTGCTCAACATTCCTTTTGGTGCATCACCTCTGTTAGTTTAGATTTGGTTTCTTGTAATATTCTTAACCACGTATCCTTGGAAACTTAAAGTAGATCCTCTACAATTGGAATGTGTGCATTAGAATAGAGGAGTAGGAATCGGCCTTCATCCGGAAAGCTTTCCTAGGATTTCAAACTCCCACACTTTGGAAACAACTCTATGCTATGAAATCACACCGAGAGTTTCAAACCATCGAGTTGCATGTACATTTAGGGTGTTGTGATTACACATCAATATTATTATTTATATTTTATTATTTATTATACTTTAAATTTATTTTAGTAAATATAATAAATTAGGGCCCCAGCCACTCTGCATCTTATGGAACTAGTCTCACAGCTCCATTAGTCACGATTTGGGAGATAGTTTTTTATAGTATAATTTGGTCAGTACATAGGTAATTTTAAGGATTTCAACATTCAACCTAAATATTTTAGTGATTAAATTCTACAATCAAAACCCTAAACCTTAAACCCTAAACCCGAGGCCCTAAACCCTAAACCCTAAAACCTACACCATAATCCCTAAACCCTAAACATTAAACATTTAACCCTTACCCGTGAGCTCTAAACCCTAAACCCTGAGCCTTAAGCCCTAAACTATGAATCTGAAAACATGAACCATGAGCCCTAAATGCTAAACCTTAAAACCTAAAAAATAAATCCTAAACCCTAAACAATGAATTCTAAACCCTAAATCCTAAGCCCTAAACTCTAAACCTTGAACTCTATGACCTAAACTCTTAACCCTCAACCATTAACCCTAAAACCTAAACCCTAAACTATAAACCATAAACTCTAAAAATAAAATAATAAACCCTCAACCCTAAACACTAAATCGTAAACCCTATACCCTAAAACCTAAACCATAAACCCTAAACATTAAATTCGAGTCCCGATCTCTAACCCGTAAACCTTAAACCCATAACTCTAAACCCTGAACCTTGAGCCATAAAACCTAAACAATAATCCCTAAACCTTAAAACCTAAACCCTAACCCTTGAACTCTACACCTTGAACCTTGAGCCATAAACCCTAAATCTAGAGCCCCGAGCTCTAACCCATAAACCTTACACATGTAACTCTAAACCATGAACCCTAAGCCATAAAAATTGAACTGTACCCTAAACCCTAAGCTCTAAACCATAAACCCTAAGCCTTGAACCCTACACCTTGATCCTTAAGCCCTAAACCCTAAACCATGTACCATAAGCCCTAAACCCTAAACCATGAGCCCTAAACCATAAACCCTAAACCTTAAGCCCTAAATGCTAAATCCTAAACCATAAACCCTAAACCCTGAACTATGAGCCCTAAATGCTAAACCTTAAACCCTAAAAACTAAACCCTAAACCCTAAACCCTTAACCTTAAACCCTAAATCTTGAGCCCTAAACACTAAACCCTAAAATTTGAACTTTACAACCTAAACCCTTAACCCTTAGACCTAAACCTTAAACTATAAACCCTAAACCCTAAAACTAAAATAATAAACCATAAACCCCTAAACACTAAATCCTAAACCCTAAACCCTAAACCATAAACCTCAACCATGAACCCCGAACCCTAAACCCTAAACTCTAAATCCAAATCCCTAATCTCTAACCTCTAAACCTCATATATTTCTAGTAGGTCTTATGAGTGAGTTCATCTTTTTGAATATCAACATTAGGACCTTATTTCCTAGTCTTGTGCCTAGAACCATCATTGAGTCTTCTTGTAAAACTACCTTATTTATGAGAGGTGGGACAAGAAAATAAATGGATATGACATCTACCTTGTGCCTTACAATGCATATTACACATCTATTCCAAACTTGTTTCTCCCCACATATACTTACGTTCTTGAATGTCAATTTCTTTACACTCTGAAACAAATTTCACATTTCTCGTATTTCCATGTATGGTATTATGCAAGTTAGGATGACCCATAGGAAGCTGGAAAAAATAACCATCGCAACAAAAAATTTAATCTCAAAGGAAATGGAAGAAACACAGATAGTATACCAACGAGGAGGTGTAGGATCATAACCGAATTGCCTACAGTATCCTCTCCTCTGGAGAACTTAAAATCTCTTTTATTACTAGAATGGATAGTAAATTTGATAGAAATTCCTAAAGTGTTCAAACTAAGCATAGAAATTGCGGAATGGCTAAGAGCACAAAGGAGTTATCAAACCCCTAGTAAATCTTTCTTGTTTAGTTCGAACGGGATTCAACCGTCCCTACGACATAGTGACCTTCCATTCAATGATAATTCTTTCTATGATAAACCTATAGATTCTTTCAAAATATCCTTCAAAAAATTAGGGGTAGTCATCAATCCTAGTGAAGGGTGTGATGTGATTTCTAAACAACTTGAAATTCATACAGATTTAGAGGTCATAACATGAATTTACAAATATCTCTATCATTATAAATGGAATCCAAGTAACATTGTCTCTTTATACCCAAGGATCTATAACTACTGGGGTCTATGGCAGGATTGGACATTCAAGAATCATTGAGTGTTTGAGTCGAATGTCATTACATCTTGAGAAACATTTTTAAACATTAGAGTAATGCATCTTGGAAAATAAACTTGAACCTCATAAATCCTCTCAAATTTCCAACTAACCCAAGCACTGGACATATCAAGCTTTATTCTTCAAATGAAATCTTCGTTCGCGACAGCTTACAACTGAAATAATTATTAAAAAGAGCATCAAAACATTACTTTGTACCAAATTGTTCTTGGATATCTGAAATTTCCCTCCTTCAAAATATCAACACATGAAAGACACCAAATTATGATTACTCTCTTTAAATGTTCTACCTTGGAAGTAGATGAACCCTTTCATTGAATGCTTTGTGTTAATACTAATAAGAATGGGTAAAACACAAAACATTATAGTGAATGAAATAGTTTTCATGCGATGGGAAAAATAAGATAGATGTATTGGGTAACATTTATTTGTACCAAATTTTTCTTGGATATCTAGCATTTCCTCCTTCAAAATATCAGTAGATGGAAGGCATCAAATTGTGATGAATCCCTTTGAATGTTCTACCTACAAAGTAGATGAACCATTTTTAGTTGAATACTCTCTATCAATACTTATAAGAATGGGTAAGACATAGAACATTACAGTGAGTGAATGGGTGAGCCTAATCCTTAAGCCTTAAACCTTGGGCCCTAAAGCCTAACCCATAAACCCTAAACCCTAATCCTTAAACCCTAAACCTTATCCCCTAAACATTGAACCTTGACCTTTAAACCTTAAACCCTGATCCCTAAAACCTAAACCCTAAGTGTTAAACCCTAAACCCTAAACCCTAAGCCCTAAACCATGAGCCCTAAACCATAAACCATATGTCCTATATCATTAACCTTTAACCTTAAACCCTAAAACCTAAACCACGAGCCTCAAACCCTAAACCCTAAACCTTGAGCCCTAAACCCTAAACCCTAAGCCTTGAACCTTGAGCCCTAAGCCCTAAGCCTAAGCTCAAACCCTAAACATTAAACCCTGAAACATGAACCCTCAATCCTAAAATCTTAACCATGATCCCTAAACCCTTAAACCTCAACCCTAAACCCTAATCCTTAAACCTTGAACCTTAAGCTCTAAACCCTAAACCCTAGATACTAAACCCTCAACCCCGATCAATTAACCCTAAAATCTAAACCCTAAACCCTAAAATGTGAACCCTAAACCATGAGCTCTAAACCCTACACCCTAAAATATGAACCATGATCCCTAAACACTAAACCCTAAACCCTGAGTCTTAAACCCTAAACCCTAAGCCCTAAACCCTAAACCATAAACCATAAAGCATAAACCCTAACCTAAAGGAAACTTCTTATTAAATCATTCAATGTGTTTCATTGTGTAGGTAATAGTGTCTAAGATGATTGATCAATTAATTGTCTAGATTTGATGAGAGACTACTTCTTTTGAAGGCCTAAAAAGGCCATTTTTGGTCATTTTGTAGATAATTGAACACACTTGGATCAATCTAAAATGAGTTAGTAATTTCATCAAGGTATTAAGGACCATCATGTGTGAAGTATTAAGGCATAATTTTTCTCCATGAGAGACATCTGAGAAAAACTTGTATGAGAATTGTGAATTTGATTCCATTAAAGGATAATTTTAGAGCTAGGAAAGTTGAGGGGATGATAATCTTTATATGGAGCACCATATTTCTAAGAATGAGAAATCATATGAGATTACTTGATGTAATTCACTTATTACTATTCATAAAAACTCTTTCAACTCCTAGTAGTGTGATCATACATTAAGGAGGAGGCACATTACAATCACCTCATTTTGGCCACAGGATAGGAATCTCATTTAGGGAGCAATCCTTTATCTACAAAGTGAGGATCTCATTTTAGTAAGAAGTAGACAAGCATAGTAGAGTTGATTCATGGTCACTAAAGTGAATTATGGACCAAATTTAAAAATTGGTACTAATTAAAAAGCATGGTAGGGCCAAAATCCAATTTAGAAGGTAAAAACCTACAAAATGACCATATTAGATTTTGAAAAACTATCTTCTAGATTATAACTATTGGAGCTACGGGACCACTTCCATTAGGTGTAGAGTGGCCCTCATTTCTTATATTTACTAAAAAAATTAAAGTATAAGAAATAACAAAAGTATAAAGAACTAATAAAATAAATCTTATACTTAGTACGCGTTATAACGCATACACATTTTTCCTTAACTAAAACGCCTACACGTTATAACATGTATGCATTTTGCCTTAACTAAAATGCATAGGAGTTTTAGGTTCGGTAATTACCAACCCAAGAAAAATAAAACGCGATCATGTTATGGAAAAACGCATACGCGTTTCAGTTTTTTTAGGTTTTTGTCCACTTTTTGGCCCCCAACTTGGTGCACTTACCCATCCCTAAACAATCATGTAAGAACCGTAAGAACACAAGTGAATCATTGGGGAGTAAGGTGATAAGAATCACCTACCAGAGATAGAGGTGATGTGAAGAGGTGGAAGCATGTGGGATGAAAGTAGTGTGCAAATGTGCTAAACCAAATTTAATATAAAGCTATGGTGGGATACATAAATGCGGAGGGTCATGGGAATCCACTTTGTGGAGGAACATCATGATGTGGTTGATAACATTAACGTGATGGATGTGATGGTGTAGTAATGGATGGATGTGGTAGAAAATGTGCATAAGTGACATATGATGGTGATGGATGAACTATGACCTAAACACCGATGGAGAAGAGGACTTGTTGTCACCCTCAAAATCCCCCTCATTTTTCAATTCAAGTTTTGAAAATTTTGAGTTGGTGCCTTTGAGAGATGTTTGAGTAGATTGAGAAGTATGGAGATATAAAAAAATTGTGCTTTGAAGAAGATGGTGCTCATTTTAAATCTCGCCATGTTAATTGAAAATCTTGTAGTCTGCATGGTTTGATAAACTTTCTGTCTTCCCATATGGATGATAACAAAGTGTTTCCTCCATTCGAATGAAATTTTCAAATCATTTTTCTATAGCAGTGGATTGCATCAAGCCTGGTATTGTTTATGGTCCTTCTTTCCATGAGGAGTAATTTTTTTTCAAAGGGTGAAGGGAGGAGTTTTTTCCCCTCCTCTATTTTTTTCTACTACATCATGAATGATGAGATTATCTTCCCTATTAATTTATTTTCCAACATCCGTGGATACGTGGACATCTCTGATTGGATGCGGGAAGGTGGATTATCGGGTCAATTTTGGAATTTTGGTTTTGTATGAAGAAAGGAAGTGTTTAATTGGCTAAGTATAGAAAGACCGCGGAAGGTGCTACATGTATCTTCAGCTCACTTTTGGTATGGTGCACAAAAATGGAGACCCCAAACGTGTGCGGGACCTTCATGTGGTCGAGTCTAAAAAGAAAAAGCCAACCGATGAATCACCTAAGTACAAAGAGTCGACAGAATCCTCCACGTGTCCCAATGACAAATTTTAAGGGTCAAAGCTAAAGGTGGTTCCCCAAACATGCCCCAAATTTCCACGTGCCTCATCGGCACAACTTCAAAGGTGCAACCCAAAGAGAGAACCTGAACTAGCACCAACCCTCCACGTGTCTAGGGTCCGATAGAATTCAAATTGGCAACAAGCCCGAATCAGCTAAGTATAAAAGAATCAGTGGAAGTCTCAACGTGTCTCAATGGCACACCTTTAAGGGTCAAAGCCAAACACGGTCCCCTAAACGAGATCCATCTTTCCACGTGGTCGAGCCTCAAAAAGATAAATTGGCTGTTGAAAATTCTAAGGCCGAGACAATGCCACATGTCTAATCGGCACACCTTCAAGGGTCAAAGCCAAAGACGGTTCCCCAAACATGCACTAACTCTCCAAGTGCCTCATCAGCCAGCTTTCAAAGGCAAGACCCAAGGGACTATCCCCAAATGAGCACCACCCTCCACATGGTCGAGCCTCGGTTCGAAAAGGATACAAAGCTATTCATTTAATCGGTAAGTAGAGAAGGGTTTGCAGAAGCCTCAACGTGTCAGCTCGGCTCAAATTCAAAGAAAAAATCTGGAGGCTGGTCCCAAATGTGTGCTGAGCCTCCACGTGTCTAGGGTCAGACATATGGCTCTGCCAAACAAAAGGCACTTAGCCAAAACACAAAGAAATAGATAAAATCCATGGAAGGAACCACGTGTCTCTTCGGAGCTCTTTCTAGCGGCGAATCCAAAAGTGGCCCCGCTCATGCCAAGGGAAAAAGTCAAATATCGAGCCCGCATTGAAAAGTCAAAGCGGGAAGGCAGAGAACTTTGAGATTTTGAGCTTTGTTTCCATGAAAGGTGTAAAGTGATAAAGTGAACCGTGGCCCCACTCACACCAAGGGATAAATTCAAATGTTGAGCCCACGTTGCAAAGTCAAAGCCGAGAAGTGGGTCGGTAGAGAACTTTGAGATTTTGAGCCTTGTTTCCATAAAGGGCATAAAGTGATAAAGTGAACCGCAACTCCATTACCACTCAGGTAAAGCCACGTGTCAGACCCAAATGCAAAATGTGAAGTTGTGGGCTTGCGGGGAAATTTTTCACTTTTACATCTTTTGCACTAAAGGTGCAATTTCAATTTCGGGCCCATGGATCCATTTTGCAAAAATTGCATTTTCGCCATTTTTGTATGGATTCGATTCAAATATTCAAATGAGCATAACTTTCACTCCAATGCTCAAAATTTGACAAATTTTATACTGTTGGAAAGGTCTTGGTCTCCTATGCCATGGAAGCATAAAATATTTTTCGCTAGGATTTGATGGTTGGAAATCTAGAAAAATATTTCACGCCATTAATACATGATCTGATTACTTCAAACAGATCAGATTTGATCCGATTTTCATCCTTCCTTCTCCAACACGCCAAATAGACATGGAGAACTGACTAGATATCTTGATTTGGGTGAAAATCTAGAAAATGTCTTTCAAGCCATTAATACGGGATCCGACTGCTTCAACTAGATCAAATTTGATCTAATCTTCCATCCTTCCTTCTTCAACACGCCAAAGACATGCAGAACCAAATTTGACAAATTGTAGGTGGATTTGTAGGGGCATTGATTATTGGTTATTGAGCTTCTAAATCATACTTTCTTCCTTCTCTTCTTATCCTCTTCTCGCTTCATCTATAAGTGTAAGAGCTTGGCTCATTTAAAATGTTGGACTCTGATACTTTTGAAGTGTAATTATAATCAAAAGTAAATCAATACCGAAGGATTTTCCCCTTTTCTCTATCTTCCTCCATTTTCCCTTCTTGCTTACCTGAAATTTGTGGATCATTTATCTTTTGTGATAAGAAACTTTGTGTTCTTATTGATATGATTTCTAGAACTTTGTGTCTGTGGAATGATATCTTATGCTGTGAATGTGAATGATTTTGTTCTATATCACTCTTGCTCAGTATGTATAGGGTTATACTCTACTCTCTATATTTCCCAGAAACTACTATGTTATATTATGTTATTTCATTTCTTCATTCTTCCATTCGTTTGTATTGATAATCTATTTTTGTATACAAGCATTTCAAGATGTCAGAGGTCCAGCCTTAAGATTAAAGTTGCACATTTGTATATAAGATTTTTGCTTGCTTTTAATAAGGGAACCTCTCCCATAAAGAGGAGGGACTTGTTGTCCCTTGACTGTGGTTTTGATCAAAGTGCCATTTTAAAACCCAACATTTTTTGGTGACTCTGCTTGGGATTTTGTTTCAACGTATCCCTTTCTAAGAACAACTTGAAGATCATTTTTGATCTGGAAACTCTACGATATACATGTGGGAAGAAATCTCTTGGGGTTGAATATTCTCATTTTCAACTTCTGGAGAAACAAAACTTCTCTCTTCTTCTAGCAAGAAGGAACAGAGGAACTCGTTCTACAAGAACACCTCTTGTTAAAGATAGAAATTCCAAGAATAACATTCCTCCATAACAACTCAGCCCTAATCTTCTTGCTCTGATACTTGCTGGTGTTTCAGTTCCCCTTCAGATAATCTTCCCACAGATGGTAGCACCTCTACCTTGGGGATAATGGATTGGGCCTCTTGCTCTTCCTCAACCATTACATGAGTTGCCTAGGAGTAGTAGGAAACGTTTTCCTAAATTCCGAGATGATGGGAAGGTATACCCAAATGAACACATTGCATCCTCCAATGTTGCATGTGGGATTCTTGGGATTGAGCATGAAGACGTTTCTATCAGACTCTTTGTAGAGACATTGCAGGATAATATTTCTGATTGGTTCTGTCATCTTCCTTCTAGGTCAATTATTGATTGGACCACCTTGAAAACTCAGTTTGACCAACGTTTCAAACCTACTGAAGATGTGCATGCTTTCTTAGCTCAAATTTATCATATCAAGAAGGAACCACATGAGCCCATGAGAGAATTTGTGGCAAAATTCAACAAGCTCATTCATAAAATTCCATAGAACACTTGTCCTGTAGATAAAATCCAAAAATTCTTCTTCCTCAATGCTCAGTTACCTGAAGTAAGCTATGCACTAAGGAGAGCTAACCTTGTAACTCTGGATGTTGATCAACATTTGGCTATCGAGGTTGAGGATGATTTAATCATGTCTAGTAAATTGAAAAGAGAACCCTCCAAGTATAAAGCATCCTCCTCTTCCTCTTCTAGAGCCAATTCGATCAGTTAGTGCAAAAATTAGTAAATTATCTCATTGTCATCAAAAATCAATTGACTCAAAGATACTCCTTATCAATATATTCCAAGAAGGAATTTTCAGCCTAAGATCCGTTACCTCCTTCTCGAATAAATTGATATCAAGGCCCACCTATCACAGCCCACAATGCAACTTGTGAAGTTCAAGAACATGATGATGAGGAGTTTAATGAAGAATTTAAAGAACCAGAAGAAGAGGTTGATGAAGAACTGGAAGAGCTTGGTGGATCTCAAGTTCATTTCCTTACCACTAAAGGTATGGATGACGAAGATGAATATGATGAAAGAGTGGCAGAGATGAATAGTGATTCATATGTTGTTATGAATTAGGAGAAAATGAAAAGAAAATAAAAATTGATGTAGGATGCTAAGAAATCGAAGGAGTTTCCTATAACTATTTCAGTGGTTGCAAGAAGAGGAGATTCTATTCCCACTTCCTCCATGTAAAAGGTGAGTAATGCTAATCCTCCTCCTTCTAACTTTGTTTCCAAAAATTATTGTCCTTCAATTCCTAAAGTTGAAAAATCAAAGGTTTATCCTGTTCCTAGTAGTGATGCCCCATCCACCTCCGAATCTTTTGATATTATTGATCACCTCAAAAAGACCAAAATCCAAAATTTAGAGGAAAAGTTTTACGAAACACATCCAAAAGCCTTTGCTAAAATGATAAATTTTGTCAATTCAAAATCCAAAACCTCAACCAATACTTCTAAAGGTATCTTTCCCACTCCCTCTTCCTCACCTCAACCAATCTTTGTGGCTGCAGTCACTTCCCCTAATGAGAAAATTGAGCCATTCTATGTGACTCTCCTAATGAGCTTGCCATAAACTTAGTAATTGTGTTATAGACTCAAGAGCATCAGACAATGTAATGCTTGTAAAAGTAGCTCATGCTTTGGGCCTGAATCTAACACGTGCCTTTGGTTCCTGCTATTCCATGGAGAGTAGAGAAGTGCCTTTGGTTGGAAGGATTAAAGATGCACAAGTATCCTTTGTTGCTTTTCCAGAGAAAGGGTTTTAGCCACTATTTTGGTAGCTGATATTCCTCCCTCATATGGTATGTTGCTGAGTATAAATTTCTGTAAAGAGGTAGGAGGTGAAATTCAAATGAATTGGTAACATGCCTTGGTCCCAATCAATGGAAAAATGAAGAAGTTGTTACCAAAAAATCAAACTGAGTATATTTTGCAAAAGACTGATGATCCAAAAGAACAAATACTCTATGAAGATATAGGGCATGGCAACTATATGATCATGTCAGAAGGATGAGGAAAGTCTTCTTAAGGGAGTGATTCATGATCCTAATGGCATTTGGACTTTGGAGTTTGATGGAAGCTGCTCTTTAGATAGTTTTGGAACTGGTGTGGTGTTAATCTCTCCAGAAGGGAAGATTCATCCTTTTTCTTTCAAGCTTCATTTTGAAAATACAAATAATACAGCTAAATATGAGGCTCTCATCCTTGGGTTGAGCATGGAAAAATAAATAGGAGTAAATAATCTTTGTGCTCATGGTGATGTAGAGTTGATTGTGAAATAGGTAAGGGATATTTACCAAGTCAAGAATAGGAGATTGAAACATTATAGAAATCTTGTTTGGGATTCCATTGAATTCCTTAATGTTTTCTCAATTGAAGTTGTGCCAAGAGAAAAGAATACTAGAGCTAATTCTCTAGCTATCTCAGGATCTTTGTTGATTCCTCATCCAGATTTATCTCAAGAGAAATTTACCATTGAAATGATTCATAGGCCTAGTGTGTCAAATAATGCAAGAAAATGGAAGGTTTTCAATGATGATCAACACTTTCTCTCTTTCTTGGAGCTTAAATATAACTTCAATCAGTTATATTTTGAAGGAAGTGAAACTATGCCTAGAGAATATGTTCCCCCTAATGAGGAAGATATCAAGGAAGAGGTGGATCAGGATGGTCAGTATTAAGTTGAAGGGAAACAAGATTCCCAAAGGAATGGTGAGTCTAGAACATCTATTTCAAAAACATGATAGGTTCATCAAATATGAAGCTTCTCAAGGGACTAGACAATTTGTTGAGTATGAGAAGGTCAATATTGGAAGCAATGGTGAACCCAGGGTGGTGAATATTGGAAAATTCTGCACTCAAGAAGAGAAAAAGAAAGTAGTAAACTTGTTAAAAATGTATGCCAATGTTCTTTCCTATTCATATGAAGATCTTAAGGATTTTTAACCAAAGGAGATGCAACACTATATCCATATGAAACCTTGGATCAAACCTTTCAAGAAAAATAAAACACAATACAATCCTAAGGTTGCTAATACTATTTTTCAAGAGATCCAAAAGTTACTAAAAGCCAAGATTATTTTCCCTATACATCATTCAACATGGATTTCCAACATTGTTCCTGTCAAAAAGAAGAATGGCGAGATTCACATCTGTGTAGATTTTAGGAATTTGAATCAGGCCTCTCTAAAAGACAACTATCCACTCCCCATGATGGATCAAGTTTTGCAAGTTTTCTCAGGCTTTGAGATGTTGTCTATGCTAGATGGATTCTCTAGATACAATCAAGTAGAAGTCAATACCCCAGATCAACACAAGACTACTTTTACTACCCCTTGGGGCACCTTTGCCTACAAAAGGATGCCATTTGATCTTATCAATGTTGGTGCCAATTTCCAAAGGGCAATGGATTTAGATTTTGGTAGTCTAAAGGGAAAGTGTATTGTTGTGTACCTTGATGATTTGACTGTTTTTTCCAAAACAAGGCGGATCATCTTCAAATCTAGAAACAATTCTTCAAAAATGCAGAGAACATGGAGTTTCCCTCAATCCTAAGAAGTCTATCATTTTTATTCAAGGCAAGTTCTTTGGGGCATATTTTTTCCAAATAAGGGATCAAGATATATCTAGAAATAGTTGAAGAAATCCAATAGATTCCTCTTCCCATAACCAAAAAGGGTGTTCACTCTTTCTTTGGCAAGATAAATTTCCCGATGTAACACCTTGACAAACTGTTATATTTATCTTTACATTATAAGCGTTGGCATGTGATTTTCTTGAATGAGGTGTGTCCCTTTGATTATTGAAAATCATGCTTGTTATGGATAAATCATTTCTACTCTTTGATTCATTAGATCAAATGATATGGCTTTTAGGAATCCATTTTCACTTCTTGTTGATAAGCTGCAATCTAATTTTGAGAGTTGCAAACTTATCTCTTTTACTGACTCATCCTTGGATCAATTTCAGTGATCCAAGGAATGTTTTAAATCTCCTTAACGGAATGAATGGTAAATTGACATTCATTAGTTTGAGAGACATAGTGGACTGAACTTTGTATGTTACAAATTATTTGGTCTTGAGTGAACGTGCCTTCATTTGGTTGTATGTTTCTGCTTGGGTCTTTGGATTGATCTCTGCAGGACATTAAAGGTGTGAATGAAATATAGTCTGCTTCATGACTATGAAGGGGATCAGAATCCTAAAACTAAAGGACTATCCTAACGATATCCTAAATTAGGTAAGATCACCTACTTCCTAGCTATGTCTACTTAAATGGGTTATAATCTAACCTAAGCTTCTTATTCTATTTTGTTGGGGTGGTGTCCTAACCTAAGCTCTTGTGCTAAATGAATAAGGGGGAGATTACTATAGTAATGCTAGACTATATTAACCTAATTCCTAATACTATATGGATGTGAATTTAATCTAACCTAAGGTGGAAATTACCTATGGAAATGTTTTGAGACCTAAGGAAATTATTGTTAGACTAACCTAAGTTTTGGGGAAATCTATCCTAAACTATTTAAAAGGAACCTAAGGGTCACATGGCACTAAGGTGATGGTTCCAATGGATTTTAATTGATTTGATTGGGTTTAATGCATGGAGGTCTTTGCCCAGGTTTTGGCAAAGGCTAGTTAACTTTAGTAGGGGCTTATGTGGAGGCTTCACTAAGTATGGAGATGCATGTTAAGTTAGAAATGGAATTCACTAGTTTTGGGAGGTGGTGGTAAGGAGAGATAAGCAGGAGAATTGAGAGTAATGGCATTAATGGACCTCTGTTTTGTGTGCAAACCATCTTGGAAACAAGGGAGGTGGATTTGTGAGAGGTTGTTTTGTTTTGCATGTCTTGCGAATTTTTCTCTACATGGAGCTATTTGGTTCTTTGAACCAACATTTTGACTTCTTCTTCTTGGCTATTTTTGGTTTCTCTAGTCTATTTTTGATCAAGGGAATGTATATGAGGCATTGGAAGAAAAGTTGTTTAGTTTTTGATCTTTCGTGGAGAAGAAAAAGAGTTGGAAGCTCATTTGAAGTATCCTTTGAATTGGTAGAGGCACTATTAGGCATGATAGGCTCTACCCATTAAGATTTCTTACTTTCTTCTAAATGATTCATTAAAACAATTCTGCTCTCATGAGATAAATATTTGCATGATTTGTCTGGTTAATTAATTTCATGTTTTTAGGATTCTCTATGGTTTTTAGGATGTAAATCCATTACAAAGTAAGATAGTTTTTGGGAAACTCTCTTTGTGCTAGTTTAATGGTGACATGCATGCGAGACTTGTATTTGAATCTCTCTTTTTAATTTTGAAACTTGTATTCATGACTAGTGTTGACTAAATTGGCATTCGTTTCCTTATGTTTTGTTCTGAACTATTATTTGGATTTTATGTTTCATTCTCGAACTATTAATTGGAGCTCGTGTTTTGTTCTCAATTTGTATTGGGGATTCGTTCTTTGTTATGAGCTTGTATTTGAGCTTTGTGTTTATTCTGAGCCTGTATTAGAGCATTGTATGGTTATAAACTTTTGTTTGAAGCTTCGTGTTCAACACTATACTTGTATTCTATACTTGCATGTTCTGAACTTGTGTTGGAATCGATGTGTTTAATTCTGTACTTGTACTCTGAGTTGGAGTTTTACTCATATGAAGGATTCAAAAAGATTTAAACTCATTTATGGATTGACTGCTCGAAAGGGTTTTGAGAGATTTGTTTTGGTTTGAAGTAGACCTGGTAATCTATTTTTGAGATCTTCTCCTTGTAGCTTCTTGTTGGAATGGTTGTGGTACTTTTGTTTTTGGAAACTATACCACCTTCTTTGAACTTGATAGGGCATGTGAATATGAAGTATATCCTTTCCTTCTCTGTCTTGAGCAAACCCGCATCTTGTTGAAGGCTTAACTGTAATGTTAGAAGGAATAATGGACTAGAATTTTTTTTTTTTTGGGTTTGGTTTGTTATAGAGTTTTTGGAACAATCATTAACTTTTTGAGGATTATGGATATGCAGTATGCATTCTCCTTCTTGTGATCAATGTTTGAAACGAATACTTGCTTTGTCGCAAGCTTCTTAGATAGAACTTGAGAGTCCTTGTTGTGATTTTGTTTCAGTCATGTTGGAGGTAAGATTGGGATAGTACTTGTCTTAAACGTATATTGGGTTTCTTACTTACCTTCAAATACTCTTAATTGACCTTTTGATTTTTCGGGAAAAAGTGATGATTTCTCTCTCATGTTGAATCTAGTTGATAAGATTTATCATCTCTGGTTCGGGCTTGTCTCACTAAATTTGTCTTCACGATGACCACGAACTTTAATTCTCTATTATTTGGAGCCATGTAAGACCTAGAGGTTGGGAATACAGTATCTTTTGAGTTCGTGAGTTGTATTGAACCTTGTATATCTTATATTGTTTGTGGATTTATATTCCTTGATGGATTCATTGAAGGAACCTCCGTGTTTTAAAAGAGAAAGGAACATGTTCTCCTCGGGGACAATATACTATTTTAGGACTGTGTTGTGTACTTCATTCTCGTGAATTGAATTCGAACTTGTGTTTATTGATTGGGAATATATAAACCAGTTGGTAAAGATTTGTAAGGGAAACTAGAAGTGATTTCCTTTAAACTATGTTTTTTTCGTTCTCTCTTGGGAACTAGTTAAAGAAATTCTAAGTTTGAAATAGAATTCGGAATTCATTTGATGGTATAAATGAAATAAATTATTGATTGCCCCTTTTCTAATTGACATCCCTTTTTACTGTTGTTTGGATAAGTTCATTTGAGTGAACTTCTCTGTATTTGATTCTCTTTTGAGATGGAAATTTCTTGTGGATTGTTTGGTCTACTTTGTATAAGTCATTGGTTGTAATGATGTGGAAAGAGATTAGTTGAGTCGGTATGTTGGAAAGAAAATAATAACATGCTTAGACCGACTATTTTGCTTGACTAAGTCATACTCCATTTGGATTGATATTGGAAGGTTGTCTCTTTTTGCACTCTGTCTTATTATGAACCCTTCTTGGATGGACTGGATAAGAGATTAATTTTGTGTGAGTCTAGCTTGGATTTGTGGAACGTCTGGTTTCAGATCTATGAATTATATCTTCTAACATGTAGAAGTTAGTAAGACTTATAGTTAGACTGTTTTGATTTCCTATTACTTCTTGGATTGATTTGGGATTCTTGTTTAGATATTGTCTCTTTATTATTGAATCCTTATATTGTTATCCTTGAACTGAAGCAGTGAGGTGAGTTCTAAACCTGTTTCTGTCTTCAGATGATTAGTGTATGGGGAACAATATGTATTGATTCTTCTTCTTTTGCTTATATGGAAAGATGAAGCATCCTAATATGAGCTATGTTGTAATTAACTTCTTTTGCTGCTTAGTAAAGATAAATGTGTATTTCTATTCTTATAGAACTATGAAACAATTGGATGACAAGACATGTTGATTTTTTTAAAGTAATTGATAGGATCAATTAAACCTTATGATATAATGCAGATGTTGCAGATTATATTATGCTCTTTTCTTAAAAGTGAATTCAGACTCTTTAATTGTACTTATTTTCTGGATGTTATTACTTATGATTATTTGTGAGATATAATAATTCTTTCATTAAAGCAGAGTTGATTTAATGGAACAACTAGTGGAATGCACTTCACTTTAATGCTTAGTTCATCGAATCGACCCGTGTTAGCAAATTTTGCGATGGACATCGTAAGTGATAAAAAAGGCAAAATTTTTATGATGCACTTGGCTTATTTAATTCTAGATCTTATGTAAAGAGTTTCAATCATTCTTGAGTTGTATTGGAAAAGAAAAGTGATGTTCTTTTAAGATCTTAATTCCCGATTGGCATGTTGAATGTCCGAAATGCATAGTCTTGTAAATGTATATTTATCATCATGAATTTAAAGGTTTTGAGTTGGACTCGATTTGTGGTGTGAGTTATTTTGTACTTGTATGATGGAAATAATAGTGATATCTTGGTGGTATTCTTTATATCTGTTTGTATACTATTGTTGTTATCAATTAATAAGTTGGATTAAGGGGATAGTATAATCTCCCTTATTATAATGAAACTTGTTAAATTACAAAAGATGTCGTTATCTAAATACACAACTAAAGTTTAATAAGGAAATATGCATTGAGCATGCAGTTAAACTATATGAGTAACGAATGATAAAAAGGTTATGTTAAACCTAACATCTCACCATGTAGAGGAAGACTCTTCCTCTCTCAAGGAATGAAAGATAAAAGGAATAGTGGTTATGATATTTAATCTTTATACCAAGTTTATAAAGTAAACACTAGTGAATCTAAAGGCGGATGACACACTTAATTTTGATAACTAGCTTGCATTAAGAATTAAACATTTGATGTTTTCTGTCCTATTTTTGGATAACTTCTTGTTATGCCACATTAATGAATAACAATTGCAAACTTGAATTAAGGAAGTTCACCATATCTAATTAAGCTAGTTATGGATCAAGATCTTAATGAATGTTGGAATTAGGGTTAGGCATGGTTGTTGTAATATGAATCTTAATCTAATTGAATTATGAATAATGACCACTATGGGGGTATGTACATCTTGATGAATCTGTCTAACAGATGTTGGCCCATGCCAACTACATGACTGTACCCTCAAGAATTCCTAGGACTTCTCGAGGATATAGTGTTGCAGTTGACATGTGCCAACACCCCTTCCATAATTGTTTATCTAGATCTACGCACATCTAGACTTGAACTTAGTTTCTCTCTAGGTCAAGTTAGTAGCATGTTTAGGATAGGTATTAGCTTTCAATGACTCAGGGTACCTTGGCACATCTGGTTGACTTAGGTCAGCTGAGTATGCCCATATACCCTAAGTCATCGTGAGCATCTTCCTATAACAAATTATGTTGCTAACCAAGGCTAGGGTCACACTTGGGCAAGTGGAATGACTTTAGTCAAGAATACCATTCTAGATAACAATGAGTGATGTGAAGGATTTATTCCGAAATGACGAGTATGCCATATAGGAATAGTAACATGAACATTATGTTGAAAATATTTGGCCAAAGTATTGCAAGTTTCGTCAAGTTGCGTTGTCCTATGTCACCTAGTTTAAATCAACGTGATGTCGATGAATATTGAAACAAATATTCAGATAAGTTCTCTAAACAAATCACTCAAGACTTCTAATAGGGTAGGAAACCAAGTATACATAATATGTATAAAGTATTCTATACTTTAAGTTAACATGAGAGATCGGTTGGTAACCGAGTCATGGAATGAGAGATCGGTAGTATACCGAGTCATTACAGCTACATATGGTTATTTTTATTTGATTTATTGGCATGGAATGTGTGTTCTAAATGATGTTTTATTTAGAACAGAGAACATTATGTTTCAAAAAAAAAAATTCCCTTATTTCTAAAGTCTTAAAATGGGAATGTTACACTGAGGAGATTCATTCTGGATTTTGCAGAATCGACTATGAGTGTTGCTCACATGATGAAAGGAAAAAATAAAATTTGGTTGGACTTCAAGGAAAAGAAGCATTTGAAGGTATCAAGAAATCCATTGCTAAGACTCACATCTTAGCATGTCCCGATTTCAATAAGGATTTTATCATCTATTGTTATGCTACAAAGAGTACCTTGGTTGTTTTGCTAACTCGAAGAAATTCCGAGCATCATGAACTTCCAATTGCATTCATGAGCTATGTTTTAAAATATCGTGAATTAAAATATACTATGATGGAGAAACATGCTTTTGCAGTGGTTAAAGCTGTCAAGCAGTTTCATTTGTATATTCTTAATTCTCACTCTATTGTGCTTGTACCTAATATAGCCATCAAGTTTATTCTTACACAACAGGAGTTTGGAACTAAGAGAGGCAATTGGGTAGCAAAATTCCAAGAATATGACCTTGATATCAAGATAACTAAGCTAGTTCGGGGTAAAGGCTTGTGTGAGCTTATTGCTAAAGGGGCTGATGAAGAATTGTCCACAAAAGTAGTTGATGTTCTTATTGTCCTCTTCCTCAATTCAACAGATGAATGATATGCTGGTATTACACATCTTCTTACTTATGGAGAGTTTCCATCCCACTTGAGTGCCTAGGAAAAGAGATATATTAAGCTAAGGTCTACACAGTATGTATTATGGGAAAATTCTTTGTTCAAGCGAGGCATTGATGGAAGATTCCTTAAATGTGTGGACAAAGAACAACAAAATAAGTTGTTTTTAGATTTTCATGATTAGGCTTGTGGAGGGCATTTCTCTTCTGTTGTCACTGCCCATAAAATCCTTCATGTAGGGTACTATTGGCCTACATTATTCAGAGATGCATAAAAATGGGTAGGTAAGTGTGAATCCTATCAAATTTTTGTTGGGAGACCTAAGTTGGCTAATTTACCACTCAAACCAGTAGTGATTGATGAGCCTTTTCAACAGTGGGGATTGGATTTCATTGTAACTCTTAACCCACCTTCTAGTCCTGGACATACTCACGTGTTAACTACTACAGATTACTTCACAAAGTAGGTAGAGGCTATTCCAGTCAAAAGCACTACTTCTGAGGTGGTGTGTAATTTCATCAAGGAGAACATCTTGATAAGGTTTGGGGTACCAAACAAAATTGTGACTGATAATGCTTCAAATTTTTCTTCTTCTAAGATGATGGATTTATACTATGGTTGTGGAATTTTTGTTACTCATTCTTCAGAATATTACCCCCAAGGGAATGGACAAGTAGAATCAACAAATAAGAATTTGGTAACCATTGTTCGAAGCTTGTCAATGAATCTCACAGGAATTGGCACAAGAATCCCTATGATGCTCTCTGGGAAGATAGAATTACTCGAAAAGAGCAATTGGGATGTCTCCATTCTAGGTGGTGTATGGTGTTGAAGCTCACTACTAAGAATAAAGTGGAATTGCCAACCTTACACTTAATGAAGGCTATTGAAGATACAAGTTTCACCAGCCTTCGACAAGAGGATCATGTATCTCCGTGCTAGATGAAGAAAGGATGAATTTTTTGATAGGATCTCATATCATCAACTGAAGGTGAAAGCTTTATTTGATAAGAAATCTAGGCCCAGATATTTTCAAGTGGGAGACATTGTTCTATTGTGGGACAAAAGACATGAACCTCGAGGAGGCCATGGTAAGTTTGATTCTATTTGGTTTGGTCCTTTCAAAATCGAGACACTTTCTTTGGAGAAAATTCTTTCTACTTGGATTATATGGATGGATCCTTTCTCCACTTCCTTATAGTGGGAAGTATTTGAAGTTGTTCAAATCCTAGGTGATTAGGCAGTCCTTTTGTATATAATGTGTGTGGTGTTTTGTTTGTTTTTTTATTTCATTTTTGGTTTGTTTCCGCCCGCTTGTGTTGTATTATGTATTGGTTTTACCTTCGACTCTATTTCCCAATGGATAAGACATTGGTCTACTTTCCCATAGTTTTTCTACGGTTCTTGATCTTGCCTTGTTCCTCTGTCTCTAACCAAGTCGTCTCGTAAAGAGCGAGTTGTTGTCACCCTCAAAATCCCCTCATTTTCAAGTCAAGTTTCAAAATTTTGAGTTGGTGCCTCCGAGAGATGTTTTATCAGATTGAGAAGTCTGGAGAGATAGAAAAATTCATGCTTTGAAGAAGTTGGTGCTCATTTGCAATCTCGCCCCGTTAATTTAAAATCTTGTAGTCCGCATGGTTTGATAAACTTTCTGTCTTCCCTTCTGGATGCTAAAAAATTGTTTCCTCCATTTGAATTAAATTGTCAAATCCTTTTTCTATGGTTGTGGATTGCATCGAGCCTGGTATTGTTTATAGTCCTTCTTTCCATGAGGAATTTTTTTTTTTTTCGGGCATTAAGGGTGGAGTTTTTCCCCTTCTCTTTTTTTTCTCTACAGTCGTGAATGACGAGTGTATCTTCCCTGTCAATTTCTTTTCCAATGTCTGCGGATACATGGACATCTCTGATTGGATGTAGGAAGGTAGATCATCGGGTCACTTTTGGAATTTTGGTTTTGTATGAAGAAAGGAAGTGTTCAATTGAGGCCTAAATTGGCTAAGTATAGAAAGACTGTGGAAGGTGCCACTTGTCTCTTCAACGCACTTTTGGTATGGTGCAAAAAATGGAGACCCCAAACGTGCGTAGGCCCTCCATGTGGTCATAGTCCAAAAAGATAAAGCCAGCCGATGAATCAGCTAAGTACAAAGAGATGGCGAAACCTCCACACGTCCCAATGGTGCACCTTCAAGGGTCAAAGCCAAAGGCGGTTCCCCAAACATGCACCAACTCTCCACGTGCCTCATTAGCACAACTTCAAAGGCACGGCCAAAAGAGAGACCTTGAACTAGCACCAGCCCTCCATGTGTCTAAGGTCTAATAGAAGTCAAATGGGTAGCAAGGCCGAATCGACTAAGTATAAAACAATCGGTGGAATTTTCCAAGTGTCTCAACGTTGCACCATCAATGGTCGAAGCCAAAGGTGGTCCCCCAAACAAGTGCCTACTACTTTCCCTTTGGTTAGAGCCTAAAAAATTTAAATCGGCCGTTGAAAAGTATAAGGCCAGTGGACGGTGCCACGTGTTTCATTGGCGCACCTTTAAGGGTCGAAGCCAAAGGTGGTTCCCCAAACATGCACCAACTCTCCACGTGCCTCATTGGCACAACTTCAAAGGTGAGACCCAAGGGAAAGACCCCAAATGAGCACCAACCCTCCACGTGGTCGAGCCTCAAGTCCAAAAAAGGAGAAAGAGCTGGCCGTTGAATCGATAAGTATAGAAGGGTTTGCGGAAGCCTCCACATGTCATCTCGGTGCAACTTCAAAGGAAAAATCTAGAGGCAGTCCCAAATGTGCATTGAGCCTCCACATGTCTAAGGTTAGACATATGGCCCCACTAAACAAAAGATACTTAGCCAAAACACAAAGAAACAGAGCAAAGCCACGAAAGGAGCCACTTGTCTCTTCGGCGCTCTTTCTAGAGGTGAATCCAAAAGTGTCCCCGCTCATGCCAAGGGAAAAATTCAAATATCGAGCCAACATTGAAAATTCAAAGCGGAAGGCGGAGAACTTTGAGATTTTGAGCTTTGTTTCCATAAAAGGCGTAAAGTGATAAAGTGAACCGCGACCTTGCTCATGCCAAGGGATAAAGTCAAATGTTGAGCCCACGTTGTAAAGTCAAAGCGAGGAAGTGGGTCGGTGGAGAACTTTGAGATTTTGAGCTCATGTTGAAAAGTCAAAACAAGGAAGTGGGTCGGTGGAGAACTTTGAGATTTTGAGCCTTGTTTCCCTAAAGGGTGTAAAGTCATAAAGTGAACTACGACTCCATTATCACTCGTAAAGCCACGTGTCGAACCAAATGTAGAATGTGAAGTTGCGGTTTGTGGGGCTGAGGGGAAATTTTACACTTTTGCATCTTTTGCGTTAAAATGGGCAATTTAAATTTCAGGCCATGGATCCATTTTGCAAAAAATGTATTTTTTGCCATTTTTGTATGGATTCGATTCAAATATTCAAATGACCATAAATTTCACTCTAGTGCTCGAAATTTGACAAATTTTAAACTGTTGGAAAGGTCTTGGTCTCCTCTATGCCATATAAGCATAAAATATTGCTTTTAGTATGATTTGATGGTTGAAAATATGGAAAACATATTTTACTCCATTAATACGTGATCTGATTGCTTCAAACAGATGAAATTTGATTTGATCTTCATCCTTCTTTCTCCAACACGCCAAACAGACATGGAGAACTGACTGGATATCTTGAGTTGGGTGAAAATCTAGAAAATGTCTTTGAACACATTAAAACAGATCCCATCAAGCTTCAACTAGATCAAATCTGATTTGATCTTCCATCCTTCCTTCTTCATCATGCCAAAGACATGCAGAACCAGATTCAATAGATTGTAGGTGGATTTGCAAGGGCATTGATGGTTGGTGGTTGAGCTTCCAAATCATATTTTATTCCTTCTCTTCTTCTCCTCTTCTCACTTCATCTATAAGTGTAATATCTTGGTTCATTGCAAAGTTTGGACTATGATACTTTTGAAGCGTAATTATAATTGAAAGTAAAATCAATACAAAAGGATTTTCCCCTTTTCTCTATCTTCCTCCATTATCCCTTCTTTCTTACCTTAAATTCGTGGATCATTTATCTTTTGTGATAAGAAACTTTTTGTTCTTATTGATATGATTTCTAGAAGTTTATGTTTTTTGGAATGATATCTTCTGTTGTGAATGTGAATGATTCTATTCTGTATCACTCTTTCTTAGTACATATAGGGTTATACTCTGCTATCTATATTTACTGAAAGTAATGTTATATTCTGATCTTTCCTTTATTCAGATCTTCCATTAGTTTGTATTGATAATCTATTTTGGTATAAAAGAATTTCAAGATGTTAGAGGTACAACCTTAAGATGAAATTTGTACATTTGTATATAAGATTTGTTGTTCACTTTCAATAAGGGAACCTCTCCCATAAAGAGGAGGGACTTGTTGTCCCCTCACTATGATTTTGATTAAAGTAACATTTTAAAACCCAACATGACTAAACTAGAGTATAAACTCGCTTTGAAGAGGTATAGGAAAGATGGGCTACTCACGTGAGAGAGAACCAAAGGAGATGATGCTATGTATGATGTTGGCTAGAGGGTAAGTGAATGAGATGTCTATCAAGTAAAGCATGCATCACATCATGTGGTTGAGCGTGCTGAGAAAAATTCTATGGATCATGTGACACGAAGGAGAAGAAGGATGAGTAGCCTATTGTGGAGGAGGAGGAGAAGTATGTTGTGGTGTTGGAGTAGGTTGAGCATGTTTGTTTTGATTGTGAGGAAAAGGTGGAGACTATATAAGATGCTTAACCAATTTCGATGGAGGAGGACTAGATGATATAATAGAAGTAGATGTATGTGGAGGGTCAATGACATTTTTTAAAAGAAGATCTTGCTCTAGATCAAGGACTTTGTAGCATAGAAGAATGAATGACTCACATGTATCATATTGTAACTCTCTTTAAGCGTAGGAATAAAACAAGACAAAAATGAATTGCTTCTCAAGGTCTATAGGTTGGAATACCAATTGATGCATACAAGTGTTAAATTGTAAGATATAATCCTTAATAAATTTTGATGAGCCCTGATGTAAAGTAGGTATGCGGTCATAAGTAACCTTAGGGACATTGTTGAGGATGAAATAATGGAGGAAAGCATCCTCCATGTCATAATAAGTACTAATGGACCCAAAGGGAAGATGAGTGTACCATTACAACGCCTCATCGTAAGACTATGTTGAAAGGCCTTGAGTAATAATCTATCATTAGAATAAGAGGTCATAACCATGCGGTAATGTAGAAGATGAGAATGAGGATCACCAATACCATCAAAGAAAGTGAATGTAGGCATGATAAATTCCTTAGGGAATGCCAAATTATGAATCTTCTTGGGAATAGGGTTACCATGTAATGAGTTGTTATCAATAGAAGCATAGTAAGCCCTACTTTCTAGAGTAAGAGATTGAACCTGAGATTGTAATTGACCTACGACATGCATGAGAGAGATGATATCCTATGAAGGAATAATGGAAGATGGCAATAATGTATTAAGAGGTTGTAATTTTCCATTGTGAGTGATCATAGGAATATCTAGAGATGACAAAGGAGATTCCAATGCTAAAGGCACACTAGTAGTAGGTGCCGAAGAAGATATAGTAGATGATGTAGATGGAATATCCATAGTAGGGGTAGGAATAACATTAGAAACATCCCTAATAGGTGAGGTGAATGATGGAGATAAATATATATGAGAAGACAAACTAGTGGGTGTGTTGGTGCTCAAAATAGTCTCGCCCCAGTTTGCCTTTGAAAATCTATTGATTTATGGCCTCTATCACTTTCCTTTTCCCCGTGTTGTGCCTGGTTAATCCTTGTTACCATTTTTAATCTGTTCCTGAGTCGTATATCACTTATGGGTCCATGGTTTGCTCCTTGTTTCTTTGTTCCTCTAGAAAAGTCCAAAAAACTTGGGTTTTATCATACCTTTCGGTCTCCACAGCCAGGATTTGTCTTCCTTGTCATTTCTGCCCTAAATACTTGAAGAAAATGAGTGGATGTATCTTTGAAAAACATATTTGAGTCTTGTAAACATTTCTAAACTCTTTGTCCTTGAAGAAATTTTCATTTTCTAGCTCAAATGATCATTTTTCTGTATTTTACGGTTTGACGAGCATTTTCTCCTGGTCAAATTTGCTTCCTTGCATCGACAAGGGACATGGCTTCTTTTGGTTGGTCAGGGGATGATGGGTGAATGCTTTAACTTATTGCTTTTTTCCTTTTTGGTGAAAAGGCAAAAGTTGGTCCCGTGGCTCCGCTCATTTCTCATTGGTTCTTTTGGTGCTTACGTGGCTTCTTCCAATTGGATGGGGCACGACAGGTCTATTTTTGAACTTGATCCTTTTTGGCAACTTTTGAAAAAAGTTTAAACCCACCTCGCGCCCCGTAAGGCTATGATTGGAGCAAATTTAAGGGAAAGGAAAAGTCTTGCTTTGACCCCGTAGGAGGACACGTGGAAGGTTCCACCGCTTCCCCAACTTAGACAATTTTTTATGTAGTTGATATAGTTTGGTGGAACAGGACACATGGCGAGCTCACACTCATTCAAGATCTCTGCCTTGGGGACCATTTTGAAATTGTGCTAAGATGACACATGGAGGCCTCCGCTCACTTTGCATTTTACTTAGACTTTTCAATGGCCAAAGGAGACTTCCTGAGCATGACACACGGTGCCTTTTGTTGAGCTTCAAGCATTTAGACAAACTTTTCCAAAGCAGGAAACGTGGCAAGCCCGTGCTCATTCAAGGTATTAAATTTTTTGGACCATCTCAAGGTGTGCCATGGTGACATGTGGAATTTTGAAAAGTCAAAGAGATGGGGAAATAGACCATCAGAGGAAAATTATATTTTTTACCTCTTAACATCGAAAGGATTAAAATCTCAAAATGGCCCACAAGCCCAATGAAGGTAAAGTCAAAGCTTGCTCCAGTCAATGGCGAGGTGTGGACTATTGGGGGAAATTTGGAAAAATCCCTTTGGGAAAAAGGGTCCAAAAGTAAAAGGGGAAGCGATGTTTCGCTGCAATCATATTTAGACATGTGTCAGGCCCATTTTTTCAAGGGCGAGTTACAGGAAAACTTGGAAAATTTTCCCTTTTCCAAAAGGGGAGTGAAATGTCGAATTTGGTTACAGTCCCACTGGGGCCCACCTTAGGACACGTGTCAGGCTCATTTCCCGAGGGCAGAGATGCGGAGCAAAATATGAAATTTTCCCAAAAGTTGTAAAAGTCGAGGAAGCCCCTGGGTCTATTTTTAAGTTTGGATCTTCCACGTGGATGGCCCAAATTCAAAGTAAAGATCAACGATAGCTGAGAGTCGAAATATGATTTTCCCTCCATTTCTCTGCAACACATCTGGAAGTGTGAGTTTTCATGATTTCTTGGTTTTTTCTACACGCCAAGCAGAGAAGGAAGTTAATGTTGATATCTAAAGTTTGGTGGGAAGATCTGGAAGGTGTCTTTCACCATTAAAATGGTATGACTTTTGTGCCCAATTGGATTTTCCATTTTTGTTCTCCTAAGCACACAAGGAGCTAGATTTGACAGATTAAGGGGCGGAAGTGGTTGGAAAATTGAAGGAAGAGTGATCTACCAAAGCAAGGAGTTGAATGCGGGAGGCATTTGATGAAATCTACCCCCTTAAGCACCTGGAGACTTTTTACAGATTTGATTATGAGAATCACGAAAGAATCATGGTGAACACTGGTGCATTAAACATTTTTTGTCTTTTGGGGAGAAGGGGTTCATTGTAAATGTTATAAATGGCACAAATTTTTCATGCAAAGGGTTGGGATTTTTTTTTGAAAATTCATATACTCGATTTTTCTAGCGAGAAAAATTTACATCCCATCCCTTTTGAGAAGCCATCTAAGAAGCTTGTATATCTCTCTTTGTATCAAATTCAATTGTGTCAAGGTGGTTACAAGTGTACAACCATTGACAAGCTTTGAGATTGTTCTGGAAACTCTCCCTTGCTGATAAATTTGATCAAACTTGAGTTATTCTGTGTTAATCTTGAGTAAAGTGTATTTATTTCATCTCTGAATGCATGCAAGTAGTTTTTCTTGTTTATTACAATCTTGTATCAAAATCCAATCCAATCACACAGTCTCAATCCTTGTGATAGTTTAGTGGCATCTACAATTTCATTTCTCAGAAGAGCCTTCATCTGGGAGTGAGATAAATGGTTTAAAATCACTTTTCTTTCATTTTGTTGACAGAGATTATCTGTAAGCCTTTGGGTGTACCTCGTGTGGTTTGATTTGAATCTTGGTGCTTTATTGGGTTTTCTAACTCGAGCCTTCATGATAGAATCCCATAGATTGTGTGAAAGAGTGCTAATATGGGCCTCCATTTGGGCACATATTCTAGTTGAAGAAACATTTCTAGCTTTTGTGGCATTTTTGGCTGAATCTTTCCATTTTGCATAAGCTCTCAAAGATCTAGTGAGTCAAGTTCATCCTATCTCCCCCCACCAAAATCTATTTAAAAACATCCAATCCCATCCATACTACCCCTTTTCTACTCTATATACCCACACAAGACCAAAATCCATTTACCAAAGTATGCAGGATAGATCAGGGTCTCAAATGTCTTTAGTAACCTTTGCCTTGTTGTGAAATTATCCCCATGATCTAGAAGTGATAACTCGTGAGACTTAGATCTGATGTGTTGATCATATTTTCCCCAAGGTCTTCTCTACAAAATTTATGCAAAAGAAGGTACCTCGTATCTCCTTTCAAATAACAGAGGTTACAAAATAAGTTCTCTTAGCTTGGTTGAAAGGCTGAACCTAAAATAGTTAGGATAAGATCATATCCTTTTAAGGTGCTATCCATCTCTACAAAAATCCAAGTGACAAAGGGACGGTCATAATTCCTCCCCACTACAAAACAACATACATTTATGATTTGGTTGCCTCTAAGCTCCTTGTTAAATATGTGTTGTTGCTTGGCTTAAAAAGGAGAACCAATTTGGGTACCCACATCATTGGCGCCATTTCCAGGGGACTTATTTTTTCAAAATCAAGAACCTAGTAAAACACTTCTTGTATGCTCCAAGTGCTATGTGCAATTCTTTCATTTTCCACACCTAATGCACTAGCTTTCATTTGATACATTTGGGTGAAGAAATGTCAAAATATTTCCATGTCAAGTTTCTTGCATTGATAGACCTTTGACAAATCACATTTTAGTACATCTACACAACTAAGGTGGAAATCCTTAGTGGCAAATCCCTATTGATCTGATTTTTAATAAGTACCAGTGTCTTAAAAATCTATCAAAGTCATATTTGTTACTAATATTTGCAAAGCTGGAAGGAAGAAGATCTTTCTTTGCTAGGGATCCTGCTAGGACATTGTTTCTAGAGCTAGGAAAAGCAAAATCAGAAGGAAGAAAAGCTTGGAGAGTTGTTGGAGATCAACAGACAAGAAGAGGGATCTCCATTGATGAAAGTGAGTGGCCTATCATTGAAGACTACCATTCAAGTGACTCGAATCGATAGCCTCTTTGTGGAATTGAATTCTCCAACTGGAGAGGGGCCTTCTTTTGAATTTTCAAGTTTTGCTTCACACTCTTATGTCTTTTTTTGAGGTTGATAGAGATCTCCAAGAAGCAAGGCCTTTGGGGGTATCCATTTTGAAAATTATACTCCTGTGTTCCAAAACCTTCGCCCCCATCATTAGTTTGTCACCCCTACAAGATCACCTCTTCGAATCAATATGGCTCAACCCAGGCCTCCATTTGTTGTAAACACCTTTGGACCTATAAATTTTGTGGGAATGGTTGGTTACCCAAATGTAGTGCCTCAAGATGTAAGGAACAGAATGCCAAAGTTCCAGGAAATAATGCTATTACTGGAGATCAACATCTAAAGCTTCTAATCAATATTATGGAAGATTTTGAGATTGAACATGAGGATGTATATATCAAGTTGTTTATCCATACCTTAGAAGAGGATGGAGTGGACCAGTATAAAGCATTGCCAGATAACTCTATTGACTCCTAGATTGAGATGAGCAATGCATTTAGACTGCAGTATGGTGATAGGACTGACCCTAGGTTTCTTTTGACATAATTTGAAAATATCAAAAAGAACCCTAATGAGTTAGTACATGATTTCAACACAAGGTTTAATAAGACCTTGAGAAGATTTCCTATTAGAATAAGGCCTTGTGATGAGTCATGTTTAATCAAATATACTGATGCATTTGATAAAAAGGATGCATATTATTTAAGAGACAAAAACCCCACAAATTTGAGGCAGGCCTTCACCATGGCTTTACAAATAGAGAACAATATCAAGGAAATTGGAAAGCCTCCAAAGAGAGAAGGTGTAAATCTGGTTAACCTAGAAAAACCCAAACAAACAAGGCTACTGATTTGGAAGAAGTTGTGAAGACTTTGGCAGGGGCTATCAAGGAGATCTCCTACAAGCTATCCCGAGATGAGAAAGGAATTGGGTAGAGCTCACAAGGTCAACATAAGCAACAAGGCCAAGACAGGTTTACAAATCACCAAATATCTGATGACAGAGGCAAGGGACCTGTTGGATTTGGAAATAGGTAGCCCCAAGGTAGAGAAAATAGAATGGTGCTTGATCCTTTGGCTGCCAGAGTTACTATTGTGAAAGAGACATACTTTATTAATTGGTGTGACAAATGTTTCATGCCCCATGCTCTATGTGAAGAAGATCAACAACAAGAAGAAGAAGTTGATGATAATTATGATGATGTCTGCATGATGGGTTGCTCCACAAGCTTACAACAAGGGGCAACTTTGACTGAGGTCATAAGTTCCTAGATTGCTGCTACTTTTTGGGACTGCATTCATAGGGTACATGCTCTTCCTCCCTCTCATGCTTTAGATGTAGATACTTGTACAAGCTTTTGAATTTCCCAATAAAGACTTTGAATATTTAAGGGCCTTAATGATAAATAAGTATGATGGAGGAATCCCATCTAAGGAAGATAGACAGTTGCTGATGAATGTTGTTGTGGCTCAAGAAAAGGAATATAACACAAGAAGTAAGGCTATCAAAGGGGTAGGGCCTCAAGGCAAGCCTAAATCTCCCTTACTTTCAAACATTCCCAAAGAGGCTCCTAAGAAAGATGCACATGTTAAAAACCCTACAGTTCCAAACAAAATCGTACCCCCCCATGCCCAAGTTGTCAAAAATCTGCACCACCTAATGAGTGTATTGGCTTCCCTTCTAGTGTTGCCTTGCCAAGAAATGCCCCATATGATATTGCCCAAGTCTTAAATCAAATCAAAGTCTCTGTTCCAATTGTTGAGTTGCTTAGGATCCCTGAGCACAAAAAGAGAGCATTTGAATACTTGGGGTTAAAAGAAGAGAAGACTTCCCTAGGCAAAAATATAAATATTGTGGAGACTCCTCCAATCATTGAAGAACCAGAAGCACCACCAACATTAGAAGAGCTAGATGAACCACCTGAGGTCTATTTGGGAACATCCTTGGTGGAATCTCAGATGAATGTGGATCCATTCTTCACCACTCTGGTTATCAAAAACAGGTTGCTCCATAACTGTATGTTTGAGTCAGGGGCATCTTGCAATGTCATACCTCTGGAAGTTATGAATGATCTGAATATTAAGGTAACAATACCATATGGGAAGCGCACTACCATGGACTCCAGAGAAGTGCCAATAGTGGGATGTGTGAAGGGTTTGGTGGTGTAGCTTGTAGCTTACCTAGGTAAAAATTAAAACTTAATGTTGTCATAGTTGATTGCCCAGCCAAGTGGGGTATTTTACTGTCAAGGAAATGGGCCACAAGTGTTGGTGAGAGTTTCCAAATGGACATGTCTTATGCCACCATCCCAGTTGAGGGAATCCTTTTCAAGTTGTATGGGGAAAAGAAAATTTTGCATCTTATTGAGGATCCCAACAATGCATCCTATGAGGTATTGTACACAAGTGTTGATGCGGATAACTTTGTGGGATTTGTGATGGGAAGGAGCACAAAATTGAAGAATGTAGGTTTCTTGAACAGATAGGCTCTCCTTGGACTATGTTGTTTGATGGAGCTTTCTCCAAGTTTGGGAATGGTGCTGGTGTTGTTCTACTTGTCTCCTAGTCGGAAAATTTGTTTTCTCCTTCAAACTCAACTTTGAGTGCACCAACAACATTTTTGAGTATGAGGCATTGTTGTTGGGTTTAAGAATTTCTTAGAAGTATGGTGTCAAGGACATCATTGTCAAAGGGACTCAGAATTAATAGTAAAACAAGTCAAAAAAGTTGTATGCTACAATGAATCAGCGAATGAAATAGTACAAGCATGCAGTTTGGGACTTCATTGAGATGTTTGATTCATTCAACATTGTGCATCATGATAGGAAGTTCAATGACTTGGAAGACAAGCTTGTAGTGTTGGGGTCTCGGTTTGACAATTGTACAATGTCCCCATATTGTGAGTATGAGGTTGAGGTATTGACAAGACCTTCTGTCCCTGATAACATTAAGAATTGGCAGATATTTGATGATGATGCTCATATCAGAAGATTTTTGTAGAATAGGGAGATTTTTCTGATCAATACATTGATTTAGAGCCAATGGTATGCACAAGAAAAAGAAACTTTGTTTGGCAAGGGCATCATCCAACTAAAAACCAATACCATTCCTAGAGGGCTAGTTGCTCTTGAGTCCAATTTTGATAATGTTGATCACATTGTTAACAGGTGCATGACAACCTCAAGGGATATTGAGGAGCATGATCTTGGCACAAAGGAGAAGCCAAGGAAAATTTGGTTAGGCAAGCAACCTCAGCAAGGAGGAGAAGCATTCATGCATCCAATTGTTGAAAAAATACCAAGATTGCATGGCTTGGACCTATTCTAGAACTAAAAGCATACAGAGAGGACCTATTTCAGCATGAGATCCCCTTAGAATCTAATGCAAAGCCATTCAGTAGAAACAAAGGCCCATCAATCCACTCTTATCCCTCAAGATGTAAGAAGAACTAAAGAAGCTAAGAGATGGAGGGATTATCCAACCCACAAGGTATTCCTCTTGGGTTACCAACCTAGTACCAGTCAAAAAGAAGAATGGTGACATCAGGTTATGTGTGGACTTTCAGGAATTTGAACAAAGCTTCAATGAAGGATAATTATCCTTTACCTAACATGGAACACATGCTGCAGTTAGTGACTGGTTCTGAGTTGCTTTCCACATTGGATGGTTTCTCTGGTTATAACCAAGTTGTGGTGAAGGAATCAGAAAGGATCAAGACAACCTTTACTACTCCTTGGGGACCTATGTCTATGTCAGGATGCCCTTTGGTCTGATGAATGCTGGAGCCACCTTTCAAAGAGCTATGGATGTTGCTTTTTCTGGTTACATCAACAAGTTTATTGTAGTTTATCAGGATGATGTAACTGTATTTTCTAGAAAGAGAGGTGATCACCTATTGCACTTGGAGAAGATGTTGATAAGATGTAGAGAGTATGACATTTCACTTAATCCAAAGAAGTGCCATTTTGGAGTGCAGAAGGCAAAGTTTCTTGGTCACATAGTGTCACAAGAAGGAGTGATGATTGATCCTGAAAGAGTAGAGGCCATCAACAAAGTCCCAATTCCAAGAACCAAGAAAGGAATTCAATCCTTCTTTGGGCAAATAAACTTCATTAGAAGATTCATATCAAACTTTTCTGAGTTAACCATTCCAATCACTTCCATGTTGAAGAAGGACTAGGTCATCAAGTGGGAGGAGGTTGTCATCCAAGCTTTCAATGGGATTAAGGAGGCACTAAAGCATGCACCTATTCTGGCAGCTCCAGATTATAGGAAGCCCTTTCAAATGTTCTCTTTTGCTTTAGAGAACACTATTGCTCTCTTCTTGCATTGTAGAGAGGATGATGAAGGGGCTAAGAGGCCAATTGCCTTTTTCAGTAAGGCCTTGCAGGGGGATCAGCTGAAGTACACTATCATGGAAAAGAAAGAATTTTCCTTAGTAAAAGCAACAAAGGTTTTAGACCTTATATTCTAAGTTCTAAAGTGGTTTCTTATGTTCCCCACACAATGGTGAAGGACATCTTATCAGAGATGGAAGTCTCAAGAAAAATATGTAGGTGGGTGAACAAATTGCAAGAATATGATATGGACATCCAAACCATGAAGTTGGTGAGAGGTTTGGGCTTGGCTAAGCTTATGGCAGAGAGAAACTTGCAAACTATTGAGGTAAATGAGGTAGAAGAAGAAAGGGTAGATGTTTTTCAAGCATTGATGAATTTTGAGTGGTACAAAGATGTAATTTTTTACCTCAAATACCTGAACTACCCTGAGCATTTGAGTAAGAACCAGAAGAGAGCCCTTAAGTTGGCTTCCCAAAAATATGTCATCACTGATTATGGGTTATCTTGGAAGAACCCAGAGGGAGTCCTCTTAAGGTGCATTACTGAAGAAGAAGCCCCAAGATAATTGTTGACCTCCGTGGAGGAGTTTGTGGGGGCACTTTGTTGTAAGAGTCACAACACATAAGATCCTGAGGGCTGGTTATTGGTGGCCAACTCTCTTCAAGGATACAACCTTGTTGGTTAGAAGATGTGAGAGTTACCAACGCTTCTCTGGAAGACTGAAAGCTTCAGGCTCCCTTCCTTTGTAGCTTATATCAATTGAAGCCCCATTCAAGCAATGGGGAATGGATTTCATTGGTGAGATTTCAGACCCTTCAAGTGCTGGCCATAGGTGGATTATTGTAGTAACTGATTATTTTACTAAGTGGGTGGAGTCAATCCCCACCAAGAAGGCAACACACCAAGTTGTCATGGACTTTGTGCTGAAAAACATCATCTATAGGTTTGGGGTGCCAGTCAAGATTATTGTTGACAATGCCATGAGCTTTAGAGCTAAACCTTTGGTGGCAATGTGCAAGGAGTATGGGATTAACCTGACATATGCCTCTAATTACAATCCCAGGGAATGGACAAGATGATTCTAGTAACAAAAATTTGCTTGAAGTTCATCAGAAGAACATTGGAGCAGACAAGAGAAAGTGGGGTGAACAGTTGAAGTTTGTTGTTTGGGCAGATAAGATCACTGTCAAGAGGGTCACTGGAAAGAGTCCATTTGAGTTGGTGTATGGGACTCAGGCCTTATTACCTCTCCATATGAAACTATCCTCATATACATTTATGCAACAAATGGAAGATCAAGAGGTGGGCCTTATAATGTCCGCATTAACCAAATTGTTGAGATTGATGAAGAGAGGAGGGCATCCCACCAGAGGCATGTGAAGTTCAGAGAGAAGTGAAGAAGTTATTTGACAAGAAGGTTACTCCTAGAGCTTTCAATGTTGGAGATCTTGTGTTGTTATGGGATAGCAGACATGAGGATAAGGGCAAGCATGGCAAGTTTGACTCATTATGGATGGGCCCTTATTCCATTGATATCAGGATTGGTGAACATACCTTCTTCTTGAAGGATTTGGATGGTGAATTGCTTGAGCTGCCTGTTAATGGAAAGCATTTGAAGAATTTCTTGGATTGATTCCCTAGGATCAAGAAACTCTTTTGTACAGTGTATAGTTTGTTTTTGTGTTTTTGCTCATCCTGGTCCTTGGTGACCTATTTTTTTTGGTTTCTCCATTTGTTTTTGAAGATGGCTCTGTTTCTCCGATCTGTAAGCTGACTCCTTTACCCAATGGATATTTTTGGCACTTGGTCTACCTTTGTTCTTGTGGCACTCGCAGGAGTGCCCATCCCCGAGTCGAGAGCCGATGTTGGTGCAAAAAATAGTCTTGCCCAGCTTTTCTGTGAAAATCTATTGATTTATGGTCTATGTCACTTTCCTTTTCCCCGTGTTGCACCTGGTTAATCCTTGTTACCATTTTTAATCTATTCTTGAGTCATATATCACTTATGGGTCCATGGTTTGCTCCTTGTTTCTTTGTTCCTCTGGAAAAGTCCAAAAAACTCAGGTTTTATCATACCTTTCGGTCTCCACAGTCGGGATTTTTCTTCCTTGTCATTTCTGCCCTAAATACTTGAAGAAAATGAGTGGATGTATCTTTGAAAAACATATTTGAGTCTTGTAAATGTTTCTAAACTCTCTGTCCTTGAAGAAATTTTCATTTTCTGGCTTGAATGATCATTTTTCGTATTTTACGGTTTGACGGGTGTTTTCTCCCGGTCAAATTTGCTTCCTTGCATTGATAGGGGATGTGGCTTCTTTTGGTTGGTCAAGGGACGGTGGGTGAATGCTTTAACTTATCACTTTTTTCCTTTTTGGTGAAAAGGCAAAATTTGGTCTTGTGGCTCCACTCATTTCTCATTGGTTCTTTTGGTGCTTACATGGCTTCTTCCAATTGGATGGGGTGTGGTGGGTCTATTTTTGAACTTGTTCCTTTTTGGCTACTTTGGCAAAAAGTTTGAACTCGCCTTGCATGGCCCCGCTAGGCTCTAATTGAGAAAATTTAAGGGCAAGGAAAAAGTCTCGCTTTGACCCCACAGAGGACACATGGAAGGTTCCGCTACTTTGCCTAGACTTAGAATTTTTTTATGTATTTGATACGTGGCAAGCTCGTGCTCATTCAAGATCTCCGCCTTTGGGACCATTTTGAAATTATGCCAGGATGACACGTGGAGGCCTCCACTCACTTTTGCATTTTACTTAGACTTTTCAATGGCCAAAGGAGACTACCTCGAGCATGACATGTGGTGCCTTCCGCTGAGCTTCAAGCATTCAGAAAAACTTTTCCAGAGCAGGACACGTGGCAAGCCCACGCTTGTTCAAGGTATTAAATTTTTGGGACCATCTCAAGGTGCGCCATGGTGACACGTGGCGGTTTGAAAATTCAAAGAGATGGGGAAGCAGACCATCGGAGGCAAATTGGATTTTTTGCCTCTTAACATCAAAAGGATTAAAATCTCAAAATGGCCCACAAGCCCAATGAAGGTAAATTCAAAGATTTCTCCAGTCAACGGTGGAGGTGCGGACTATCGAGGGAAATTTGGAAAAATTCCTTTTGGAAAAAGGGGCCAAAAGTAAAAGGGGAAGCATTGTTCCGCTGCAATCATATTTAGACACGTGTCAGGCCCATTTTTTCAAGGGCGAGAGCTGGGGAAAACTTGGAAAATTTTCCCTTTTCCAAAAGGGGAGTGAAATGTTAGAATTTGGCCGTGGTCCCACTAGGGCCCACCTTAGGACATGTGTCAGGCTCATTTCTTGAGGGCGAGATGCGGAGCAAAATATGAAATTTTCCCAAAAGTTGTAAAAAGTCAAAGGAAGCCCCCAGGTCTGTTTTTAAGTTTGGATCTTCCACGTGGATGGCCCAAATTCAAAGTAAAGATCAATGACAACTAAGAGTTGAAATTTGATTTTCCCTCCATTTCTCTACAACACGTCTGAAGTGTGAGTTTTCATGATTTCTTGGTTTTTTCTACATGCCAAGTAGAGAAGGAAGTTAATGTTGACATCTGAAGTTTGGTGGGAAGATTTGGAAGGTGTCTTTCGCCATTAAAATGGTCTAACTTTTGTGCCCGATTGGATTTTCCGTTTTTCTTCTCCCAAGCACACAAGGAGCTAGATTTGATAGATTAAGGGTAGAAGTGGTTGGAAAATTGAAGGAAGAGTGATCTACCAGAGCAAGGAGTTGAATGTGGGAGGCATTCGATGAAATCTACCCCCTCAAGCACCTAGAGACTTTTTACGAGATCTGATTATGAGAATCACGAAAGAATCATGGTGAACACTAGTGCATTAAATGTTTTTGTCTTTTGGGGAGAAGGGGCTCTGATTGTAAATGTTATAAATGGCACAAATTTTTCGTGCAAATGGTTGGGAGTTTTCTTTGGAAAATTCATAGACTGATTTTTCTAGCAAAAAAAGCTTGACAGAGCCCATCCCTTTTGAGAAGCCGTCTAAGAAGCATTGTATATCTCTCTTTGTATCATATTCATTGTGTCAAGGTGGTTGCAAGTGTACAACCATTGAAAATCTTTGAGATTGTTCTTGAAACTCTCCCTTACTGATAAATTTGATCAAACTTGAGTTATTATGTGTTAGTCTTGCGTAAAGTGTATTTATTTCATCGTTGAATGCATGCAAGTAGCTTTTCTTGTTTCAGTTGCAATCTTATATCAAAATCCAGTCCAATCACACAGGTCTCAATCCTTGTGATAGTGTAGTGGCATCTGCAATTTCATTTCTTAGAAGAGCCTTCATCTGGGAGTGAGATAAACGATTTAAAATCACTTTTCTTTCATTTTGTTGACAAAGATTATTTGTAAGCCTCTGGGTGTACCTCAGGCATGGTTTGATTTGAATCTTGGTGCTTTATTGGGTTTTCTGACTCGAGCCTTTGTGATAGAATCCCATAGATTGTGTGAAAGAGTGCTAATTTGGGCCTCCATTTGGGCACATATTCTGGTTAAAGAAACATTTCTAGCTTTTGTGGCATTTTGTTGGTTGAATATTTCCATTTTGCATAAGCTCTCAAGGATCTGGTGATTCAAGTTCATCCTGTCTCCCCTCCCACTAAAATCTATTTAAAAACATCTAATCCCATCAATACTACTCATGTTCTGCTTTGTATACCCACACAAGACCAAAATCCATTTACCAAAGTATGTTGGATAGATCGGGGTCTCAAATGTCTTTAGTAACCTTTTCCTTGTTGTAAAAGTATCCCCATGATTTGGAAGTGACAACTCATGAGAGTCGACTTGGTGTGTTGATCATATTTTTCCTAAGGTCTTCTCTACAAAATTTATGCACAAGTAGAGTACCTATATCTCGCTTTCAAATAACAGAGGTTACAAAATAGGTTCTCTTACCTTGGTTGAAAGGCACAACCTAAAATAGTTAGGATAAGATCATATCCTTTTAATGTGATATTCATTTCTCCACAAATCCAAGTGAGAAAGGGACAGTCGATTTCCTCCCCAGCTACAAAACGAAATACATTTATGATCTAGCTACCTCTAAGCTCCCTGTTAAATCTGTGTTGTTGATTGTCCTGAAAAGGAGAACAAATTTGGGTACCAACAGGGTGTAGATGATGTAATAAGAGGAGATGAAACAATAGGAGGAGAAGAAGTGATTGATGGAGGTGATTCATGCAAAGTGTTCTAGATGCAATCTCGGAGAAGGTAATAATGGAATAGGAGATTCACACTTGGCAGTATGAAAATAAGGAGAACCATGGCTATCAACCGCCTCATCGGATAAAGGCTCAAAACTCAGAATTTCACTTAGGATACTATCAATAGGATCATCAACATAGTATAAAAGAGGATGCAAACTAACATGAGATGTATCATGAGAAGCGAAATCGGAAGGGAAAATTGTGGGATGAAACTCTAGAGGTGTTCTCGAGTAGAAGAAGAATCAACATGCATATGTGAATGCTTGATCAATCTTGATTAACTAAAATTAACTAAAATGTGTGGAATAATGATAGTTAATCTAATCTAGAACAACATGTAAATACAGTAAATGCACGGGGGTTCATTAGCTAGGCAATATCCTAGCACATGGGTTCATATTGAGGTAAATAAAATCAATAAAATTAAAGTCAATATACTCGTAGACATGAGGGGGTGAAAAGGTTTAATTTATTAATATTTTGAATCAGGTATTGGGGGTAAGTTAGAGAGGTGTGCCAAAGTAAAGGGAGATTTAATTTTAATATAAAACTAAAACATTTGAACCCTAGTTTTAAAAAGTAAATACCTTAAAATTGCAAAAGGAGTGTGGTCATAAATTAAATTATAATATCTTTTTTAATAAAGAAATCTAGATTCTTAACCAAGAAATAATAAGATGGTAGAAAACTAGGATTAAGTATGCTTTTCAACACAAGTGATATTATTTCACCATCTTAATTATTTGAATAACTATTGATAAATGATTAAAGCTTAACATATATAAGGTGATTTGTAATAGGTCTTTAATGGCTTCAAACTATCTTTCGAGAGGAAATGCATATTAAAAAAATTGAGTGAGAAATATAATATATTTTTGTGTAAAATATTAGGGTAGAAATAAAAAGGGTAAATAAAATTGTAATTGAAAAATGGGTAAGTAAGGTACATGAAAAAAATAGGGATATTATCATTCTAATAATATAACAGAGGGGGGGTATTATCAATTGAATACTTAGAGGTAGAAACTAGAATTAAGGATATTCTTTAATACCCTTTGAATGCATGTGCTATACCATACTTTTACTAAGTGAACCCCACGTGAGTAAATGAGTGCAGTAAATAAGTAAGAAAATGACCCAATCAACTAAGCTAATAGAAATAAAAACCCTAATATGTAAGAAGAGTGAGGAAGTAAATCATTTGATTAGATGAGCTTGTTGCACTATGTTGTAGAAGTGACTTGAGAAATAGGAAGTATGAACGAATGTGCGAGAGGCCCCAAAATATGGATCTGAGTTGTCTAGCTAGATTGGAGCACCTTGGGGGGGGACCGGGGCACCTGTCTGAAAAATGGGCACCCTGGTATGTGAAAAAGGTCCTGAATTGAGTTTCACGTGTTTGGGAGTGGTCTGAAATGCGATGGTCTCAAATGCTCGTTGCCTATCACATTAGATTTGCTACACTTTGCAGTGTCATTGTTAATCCAAGATGAATAAAAGACACGTAAAATAACACAACAAGTATCAAAACCGTAAAAAAGAAGAATGCATATGAATAGGTCGATCCGACCTCGGTGCCATAACAAAGGACTTACTAATAGAGCGCTACACTACATTTCAGACCCAAATGTAGTTCTAGTGTGTATGTGAATCATGTGCCCTAGGTGCTCTTGTGCCAGTCGCACTTTGTGAAGTAGAGCAATAACTAGATGTAGAAATTTAGTAGAATGGTGTATGGAATATAATAAAATCCCCTCCTATGCTTGTGTGATGAAAATGAGCTAGCCTTGTCCCTTGTGATGGAGCTAAGTGAATGCAAATGATCTCCAAATGCCTTAAATGAATGCAACCCTAGGTGGATGATAGTAGTGACTAGTGCTTGGTCCCTCATTATGGTCTCATAACTTTATATTTATAGGGTTATCTTAATCTAATTTTGTAATTAACCCTAAAATGTCTAACCACCTTGAAGATAAGAAGCTGAAATGGCTAGAAAGTGCCCAAAAGTGGCGGAAAAGTTCAAAAATGATCGGGGCGCCCTAGTGGGACTGGGTGCCCATGGATGCCCCAAGATTACTAGTTTGAGCGCCTAGTCAAAGATAAAATAATGTGAAATGAAAAAAATCGACTAGGCATGTGGGTGCAAGAGGCCGGAATGGCGAAATAAAAAAAAAAAGTAAGATGACCAAATGACGGGGTTAAGTAGTACTTTCTTCACTCAAAACCTTCTAAATAGTAGTATGAGATTGGGACTAAATATCACCCAAAATGCGTGATTTAGTGACTACAAATACCAAACATATAATCAATAATGAAATTGTCTAAAATATCCTTAGAAATATTAGGAGGATCACTAGTAGAGTCAGCCGTATAGCATGGTGTACAACGAGTGAACGTAATTGGATCCTTAACAATATTAATGCCAATGGGAGAATTTTCAAAACAAGTTATAGGCACATATTTTTACCATCTAGAAGTTGTTGTTTGATATGAGCTGGCATAGGAGTAGGTTTACCATATAGAGCCGTGAGATTAGCAATGGAAACCTCATCATAAATAGGGTTAACACTAAAATGAGACTTGATGGGCAAAGAATATGAACTATCCTTAGCCTTTAGGGTTTGAAACGGATCCTAGGGAAAATTTTTGTGAAGTATGGGTTCACCAAAATGATTAACTAAAATATGAATTTATCTCTATTTAAGTTAATCCAAACAAGTATAACAATGCAATAACTGATATGAACTGCAATATAAACACTAAACAATTTTATTTGATATTTAAATGAAATGAAATAATTGAAACAGATGGATAAGGTACTAACCTTAAAATGACTTACCTTGCTATGATCCTGGACTCAACAGGATGATGTGCGAGACGGAGCAGTATGATGGCACAACCCAGGAAATTGTAGCAAATGAGAATTTATCCAGGCCGGAGTGCCTTTGGGAGGATTAGGACACATGTGGGGACCCTAGTATGTAGTATGGGCACTCTTTTGCAGAACAATTCAGATTTGAATCTAAAAGTGTTGTTAGATCTTGGCAATGTCTCGATCTTTATTGCGTGAGTGTCGCAATAACTTTGTTGATGATGTCATAAAAACCACAATGAAGATTCACCTACAAAACCCCATACAAAGCATCAAAACCCCTAAAAAATAAAGATGCATATGAAGGATTCAGACTGTCCCTTAATGACCCACAATGATGCACTTACAAATTTTGTAAAAGAAATCGTAAGTATAATTTAGATAACCACTTTTGTAAAAGAACAAGGATCCTTATTTTTATAGAATGAAAAGTCCATGCTGTAACCGGAGTGAATAGACTATTATGTTATGATGAGAAATCTCATTTTGATACGGCTGGTTTGGTGGAAAGAGAGAGGTAGAGATACTAATGTAAATATGTAACATAGGGAGAGACACCAATAGTTGAGCGGGGTCCAATTGTGGATATAGTGTCTTGAATACAAAACACCCAATAGTTGTCATAAAGGTACCTAGTGATTAGTCATTTTTGACATGACAACACTCAATCATATCATGACATGTAGGATTTGCCTTTTTGAAAATTTAAATGTTCAACCATTTTCACCCATGATCAAGTATGGGTCCCAACCAAAATGTAGTGTAACTAAAATTTACAATTTTAAATAAATTCAAAATATATTTTTCCCTCCAATTCAACATTCAAAAAAATATATGTAATTTAAAAAAATCTTAAACTACGTGCTGGTGAAAAAATCAGGCTCCCACATTTTATAGAATTTATTTTGTGGGCCCCCTAACATAGGGTGCACCACTATTGGTGTCTCTCCCCTAGTATCATACGTATAATCATACCCTTCAACATGTGCCTACTGCTTATGTGACTTCACTTGCTTGATTGGTTTTATGCATATAATGCATGGTGTGAAGTTCAGATTTGAGTTTGGACTCAATTTGGTTCAAATTCAAACTCAATTTCCAGTCCTCTACACTTCCTAGTTTAAAGTCGAGTTAAATTGCTCCATTACAAATTTGAACAATAGATCAAGATCCAAAATGTCGAAAAAACGTCTTGACAGCCATTTTGCCAGTCTTCTTCAACCTCAACTAAAAGTCTTTGTTAAGTTGGTTAGCACAATGCCAAACATGATTTTGTATCTCCAGTACTTCTGGCCAATCATTAGAGTGATAGCCTACTGCCTACAGGCCACACTCATTGTCACATTTGCAGGACTGCACACAACAAACAAAAGGCTCTGTTTTACACATCACTTTTCCATTGAGTTTTCATTTCAGTAATAATGTGCAAAAATTTTAAGGATCGTATCTATTACTTACACTTGGTGACTACATCCTACAAGCCATCAGCTGCAGATTTTATTGATAGCATATGTTTAATCTTCATCTCAGACTGTTACTTCATCCTCTATGTCCCCTTCCACACAATAAGCCTGAGCCTACGGGCTTAGGATATATCCGAAACTCTGCCTATGTTGATTTCTAGGAGAATCCTAAAATCTTCAATTCCCTTGCCTCCACAGATTTATACCACGAACCTCTCTTAAAGTTCTCCGTGATAGACCTTAACATTACTTGCCCCTGACCTTAGCACAGCTGAAACAATATTATATTTGCATTAAAAACTTAAATAACCTGGAATGAAGAGATGGTAGGAAGTAGCTCTTTCTCATATACACTTCAGCTTATGGACAGGTGCTAGTAATGATATGATTCTGTAAATTACCAATGTCTTAAATCTCTGAATCTTTAAACAGCTCATTGATGCAGAAAATTCATGGAGAACACTTTCATCTTCCAAATCAACGTAGCTCCATTAATATATTGCAAAAACGTATGCTCATCGCTACCTTCATTTACTATCACCAATAATCCCCGCAAGTACACACCCCATCCTTGAAATGATGAAAACGGTTTGTGTCCCTTACAATAATCTCTCTCTTGACAATCTTGGAGATGAACTTTGTGGTACTATGACAATCACCACACACACGAAGGTTCTTGTTGATCTGAATAACTTTTCATGGGTGCGTACTGATAAGTCCAAAAGCGATGGCTAGTCTTTCACTATGATTACAAAGGATCAGTTCCTTTTGCTTCTCCTCTACATTTTGCAACACAAAATTTGTTGCAGGCACATAGCCAGACTCTTTCATCTGCCTAGCTAAGATTTGCAGCATTGCATAAATTTCTTCTCATTGAAGGGGTGTTCTGTCCTCTACTTGGAATGTATGAAGCCTGTTATTGACCACAATCCAACTGCATCCAGGCCTCGGCTTCAATCCCTGTCCTTCATCATTGCTCTCACCTTTGCTACATCATCCCAACTGCCAACAGCAGCATAGATGTTTGACAGAAGTACAGCATGTCCAGTCTTATCAGGCTCTAAATCAAAAAGGTGTTCTGCGGCCCATTCTGCTAACCTAATATTGTGATGAATCCTGCAGGCATTCATTAATGCTCCCCAAACACCAGCATCAGGCTCTATTGGCATATTTAGTATCATATTTTCCACCTCATCTAGGTGCCCTGCATGTCCCAGAAGATCAACCATACAAGTATAATGCTCCACCCTAGGCATTAGCTGATAATCTTGGCTCATGCAATAAAAGTATAACCAGCCTTCAGTCACAAGCCCAGCGTGGCTGCATGCAGACAAAATGGCCGTAAAGGTAATGTGGTTTGGTTTTGTGCCTACCTGTTGCATTTTCTTGAAGAGAAAAACAGCTTCCCTTCCATGCCCATTTATTCCATATCCAGCAATCATTGTTGTCCAAGCAACTACATCTCTATGAGGCATGGTATCAAACACCTGGCGTGCAATCTCTATGTTTCCACATTTTGCATACATGTCTACAAGTGCACTCCACACATATACATTACACTCGGTTTTACTTTTGATTAAGTATGCATGGATTTCCATACCCTGTTGAAGAGCGGTTGAGTGAGCACATCATTGAAGAATACTTGAAATAGTCATTGCATTAGGCTTCAGACCCTCCACTTGCTGCATATCATAGAACATCTTCAAGGCCTCATGAACATCACCTTTCTGCACGTACCCTGCAACCAGAGAAATTTTTAGGAGATGGAATAGTTGGTAGCTATTTCTGTATCAACAAAATAAGGAATGCATGTATTATAGGCTAATATCTGAGAAAAGAGGTAGATTTAATAAAGAGAAAACACAAAATTTATTGGTTTCCTTTCAAAAAATAATTGGTTGGACTACGTGGATCCTCGTAAGTTTTACAATTAGCAATCAAAGGTTACAAAGTTCAAAATGATATTAGTTTTTATCTACAGATTCTTCGGTTGCACTAAGTGGATCCTTGTATGTTTTGCACTTCGCAATGAAAGGTTACAAAGTCCAAGGAACGATGCAGAACACTAGTTTGTCAACAGATCATGAAAGAATAAAAGCAAATCTAGTCATCATCAACAGTCGTCTCCACCTGCTTCTAGAAATGGAGCAAGTGAAAATCTTTGATGATCTGATGCCAAGCATAAACTTTCTTTTCTGATGATGGCATGAGCCGAGGGAGAGGTCCAACCCCAACAGGGTCGATAACTTAGCTTTGGGAAAGTCCTTTATCAGTCCATGTTTGTGATGATGATGCAACATTTCTCATCTGCACAATCGCAAACATATTACATATTGCAGGCAGCTAATCCCATGATATCTTAAAATGTTGCACTGTAGATACTCCGATTTCTTACCAAGTTAACGTTTTTCTTAAATTTTGATAAAATGCATTCATTTTAAATTGTGAAAAACTACCCCAAAAAATACCCTTCCTGTAAGCATGGCACTCCAGGAGACTGCATCCTTCTGAGGCATTCCATCAAACACTTGACGTGCAATGTCCACCCTGTTGCATTTCCCATAGGCACCCACAAGTGCATTGCCTAAAAACACATTCCCCTCAAACCCGCTTCGAACACTTCCTGCAACTCCCTGCACTTCCCCAGCTCAGAACACTCACAACCGAAACTCGGCCTCAAACCGCTCCTCTGCACGTCCACGCTTTCGAAGAACATGTTGGCTTCAGCTAGACAGTCGCATACAACGTACATGCCGCAAAACACGAGGTCTGGAGGCATAATAGATGATACAACACATTTACTAGAATTCTACACAAAATAATAGATGATACAAACATAATGGATATTAAAGACCACTCATAAAGGGGAATAAGTGATAAAAGACAGAAATATTAGAGAGCAGTTTTATTCAATAATTTTTTATTTTTTTTATGTTTTTCGTAATTCATGTTATTGGATAAACTAATCTATTTCATTTATATTTATCTTAGATACGACAGGTGAATCCTTAGCACCTTAGGTTATACGGATTAAGTCAAAAACAATATCATAAGCGTTGCCTGAGATTTACTCCATGTCAAGAATACCAAAAATACTGGAGGCCTCTTAAATCTAGGACATCGTGAAGCATTATTTTGAGGCTTTCTATAAAGAGGTTTATCATTCTATTGCAATACTGCTAATTGGTTTGCATTGCTTCAAGTCTACCTTCTCATAGTTTTGATGCATCACTATACAGGTTTGATGTTAAGTCTTTGCATTTAAAAAGATAATGTGGTTTTCAAGGAAATATTTGCAAGAATAATATATAAGTGCATGTGGTCAATAGTGATTTTTAACATTGTGATGTAAGTGTAATTCATTACAATTATTCAGTCTTATAAGTGCGTTTTTGCAGATCTGCAGTTCCAGTGCCATAGAATGCTCATCATCTTAAGAATTATTTGCATCCACGTCTGATTTTAATACACATTAATAAATTCTTAATGATCAGGTCAGGTTGTCTGCTGCCTATGTATTGGAAGATCAAGATGGCATAATTAGTTGTTACTCAAACAACTTGTAAGCAAGTAAAATCCAAGCAAACTTGGATATTTTGTATTAGTGTTGGTGTAAATTCATAAAAAAATATTCATTTTCTCTGGTATTATTATTTGGGTCAGATTGTATGGACCATAGTGTCGGCAACGTAGAGATGGATTTAAACAAAATTGAAAGGAACTTGGACTATTTTGGCAGTGCCTGAGGATTTCACATGAAATACGTTCCATTAATTCAAAAATTCAGTCAGAAATCTTTTGGATTTTCCAGCCGATGTTAATATCTTTAATTTCATTGGGTTTTTTTTTTATTATTACATTCATTCAAATACTATAATTTATTTATTTCAATTTTATCTACAATGCATCGTGTCTTTTGTGAGAGATTATATACCATAACTTTTGAGAATTGGTTTCATAATAATTATCTATTTCATATATGGATCTTCAATTTTTTCAGCCCTTGAATATTATTATCTAACGTTTTACCTCTAATTATACTGTTTTCCTGCTATTATTATTCTTTTAATGTGTATCTAAATAGCGTAGTGCTCACTATGGGTTAATATTGTTTGTAATATGAGTTGTATTTACAACTCATCTAGATATAATATTTGTGTGTGAGGATAATATAATTAGTTTATATTATATTGGTGAGTTGTGAGAACAACTCACGTAGCTAAAGTTGTGTGAGAGAATAAAGGGATGTTAGAGAGATATTAGGAGATGGGGTTGAGAGCAAACTTAAAGTGTAGGAATTGAGTGGGATGCTTTTAGCATTAAGTCAATTTATGTGTAAATGAAAATATGCTTGGATAAATTGCAAATGATTATTGCCAAGTGCCTTAGGTCCAAATTTTTGGTACTACACCTTGCATCAACTTTGCCCCGCCTTCCCTTCTTCCCTGCACCCACTCTCTTTAACAAATCACTAGATTGGTATCTCCATTGTTGCCAATTACATTAATTGATTGGTTGTCCAGTGATGCCATTATTAAGATGAACATGTTTTCATCTTGTAATGATCCAGATTTCCTATAAGCTTACATACTTGTGCCAAGTTAGTGTGTTATTATACCATGTTTTGTACCAAACAAGTAGATCTCAAAACTCCAAAGAAATCAATTTGAATCTTAGTAGGGCAAGTGAAGCGGACATTATTTACCATGACATGCAAACATGTTTTGTCAATTCTCAAGAACAAGCTTTTCTATAAAATGGCATTGTTCTTGTGTTTATAAGGAGCTATTTGGAAGGCCAGTATCCTATGCGACAATCTACGCATAACACAACCAGAAATCTAGTATATAATGCTTTGTTTCTACACCAAATGAGGCTTGTGTTAATTTCAAGGTATTAGTTATTGTGGTTATTTACAAGGTATATGTTATTGTGATTAATTCATTTCATGGCCTGATTTTGCTTGTGGCAGACTAATGATTATAGTGTCGTGCCTCGTGAATTGAAGAACCAACTAATGGAAAGATATCCTGCTGCTCGAGAGGCATTTCTTAAAACAGGAGGTTATTTTCCATTTCTGTCACGTCCAGATGAGGTTAACCTTCACTTGCAGGTATGTAAGACATGATACAAGTAATTAAGAGATTGCCGTACAGTTTTTGCAGTGCGCGTTGAAAGCTCAACCTTGCTAAACAAGTAACAAAAGCTGAAAGGCTGAGAAGAAATGAAATGTGGATTATATTGAATAAAGAAGGTAGTATGTAAAGTAAACAAAAACTTAATTTCATGCCCTGAAAGCCTTATGCTTGACTGAAATATTTGATTTGTGAATTGCTCATTATTTGTTTGGATGTGTAGCTGCACTTGCGATGGGTTGGAGTGGAAGGGTGACCTGATTTAGTAAAAAGTCCAACACGAAGGGACAAGACTGGAAATCCAGCACAGGAAAATGCTCCATCAGAGGACTCAGCCAATCAACCAGGAAAATCGAGGGTTAGAAAAAGCCAATGGAAAATTTCTGAAAATAAAACCAGCAGAAAATTTCTGAAAAATCAGCGATGAATTACAGAGTTGTTGAAATCGTTAAATTGTCTAACCAATTTTGATGGGGTATCCGATCGATCTTAGTACCAGGCCATTAGAAGATCGAATCTCAACCCTGCAAATTTTGAAGATCTTTGGCCCGCTAAAAACGCAACACGTTGTAGAGATGATGGGGATGTCGAGGAAATTTCGTTGGGATTTAGATAAAAAAATTCAAACAAGGAGGGACGTGAAGTAAACCCACATCCAACATGCAAAAACGAAAAATCAAAACTGGTAAAAATAGCCACAAAAATGAAAACGTCAAACAAGCCGTCGTAACCGTCAAAACGGCCGTCAAATGTAATCGCCTTAAAAAATGTCGAAACGGCCGTCAAATTTAACTTAGTCAGAGAAACGTCCAGAGGTCCTTTACCATAGGGGGAACGCCTTCAGCGTAATTATTTAATATGTGTTTAAAATATAGAAAATTCATATATATAATTATTTAAAAGAATGTGAAATAGATAGAACATTAATAATAGTATTTCTACATTATTGTTCGGGATTTTTCACAAATTACTATCTTCCACCTACAAGTTTTATGTGGTAATCATTACTATAGAAAATTTTGTAGATATTGTTACATATTTTATATTGATACGAAACAAAAATGTGTAGAAAATCTATAATGTTAAAATATATGGAGAAACTACAATTTTAAAAATTGTGGAATATTTGCAATCACAAAATTGTGGACTATTTACAAATTGTAAAAATGTGGTTAATCTACACTACCAAACATTGTAGGCTAGCTACAAATTTTATAAATTATGGAGCATCAACAATCTAATAAATTGTGGACCAATAACAATAATAGATGAAATTGTAGACTTACAAACTCAAATGCACGTTTTTAATGTTTACAATTCCTTATAGCCACAAAAACAATGTAGAATTTTTGTATGCAAAAAATTTGTTTGTTATAGTGAGAACATATTAAGGAAATGAATGCAATAAATGTCAGCCATCACTAAGTTGGTTTCTCTTAATGTTCAACATCATTAAATTTTCTCGAATTTTTTTATTGTTTAATAAATATTTATAATGGGTAAGAATATATACATGATATCTTGCAATGTTCTTTTTTTTTTTAAAACCACTTCAGTATGTAACGTCCTTCTCTATTTAAGATGTTGATATGTAATTGTGTGGACTATAGTTCGAGAGAAGTGACGTAAGTTGGCACTTTGGAAGATGGGTCCTTCACTCAATTGATGGATGTTTTGAGAATGTCTTTTACTTAGTGGCATGTCTCTCCCTCCGGGAATGAGGGGTTTTAATTTCAGAAAGCAAGTTTCAATTCTCAAATGCACCATTTACATTGGAAAGCTTTGGTGGAAAAATTTTATCATTCAACCTTAAGGGTTTAGGTTGATTGACGAGGACCATTCTATTGTTAACCTCCCCATTTATTATTCTATATCAAATCCAACCAAGTATACAATATTTATCTCAATCGTAAAAGGTAAAGGTTGCTTTTATTCAAGACATGACCAATAAAATCACCAATTTGTGTACAAGATATGGAACTCACATTTTATATATATATGTATAATGTTTACTATTCAAATTCTTATTAAATTAGATTTCAAATAATTAGTTATCATTATTTGTGAAATTATATTTTCATAAACATGTTAAAACTTTCATTCTTGCATTTTAATTTTTATGATTTTAATGGAGATACATAATTCAATGATGAAATAGAACATATTATATTTATATTGAAACTTTTCATTTTACATCTCTATCAACATGATCATTACTCCTATGAATACAATCACAAATCTAAATATATTTAAAAAGTTAACTTTGATTTAAATTAAAAGTCTCTTAACCATAATTATGATGCCATGTAAAATTAATATATCTTAATAACTTACTTGTTTATGCCTCAAGCTGAAATTCTACAAAGATTTCTCCATGATAATGATTTTGGTCTTTGATAACAAAGGTAAATAATATTAATGTGTGTAAAATACGATATTAATTGTTTTTTTTTAATTTTTTCTTTTGTTTTGTTGAAATGTCTTTTCTCATAAAAATTCTAAAAATGTAAGAAAATAAAAAAATAAACTACATAATATAATAAATAATTTTTTAAAAATAAGAAAAGAAATGGAAGACCCAAAATTTAATAAACATAAAACAAAAACCATACATTTCACACGTTTGTTTTAAATTAAATATAACATTTATTTTTTAACAAAATACTCGTAACAAATTCAACTAAAAAATAATATAATAATTTTTTTAGGTAACAACATAATATATTCGCCAACCTAATGTCGACCAGCTAGAAAGAATGTTTTTTGCCCCAGTCAAAATGTATCGTGCCAACGTGAAGGATTTTCAGAGCTAGATGGCCCATGGATGGTTGAGAATGGCGCTTTTCTGGATCAAATTTCAACAATTTCACTCGGAATTTTCAATAACATATCTTTTGTTTTCTAGGCTTAATAGATTCGCTACTCAACCTAAACTTCCGGTTCTTCTTAATCTGCCTAATTCAGCTGCTTCTGAGCAAGCATGGCTGACACCCTGCAGTTGTGTGAAGCCCAAGATTCAAAAGAGTACAGTAGATGCGAAGGCGATGGCGAATGGGTCGTCCACGTCAAAAAGGGCCTCTCTTCTCAGAATTCTTTTGCCCGTCCCCGAGCGTGTGCATCTTCAGCGTCCCCAAGATCCTCATCGACTTCAACCGCCATGCATATGTTCCTCAAGTAGTTTCCATTGGCCCTTATTACCACCAGAACAAAAATCTTCATGACATGGATAACCACAAGCTCAGGGCTGCCCAAAAATGATGAAGAGGCTGCATGGAGGAGGAGCAGTAACAGACATCAACTTTGTAGTCGCAGAGATTGAGAAAATGGACGGCAAAATCAGAGACAGTTACGAAAAGGTCATCGACTGCAATTCGGAAACCCTAGCGTGGATGATGCTCTTGGACGCGTCTTTTCTCTTGGAGTTTCTCAGGACCCTCGCCGGCAAAGATCACTTCGATATCTCTGAATCTGACCGCATGTATTTCGAACCCCTTTTCGATGAAAATAGAATCAAATCGATCGGATTTGCATTACTGGCGGACATTCTAAAGCTAGAAAATCAAATTCCCCTGTTCGTCATGGCCAAAATATTAGAATTGGAGGCTGGATCAGAGAAAGAAGCACAAACCAGACTCTTCCACTTGCTATTTAACGCCGCTTCCAGGTATTTCCCTTTCAAAAATCTGCAGATCTCACGATTCGAGCAAGATTCGCCCTTTATGGGACGAGATCATTATTTGAGTTTCTTGCACGGCTTAATCTTTTTTTTTTTTCCGGGGTAAACTCTTCGTCGTCTCCGTTACCAACTGTAGAAATACAGTTTAATCAAGTTCTTCCATCTGTCTCAAGATTAAGCATAGGTGGAATATGCATCCGACCATATACGGGAGATGATGGCGGCGTGGCTCTGAGATTTGACAAGGAAAACTCTACTTTTACCTTCCTGTCATTAACATTTATGAAAGAACCGAAAATGGAGTGAGAAACTTGATGGCCATGGAGGCGTTTCTACCAACGAAATTACGGGTGGTCTCTTGCTACGTTGGTTTAATGAAGAGTTTGATTCACACAGAGCAGGATGCGACTCTGCTGAGGAGGGCCGGGATTCTTTATATCTATGTGGGAAACGATGCGCAGGCGGCTCAGTTATGGGAGGGTCTTTGCAAGGGCATGGCCATATCTTCGCTTCAGCCGCTCAATGCTCTGAAGGAGGAGATTATGGAGTGTTACAGAGCCAAATGGAGGGCTCGGTTGATCGAGTTTTTCACGAACCGTTTTACAAGGCCATGGCGTATCACAGTGTCCGTGATAGCTGCAGCATTTATTTTCGTGTTTACATTTGCTCAAGCCCTTTCTTCGATGTATGGATTCGAAAAGGCTGGTCCTTGAATTCGAGTGAAAGCAATGAAGGACATAAGTAGATACCGGGTCGAATAAAATTTACCAGCACCTTCATAGACAGATGGACATGTGGCATGATTAAATTTTTATTAATTTTATAGATGTGGATAGTTTGTTTTTAGTTTTTCGCTACCATAAAGCGTCATTATAAATTTAACCGCTCAAATCAGAACTCACAAATATTGCACATGGGTTGCATTATGAAGTTGAAATTAGGTTGTAGCTTTATTTTGATATCAATAAAATAATGAAAGAAATGTATTTCATAAAATTACATATGTTTGAGTCATTTTGTCAAACGGTTTATGTTTTTTTGTATGCTTACAAATTTTATATACATGTCTATATTAGAGTTAATTATAACTTTCAATAATGGATGTCTAAATCTTATTCTAAAGCTCTCTTTTTAGCATGGGTTGAGAGTATGCTAACAAGGTTTCTAAAGTTTCATTTTACACATGCCAAATACTTTTGACAAGCAAATGCATTTGATGGATGTCCTTGTGCAATATACCCTTCACTCATCAGTAGTCCATAAGATTACATCTCATTGCTAGACATTTTGCCGAATAGTTTCCGTGCCTTGTGTATGATTATACTTTTGAATAAATGTCTACGTGGGCACCTACAACTACATATAACAAAAAGCATCTTTCCATTTTGGTTTGATGAATGTCCATGTCTTGATCCAAAGCTCCCATTTGGACACAAGATGGAATGATTCTAGAAAAATTGATGATAACGCCGAGCTAAATAGTTTCCAAGGACTTTGCAATAAATACATTTTCTTAAAATCTTGCAATCATTGCATTGATCCAACGAACAATTTACATGCCTTGTGCATGCTTCCACATTTTGAATGTACATATCTACTAGGGTACATAGAACAACATATGAAAAAATTCCTTTCTCCATTATGCTTTGGTGAATGCACATATCCTTTTCGGCATAGGTTGGGAGCAAGCTTAGAGTGTGCTTTTATCCAAAGTACCTCTTGGGAGATGGCAGACCCGTAGGAGTTATAGAGTTAGGTGGAAACCTATTCATAGCCACACACCCCATATCAATTTCTCGAGATGTAAAGGAAATGTAGACATATATGGGAGACTAGTCCTTTGTTTAGATGCCCATAAGAGGATTTATATGCTTAAACAATTAAGTAAAATCAAAATACTGCAAATCAACATATATCCTTTTTTTTTTAATCATTAATCACTTCAATCCATTATTATATCCTATTATCCTATTTTAATCATTCATTAACATTTTCTACGAATTTAATATCCGTACACCCACGTACTCCATCTACTCTACATCTACCCTACACCTAGCCTTTTCATGTAATACACCCCTAATCATTTTTATTAACCTAATCTAACTCTAATCCTAATCACATCCTCTAACCTTCGAATCTAGAGGCTTCTATTTCTAGAATCCTCTCTAAATATCCCCTTCTATTAAAATTTCAATTCAATGGAAGCTTCTTCCTCCATGAATTTTGAATTCAAATTATATCATTCTCCATTCTAGAATACTCCAATGCTTGCATGCATTCTCCACCCTTGATACAAATCCAACTTGGCTTCATCCTAGCCATTGAATCCTCCACCCCTCAGTTATAAATTGAACTCTCCTCCTCCATGAGAGCTAACTTAGAAATCCAAGACAAACCTCTGCCATTTTATTCATCCATTTTATCTTCTTCAATCACTCAATCAATCCATCATTTGTTTATAATCTATCATCATACAATGAATTCATCTTCATCACTCAAGAAATCCAAGGCAAAATCAAGGGGATGTGTTTCTCAAGTTTCTCCACCAAATATGAAGCAAACAAAATCAATCAAGGTCAAATCCAACACATCAAAGGAGGAGCTTTGCAACTGATAGGTAAGTGCAAGTATTGAATTCTCTCCTTCTTTCTATTCCATTGCTATAATTGAGGTATTGTTGAAGGGATTAGATTAGGAAAATAATTTGTTTTTGTTTTCTCATATTCACCACTAATATGTAATGCCCACAATTATACCGCATGAAACCCAAAACAAAGAAAATGTTAAATAAGAAAAATTACTGAATAATTTTTTTTTATAAGTCCGGTTGCAACGTTTAGCTTATTTCTCAGTTGGCCAACTAACGTTTTAATTAATAATTAATTTATATTATTCTATTTCTAGTTTGGTTTAAAAGCCTCCATTTCTATAATTCTCATTTAATTTAATAATACGGTTCAAGAGTCATTTAATAGTTTATTATGTTAGGGCTAAGTCTAAAACACCCTCCCAATTGATTAAATACAATTAAATTAAATTCCTATAATGAATAATTCTTAGTTATAAAAGGGTAAATTTGAATTGATTAATTACAAGGGTCAAGGGAATTTTATAAAAAGGTCACCATCTAATTATAAAAATTTATAAAATAAATTTAATCTCTACACCACTCAAGTGGCCCCATTCAAAAATTGACCCATACATTTTATTTAAAACATTCTCACCTACTCTCACCTAACTTTTAGTAGGGATCATTTCTAGCCATTGGATGGGATCAATCTAAGCCATTGGATCTAAGGGATTTCAAGCTAACCCTAATCATCTACATGGAAAGTTTCTTTTATTCTTTCATTGAATTGTTTTCTCATTTGTATTTTGCAGGTTTTAGGGAACGAAAGGAAGCCATGGAAGAAGAAGAAGGAACTTGGGATGGATACACACAACCCCAAGTTTATTTTATTTTTTAGTTTGCCATTTTATTCTACCCTCCTAGGATTTGTTTAAAACAAATCGCTTTCTTGTTAATCTATATCAATGTTTTTGCCCTTCTTGGGTTTTTGGGTATTTTACCCTTTTTAATAAATTTGGTTCATGATTAGTGTGAAATATACTTGTTGTTGGGTATATATGTATGTGTATATACTCTTCCCAACCAACCAATAATGAAATTTATGGCCCCTTTTTTATATAAATTTTAAATCATTAAATTTAATAATGGGACACACACACACACACACATTTTAATATTATTTAATTCATTTTATTGTTAATAATAAAAATTAACAATTATGATTTCTTTATCTAAAATCATTGGTTTATATACTTGTAATATTTTTAATATATATACAAAATAAAAGTATGTAATTATATATAATCTAAACTTAATAAATAGATATATATGTTTGTATTGTGTATTTACAAAGATCAAAATTTATAGGGTAAGTAAAATACAAGTCAAGAAGTTTTGAGCTCTCACCATATTCACTTAAAAGTAAACTTGGGGAAAAATTAATAAAAGATTTCATTCAACATGCTATAGCTAGTAAGGAGGAGATTGTTCTTCTTATTGGAATTTTCATCAATTACTTATTTTGCATAAAATACTATAAAATGTAACTATTTCATTTCCTCCATAAGATATAAGTGACAACCATTTCCAACAACAATAAATTTTAACAAGCTTCTCAATATTTTTAGAAAATGAAAACATATCACATTTGGAAATAGTGAAACAAATTAAATTAAAGAAAATGCATATCCATTTCAACTTATTTCAAAATCTCCACTTCACCAAGACAATGTAAAACTTGGTAATTTCTTTTCACAAAACTAACACATTGTAAGATGTAAAACTCCTCATTTAACACTCTTAGAAGGATTTACAAGATATGGGGATTTCCAAGTAATAAAATAACTTCTCTTCAAGATTATAAATTTACAATCATCCTCTTAAAGTGGGAATAATAAAATGAACAATTTACAACATAAAGGGATTTCAACAAGGCCAAAATACAAGTCTCCAATTTACAAGTCTTCTCCCAAATGTAGCTCCAATCTAGCTCACTTCAATCTTTCACAATAAGGATCACAATACAAAGGAAGGGGAATAGGCAATGCTCTCCACCCAACCTTTAATCCATTAAGAGGAGAAGCCATCCCCTTAATGTCCCTCGAGCCCCAACCAAAGAACCATGAGGGATCTTGAGCAACATTTGACAACTTTTCAACAAACATGGCTTCCACAAACAACATACATTTCAAAATATTCAACACAACTAAAATGACATACTCAACAAGTTTTATAACTTCTCAAACAATACAAAGGTTTGATACCAAACCAAATGGAGCAAGGACTATGGGAAACCACCTCCTTTTGCCTCCCAAGTGAAGTGGGAGTTTCACCCTAAGCCTCCAAGTGCACAAAACAAACAACACAATATCCTTATCTCTCCTTGCAAATAATGACAATGATTTCCTTTTCATTCCCCATAGGTGAAACTCCCAATCACACTCCCACCAAATGCATGCCTCACAAACTCCCTTTTTCCCTCCCTAATGGTCCCATAAGTCCATTTCCCACACCCAACTTAAGGCATACTACCCAACCACACAAAAGCACATTCACAAAACTCAAACAAACTTAACAAGCACAATATTTCCACATCAAAAACATAATAAAATAAAATAAAAGTGGAGAGCCTACCTCTCCATCAAGCTCCAAGAAAACTTCACAAGTATTTCACACCTCCAAGCCAAGAAATTTCCCAAAAACACTCCAACAAGCTCCCAATTTCAAAATGACAAAGGAAGAAAATGAACAAGTAACCCCCATTCCATAAAAATCCATCAATAAATAGAAATAGAATTTGAGGTTGATGAGGTGGTTCTATGTAGGATGTTAGTTCATCATTCTTCCATCCCCGCACTTAATTCAAAACACCATACCCAAGATAATAAATGAGCATGTAAGAACTATGACAACCCACATGGCACACAAACTTGCACACCATGCATTCTAAGGACAAAATTTATTGTGACAAGAATAAGGTGCAATTATTTTCACCCTTTTACACTCCAAAAAGGATAAATAAGTCAAAAATAAACTCCTCAACCCATAGGTAGGGTTATTGGGTAAATTTAAGAGGCATGAGACAAGCTTAGCTTGTCCCACAAGCCTTCAAAAAGTCTCCCCAAGTCAAAATATGAATTTTGAAGAGGTGGAGTAAATCACACACAAACCAACATAAATCTCACTTACAACAAGGACCACCTAATCTCATAATTATATATTTTTCACATCCCAATTTTAGTTAATAAGTTAAGTAGGATTAGCTAATTAAGACACAATTATAAATGTTAATAAAGTGAAAACCATTACCAAAAATTAAAATCATAAAACACAAATAAAGCACATAAAAATTAAAAGAAAAGGGAAAATATTTCACCCCATGGCCACACATGTGAGGTCACCCCCATGGGAAACCTCCTAACTAGGCATGCAAAAACACCACACATAACATTACACAAGTTGTCAAATTTTGGCCACTTTTCTTAACACCCGATATCCTTTTGTGGTTGGCCCCCTATCCCCATTCGATGTATGTGATAAAATGTCCTACAACACAAACAAAATACGCCTTTAGCCTTTCGATCGTATTAACAACATTGAGACAATATACATGTAAAATTAATTATCATCATTTGACATAATAAATTCTATCATTTAGCATCATATAATTAATTCAATTTTGGCATCCATAAAATTATAATTCTACTCAAAACATCCAAGATAGGTTATGCATCCAAATCACAAAATGTTAGTACAAAAATCAGAGTATCGCGACTCAATATATATGTATCATCACCATCTAGTGTATCGTAATAAAAATGTAAACCACATAATGTCAATAATCAAAATATATTCATATTCCATCATCTCAATGATAAAAATATAATACTAAAATGTCTAAGTATCGGTCTAACAAGAATAACATCAAAAAGAAAAAGTCGAAGAGGACTGGACACTACATCCCCTTCCCCTTAGACTTTACTTCATCCCCGAAGTCACCGGAGTAGATGAGAAAAATGGGCTCGCAATAAAGTGACATCCTCCCATGTGGCTGTAGTCTCATCGTACCTATCCCAATGGACCTGCACTTGGTCAATATCGCGGACTCATAGGCCTAGGGTCCTGTGCTCTATGATGCACATGGGCTCCACTGACACCTTCCCCTGCTCCTGCACGTGTAATGCAATCCAATCTAAAATGTGAGAGGGATATACAATGTATCTCCTAAGTACATAAACATGAAGTACATCATGGATGTGAGACAAGTCAAGTTGTAATGCTAGACAAGAAGCCAAAGGAATGATATGCTCCAAGATCTCAAAGGGACACATAAATCTAGGAGCTAACTTAGATCCTTTTCCATAACGGATAGGAACATCATGAGGCCTGACACAAAGAAACTCCTTCGTGCCCACCTCAAAACTATGATATGTCCTCCTCTGATCTACATATTTCTTTAATCTATCTTGAGCTTCTTGTAGTCTTTGTCGAATCATGGCAACCTCGCTACTTCATATCCTCGTAACAATGTCCGCCCAAGAGAAACCATGTCTTCTAATCATGTCCACAACTCGATGTCCTACACTCCCTACCATACAATTCCTAAAAAGGATCCATACCAATTGAACTCTGAAAACTATTATTATAGGAAAACTCCACTAAATACAAGTACTCCTCCCACCTAGACTGATGGTCCATGACATACATCCGCAACATATCCTCCAAGATCTGATTCACCCACTGCTTTGTCTATCTATCTCTAGATGATAAGTCAGTACTAAAGTCGATAGTCATCCCAAGGGTTCACTACGTGGTAGTCTAGAAATGAGAGGTGTACAAGGGATCGCATTCGTAAATAATATTCCACAGAATCTCGTGCAAACTCTGAAAATATCATCAAGGTATACTTGTGCCACTGCACTAGTTGTATAGGTGGTCTTCATTAGAGAAAAATGAACCACTTTCATCAATCTATCCATAGTGACCATAATGGCATCGTGCTAGTATCTCGACGTTGGTAGTCCTACTATTAAATCCATGGAAATGGTGTCTCATTTCCATTCCGATATATCATGCGAGTAGAGAAGGTCGGGTAGATGTTGATGCTCGACCTTCACCCTCTGACACTCTAAACAACACGACACAAACTGAGTTACATCTCTCCATAGACACGCTAATGGTATAGTCTTCTCAAGGTGGTGTGCATCTTCTTCACCCCTGGGTGGGATGAATAAGGTGCACAATGAGCCTCTTCCAAAATGTCCTATCTCAAACCTCCATCCCTAGGTACATAGATCCGACCTCTGTGTCTAAGAAGACCATCTGCCTCTAATGAAAATCCATCAAACTTCCCCTCAAGGGGTCTCTAAGACTCAATATTTGATCTAGCTACAAGGTAGAAACTATCATTTGGAAGCTACTACAAAATCATTCTCCGTAAATATATACCCACCGAAGTAGCCATAACCAAATGTCTCTGTACTACTCGTAGTGTCCGTGTAACACCCACAAAATGATGCACCCAAGCCATATTAATCCTCATAATTATCTAGGAAAATTTATGTGATTTTTTTACTTATAAAACTATGGTAATGATTTATATGTATGAAATTTTAATTGCATCAATCGAGGTTTAAGCTACAATATTTTCGTTTACTAAAATATCACTCACAAACTACTACACTGTCATTGCAGTTACTAACCTAGTGTTGTGGTCTCACGGGAAGTGGTTATAGGTTGTTGGGTAGTTGCTACAGTAATCGCTAATGGTCGCAGTGCTATCAGCATAGTTGTCAGTGCACTCGTATAGTGGTTGTAGGCTGATAGACATTTTTGTGGGCACTAGGAGTGACTACAGGGCACTGACAGCTTATTGCATGGGCACCGGCGGGCACGCAGGATGCTGAAAGTTGTCACAGCACACTTCACAAAGGGTCAGAGGCTTCTAGATAGTTTGTGCGGCACCGAGCAAAGGGCTACAGTGCCGCTGCAGACGCTTCTTGCGCACCGGGTAGTGGCTACAGTTGTTAGATAGTTGTTGCGGGCACTATACAAAGCGCCTATAGGCTACAAGACAGCTTTGTTGTGGCACTGGGTAGTGCTTACAAGTCACACCACGCTTGTCTTTGCAGGGCACCGAACAAAGGGCTACGACTCAAGGATAGAAGCCATGGGCATTTTCATTATTTTATTAATTCATTCTCGTTTTTTTACATTAATAGTGTTCATTAAAACTCATTCCCTTATTTTCCACGCATCCCATCCATAAGTAGTTTTATTCCATTTTCCCAAAAAAATTACGAGTGAATTAATTATATAAATTTAAAATAATATAGTTTTAATTAACTCCTTACATTAACATACTTGGAAGTAACAAAATTTAATTTATTTATTTAGATTGTCTCAAAAGTTAAATTATATATATATTACCCTAAGAAAATAATTTCAATGTACATGTGCTAACACATTTACTTATTTGACCCATAATTTAAACAAAAATGTCACATAATAATCTAAACTCACCATGGCCCGTGGATAAAACCCCTCTGAAGACCATGGCTTATCTCGAGATTTACGTGTTGGGTTGCGATGATATTTAAAGGGTTTTTAGATTTATATGTTATAAGGAATCTATTCAATTTTTGGTAAAACCTAGAAGGTATTTTAGGAGAAATAATTTTTCTAAGATCATTGTAATTTGATTCTCACACAAGCATTTCAAGGTTAAAACTGCTCGAAAGATCATGGCGTATCTTGATATTTAAATTCTATGTTACTATTATATTTAGAGGGCTTGTAGATTAATATGTTATAAATGAACTTTCCAAATTTTAGAAAAACCTAGAAGATATTTTAGGAGAAATAAATTTTCTAAGATCGCTGTAATTTGATTCTCACATAGGCATTTCAAGGTTAAAACTACTCAAAAGATCATGGCGTATCTTGAGATTTACATGTTGGGTTACTATCATATTTAGAGGGTTTTTAGATTAATATGTTATAAATGAAATGCCCAAATTTTAGAAAAACCTACAAAAATAATTTGGGAGTAATGAATTTTCTAAAATCACTGGAAGTTGATTTCTATGCTGAAATTTCTAGATTTTTGCATGCAACTTTGAAGCAGATTTATAATTACTTCCATCTTTCCAATGAGTCATATATTTCAGATAAAACAACATTTACAACAAGGATAAGAGATATCTTTTTTTTTTTTTTAACATTCATATATTCCTTTACAAGCAACTTTTACATTCCTCACTTTTCTCAAATCTTCATAATCTAATATACAACCAAGTAGAGCTCTTTACCATACAATTTTACAAGATTTCATTACATGCTTTACAAAATTTCCACTTTAAACAATGAGATAACAAATTGAATCATATACAACAAAGGGCTATCAACAAGCCAAACTTCAAGTCTTCAATATGCATGTCCTCTTCACATTGGTAGCTCCAAAACTTGATTTCTTCAAACATCATAATGGAATCACAAAACAAGGAAGGGGGAGTAGGCAACGCTCTCCGCCCAACCTTAAATTCATTAAGGGGAGAAGTCATCCCCTTAATGACCCCGAGCCCCAACCAAGGAACCATGAGGAACATTGAGCAACAATGACAACTTCCAACAAAGTGGCTTCACAACAAACATGCATACAAGACATTCAACTCAACCAAGACAACATATCCAACAAATTTACACATTCACAACAATACAAATGTTTGAATATCAAACCAAATAGAGTAAGGGTTATGAGATACCACCTCCTTATGCCTCCCAAGTGAAGTGGGAGTCTTACCCTAAGCCTCCAAGTGCACAAAATAATCACACAAACTCCTTATCTCTCCTTTGAAAGTATGCAACAAAACCATGATTTCCTTTTCACTCCCCATAGGTAAGACTCTCATTCACACTCCCACCAATTGCATGCCTCACATAAAATCATTTTTCCCTCCCCAATGGTCCCATACACCCTTCTCCCACACCCAACTAAGGCCTACTACTCCACCAACCCACACAAACACCATCACAAGAAAAACATACTCTTAACAAGCACAACATTGCTTATAACAAACAAAATGACATAATAATAAAAAGGTGGAGAGCCCACTTGTAACATCCCAAATTTCTAGTAAGTTAAATTAACTATGGTTACGTCTAATCAGGATTAGACGAGATCATCATTGTGTGTAAGAATTCATTTGGTTGTCGTGTCATGACCCACACTTTCTACTGCGGGGCATGACACTGCTGAATGGGTAACCTTGCACCCACCTTGATGATCCTTCCTAAACGTGATTAGGCCTTGATTGTAGGTAAAACGGTTCATAAACGATAACGAATATTTTGGTTATTTGTATTTCGTTACTTTATTTTAATCGGTTTAGTCATCTTTTGTTTTGTTCGACTTTTGCAATGACTGTAATAATAACTACCTCTGTTTTATTTGACGATGCTATGTCAAGCCAGCTTTATGAGAATATTTGAATTATTATTTATGGACTTGGTAGTTTTGATTTATTGGAATGTTTCGTATGGAACGTGGAAATTCAAATAATTATTATTATTATAATATATTGTTATAATATATGGACTTGTATTATGATGATTAATTTTAACTTAACCATTAAGTTGGATAACAACTTAAATAAAATAAAAATTTTAATTTTAAAAATGCAATATTAATTTGTAAAATTAGTAATGTATATTCTAGAAGGATTTGGCATGTAAGTCAAAAGTTATATAATATATATATATATATATATATATATATATATATATATATATATATATATATACTTAAAATTCATGGGTTTTGTAAAGCGAAACACCTTTACATAGCACAAGTATGTGGCATGCATTAATGCATGTGCCAACATTGGGAAGCCCAAAATTCTCGAATATGTTGCCCAACTATAGTTTCTTTCATTATATTTGTTTCTTTTATTTCTCCTTGTCTATTTTCATTCTTCCCTTCTGGGATACCTGCGTGAGTTTTGGAGGAAGGAAAGATTCAACTTGTTGGAGCTGGAAGAGTAAGAGGATTTTGGGTTTACTTCAGGCATGAATATCTTCTCCCTTCTTTGTTGCATTATTTGTAAAAAATGAGGAAATACACATTCTGTTTTAATGGCAATCAAAGGAATTTGTGGACAACTTTTGATTTAATTACTTGGAGATGAAATTTGAAAAGGAAATTGATGGATTTTGTATTCTCTTAAGTTTTCTTTGTGTGGTTTTAGCTAAACCCAAAAAAAAATGTAGATGGGGTTTTGGGTTTTGATCTGCAAAAATAAAAATAGAATGAAAGTTAAAATTCCTTCTCTGCATTAAAATAAATTGTACCCAAAAAGAAAAGAGTTGGGTTTTTCCTGTACTAGAAGAAGGAATTTTTTTTGTGAATTTGTGTGTTTCAAATCGATTTGTGCTTGTGGGTTTTCATTTTTGTTAACGAAATTTGATTGTGTTTTCTGTAAACAAATCGATTTGATACCCAAATCGATTTGGGTATACAAATCAATTTACATAAATGAATCAATTTGGGTAACCAAATCGATATGGATATGTAACTGGTTGGGGTTTTGTATTTTTTTTTTTCTTCTTGGTTGTTATATGCAGGTCTGATTTTTAATTTATTGAGATCTTTTGAATGAAAATTTGTGGATGTCAAAGCTCTTGCATGGGGCTGCATTTTCCATAAATTTTTATTATGGGCATCTAAATCGGTTCATGTATAAATGAGGGTGTGTTGTTATGTGTGAATAACTACAAAACAAAATGACATTTAGCTTGTAACTTCCAGCCTAGCAATATGACTTGGATTCTTGCATGATGTGAAAAAGAAATTGCTTGTCTTGGTAAGGGCATGAAAGCCAGGACAGCTTGACCGAGTTGTACCAAGGAGTAATTGGTGGCATGATTGGGTTTAATATAATGATATTGTATGAAAGAAATTATTAGTTGTTCTTTTACTAGAAAGAGTATGTTTAAATGATGTAATCATGGTGTTTTTACATTGTTTAGTTGGGTTGTTCATATATATAAGAAAAATGTGTTTTGATTGTTTGGAAAGGAATATATCGTATGTTTTATAGAGCTGCTCATTAACTGGAAATAATATGATTTATTTCTCTTGTTAATGATGTTCTTTGACGTTTTATAGAGCTGCTCATTGACTGAAAATATTATGTTTTATTTTCTTTGTTAATGATGTTCTTGGATGATATGATGAGTTGCTCATTACCTAGAGAGAATATGTTTAATTGGTATTTGGAAATGTTGATTTCAGACAGTTTTGTTAAGTTGCTCATTGATTGGAAGGTAAGTAAAATAATATTTAAATTTGTACCATGTAAAGCATGATTTTCTTGTGGTTATAATCTGAATTCGGATGTTGAATGATTATGGTTTGATTTTTTTTGTGATGGTAACTTATTAAAAATAAGAAGAAAAAAATGTACTCTTCTTAATCATATTGTTCCTACGATTTATGTAAAATTTTAAATGTCAAATATTTATTGTTTGAAGCTGAAATAAGGATGTCTTGATCCTTGTGATTAGAGGGAAACATGATCACTGAAATAGAAATTGGTTGTTCTATTGGTGTGCATTCATAATTGTATCTTTATGGAAAATATGTAGTAATACATTCTCAGCTGTATTACCATGCACTTGTTGATAAAACAACATTTATATCTTTCATATTTTATTAAATAATTACATCAGAAAATGAAGGCAATATTCATGCTAGTTCATTTTGAACTGACATCATACCACTACTCCAGTCTTGCAGGACAATTAGCCATCACATTTGGATATGCGAAACTCATGTCTTGAGAAGTTTTATCGTAGCATGAATCTAAATGAGTTACTTGGATTTCAATTTGTAGAAGGATGATATCCTAGAATTTTGACTGAATTTATTGGGATCTTGGACCCATTGTTAATATTCAAACCTCACTATGTGAGAGTTACAGTATTAGTTATATATTTTTCCTTAACGACATATGTAATTTATGTTTTTAATAAAGAGATGATTACTTTGTATGTAATAATATCTCAATATGAGTAAATGATAAATACTAGAATTAAGAAGTCTTACTTATCATAAATTGTTAAATATATTTATATGATATTTACCAATGTATGAAGCCAAAAATTGGACAATTATTATAACATTCAATTGTCTTTTAATTTCTAAAGTAAATAGCTATTTAGTGGCATAGTTGATCGGAGGAATAATTAAATATATATTTAATCGGCCTTCCGGTAAACTTGACATTAATTTGTTAAGATTATAAATCCTAATTTTTAGAGGATGGAAGAGTATCATTGTAAAAAGATAATTTAAGGTTAAAAATCAAACATCAGGAAAATAGAAACTAGATAAGAAGGTAATTAGATGAAAATATCCATTAGGCATATTAAGGGATAAGTACATGCAAAATGTTGAAATAGTTACATTTCAGCATAACGAATGTACTCATCTCATAATGATCCTAATTGGCCTTGGCATCTATCTCGATATAAACTCTTGCAAGATAAGTTTAATTGGAAATAAAGTAAATACAAACTATAAGATCTAGATAACAGTGAAAGGGATAGTTGTGAGGTGGCGGAAGACTTAAAACTCATAAGACTAGTGGGTTGTCTTGAGTTTAGCCGTAACCTGCATGGTGGTTAACTTTTGCCAAAGTAATGCATTGATGGCATTGGTTCTCAAACTGTTCTCGCCTCAGCTTCACCTTTGAAAATCTATCGATTTACGGCCTCTGTCACTTTTTTTCCCCCATGTTGTGCCTGGTTAATCTTTGTTGCCATTTTTAATATGTTCTTAGATCGTAGATCCCTTATGGGTCCATGGTTTTCTCCTTGTTTCTTTGTTCCTTTGGAAAATTTATGTAATTTGGGTCTCTTGTTCTCTATTCATCTAAAAAACTCAGGTTCTCCCATATTTTCCATTCTCCACGGTTGGGATTTGTCTTCCTTGTCGTTTCTACCCTAAATACTTGAAGAAAAATGAATGGATGTATCTCTATGGAACATATTTGAGCATTGAACATTTCTATATTCATTTTCTAGCTCGAATGATCATTTTTCTATATTTTACGGTTTGACGGGTGTTTCTCTCTCACCAAATTTACATCCTTGCATCAATAGGGGACATGACATCTTTTGGTTAGATGCGGCTCACAATAGTACTTCAAATTTTTATGAATCACCTCATCTTAAAAATGTGTCCATGTGGAGGAATGTTGTTCGTTTGAATATCTACTTTTTGGTTTGGCCTTGGAGTAGCACCAGGAGGACACATGTAGGTTTCCGCTACTTTTCCCGAACTTAGATAAATTTTATGCAGGTAAAATAGTTTGACAGAGAATAGGGACACGTGGCAAGCCCGCGCTCGCTCATAGTCTTTTAAATAAGCGCCAGGAGTACACTTGGAGGCCTCCGCTCACTTTGCATTTTGCTTGGACTTTAAAACAGCTAAAGGAGACTGCCCCAGAGCATGACACTTGGCACCTTCTGCTCCCGAACTTTGAGCCTTAAACAAAAAAATTCAGCGTAACACGTGGCGAGCCAACACTCATTCAAGGTCTCAACTTTTGGGGACTATCTCAAGATGTGCCATTGTGACACGTGGTAGTTTGACAAGTCAAAAGGAGCAGGGAAGCGGACCATTAGGGGTAACTTACATTTTGCCCCCTAATTTTCAAAGGATCAAAACATCAAGATGGCCTCTAATCTCGATGAAGGGAAGGTCAAAGCTTGCTCTAGTCCATGACAGAGGTGTAGACCTTCGAGAAATTTGGAAAATTTTCCTTTGTGGGAAAAAGAGTTAAAAGTAAAAAAGGAAGCGTGGTTCTGCTGGGACCCACATTGGAAACTTGAAGCGAAGAATGGAGTTGTGGGGAAAACTTGGAAAATTTTCCTTTTTCCAAAAAGAGGGTCAAATGGTAGGATTTATCTTTGGTTCCTTTGGGACTCACCTCGGGACATGTGTCAAGCTCATTTCCCAAGGGCGAGAGGCAGGGCACGGACCAAAATGTGAAATTTTTCCATTTCTTTAAAAGTTGTAAAAAGTTAGAGGGAACCCCAAGCTTGTTTTAAAATTTAATCTTCTCCACGTGGACGAACCAAATTCAAAGGTAAATATCAACGACAATGAGAGTTTGAATCGATTTTCCCCCATTTCTTTGAAACATGCCCGGAAGTGCAATTCTTCATGATTTCTTGGTATTTCCTACATGCCGGATGAGAGGGGAGTTAATGATGATATCTCGAGTTTGGTGGGGAGATTTGGAAGATGCCTTTCGTCATTAAAATGGTCTGACTATCGTGCTCAATTGGATTTTCCATTTTTCTTCTCCCAAGCATGCAAGGAGCCATATTTGATAGATTAGGGTGGAAGTGGTTGGAAAATTGAAGGAGTGATCTACCAGAGGAAGGAGTTGAATGCGGGAGATATTCGATGAGATCTTCCCCCTCGAGCACTTGGCAACTTTTTATATATCTTATTCTGGGAATCGCGATCGTGATCATGGCAAGCACTGGTAGCACTCAAGGTATAGATTTTTGAGGGGAAAAGGGTCTCTATTATAAATTTTATAAATGGCACAAATTTTTCGTGCAAATGGTTGGAGTGTTAGGGGTCAAGACTGAATTTTCTAATAGAAAAAATCTTGACAAAGCCCATCATATTGAGAAGCTTATATATCTCTTTTGTATTAAATTTGATCATGTCAAGGTGGTTGCAAGTGTATAGCCATTGACAAGCTTTGAGACTATTCTAGAAACTTTCCCCTACTGATAGATTTAATCAAATTTGAGTTATTCTGTGTTGTCTTGAGCAAAATGTGTTTGTTTTATTTCTGAATGTATGCGAGTAGTTTTTCTTGTTTCTATTGCAATCTTGTATTAAAATATGATTCAATCACATAGGCCTCAATCCTTGTGATAGTTTAGTGGCATCTGCAATTTCATTTCTCAGAAGAGCTTTCATCTGGGATTGGAATAAACGATTTAAAATCACTTTTCTTTCATCTATTGACAGAGATTGTCTGTAAGCCTCTGGGTGTACCTTAGGCGTGATTTGACTCAGATCTTAATGCTTTGTTAGATTTTCTAACTCGAGCCTTCATGATAAAATTTCAAATATTGTGTGAAAAAGTGCTAATCTGGGCCTCCATTGAAGCACATATTCTAGTTAAAGAAACATTTTAGCTATTATGTGGCATTTTGTTGGTTTAACCTTCCATTTTGTAAGATTCCTCAAGGATTTGGTGAATCAAGTTCATCCTGCCCCACCTCCCACAAAAAAATTCATTTAAATCAACCAATCCTACCCATACTACCCCTGTTTGTCTTGTGTGCGCACAAATGCATAATTTCCATTACCAAAACATGCAGAAACAATCGAGTTTCAAATGTCTTTAGTAACATTTGCCTTGTTGTGAAAAAAATCTCCATGATCTAGGAGTGACAACTCGTGAGAGTCAAATTTGGTGTGTTGATCATATTTTCCCAAGGTCTTCTCCACAAAATTTATGTAAAAGAAGGATTTACTAGTATTATTCAATAACAGAGGTTACAAAATAGGTTCTCTTACCTTGGTTTGAAAGCCACAACCTAAAATAGTTAGGATCAAATCACATCCTTTTAAGGTGTTACCCACCCCTTGCAAAACTTGAGTGCTAACAAGTCAGATAGATTGCTTCCCGATACAAAATGACATACGTGATTATCTATCTCCTCTCGTGTCCCAAATCCATGACGTTTCTTGGTCTTTGAAGGAGATTAAATTTGGGTACCAACAGATGGTTGTGTATTTTCTGATCACCTAGTCCTCCAATTAAAAAAAAAAAAATGTAACCTAATGATGGGAAATTAAACACTTGGCTTAGAACATGAGGTAGGAAATGGTCAGATACCAGGATACAAAGTTAGGAAACTAGCTTCGTGGTAGACCCAAGGACTTTCACATGGTTCCCATGACATGATAAAGGTTGAGCTGAAATGCTAGTAAGTATTTTCACTCAAAGTAGTGACGAAGGGAGATCATGGAAATCTCGATGCACCCTTCTTAGTCACACATGGCTTACATAGATGTTGTCAGATAGATAAAAATAACAAATTTGATTTAATGAATTAGATTAAATTAATATGTACGATTGTAGTTGTGTAATTTGTTTTTATGTTTTAAAAAAATCCTCATTTTCTAGCTCTTGTAATTTTGAGCGTTACATTTTTCTCTGATACCAAAATGTAACACCCAAAATTACAAGAGCTGGAAAATGAGGATTTTTTTAAAAACATAAAATCAAATTACATAGCTACAATCGTACATATTAATTTAATCTAATTCATTAAATCAGATTTGTTCACTCAAAATTACAAGAGCTGGAAAATGAGGATTTTTTTGTATTTATTCACACATAATAACACACCCTCATTTATGCATGAACCGATTATTATGCCCATGATAAAAAAATATGGAAAATGCAGCCCCGTGTAAAACCTTTGACATCCACAAATTTTCATTCAAAAGATCTCAATAAATTAAAAATTACCTCGGATATAACAAATAATAAGGAAAAAAATAAAAAAACCTAACCGGTCACGTATCCATATTGATTTGGTTATGATATTTACCAATTTATGAAGCCGAAAATTGGACAATTATTATAACATTCAATTTTCTTTTAATTTCTCAAGTAAATAGCTATTTAGTGGTGTAGTTAGTCGAGGAATAATTAAATATATATATTAATAAATATTTAATTCAGCCTTCCGGTAAACTTGACATTAATTTGTTAAGATTGTAAAGCCTAATTTTTAGAGGATGAAAGAGTATCGTTATAAAAAGGTAATTTAAGGTTAAAAATCGAACATCAGGAAAAGAGAAACTAGATAGGAAGGTAATTAGATGAAAATATCCATTAGGCATATTAAGGGATAAGTACATGTGGAATGCTAAAATAGTTACATTTCAGCATAACGAATGTACTCATCTCATAATGATCCTAATTGGCCTTGGCATCTATCTCGATATAAACTCTTGCAAGATAAGTTTAATTAGAAATAAAGTAAATACAAACTATAAGATCTAGATAACAGTGAAAGGGATAGTTGTGAGGTGGCGGAAGACTTAAAACTCATAAGACTAGTGTGTTGTCTTGAGTTTAGCCATAACCTGCATAACGGATAACTTTGGCCAAAGTAATGCATTGATGGTTGTGCATTGTCTAATCACCTAGTCCTCCAATTAAAAAAATTATCAGTAACCTGATCATGGGAAGTTGAACACTAAACATGAGGTAGGCAATGGTCGGATATCGAATACAAAGTCGAAAACTAGCTTCGTGGTAGACCCAAGGACTTTCACATGGTTCCCATGACCTGATAAAGGTTGAGCCGAAAATGCTAGTAAGCATTGTCACTCGAAGTAGTGACGAAGGGAGATCGTGGAGATCTAGATACACCCTTCTCAGCCACACATGGCTTACATGGATGTTGTCAGATAGATCAAAAGAAAAATCTTATTTAATGAATTTGATTAAATTAATATGTACGATTGTAGCTGTGTAATTTGTTTTTATGTTTTAAAAAAATAAATCCTCATTTTCCAGCTCTTGTAATTTTGAGCGTTACATTTTGGTATCAGAGCTAGAGGCTCAGACACTTGGACATTAATGGGACACACATTCTAATAAAAAGTATCCTCTTTTATAAAATAGGAAACTATGGCTAGGATGGCAACAAGAGCTAATATCGTGAGTGATAGTGGGGTAAATAATGATGACGTGTTGGATAATACGGCTGCTAAGTTAGAAGAAATCCTCAACCTTTTGAATGACACCCAAAACCGAGTTGCTGCCATAGAACAACAAGGTCAGGGTGGTGAAGAAGATGAGGATCACAGGGATGAGAATCAGGGTGATGAGCAACATGATGATCAACCCAAGCACCTGAATGAAAGGGAAAATAAGAAAGCAAGGTTGGCTATTGAGTTAGCAAGGGACATTAAAAGAATATCCCCACCTAAATTTGATGGTACAACTCTTGGGGATGGTGCTGAAAATTGGCTCTCTGAAATGGAAAAGTATTTTGAGATTAGGGACTTTTCAGAGGAGACAAAAGTAGTATGGGGAGCCTACCAATTGTCCCGTGAAGCATCTTCTTGGTGGGATAACTAGAAAATGGAACTAGGAATTGATTCTGGTATGATCATGTGGGAGCAGTTCAAGGCCTACTTCTATCAAAGATGGCTACCTCAGCTATACTTTGACCAAAAGATGGTAAAATTCCAAAATCTGATTCAAGGAAAGTACTCAGTTACATAATATTGGGAACATTTCACTCGATTGTTGAAATATGTTCCTATGTATCAAAAGGATGAGAAGTTTAGAGTGAGAAAATTTATAATGGGATTAAATCCTAACATTGGTGGTGAGGTAGATGTTCATGGACCTACCTCGATGGAAATAGTGTTTGAAAAAGCTATCAAGCAAGAACAAAATTTGCAAAGTATTTATGCCTCTAAAGAGGAAAATAGAAGGAAAAATAGTAATTTTCAAACACCAACCGCAAGTAAACCAACATGGAAAAGGGAAAAAACAAGTTCAAGCCTAGAAATAAAAGAGGAATAGTGGGTAGAACTGTTTTGAATAATTAAAAATGGGAAACAAGGAACAAGTTTCAGCTAGAATAAGATTGAGAGAAAAGGACCACTGAGTGGATGTTTTAAGTGCGGTGGCGATCATTTCGCTAACAACTGTCCACAAAGAGGATAATGGAATAACTAGCAGAAGGGATCTACTGCAGTAAATAAAGAGGGGAAATAACATAAGATTTATGTTGCAGTCCATAATAAGCAAGCAAAAAAGCAAACAACTCCAATAGAAACCTCAGGTAAGATTTTTGGAGAACATGTTTCTATTTTATTTGATTCCAGTTCAACAATGTTTTGTTTCATCTAAAGTAGTTGATAAACTCAAAATAAGAGTTGAGTACATGGAACACACTTGGACTGTATAGTATGGAAATAATGTTGTACATAGAGTGAATCAGTGTTTGTTTGAGGCACCACTAGAATTACCTGAGTTCATGACAAGATTAAACCTGTATGTGGCACCTCTTGGATCCTATGATGTTGTCATAGGTATAAATTGGTTAATTCAACATAATGCAACCTTGGATTGCTTAGGAAAATGTGTAACATGTTGTGATGATCAATAGAAAATAGCAAGTGTTCAGGGTGTTAAAAGAGAGTTTGTCACTAGGCAAATTTCTACCATGCAGCTGAAAAAGGTAAAGAAAAAGGACCGCCATCTATATGTTGTAAACATAATAGATTCAAGACAAGAAAATGATCCTGAAATTGAATCATTTCCCATCCTAAAGGTATTTGCAAATGAGTTGCCCGGAATTCCACCTAAGCGTGAATTTGACTTCACAATAGATGTCAAACCAGTAACAAAACCAATCTCCAAGGCACCGTACAGAATGAAAACAACCGAATTAGTTGATTTGAAAGCTCAATTACATGATTTGTTGTCCTTGGGTTTGATTAGACCAAGTATATCACCATGGGGTGCACCGGTAATCTTCGTGAAAAGAAGGATGGGACCCTTAGACTTTGTATTGATTACCGAATGCTCAACAAGGTAACAGTGAAGAATCGGTACCCGCTGCCCCGAATCGATGATCTTTTTGATCAAATGGGGGTGAAAAAGTGTTTTCCAAGATAGATCTCAAATCCGGTTATCATCAACTGTGAATCAAGGATGAAGATATCCATAAAACCGCTTTTAGAACAAGGTATGGGCATTACAAGTTTACAGTTTTTCCCTTTGGTCTAACAAATGCACTTGTCACTTTCATGAACTTGATGAACAACGTGTTTAGGGAATACTTAGACCAATTTGTACTTATCTTTCTCGATGATATATTAATATACTCCAAGAATGAGGAAGAACATGATGAACATTTAAGGATTGTGCTAGAAATTCTCAAAAAACATAAGTTATATGGAAAATTATCTAAGTGTGCTTTCTATCAATACAAAGTACAATACTTAGGCCACATAATAAATAAAGAAGGAATCTCGGTGGACCCTTCAAGATTAGTGCCATCATGGAATGGCTAGCACCGAAGGATGTGCACGAAGTGAGAAGTTTTATGGGTCTAGCAGGCTACTATCAAAAGTTCGTAAAGGACTTCTATAGATTAGCAAGACCTATCACTTCTTTGTAAAATAAGGGTAATAAATTTGATTGGGACAACAAGTGTGAAGAATCCTTTAATGATTTAAAAGGTAAACTCACAAGTTCTCTGGTGTTGAAGATTTCGGATCCAAACGGGAAGTTCTTGGTGGTAACCGATGCTTCAGGGGAAGGTTTGGGTGGAGTCTTTGCTACAAGATGGGCATGTGGTAGCTTTTGAAAGTAGGAAGTTAAGGGTGCATGAAGTAAATTATGCACCACATGATCTTGATCTTATTGCTATTTTTCATGTGCTACAGGTATGGAGGCACTATTTTCTTGGGAAACCTTTTAAACTATAAATAGATCATCTTGGGCTCAAGTACATCTTTACGTAGCCGAATCTAAATGCAAGGCAGTGACGATGGCTAGAGTTCCTAGAAAATTATGACTTTGATATTAATTACATTAAGAGAAAAGAGAATAGGGTGGTTGATGCCTTAAGTCATAGAAAGCATATTGCTGCTATAATTACATTAAGAACCCAGTTCAAAGATGAATTCAAAAATGAGTTAACCAATGACCCCTACTACAATCATGTTAAAACATCTCTAGAAAAATATCTGAGAGACAAAAGGTATGATGGTTTCAAGCTAGAAACAGATGGGATTCTACGTTATAACAACAAAATATATGTACCAGAGGGTAAAGAACTTAGAAATAAAGTTATGAGATAATTTCATGATGCTCCCTACTTGGGACACCCAGGAGTAACAAAGATGATGGAGGACATCAAAATCAATACTTCTGGAAAAATATGAAAAATGATGTGATTCTTTACGTCTCACAATGCCTAGAATGTCAACAAGTAAAGGTTGAACATTCACATCCAACAGGACTATTATATCCTCACAACGTGCCAAAATATAAGTGGCAAGTTATAAGTATGGATTTTTCCAAGGTCTACCTATGTCCCAAAATAAACATGATGTTATACTTGTAGTTGTAGAAAAATTAACTAAAGTGGCACATTTTATAGCAGGTAATTTAAAGGATAATTCACCCATACTTGGCAAAAAGGTTTGTGCAAGAAGTTTTCCGATTACATGGAGTTCCGTAGTAATAATTTTAGACAAGGACTCAAGGATGACTTCTAGATTTTGGTAGAATTTGTATGTTGCCTTAGGGACAAAATTGAACATAAGTTCTACCTACCATCCTAAAACTGATGGTCAAACCGAAAGAGTAAATCAAGTGTTAGAATATTTACTAAGAATGTATTGCATGGATCAACAATACAAATGGAAAGAGTACCTTCACTTGGTTGAATTCTTCTATAATAACACTTACCATTCTTTCATTCACATGGCTCCTTTTTAGGCCTTACATGGTTGTAGGTTTATAACACCTATAAGTTGGGATAATCCTGAAGATATAGTACTGATTGGACCAAAAATGCTTTCAAAAATGGAAAAACAGGTTAAATTAATCCAAGAAATATTGAAAGAGGCAGTAAGTAGACATAAAAGCTATGTAGATTTAAAAAGAATTGATAGAAATTTTAACGTGGGAGATAAAGTTTTTCTTAGGGTAAAACCTAAAACGAGTTCCATTTCATTTGGCGAGTCAGCCAAACTATCTCCTAGGTTTGTAGGACCATTTGAAGTAGCCTACAAGCTAGCACTACCTCCCACTCTATCCAGGCTACACAATATATTTCATGCATCATTTCTTAAGAAATATATACCTGATTTAACACATGTACTTAATTGGGATTCATTGCAGGTTCTGGATCTAGGGGTAATCGCGGTTGAGCCTATAAGGATACTAGAAACCCATAAGTTGCACTTGAGAAACCGTGAGGTTTCACAATGTAAGGTCCAATGGGACCAATATTATGAAGAAAGTGCCACTTGGGAGAATCTGGAAGATATCTAGACTACTTTTCCACATTTGTTTGACTGATTTTTAAGAATATGTTTTTGTTATGTTTGTGGAGCCTATTTGCATGTTAGAATGTGGTACACCTTCTATGTGTTACACTCGGGTATTTTTACGGTGGTCCCGCTTGCCGGTGAGCGGGTCGGGGGGTTCGGGGCAAAGTCCCTGAAGCAAATTTTCATGGGTGGTTTATTAACCCATGGGTAAGGAGTAACCGTTATGGGCTATTTTGGGCCCATGGTTTTTTCGGTCTTTTTCCCATTGTTTTGATACCCACGGTTTTTTCCTTGGTTTTGATACCCACGGTTTTGTATCAAACTGCTTAAGCAGTTGTCTATTTATATGGTCTTATGCATATGATAGATGTACAAGTAAATGTATTGCAGATGTGTTTTGAATTCGGGTGTGAATTCTGTAGAGTTTGTTGAGCATAGCTCCAAACGGATCTGGGTATTGTATTGAGAGAGTGGAGGCTTGTAATAAAATCTGAGCAAGTGATTCTTCGTGATGTAGCCCAAATTAGGTGAACCACATTAAATCTTGTCTCTCTGTGTTGTGTTATTTATTCTCGCACTTTTATTTGAGATCTGTAATATTTTACGCATATTAGTTTCTCTTGTTGTGATTCTCGTAAGGATTATTCCACATATTTTATCTCTTATTTCCTAACATTTTTTTATAGTGTTAAATTTAGTTTTTCTATAAAATGTAGATAATAAAATCCATAGATAAGCCTACAACTGAATATTGGGACTAAGGTACTTTTTGATTAGTAGTTATTGTTGAATATTTTGTTAATGAACCTAGAAAATCTGTCATTTAAGCAGTAATGTGTTATGTCTACAGATTATGTGACTAATTTTCTAGATATATATAAGGGTTGTTGTGACCTTTATGATTCAACTGAAATAATATTGTTACAAATTCTAAGCTGATTTGAAATATATTTATGCAACAAATGAATGATGGGTTTAGTTTATCTATTTATCCTGAAATCATCGAGACGATGATTATTCTAAGGGGTGGAGTATGTAACATCCCAAATTTCTAGTAAGTTAAATTAACTACGGTTAAGTCTAATCAGGTTTAGATGAGATCATCATTGTGTGTAAGAATTCATTTGGTTCGTCATGTCATGACCCACAACTTCATTGCGGGGCATGACACTACTGAATGGGTAACCCCGCACCCACCTTGATGATCCTTCCTAAACATGATTAGGCCTTGATCGTAGGTAAAATGGTTCATAAACGATAACAAATCTTTTAGTTATTTGTATTTCGGTTACTTTATTTTAATTGGTTTAGTCGTCTTTTGTTTTGTTCGACTTTTGCAATGACTGTAATAATAATTGCCTCTATTTTATTTGATGATGCTATGTCAAGCCAACTTTATGAGAATATTTGAATTATTATTTACGGACTTGGTGATTTTCGTTTATTGGAATGTTTCGTATGGAACGTGGAAATTCAAATAATTATTATTATAATATATTGTTGGTAATATGTGGACTTGTATTATGATGATTAATTTTAACTTAACCATTAAGTTGGATAACAACTTAAATAAAATAAAATTAAAAATTAAAAAAATGCAATATTAATTTGTAAAATTAGTAATGTATATTCTAGAAGGATTTGGCATGTAAGTCAAAAGTTATATATATATATATATATATATATATATATATATATATATATATATATATATATATATATATATATATATATATATATATATATATATATACTTAAAATTCATGGGTTTCGTAAAGCGAAACACCTTTACATAGCACAAGTATGTGGCATGCATTAATGCATGTGCCAACATTGGGAAGCCCAAAATTCTCGAATATGTTGCCCAACTATAGTTTCTTTCATTATATTTGTTTCTTTTATTTCTCCTTGTCTATTTTTATTCTTCCCTTCTTTTCGGGATACCTATGTGAGTTTTGGAGGAAGGAAAGATTCAACTTGTTAGAGCTGGAAGAGTAAGAGGATTCAGGTTTACTTCAGGCATGAATATCTTCTCCCTTCTCTACTGCATTATTTGTAAAAAATGAGGAAATACACATTCTGTTTTAATGGCAATCAAAGGAATTTGTGGACAACTTTTGATTTAATTGCTTGGAGATGAAATTTGAAAAGGAAATTGATGGATTTTGTATTCTCTTAAGTTTTCTTTGTGTGGTTTTAGCTAAACCCAGAAAAAAATGCAGATGGGGTTTTGGGTTTTGATCTGCAAAAATAAAAATAGAATGAAAGTTAAAATTCCTTCTCTGCATTAAAATAAATTGTACCCAAAAAGAAAAGAGTTGGGTTTTTCCTGTACTGGAAGAAGGAAAACATTTTTGTGAATTTGTGTGTTTCAAATCGATTTGTGCTTGTGGGTTTTCATTTTTGTTAACAGAAATTTGATTGTGTTTTCTGTAAACAAATCGATTTGATACCCAAATCGATTTGGGTATACAAATCGATTTGCATAAATGAATCGATTTGGGTAACCAAATCGATATGGATATGTAACTGGTTGGGGTTTTGTATTTTTTTCCTTCTTGGTTGTTATATGCAGGTCTGATTTTTAATTTATTGAGATCTTTTGAATGAAAATTTGTGGATGTCAAAGCTCTTGCATGGGGCTGCATTTTCCAGAAATTTTTATTATGGGCATCTAAATTGGTTCATGTATAAATGAGGGTGTGTTGTTATGTGTGAATAACTACAAAAAAAAAAATGGCATTTAGCCTATAACTTCCAACCTGGCAATATGACTTGGATTCTTGCATGGCTGTGAAAAAGAAATTGCTTGTCTTGGTAAGGGCATGAAAGCCAGGACAACTTGACCGAGTTGTACCAAGGAGTAATTGGTGGCATGATTGGGTTTAATATAATGATATTTTATGAAAGAAATTATTAGTTGTTCTTTTACTAGAAAGAGTATGTTTAAATGATGTAATTGTGGTGTTTTTACATTGTTTAGTTGGGCTATTCATATATATAAGAAAAATGTGTTTTGATTGTTTGGAAAGGAATATATCGTACGTTTTATAGAGCTACTCATTAACTGGAAATAATATGATTTATTTCTCTTGTTAATGATGTTCTTTGATGTTTTATAGAGCTGCTCATTGACTGAAAATATTATGTTTTATTTTCTTTGTTAATGATGTTCTTGGATGATATGATGAGCTGCTCATTACCTAGAGAGAATATGTTTAATTGGTATTTGGAAAGGTTGATTTCAGACAATTTTGTTAAGTTTCTCATTGATTGGAGGGTAAGTAAAATAATATTTAAATATATACCATGTAAAGCATGATTTGCTTGTGGTTATAATCTGAATTCGGATGTTGAATGATTATGAGTTTATTACTTTTTTTGTGATGGTAACTTATTAAAAATAGGAAAAAAATGTGTACTCTTCTTAATCATATTGTTCCTACGATTTATGTAAAATTTTAAATGTCAAATATTTATTGTTTGAAGTTGAAATAAGGATGTCTTGATCCTTATGATTAGAGGGAAACATGATCGCTGAAATAGAAATTGGTTGTTCTATTGGTGTGCATTCATAATTGTATCTTTATGGAAAATATGTAGTAATACATTCTCAGTTGTATTACCATGCGCTTGTTGATAAAACAACATTTATATCTTTCATATTTTATTAAATAATTGCATCAGAAAATGAAGGCAATATTCATGCCAATTCATTTTGAATTGACATCATACCACTACTCTAGTCTTGCAGGACAATTAGCCATCACATTCGGATATGCGGAAACTCATGTCTTGAGAAGTTTTATCGTAGCATGGATCTAAATGAGTTACTTGGATTTCAATTTGTAGAAGGATGATATCCTAGAATTTTGACTGAATTTATTGGGATCTTGGACCCATTGTTAATATTCAAACCTCACTATGTGAGAGTTACAATATCAGTTATATATTTTACCTTAACGACATATGTAATTTATGTTTTTAATAAAGAGATGATTACTTTGTATGTAATAATATCTCAATATGAGTAAATGATAAATACTAGAATTAAGAAGTCTTACTTATCATAAATTGTTAAATATATTTATATGATATTTACCAATGTATGAAGCCAAAATTGGACAATTATTATAACATTCAATTGTCTTTTAATTTCTAAAGTAAATAGCTATTTAGTGGTGTAGTTGATCGGAGGAATATATATATATATATATATATATATTTAATTCGGCCTTCCAGTAAACTTGACATTAATTTGTTAAGATTGTAAAGCCTAATTTTTAGAGGATGAAAGAGTATCATTATAAAAAGGTAATTTAAGGTTAAAAATCGAACATCAGGAAAAGAGAAACTAGATAGGAAGGTAATTAGATGAAAAGATCCATTAGGCATATTAAGGGATAAGTACATGCGGAATGTTGAAATAGTTACATTTCAACATAACGAATGTACTCATCTCATAATGATCCTAATTTTCCTTGGCATCTATCTCGATATAAACTCTTGCAAGATAATTTTAATTAGAAATAAAGTAAATACAAACTATAAGATCTAGATAATAGTGAAAGGGATTTTTATGAGGTGGTGGAAGACTTAAAAATTATAAGACTAGTGTGTTGTCTTGAGTTTAGCCATAACTCCACACGGTTAACTTTGGCCAAAGTAATGCATTGATGGTTGTGCATTGTCTAATCACCTAGTGCTCCAATTAATTAAATTGTCAAGAACTCCGAACATGGGAAGTTGAACACTTGAACATGAGGTAGGCAATGGTCGGATACCGAAATACGAAGTCAAGAAACTAGCTTCGTGGTAGACCCAAGGACTTTCACATGGTTCGCATAACCTGATAAAGGTTGAGCCAAAATGTTAGTAAGAATTGTCACTCAAAGTAGTGACGAAGGGAGATCGTGGAGATCTGGATACACCCTTATCAATCGCACATGGCTTACATGGATGTTGTCAGATAGATCAAAAGAACAAATTTGATTTAATGAATTTGATTAAATTAATATGTATGATTATAGCTGTCTAATTTGTTTTTATGTTTTTTTAAAATCCTCATTTTCCAGCTCTTGTAGTTTTGAGCATTACACTACCTCTCCATCAAGATCCAAGAAACCCTTCACAAGCCTCTTCGAATCTAAGCCAAGCAATTTCCAAGAACTCCAAAAGCTCCAAAATCTAAAAGTGTACAAGAAGCAAAACGAGCAAGTAACCCTCATTCCAACCAAAAATCACAAATAAATAGAAATGGAAAGTGAGGATGATGAGGTGGCTCCATGTAGGATGCCAATTCATCATCCCCCATCCCCACACTCAAGTCAAACACACCAAGACCAAGAAACATCAATGCACAAGTAAGGACTATGACAACCCATATGACTCAAACTTGCACAACATGCTTTCAAGGAACATAATAAATTGGATTAGAAAGAAAGTGAAACGATTTTCCTTCTCTTACACAAAAATAGACAAATAATTAAAAATTAATCTTCCCAACCCATAGGTAAAGTTTTTGGGCCAAATTAAGAGGCATGGGACAAGTCTTGCTTCTCCCACAAGTCTCCAAAAGTGCCCCAAGTCAAAATCTAAATTTTTAACTTGGGGTGGAGTAAAATACTCACAAATCAACATAAATTCTACTTACATAAGGACTACAAGATCTCATCATCAATATTGGTTAAACTAAACAAGAATGTTTAAGTCTAATGAACACACATTTACACGTGCTAATAAAGTGACAATTTTTCCAAATTTAAATACACAAAATATAAATAAACACATACAAAAATTAAAGAAAGGGACACAATCTACCCCATGGCCACATATGTGAAATCACCCCCCATGGGAGACTTCCAAACAAGACATGCAAAACACACACTAAACAACATTACACAAGTTGTCAATTTTTGCCTCGTTGCTCAACTCTCGACATCCTTCCATGGTTGGTCTCGTATCCCCTTCGATGTTTGTGATAAAATTCATGCACACAACAAATACCTCTCTAGACTTTCAATCGTATTAACAATATTGAGAACATATGCATATAAAATCAATGTTCATCATTCAACATTTAGCAATTCTATTTTCCATCAATATGTCAAACTCTAACCCTAACATCCACAAGATTACAATTATATTTCAACAATCTCAAAACATAACATGTCAGTATAAAATCTACATCATGAAAGTCAACACACATCTAACTATCTAACATCACTATCTAGTGCCTCATAATAAAACATAAACATCATAGTGTCAATAATCAACATATCAGTATAATCTACCATCTACTGATCAATGTATCATAATCAAATGTTCAGACATCAGTCCAATAGTATCAATATCAAGATAAAACAGTGTCGAAGAGGAGTGGGCACTGCAGTTGCATGACTACATTCTCCTTCCCCTTTACATGATTTATCTCCATGCTTTGTACTCACAAAACAACTCCATCCAACACCACCGATGAGTGTTGAGATTGGGCTATGTGAAGAGGTAATGAAGACTCAAATGATCATTCCTGAGAATGAATCTCCTACCTAAAAGGAAATGTCTCCATCAAACCAAAGCATGCACAATGACGGTAATCTTAAGGTCGGGGAGTTGGATAGTTGAGCTCATAATCCTTGAGTTTACGAGACTAAAAGGCTACAACATGGCCCTCCTGCATCAATACACCTCCCAATCCTACCAAAGAAGCATTTGATCATATGAATAACTCTCCTTGAGGATCTGGAAATGCAAGAATAGGTATTGTCGTAAGGCATTCCTTCAATATCTGGAAGGCATGCTCACATCTATCTGACCAGATGAACTTCTTCCCTTTCCACTGAAGGGAAGTGATGGGGTACGTAACACGAGAAAAGTCCTGAATAAATATCTTGTGGTACCTTGCTAACCCCATGAAATCACGAATGTCACCACACTAGTAGGTGTTGGTCAATCCATAATGGCTCTAATCTTGGAAGGATTGATCGCGATATCTTCCCCATAAATGATGTTACCTAAATACCACACCTCTCGATCGAAAGAATGACCACTTCTCCAAGTTCCCATAAATCACTGCTACACACGAAGACACCGTAGAACATGACGAAGGTTTTCCTCGTGTTTCTCATGTGTATGAGATAAGATAAAAATTTCATCAAGGAAAATGAGTACAAAGTGGTCTAAAAGGTCTTGAACAACTGCGGGGGCATTCATCGGATCGAATGGTACAACCGTGAACTCATAGTGGCCATATCACATACGGAAAGTTGTCCTATGAATATCTTCCTCTACAATCCTCAATTGATGATAGACTAACTTAAGATCAATCTTAGAAAACAAAGTGGCCCATTTCATCTCATCAAAAAAATCATCGATTGGAAGCAAGGGTAAATATTCTTGATCGTTACTTTGTTTAGCTAAAAATAGTCCACATACAACCGCAAGGATCTATCATTCTTAAAAAAAAAATCATCGGTGCACCCCAAGGGGATACACTAGGATAGATTATGCCTATATCAAGAAGGCCCTCTAGCTACAACTTGAGCTCACATAGCTCAGGTGTGGTCATCCTATCAGGAACATGTGAGGTAGGTTCCGCTCATGTAACCAAATCAATGTGAAAATATATCTCACACGGGGGAGGCATCCTTGACACCTCACTAGGAAAAACATTAGAGAACTCCTACAAAATGTGTTCATCATCAATTGAAGGTCCACTATCCCCATCTTCTGACCTATCACTAACTGTAATAACATACAACTGACAACCTCTTCGCACACACTGCTTCAGTTGAATAGAGGAAATAGTGTGAATAGAGATGGGTCTGTTGACTCCAGATATCACCGAATACACTCCCAAATCATCTACACAAGATAGAACCTTGGTGTGACAATCAAATCCAGCCCACAATTTTACAACATAAAACCCAAAACAAAGAAAAGGTTAAATTAGAGAAATTACTGAATAATTTTTTTATAAGTCCTGGTTATAACGTTTATCTTATTTCTCGGTTGGCCAACAAACATTTTAATTAATAGTTAATTTATGTTATTTTATTTCTAGTTTGGCTTACAAGCCTCAATTTATGTAATTCTCATTTAATTTAATAATACAATTCAACAGTCATTTAATAGTTTATTATGTTATGGCTAAGTCTAAAACACCCTCTCAATTGATTAAACACACTTAAATTAAATTCCTATAATGATTATTGATTAATTATAAAAGGGTAGATTTGAATTGATTAATTAAAATGGTTAAGGGATTTTATAAAAATGTCACCATCTAATTATAAAAAGTTATAAAAATAATAATCTCTACACCACTCAAGTGGCCCCATTAAAAAATTGACCCATACATTTTATTTAAAACATTCTCACCTACTCTCACCTAACTTTTGTAGGGATCATTTCTAGCCATTGGATGAGATCAATCTAAGCCATAAGATCTAAGGTATTTCAAGCTAACCCTAATCATTGTTATCCATATTTTTCCCCGGGCCAAATATTGGATCAGCCATGACCCCGCATAGAAGGAACCTAAGAAAACTCATTCGGATCTGTAAATTGGTCGCAGAGGGACTCAACATTGGAGTGGTGGAGGCTAAGGACTAAAGGACCCTGTGCAAAAGAAATGACTCTATTGATCCATTCCATGTCTTAAATTCATTTTTTAAGTTACAAGTAGACTCAACTATGAAATAGTAGGGGCAAAAAAGAAGGGTGATCTTCACAGAGGAACCAGAAATAAGAAGGGGAAGAAATGGCGAAGATCCGAAGTCCCCAGGCTTGGATTCATTGAAAAGGATCCAAAATCAACCATGGGGAGGCAGTAGAAGGATCCACATGTCCTAACAATGCTTCTCCAAAGATGAATCCAAAAAGGGAAGCCCAAACGAGCACCAGGCTACCGCATGGCCCTAGTAGGTGAAAATGGAGAAATTTCTTCAGACCTTTAATGTGGGATCTCTTTGCCTCAACAACCAGATCAGATTCAATCCGATCCATCATTTCCTCTTCCTTTAAGGCATCGAACCAAGGATTGATGCAGTAAAGACATATTTGGGGGTAGATTTTGTCAAAGGCATTAACAACAGTGGTTGAGCTTCAACCTACTTTTCCCACTTCTCCCTCTCTTTCTCCTCTCTAATTGAATCTATAAATACAGGGTGGGATTCATTGTAAAGGGTTAGACATTTCTTGTTTTGCAAGCTCCCTTTTTCTTCTAGCAAAGGAATTTGTGGAATTTCAGGCCTTCAATCAAAGTTTCAATATATTTCATTCCTCTTGGCTATTTTGTAATGTATTGTATCAATCTATAGAGCAATAAAACACATTTGTGATCGATTCTAGATCCTTTCTGTCTCTTTTGCTCACATCTGGTCTTTCGTTATAAATTTGGTTATCTGTGTTTGATTATTGCATGTATTTGTTGGTTTGTGTCTATCAACAGAACTAGTGTTCATCATTCCTTTGGTGCATCACCTTGTAGTTTAGTTATTGTTTATTTCTTGTACCCCTTTCTTATCCTTGTCTCCTTGGAAAGTTTTAGATTAGGTATAGAGATAGATCCTCTGTAAGTTCTCATGTATGCATCTAAATAGAGGAATAAGGAACAAACCTTTAATCTGGAGAGATTTCCCATTTTACAAGGTCCCACACCTTGGGGAAAGTTCAATGTTATGAAATCACACCAAATGAGTCTTCCTTAGAAAAGAACATTTTTTTAGAACTCATTTGGTAGTCTTGTGATTTTGCACTAACAATTTTGGCATGCATAGTGGGATAGAGAAGTATCCATTCCATCGCAATAAGATTGATGTGCACTTGTTGTGATCTTCAACTTATAAGAAGCTTCAAATTTGCATATCTGGTGACTCCAACAAAGGAAGAATCCACTGGTTTTAGTAGCCCATGCTTGGGAGATTCTTGAGAAAAACCCGGTCTAGAGAAAGGAAAGAAGGTATATTTGAATACTTGCGTCTATCTTTGAAGAAATTTAGTAGTAAGGAGCTTAGAAAGAGGGACCCCAAACAAAACTATGCTTGCCAATTGGCAGTCAAAGACTTCATGGAATGAATCGACTCCTTATCAAAGTATAGCTTACAATACACGGTATAAAAAGAGAAATATTAGATAAGGACATTCACCAAGCTCAGGTGATCCTCAACCCTCCATCACTCAGCAAGGTATTGGCATTCAAAATACAATTCCCAATGCCCAAAGTCAATCCAAGCCACCTTCAAGACCTACTCGGGCACCGGATGTCTAAATGTTTTCCCTTAGGTGCAGAGAAAAAATACACCTGGGAAGGGGCAGCAAAAGGATAGCTCATTCAATATAATCAAGAATATGAAGAGGAAAAGTGTGAACATTTCACTATGGGAGTCATTGGTCATTCCAGGGTAGAGGGATCTGTTACAGACTATCATACAAAATTTCTTGAGCTCAAATCAACCCCCTAACCAACAAGAGAGAGTGTTTGCTAATGCAATTCAACCTGGGAGGAACCATGGAGAACAATAAGGTAAGAGCCTCAGACCTCCTCCATTCTATGTCTCATTGATTATTGGAGAAAAATTGGTGCACAATTATATGATTGACTCTGGGGCTAGTAGTTCTTCGATGCCCAAGAAAATAGCTGATCAGATGGGTCTCCAATATGAAGTCATCTCTAGAGGAGTAGTCCAATTAGATGGGATAGTGGTGACCACTATGGGAATCATCAAGGATCTAAGCCTCACTCTGCATGCCTGCCCCAATGTGACTATTTTGCAAAATGTATCAATCATAGATTTGCCACCACATTTTGCTTTGTATTTGTCTAGGGACTTCACTACCAAAATTTGAGGCTACCTGTCTATTGATTGGTCATATATGCTCTTTAGGACAAGCTATGGGGCAAAGGCCATAATCAGATATGAACCCATTGTTGATTATCATATTGAATCCTATGTGCCTAGCCCAATCAATGCCAACTACTCATCTTTTGATGAAGAAGACCTCCTAAGCACTTATGAAGAAAATACCAAGGCGGGATATCCCATACTTGACTCTCGATGAGTGGGCCAAAAAAATTCAATCTTTTGACCCCTATAAGAAGATGGAAGAATTTGAGCTAGGTGTCTACCGCCTACATCAAGAAAATCATCCGCTTCCGACCTAATTAAGCCAGAATACAAGGATGACAATGAGGTATGGTAATTGTTCTTTGATGGCTCAAGGAGTAGATAAGGAGCTGGAGGAGGAGCTATGATTGTATCCCCCAAAGGTATGAAATATTATTCAGCCTTCATATTCTAGTTTTCTTTCTCAAATAATACTACGAATCTAAGGCTTTCATCCAAGGTCTTCATTGGGAAAGGAATCTAGGAATCAAGAACTTGCAAGTGTTTGGTGACAGTGAACTGGTTGCCAATCAAGTCAAAGGACTTAATGCTATCAAAAATGACCTGCTCAAGAACTACAAGAGTAGGATATGGGATCTCATGGAGGATTTCGAGGCCTTCAACATTGTGTCCATAACCAGGAAGTAGAATAAGCTACGATAGAATTACAACAGTTAGAGCAACGTTTGATGTGGTTGACAAAGATCAAGAGGGATATAGAGAACAACCACATATCCATGTAGTTGTGAGGCCAGCAGATATTGGATAATAATACATGTCGTCAAATGTTTGAGAATGATCGGTAGATCATTAAATTTTTACAAGAAGAAGCTAAATTCTAAGGTATAAACCAAAGTAGACTAGAGCAACAATACGGGAATCAGATAGTACAGTTGCATACAAACAAGCTTCCCAAAGGCTTAGTGACACTAGAATCTATTTTCAATCCTAATGATCAGTTTAGAAAAGAGAAGGATAACTTACGATCAAAGGAGAATATTCGAGTCAATCCCAGTTGGAGAAGAAAAACACTTCAAATTGGAAAAGTGGCCACCGTGAAAGAAAGATATGAATTCATACAACTTTTCCAAAAATTTCTAGATGTGTTTTCTTAGAGTTATGAAGACCTAAGAGGGTTCAATCCAAAACTAGCACAACACACAATCGAACTAGATCCAACCGCTAGCCCATCACATAGAAGCAGAGAATAATAAACCCATGCATAGAGCCTTTGATGAAAAAGGAGTTGAACAAGTGATAGAGGTGAGTATCATATTTCCAATCAAATAATCAAGTTGGGTTGCAAACTTGGTCCTAGTCAGAAAGAATAATGGAGAGATTAAGTTGTGTGTTGACTTTAAAGATTTGAACAGATCATCTCTCAGGGATCACTACCCACTCCCCTCAATGGAGCATATTTTGCAAGTGGTGTCTAGATCAGAGAGGTTCTCTCTCCTAGATGGTTATTTAGGATACAATCAGATCATGGTAAAAGAAGATGATCAATTCAAAACAGCTTTCACCACCAAATGGGGCACCTATGCCTATAGAAAAATGCCATTTGGATTGTCCAATGCTGGAGCTAATTTTCAAAGGGAAATGGATATGGCATTCAATGGGTTGATCAACAAAATAGTACTGATCTATCTAGATGTCATCACTATTTTTCCAAGAATGCAACAAATCATCTTTTCCACCTAAGGCAGGTATTCCAAAGATGCAGGAGTTTTGGGGTGTCATTGAACCCTAAGAAATGCATATTCTTAGCCCATGAAGGAAAGTTGTTAGGCAATATTGTATCAAAGGAAGGGTTGACAATTGACCCGAAGAGAGTTCAAGCAATAAGAGCATTGCCATTGCCAAGTCACAAGAAGGATCTTCAAAGCTTCTTGGGAAAAATCAATTTCGTCTGCAGGTTTGTTCCAAACTTTACTACCCTTGTTAAGCCAATAACGTTGATGCTAAAAAAGAGCTTAGCATTCAGGTGGACAACTGAAGGAAAAGAAAGTTTTGAGGTTATCAAAGAAGCCATATCACAAGCCCTGACTCTCATGAATCCAGATTTTTCCAAAGAATTCATACTATATGCCTTTGGTGTGAGTGACACAGTTTCTGCAATCTTGGTTTAGCATAATAGAAAAGGTATAGAATAACCAATTACTTTATTTAGCTAGAGTTTGGTAGATTATGAGGTGAGGTACTCCTTCATTGAGAAGCAAGTCCTGGTAGTGATCAGAGGATTGAAGAAGTTTAATCATTTGGTTTCAAACAACAAAATCAAACTATTGGTCTCCCATGTGGGAGTTAAAGTATTCCTTCTCGTGAAGGACTGAATGAAAAACATGCAGGATGGATCACTTGTGTCATGGAATATGAAATTGAGATCAAGGTCACTAATATGGTCCATGGGAAGGGGTTGTGTGAACAACTAGCCTCAGGTCAACAAGATGAAACAAACAGTGAAAATGAGGTTGTTTTTGTTCTACAAGATGATCAAGAAGAAGGGAGAGATGATGTACCTACTCCTTGTTGGACCCAAGTCATGGTGCACTTCCTTTAAACAGGCATGTGTCCTCATGGGATGAATAAAGAAAAAGGAGGAATTTCAGATTACAAGCCATCCCATATGTTCTTATTGATGGTGTCTTATTCAAAAGAGACCTCAATGGCATTCTACTGAGATGCATTGAGACAGTTCAGATTGAGAAAGTGTTACAAGAATTCCATGTTGAAGCAGCTGGAGGCCATTTTGCTCCAAGAGTGACAACACTCAATATCATGAAGGTGGGTTATTACTGGCCCAAAGTGTTTAGTGACTACTATGCCTGGATCAAAAGGTGTAAGAATTGTACATTCTTCAAAGGAAAAGAAAATCTAACAGCACTTCCATTGCACCCAATCTCAGTCGACCAACCTTTCATGCAATGGGGATTGTACTTCATTAGAGTCATCAATCCAAATTCAAGCCAAGGCCACAAATGGATTTTGACAGTGACAGATTATTTCACCAAGTGGACCGAGGTAATGGCACTCAAGGAAGCAAATGAGTATAGTATCCTAGATTTCTATGAAGGGATAGTGACTAGATTTGGAGTTCCAGCTACCATCATATCAAAAAATGCATTAGCATTAATAGGTTCCAAGATCACAGGATGGGCTGTTAAGAATGGGACTTACTTGAGCACTTCATCAAACTATTACCCCCAAGGTAATGGCCAAACTGAGTCCAAAAACAAGAACATGTTAACAATCATCAAAAGAACTCTTGATGAGAATCAGAGGACTTGGCATACAAAACTCAAAATAGCCTTATGGGCTGATAGATAACACCCAAGAGATCTACAAACAACTCTCCATTCAAACTTTTCTATGGGAAAGAAGCATTGTTGCCTATATCACTTGAGTTGCCAGCATTGGAGCTCATAAAGCAACTAGAGATTTCTGAATTTGAACCAATGGAGGCCAGGTATGCGAGCTAATAGAATTAGAAGAAACTAGAGAGCATGCTCTCTAAGCAATAGAGAAGAATTAGGCTTCAATCAAGAAATGCTTTGACAAGAAGGAAAAAGCAAGGACCTTCCAGGAAGGATACTTGGTTTTGAAATGGGATGCGAGATCAAGAAAAACTAGGAAGGCATTCTAAATTTGGCACCCTCTGAGTGGCCTCTATATGATCACAAAATACAAAAGTAGCAATGCTTTCCAATTTTCTACATTGTAGGGTGAAGAGTTACGATTCCGGTGAATGGGATCTATCTTAAGCACTTCTACTAAAAGGAAATTCTCTCCCGTACATATTATTTTAGTTTCTCTTTCCTCTAAGTGCTTATGCAGATTGCATTGTTGTAGTGTAGATTGTTTTTTTCGAAAGTGCTTTGCATGCTCTGTATGTTCCATTTTAAGCATGTATGATTTCAATTTTGTACATAGTTGTGGTGTTGTTTTGTTGCTCTTATGCAGTCCATTCGGAAAGACAGATGAAGCCCCGGGTCAAAACAATTTTCTACTCTTAGAAACCTTCATTTCAAATATTTTTAATGAAAACCGAGAGTGCAAACATCCGAGGCTCATGAATCGAGGGTAAAATCGATGTATCGGACCATTGTTCTTGAGTCTATGCCCAATGGATATGACAAGGCATTTGGTCTTTTCATCTAGCAGGTAGATACCCATGTGAGTCGCCAAATTGTTATCCATATTTCACCTCGGGCCAAATATTGGATCATCCACGACCCCACATAGAAGGAACCTGAGAAAACTCATTCGGATTTGTAAATTGGTCGTAGAGGGACTTAACATTGGATTGGTAGAGGTGGAGAAGGGCTAAAGGACCATGTGTAAAAGAAATAACTTTGTTGAGCCATTTCATTTCTTAAATTCTTTTTTTAAGTTACAAGTAGACTCAACTATGAAATATCAGGGGTAGAGAAGAAGGGGCGATGCCACAGAGGAACCAAAAACAAGAAGGGGAAGAAATGGTGAAGATCTGAAGTCCCCGAGCTCGGATTCATTGGAAAGGGTCCAAAATCGACTAAGTATGGGGGAGGCAACGGAAGGAGCCATGTGTCCTAACGATGCTTCTCCAAAGATGAATCCAAAAAGGAAAGCCCAAACGAGCACCAGGCTGCCGCGTGTCCCTGGTAGGTGAAAATGGAGAAACGTCTTCAGGCCTTTAATGCAAGATCTATTTACCTCAACAACTAGATCAGATTCGATCTATTCCACCATTTCTTCTTCCTTGAGCGTTGAACCAAGGATTGATGCAGTGAAGACATATTTGGGGAAGATTTTTTCAAAGGCATTAACGCAGTGGTTGAGTGTCAACCTACTTTTCCTGCTTCTCCCTCTCTTTCTCCTCTCTAATTGAATCTATAAATACGGGGGGATTCATTATAGAGGGTTGGACATACCTTGTTTTGCGAGCTCCCTTTTTCTTCTTCTAAAGAAAGGAATTTGTGGAATTTAAGGTCTTCCATCAAATTTGCAATATATTTCTTGTCTCACGGCTATTTTGTAATGTATCGTATCAATCTGCAGAGCAAAAAAAAACATGTTTGTGATCAATTCTAGATCCTTTCTTTCTCTTTTACTCGCATCTAGTCTTTCGTTATAAATCTAGTTATCTCGTGTTTGACTATTCCATATATTTGTTGGTTTGTTTCTATCAAGTAGAACTAGTGTTCATCATTCCTTCGATGCATTACCTTGTGGTTTATTTATTGTCTATTTCTTGTACCCCTTTCTTATCCCTATCTCCTTGGAAATTTTTAGATTAGGTATAGAGATAGATCCTCTACAAGTTCTCACGCATGCATCTAAACAAAGGAATAAGGAACTAGCCTTTAATCAAGAGAGCTTTCCCATTTTACAAGGTCCCACACCTTGGGGAAAGTTCAATGTTATGCAATAACACAAAATGAGTCTGCCTTAGAAAAGTAGATTTTTTTATAACTCTTTTGGGTGTGCTGTGATTTTGCACTAACAATATATCTATGGAAAGTTTCTTTAATTCCTTCATCGACTCGTTTTCCCATTTCTATTTTACGAGGTTTAAGGGAAGGAGAGGAAGCCATAAAAGAGGAATAAGGAACTTGGGATGGATACACACAATCCCAAGATTATTTTATTTCTTTATTTGCCATTTTATTTTACCCTCTCCTAGGGTTTGTTTGAAAAAAATCATTTGTTAATCAATTTCAATGTATTTTCCCTTCTTGGGCATTTATTTTGTTTCTTTGTTTTCCATTTTATTCTACCCTCTCCTAGGGTTTGTTTGTAACAAATCATTTGTTGTTAATCTATTTCATTGTATTTTCCCTACTTGGGCATATGGGTATTTTACCCTTTTTAATAAATTTTGTTCATGATTAGTGTGAAATACACTTGTTGTTGGGTATATATGCATAAGTGTATATATTCCCCACACACACACACACACACACACACACACACACACACACACACATAAATTTATTATATTATTAAAAAAATTCCAAAGTTTAAAATATATATATATATATATATATTGATCAAACAAGTGATTTTGCGGCCATTAAAAAAATATAGATAGACAAAAACACGGTCGATTGGGGGCGGTTCAAAGTTTTAATATTAAAAGAGTTTGTTGGGGCTCGGTCCCCACCTACCATGGTTTACAATGCAAAAGGGAGGGGGAGGGGTTGCTGACCTCACCCCATCCCTTATAACTATGGGGTGGGGGTGCGGTCAGCGACCCCTCATAATCCCATTCCCACCCAAACATATATGGTGTGGCCGCAGCTTTTATTAAAACTAACCAACAATAAAATTTATCCCATTTTTATATAAAGTTTAAATCATTATATTTAATAATGGGACAAACACACACATTAATATTATTTAATTCATTTTACTTGTTAATAATAACAATTAACAATTATGATTTCTTGGTCTAAAATCATTGGTTTATATACTTGTAATATTTTTAGTATATATACAAAATAAAAGTATGAAATTACATATAATCTAAACTTAATAAATAGATATATGCATTTTTATTTTCTATTTACAAGATCAAAATTTACAGGGGGTAAGTAAACTACAAGTCAAGAAATTTTGGAGCTCTCTCCATATTCACCTAAAAGTAAACTTGGGGAAAAATTAATAAGAAATTTCATTCAACATGTTATAGCTAGGAAGGGGAGATTATTCTTTTTATTAGAATTTTCATCAATTACTTCTTTTGCCTAAAATGCTACAAAATGTAACTATTTCATTTCCTCCATAAGATATAAGTGACAACCATTTCCAACAACAATAAATTTTAACAAGCTTCTCAATATTTTTAGAAAATGAAAGCATATCACATTTGGAAATAGTGAAACAACTTAAATTACGTAAAATGGACATCCATTTCAACTTATTTCAAAATCTCCACTTCACTAAGACAATGTAAAACTTGGTAATTTCCTTTCACAAAACTAACACATTGTAAGATGCAAAATTCCTCATTCAACACTCTTAGAAGGATTTACAAGATATAGGGATTTCCAAGTAATAAAATAACTTCCTTTCAAGCTTACAAATTTACAATCATCCACTCAAAGTGGGAATAATAAATGAACAATTTACAACATAAGGGCTTTCAACAAGGCCAAAATACAAGTCTCTAATTTGCATGTCTTCTCCCAAATGTAGCTTCAATCTAGCTTACTTCAATCTTTCGCAATAAGAATCACAATACAAAGTAATGGGGAATAGGAAATGCTCTACACCCAACCTTTAATCCATTGAGATGAGAATCCATCCCCTTTATGGCCCCCGAGCCCCAACTAAAAATCATGAGGGATATTGATAAACATTTGACAACTTTTCAACAAATATGGCTTCCACAAACAACATACATTTCAAAATATTCAACACAACTAAAATGACATACTCAACAATATTTATAACTTCTAAAACAATAAAAAGGTTTAATACCAAACTAATTGGAGTAAGCAATGGGAAACCACCTCCTTTTTCCTCCCAAGTGAAGTGAGATTTTCACCCTAAGCCTCCAAGTGCACAAAACAAACAACACAATATCCTTATCTCTCCCTTGCAAGTATGCAACAATATGACCATGATTTCCTTTTCACTCCCCATAGGTGAAACTCCCAATTACAATCCCACAAAATGCGTACCTCACAAACTCCCTTTTCACTCCTCACTGGTCCCATAAGTCCATCTCCCACACCAAACTTAAGGCATACTACCCAACCACACAAAATCACATTCACAAAACTCAAAAAAACTTAACAAGAACAATATTTCCACATCAAAAACATAATAAACTAAATAATAAATGTGGAGAGCCTACCTCTCCATCAAGCTCCAAGAAAAATTCACAAGTCTTTTTCACCTCCAAGCCAAGAAATTTCCCAAATGTAACTCCAACAAGATCCCAATTTCAAAAATGACAAAGGAATAAAATGAACAAGTAACCCCCATTCCATCAAAATCTATTAATAAATAGAAATGGAATGTGAGGATGATGAGGTGGCTCCATGTAGGATGTCACTTCATCATTCATCCATTCCCACACTCAAGTCAAAACACCATGCGTAAGACAATAAATGATCATGTAAGAACTATGACAACCCACATGGCACACAAACTTGCACACCATGTCTTCTAAGGAAAAAATCTATTGTGATAAGAAGAAGGTGTAATTATTTTCACTCTTTTACACTCCAAAAAGGATAAATAAGTCAAAAATAAACTCCCCAACCCATAGGTATGGTTGTTGGGTAAATTTAAGAGGCATGAGACAAGCTTAGCTTGTCCCACAAGCCTCCAAAATCCCCCAAGTCAAAATCTGAATTTTTAAGTTGGGTGGAGTAAATCACACACAAACCAATAAAAATATCACTTACAACAAGGACCACCTAACCTCATAATTATCTATTTGTCACATCCTAATTTTAGTTAATAAATTAAGTAGGATTAGCTAATTAAGACATAATTATAAATGTTAATAAAGTGACAACCATTACCAAAAATTAAATGCATAAAACACAAATAAAGCACATACAAAAATTAAAATAAAAGGGAAAACATTTCACCCCATGGCCACACATGTGAGGTCACCCCCATGGGAAACCTCCTAACTAGGCATGAAAAAACTTCACACATAACATTACGCAAGTTGTCAAATATTTTCCATGTTGCTCAACACCTAACATCCTTTTGTGGTTGGTCCCATATCCCCTTTTGATGTATGTGATAAAATATCATGCAAAAAAAAACCTCTCTCGGCATTTTGGCCGTATTAACAACATTAAGACAATATACATATAAAACCAATAAGAATAATTATACATTAGAAATTCTATAATCTAGCATCATATAATTGATACGATTTTGGCATCCATACAATCATAATTCTACTCAAAACATCCAACATAGGTTATGCATCCAAATTACGACATGTTAGTACCAAAATCAGAATATCGCAACTCAACATATATAATTTTCTATCATCACCATCTAGTGCATCATAATAAAAATGTAAACCACATAATGTCAATATTCTAAATATCTACATAGTCCATCATCTACTGATCAAAATATAATACTCAAATGTCTAAGTATCACCAATAATAATAACATCAAAAGGAAAAAGTGTCGAAGAGGAGTGGGCACTACATAATATTTTTAACATATACACTTTGTTACCACCATGGGGCTTACCCCCAATTTTTAATCATTTTCAATCTTATTTGATCCCTTGAACAGGATGTCCAAGTTTCAAGAAGTTTTGTTGTCATTTACCCCTTCAAATTTGTAATTTTCATAATCAAATTTTCTATCTTCAAGAAACAAACGCCTTTGCTTTGTGTATTGGCTCTTATACAACATAGAATGGCACATTTTATCTAAAGTGGCACCTCTACACTATTTCATCACCTATGCACAAAATTTTGTGCCTTTGGAGAGACTTTAATGCCTTTGTTTTAACACTAAAAATCTGATTTTTTTCTATTTTTGACCCTTTTTCATCATTTTTCCATACTTCAAGACCTATGCTACACATAATGGAACATTTTCCCTAAAGTGGCACATATGCACCAACTTTGGCACCTTTTCGATATTTCAACACCTTTTGTAAAAATTAATCTGATCTAATACAAAGAATCCATGAAATAGATACACAGACAATAATTGAAATCAACAACTCTATATTATATTTTCATTAATTCACTATTTCAATACACTCCATTATATAGGAGATGTAAAATAACAATCCTTACAACAACATTTGTCTTCATATACAACCATACACCCATATGGTTTCAACCTCTCACCAATATAATAATAAAACAATACTAATTGTTTTATTATTCTAACTTACTAACTTACCACATACTAACCACATTTTACATTTACTATTTACATTTACATAGTAAATGTACTTTCACTAATTTACCATAATAATAATTACACATGTAATTATTATTCACCCATACAAATGGAGCACTAATATATATTTCCTAACATTCCCCCCCTTAGTGCGAACATGGGAAAAACTTGCCTTTGTACTGCAATGTGCCGCTACATAGCATGCTCATGATCTGGATGGTTTCAAGGACAATACCAACAACCTCTGGATGGTTTTCCAAGTGGTTAACCAACAACCACACAACAGATGGTTTTGAGGACAAAGACCAACAACCTCTCGGATAGTTTTTCTCGGATAACTAACAACCACGATATCATGATGATGCAAAGAGTATCAACAACTCTCATCACTATTTCATTGCAGGGAATAACATAGGAAATCCTACTGAAATCTGTTGCTCATACATACATAGAGAAAGCTGACATACTGGAAATGGAACATTGGATCATGTTCCCCCCCTCAATGTGAAATTTCCACTTATTGAAAACAGGATCACTGCAAACTGAGGCACACCACACTGGAAGCACTAAAATCAAACTGCACACACACACCTGTCACCAAAGCTGATATGCGGCCCCATCGTTGGCAACTGACGAGAGGTCGCTGAATGACCTCCAACCTCCGATGCCTCCTGCCTCCGGTTTCATGCTCAGAACAAGAAGTCTTCAGAGCCACTGTCTTCATTTACTTGTTCTTCCTCATAATCAGATTCATCGTCTATGCCCATATTTGCTTCTTCCATTTTGATTGTTCCATTTAGAAGATCACGAGCTCGTTTTTTACAAAATGGAGTTTTATGCCCCTTTCTCTTGCAGTAAAAACATTCAATTTCCTCCTTATTTTTGGAGAAATTCTTGTACTTTTTTTTTAGGTACAATGCAGTTTCTTCTTCTACATCTTCTTTAGTCCTTTTTCCTCAGCTAGGAGAGCTGAAATCATGCCCTCTAATGACTGAGAAGACATTTGCCCTTTGATTCTCTGATTTCTTCAAAAAAACAGTAGTGATCAATGTGTTGTATAGTAAATTGCACGTTTCTCCCAAACTGTGAACTGGGTTTTGCTGAAATTTCTGTTGTAGCTTCCTGTATAACAGATCATTCCACACGAAATTTTTGGAGAAACCCAGATCACAAAACAAAAGTTACGAGATCATCTTCGAGACAGATTTAACCTGCTCTGGTACCAAATGTAAAAATTAATCTGATCTAATACAAAGAATCCATGAAATAGATACACAGACAATAATTGAAATCAACAACTCTATATTATATTTTCATTAATTCACTATTTCAATACACTCCATTATATAGGAGATGTAAAATAACAATCCTTACAACAACATTTGTCTTCATATACAACCATACACCCATATGGTTTCAACCTCTCACCAATATAATAATAAAACAATACTAATTGTTTTATTATTCTAACTTACTAACTTACCACATACTAACCACATTTTACATTTACTATTTACATTTACATAGTAAATGTACTTTCACTAATTTACCATAATAATAATTACACATGTAATTATTATTCACCCATACAAATGGAGCACTAATATATATTTCCTAACACCTTTGTGCTAGCCTTTGAAACTATGGAATTACATTTTTTGCTGTTTTTAACCCTTTTTAAGTTTTTGTCATACATTGGCACCTATGCTACGTAGAATGACGCCTATACCTTGACCTAGTGCATTTTTTTATACTTTAGATCCTTTCTTTATACTTTTTTATCCTATGACCTTGTTATCCAATTTTGCACATATGGCAAGATTGGACAACGGGGTCCTATCATGTTCAAAATGAAATAATAGTGCCAGGAACCCACCTTCGGTTATTAAGGATATGCAATAATTAAAAATAATTCCTAAATTGCATATGAAGAGATCACCTAGTATCGAAAGGCACTCAGTTGATCTCAACTCAGTGAAGAGTTCAGAGTCGAGTTGATAAAGAACCCGGTGTCAAATTGATAATCATCTCAGAAATCATCTCAGTAGAGACTCTCAGTTGTAAGAGCTAGACGATGGTCTTGTTAATGCAAAATATAGCTCATTGAAAATTGACGAATGAAAGGAACTCTACAAGGATCTCGGTGGAGATCGATGCAAAAAGAAGTGAAAGCCGAGTCAGGGAGAGTCAAAGTTCGAGCTATCAATAAAGTCTCAATGAATTGGAAAGGTTCAAGCACAGGCGGAAGCGAAGGCAGAGATAAGGAGTTCGACTCATCTTCGTGACTCGTTCATTTTGGAGATCATGTGGTGAGCTTCTTTTAGGACACATTCTGCAGAGCTAGGGTGATTCAAATGCAAGCCAAGGCATCAAGAGTGCCATAAAATGAATGGAGATCATTGCGTAAACAGAGATATGTGATGGAGCCCTATCAATGGGACTCATCAAGCATGATGGATAATTCAAGGCAACTCGTTTCATGTGGATGCATTAAAGATGGTTTCTAGGATACAATTCCAGGGCTCATTGATTAAAGAAAACCGGGAGGCCTACTCGAAATAATTTTACAATGGTAAGCTCGCAGAGGCAAAGCAAGAATGCTGGGCTGGGTATATTAGTGAATACAAGATATATATTTTCACCGACGTTGTTCGATCTTCCTCGGCCGAGCATTTGGTGCAACAGAGCAGCAAGCATGTCAGCAAGTATAGTAAGAGTTCTTTTGAATGCTTCCAAAAAGCAGGTCATTGTCCAACTACGTTTTTATCTATTTAGCATCGAATGCATCCTCGAATTTAGGATTTTCCTTCAAAGATATTTTTATGAAAATCGATTAAGTGACAGTGAGAGTGTTACCGGGAGACTTGATGAAATTTATTACAAAGATTCTCTATCGAGACCTTACTTGTTTTATGATGCAACTCATGGAAGCGAATCTCATAGAGATGGAACTGTTTCATATCAGAATATTCATGAGGTACAATTTGCTTTGCAATTATATGAGCATCTTCAACAAGTCACTAGGTTGGCAAGCATAAAGGTTTCTGTTGAAATTATCACACCTTACAAGCTACAGCTGAAATGTTTGCACCAAGAAAATGATGTCTCCTCATGCTGAGTGGAAAGTGGAAATCGGTGGCCATCTATCCAAAACAAAATATGGCCAAATGATAACGAAACCCCGCACTCCAATCCTAGACGTGGGAAATAAGGCAAGCAATGCCAAGTGGGTTTTCATGGATGGCAATCCAAAGAAGAAAATCCACGTGGGGGAGATTCAGGCAAGCACCGCCAAGTGGAAATATTGGGTTGGTAAACCATGATCAAACTTCCATAATGGGAGAAATCAGATCAAACTGCCAAGTGCGGAAATATTACGATGGCTATCCAACATGATACTTCCACGGGCCATGTAAATGCAGAATTCGCGTAGCTTGATTGGTCTCGAGTCTTTGTGCGAGTCACCGGGAGGATTAATAGGACAGTTGTGAATTGGAGCGGGTCATGGGTTAAAAAATGTGACGTGATACCAATTTCAGTGGAGGCTACAGGTAGACCCAACCAAGGCAATACGTTAATGGCTCAGTCGTGGCTCATATGCGAAGAAGCAATGCTGAAAACTCGTCCAGATGGAAAGGATGCGTGTTACATGGACTGTGGATTGTGTTCCATAGATCATACGAAGAAAGTGTCTCCTTTCATACAGATCCGCCCTTGTTAGGATTCCACTGAACTGTTCAGACTTTGAATCGGCTTTGATAGCTGCCACGACCTTCTTCTCTCGTCCTCTGCCGCAATTATGAACTTGATGTGTTCGCGAGACAAGCTCCCACGCACAGGTAGTAGGCATGTTGCAAAGATGCAGAGAAGCCTTTTGAACGCTTCCAAAAGCAAGCAGTTTTTCCAACCGTGTTTGTTATCTCTGCTCAAGATCAATGCATGCTTATCCTTATTCTGAACTCAGATCGAATAGCAGCTGCAGGAAACAAATATTCACTGCCATGTATGATGGATTGGAGTCATGCCATTCAAGGCTTCATAAAATTTTCCTGAATCAAGAGATGAAGGTTTATTACGCAGAATGAAACGATTCATATTGCTCAGCACTTCTTCTCCTAGAAACGAAGTGAATGTGAAGGTCAACTCTGAAATACCTAGTTGGCCGTTTTGCATGCTACATCCTTGTTACTTGTAAATGGTCTCTTTGAGAAACTTTGTGGGTAGTAGGCAATATTTATACCCTTCCATTATGTACGTCCAATCGACAATAAAAGTATTTCCTTTACTGTGTTCGAGAAACTTGTTTTTCACAATGGACGATTATATTGCAGTTTCAAGTTAATTTTATCTAGCTTATTTCTATTAGCTTTGATCCACGACTAAGGAAGAATTCATATGGTTGTTACCTGTACATTTTTCCAAGGTCTTCTTGGTTGCCCCAGTTGTTCAATGTATTTTTTTGAAGGGCTTATTTTATGTGTTGCAAATTGTAACATAAAGGATCTTTTTAGTTTCTGGAAAAATGAGTATATGGTGTAGCTCATAGCTACCTATGCCATACTAAGATCCCAATAGTGGCATAATTGTTGATTGGAGCCGAGATTTCCGAGTGCACTACCAAAATACCAAAGGGTTCTTTGGCCAAAAATCAGTCTCAAGGGTGTCTATCGACATGTTATGGGCATGAGCCTAGGTCATCATCATGGCAGCACTAGGTCTTTATTGATAATGGCATTTTCTCATCGTTTGGAAGGTACAAATTGTGCTTATTATGGAAAAGCCAAAACATTCTTACTACAAGTGTTATATGATGAGGAAGAATCCTGAGCATTGTGGTAAAACCATTCTTTTTATAAATATTGGGTTAAGCTCGGTATTCAAGTGAGTTTGAGCCCAGGAAAGGTAAGATCGCTTCTTTGGATGAAGAGCTCTGACTTCGCAGGGAGCTCGTGGTGATGTTTCATGAAGTTTGAACGTGGAATGCATAAATGACCTCAAGTTAACAGAGGAAAATGATAAGAATCGAGTTTGATAGCTCACCATTCGAAGGACTCAATGCAAAAGAGCGTGATTACCAAAGCAAGGAAAGAGTTAGTGTGGGGTTCAAAATCAAGTGCAACACCGAGTTAGAGGATTCGAAGCTCATCGAGTTTGGCTATGTGCAGACTCTATCCACATGGACCCCCCTCCTCTTCAAGTCAAACGGGTCAACGGGGGGGTCCCGACATTATGTTAATTAAATTAATATTTTTATTTAAATATTTTAATAATAATATTTATTATTATTATTTAAATATTTTATTTAAATATTCTTTTAATTAATTAAGAAGACTAGGTCATCAGGCAATTAATGACCCATGATGGAACCTTCTCAAGTGGTTCAACTAACTGTAATAAATACATCATGGGCCTTCATTTTAGGAATGTAATTATGACCATTTCCTCTTCTTTCTCACATATTCTTCTATAAATGTAAGTTGGAAGCTCATTTCAAAGGGTTCCAAATAGCTGCATAAGTTGACAGCTAGATATCTCGTGCAAGTGTATACTTTTCAAGAATCCTCTCTCTTATCGCAAGTTGTTCTTGTGTGTTGAGAGAACTTTCAAGCCTCCTCTTCAAGACCGTAATGGCAACTATTGCCTCTTCTCGAATGTATGATGCATTGTGCATGTTATCAAGCAATAAAAGTGTGTGTTTTGTGACTAATCTCGGTCCTTTCATCCTTCTGTGCTTCTTTTTGCCTTTCTCATACTTGCAGGTACACTGTGCAAGTTTAAGTTCTATTGCAGTTCTGTTGGAGTTTTGTGCTTATCGAGTGGTGAAGTATTACATGCAGCTTGAGTTTTGGTGTCTGCTCACCCTTCTTGAGTTCATCCTTCTTCACCGGGAAACTGGTATACTTCTCGGTCGATAAAGTTTAACAAAGGGAACGTGTGTCTCTTAGTTTTGGTATCATGTACCCTCTCTAAGTCAGCAGAGGTGAAGTTGACTGTGGTGCACACACCCTCTTCAAATTAACCCTTCCTGAGTCTGAAGACACCCTTTATTTGGTGCATCACCATCCCTAGTATAGTTTCATTTCTGTAAATCTCTTTCCCTAAAACCCCATGAAAATGTTAGCATAGGATTAGATAATCATTTTTGTTACACTAGGAGTAGTACAACACTTAGTTTAGGAAGAGGAAGTCGGCCTTCTCCGGAGGTTCACCTCGAGCCCAAGTCCCACAACTTGAGAGAGGTGATCCCATGTGTCCCAATCACACCGAACGTCCTATTCACATCCTGGCCATTCGAGGGTGCAGTGATTTGGCGACAACAGTTTTTGGCACGCCCGGTGGGATAGAGTTGGTACTTCTCTTCTCACTTACACAAGTCAAAGTACCTGGCGACTCTATATCTCTGGATTCCAAATCTCAAGTATAAGAACTTATGTGAAGAATTCGACAAGAGATTCTTCAAAGAAAGGAAATTATCAAAGATATCAAACTTTCCTTGTCTCCTCCAAAGAGAAGAAGAAGAGGCATTTCCACATCCCCAGTTGTAGATTTACCTAGTAGGGGTCATTCAACTCCTCCTTATGGAAGGTTTCCTCCACCCAGGAACAATCAACCTTTCGTTGCTATGGCGAGGAACCAAGTTTTTCCCCCTTTCAATGCAAGCAGTCCTCTTATGTTGGCTCAACGTGACCCGATACCTGTTGCGGCACTCAAAAGTTTACCCTTCTACATGGGGGAAACTCACGTTACTCCAGTGGAGCATATCTTTGATGTAGCCAGCATTTGTGCAGTACATAATATCACCGAAGACAACGTTGCAGTTAGACTTCTTGCTACCTCTTTCAAGGGAAAAGCGCTTCAATGGTTTCACGGGTTAGGTGTTGGCACTATAACCACTTGGGATGAGTTGGGAGAAAAGCTATGTAAACAATTTGAAGACAAAAGTGATCACCTATCACTTTTGGAACAACTTACTACCATAAAGAGAGCTTCCCAAGAATACATGAGTGATTTCAACTTCCGATTCCATAGGACTTGGAATAGGATTCCGTGCTCATAAAACCTTCTGCACATAATGCATTCTTGTACTATTTGTGAGCCTTGAATAGTGATGTAGTAGTTATGATCTAGTCCATTTGAGGGACTACACTTCCTGATGCTTACAAAGTTGCCATAAGTGCAAAGAATTTTTTGATTCAGGCTGGAAAGATAGCTCCACGACCACCAATACCCTTTTCTCCAGATCTTACGAATCATCAGCCTATCATTGCTCCTATTCCAGTAGACTCCAAGCAACCATCTCAATCTTCCTCTACCTCTTCAAATGACCTATTTGAAGTCAAGTCACTACTGCAAAATTTTGGAAATGAGCTCACAGACTCAAAAGGCAACAATTTCAATACAATCGTCAGTATCAGCCACAAAATCAGCAAGATCAAGCTAACGCTTCTCATTTTCAAGGAAACAATTAGCCTCAAAATCAAACTACAAGTCAAGTTGCAAATGTCGCCCTTGAACTTTCGTAACCCTCTCAGCAACTAGCTCATCTAGAGCTATAGTACCTGTTCAAAATAATCTAGTTCAAGACTATGAATGGTGTTATCCTTGCTCTCAACCTCACAATCAAAATCTTTGTCCCAATGGGGTTCTTAGCCAGGCCCTTATGGTTCAAAGTGTATCTGCCCCTTCAGAGTTAACAAACAATTCATCTATGCAAGAAGCAGTAGATCAACCGCAGGCACCTGAAGAATCCGCTTTGCTAAACTGGCAAGCAGAAGATTTTTATGGATTGAATATAGATTCTTCATCAGTGGCAGCAAACACTGCTCCAAAAAGAGAGCAATGGAGCCTCAACCTCTCAAAGCTGATCTAGCATCCACTTCTCAACCTGGGTTTCAAATGGCAGTTGATAAAAATGCGGGAAAGAAATCACTAGAAACACCAGCTAGCCACACCGTAGGGAAAGATGGTTCTCCAGCATCACGGTACCCAACAAACATTTTCCAAAGGAGGACCCCAATGCCCAAAAAAAGTGTCATCAAAGTTGGAGAAATTCCCTTCAAATAGTAGAACAAATGAAGAAAACCAATGAGCGTGACCATGTGGGACGCACTTCGATCCCTTCCCAAAGAAACCTCGTTACATGAGAAGCTCAAACAATTTTAGTACAACCAATGGATCACCAAGCCATGGAGTGACAAATGCTACAAATTTGTGTCAACCGGAAGGGAAAATCATTCCTACGGCAAACAAACCACCGCCATTCTACATTTCCCTAATCATTGGCGACCACCTGGTACATAATTGCATGATCGATTCTGGTGCCAGTAGCTCTGTCATGCCGAAACAAATTGCAGATGTACTAGGCATACAATATGCGCCAGTTACAAGAGGGGTTGTTCAACTGGATGGCACAACTGTTAAGACTGTTGGGGTTATCAAAGGACTTCAACTTACCATCCACGCATGCCCAAGTTTTTCATTCACCCAAGACATATCGGTCATTGATCTCCCTCCCCTCTTTGCCATCTGCCTATCACGGGATTTCACCGCCAAGATGGGTGGTTACCTATCAGCCGATTGGTCGCATATGATTCTCAAGACTCGATACGGAACCAAAGTAACTATAAGGGCATAACCAATCTGCCATAATCATGTAGAACCCTACACTACTAGTCCCATAAATGGAAATTACACCATCGGCGATCCCGAAGAGGAAGATGCTGATCATGAACCAACCACCCTTGTTGAAGAATTTCCTGATACTTTGCTAGATGAAGTAAGTAGAGATCATCAGTACGATCCCTACGCTAATGTATTAGCAGAAGAAGAAGTTGGTTTGCTGGTCTTGGAAGAAACAGGATTAGGTACTTACTGTATCCATGAAGAAGATACGATCATACCACAACTTCTCAAAACACCAAGTGATTCTAAAGGATCATGGGAAATTGTTCTTCGATGGCTCAAGAAGTAAGAATGGATCCGTGTGGTGTTGTTAATTTCTCCAGAGGGAGATAAGTACTTCATCTTTCCGATTGCGCTCAGCTTGCACTAACAATGTTTGAATACGAGGCTCTTGTGCAAGGAATTCAACTAGCCCAAAGGAAGGGAATCAAGGCCCGACTATTTTTGGAGATAGTGAGTTAGTTTTCATCAAATTTCGCACGTAGTGCATCCAAAAATGATCTTTTAAGATCATACAAGAACCGAGTCTGGGACTGATCAAGATTTTAAAGCTTTTGGAATCCATGCAATTCCTAGAGATCAAAATCAAGATGCTGATAGGCTTGCTACAATTGGTTCACAATACAACATACCAGCTTGATATCATGAAAGGAGGGCAGCAATTTGTTAAAATGGTGGTTCACCAGCAGTCCCCGATAATGTGAGTAGTTGGCAAGTGTTTGATAAAGTGACAACAAATTGTCCTCTTCCTACAAGAAGAGGCGAGTTTGCTACAAAGAATCAAGATAAGTTACAGGAGTCATATGGTGAGAAAATTATTCAATTGAAAAGCAACAAGTTACCAAAAGGTTTAGTCACTTTGGAATCCATTTTCAATTCGATGACCAAGCCACAAGACAAAGCCCTAACATGGTGGTCAGAGAATAATATTTTGAGGAAGTTGAAGTATCAAATGAAAAATTTCTTAAGATTGGAAAAGTGTGTACTTCTAAAGAGAAAGAAGCTTTCATCAAACTTTGTCAAGAGTATCATTACATCTTTTCATGGAGCTATAAAATCTGCGTGGTTTTGATCCAGTCTAGCACAACATACCATCGAACCGGATCCTAATGCTAAGCCAGTTCGTCAAAAACAGAGACCAATTAATCCCAAAATTGAGCCACTAATGAGAAAGGAGCTAACCAAGCTCATCGAGGCCTGTATAATTTTTCCCATCAAGCATTCCTCATGGGTAGCCAATTTGGTGCCCGTGAGGAAGAAGAACGAGAGATCCGGTTATGCGTAGATTTCAGGGATTTGAATCGCATCATTAAAAGACCATTATCCTCTTCCATCGATGGAGCAGATCCTTCAAACGGTGGCAGGAGCTCAAAGATTTTCTTTTCTCGATGGATATTCAGGTTACAATCAAATCCTAGTCCAAGAATCCGACCAATTCAAAATGGCTTTCACTACCAAGTGGGGCACGTATGCCTACAATAAAATGCCATTCGGATTGTCCAATGCCGGGGCTACTTTCCAAAGAGCCATGGACATGGCATTTAAGGGACTAATCAACGATATTATTTTAGTTTACCTTGATGATATAACTATATACTCTAAGCATGCAGAAGATCACATCACGCATCTAAGGAAAGTTTTCCAAAGGTGTAGGGAATTTGGGGTTTCACTTAACCCCAAGAAATGTATTTTCATAGTACACGAGGAAAATTGTTGGGGCATGTGGTTTCAGCAGAAGGATTATCAATCAATCCAGCTAGGATTCATTCAATTATGTCCTTATCTCTCCCAAGTCATAAGAAGGGCCTCCAGAGTTTTCTGGGAACCATAAATTTCGTGCGGAGATTCATCCCTCAATTCGCGACATTGGCTAAACCACTGACAACCATGCTAAAGAAAAACATGCCATTCTCATGGACAAAGGAAGGACGAGAAAGCTTTGAAGCTATCAAAACAGCCATTTCTCAAGCTCCCACGCTTGTGAACCCTAGGTTTGACAAAGATTTTATCCTTTATGCTTTTGCAGGTCAAGAGAGCATTTCAGGGATCCTCACCCAACAAAACAACAACCTGATGGAGCAACCAATTGCTTTCTTCAGTCAATCCCTCAAAGACTATGAGTTCAAATACTCATTCATTGAAAAGAAAGTCTTTGCGGTTATTCGAGATTTGAAGAAATTCAAGCACATGTTGTCCAACAACAAGATTCATCTGATGGTGTCTCATCCAGGTGTCAAGGAGTTTTTACTGAACAAAGAAATGAATGAAAAGCGTGCTGGATGGATCACGAAGGTAATGGAGTATGACGTGCACATCAAAGTCACTAAACTTGTCAGAGGTAAGGGTTTATGTCAACAACTTGCAATAGACATGGAATCAAAAAGTAATGAGGACATGACACTCCTAAATACTGATGAGAATGTTGATCAAGCTGACTGGTTATCCAAAATGAAGAGTTTCCTCTTCTCGAGCATACCCGGAAAACATGGATAAAAACCAAAGACAAACTTTCCGTCTTCAATCTATCCCATATGTTTTGGTAGATAGCATTCTCTTTCGAAAAGATTTGAACGGCGTCCTCCTTCGGTGCATAGGACCAGAACAGGTCAGTAAGATACTAGAAGAGTTTCATAATGGCCTATCTGGAGGACATTATTCCACGAACAACAACTACCAAGATCATGCGAGCCGGCTACTATTGGCCGGATTTATTCAAGGATGCCCATCTCTGGGTAAGGAAATGTAAGGAATGTGCCTTTTTCACAGGTAAGCAGAAGCTGGCAGCTCTTCCATTGCATCCAATTCAAGTGGATCAACCCTTTGTTCAATGGGGGTTGACTTCATCTAATGATTAATCCTCCATCCAGTGATGGACATAAGTGGGTCCTTACTACAACAGACTATTTTACTCGATGGACAGAGGCGGTAGCATTAAAAGAGAGCAATGAAAAGGTAGTTCTAGATTTTTTGGAGGGTATAATGACGAGGTTCGGTGTTCCGTTTACAGTCATTTCAAACAATGCGCTGGCTTTTCTTGGTATGAAATTGAGTGAATGGGCTGTTAAAAATGGGGTATACCTCAAAACTTCATCCAATTACTATCCTCAAGGAAACAGATTGGCTGAGTCTAGCAACAAAAACCTCATAAGGATTATTAAGTGCACAATGGAGACTAACAAGAGGACTTGGCATACACAACTTAAGACTGCCTTATGGGCAGATCGAATCACACCTAAAAGGGCCATCGGAAATTCTCCTTTCGTTTTGGTATATGGAAGAGAGGAAAACTCCCACTCTCATTGGAGTTACCTTCTTTGGAGTTAGCTCATCAACTTGAAGTTATAGAGAGTGATCCTCTGACAATAAGGTTTGTTGAACTCATGGAGTTAGAGGAAGTACGAGACAAGGCTATGAAAACTTTGGAGCAGCATCAGGCTCAAGTTAAGAAATATTTTGATAAGAAGGCATCCAACAGGTGTTTTCAAGAGGGAGATTTAGTTCTCAAATGGGATGAAGACAGGGCCAAACCAGGCAGGCATGCCAAGTTTGACACTCTCTGGAGTGGGCCATACATCATCACAAGTTGCAAAGAGGAAAATTCATTCCATCTATCTAGGCTCAATGGAGAAGAACTGCCCATTCATGTGAATGGGATACATCTCAAAGCTTGTTTTTGAGAAGCGTTCCACCCCTTGTACAGTTAAATTAGGTGTTTTCCTCCAAGTGCTTATGCACATTGTTGTGTGTTGTTGTTTTTCTTTCCTTGTTGTTGTGTTTTGTGTTGTTCTGCACATTGTTTCATCATTGGAAGGTGTCAAGGAGAAGAAAGGTTCAAGGTTTCCATAAGAGTTTCAAAATATGCTTCATTCAAATTTTTGCAGTGTTCCATGGATGTCAAGCATTCAATAGATTTAGTATACTTCATGCTTAGCATTCCAGGGAGGTCTAGGATATCGGCAATGCTCAAGGAGATTCTGGGATGTGTCAAAGAAAATCATACTACTTTCAGGATTCCAACATAGACTCCATGCCCAATGGATGACTTAAGGCTACTGGAATCATGCTTAGCAGAAATCATCCCCGAGAGGTCGCCAAAAATGTTATCCAATTTTGCACACATGGCAAGATTGGACAACGGGGTCCTATCACGTTCAAAATGAAATAATAGTCCCAGGAACCCACCTTCGGTTATTAACGAGATGCAATAATTAAAAATAATTCCTAAATTGCATATGAAGAGATCACCTAGCATCGAAAGGCACCCAGTTGATCTCAACTCAGTGAAGAGTTCAGAGTCGAGTTGATAAAGAACCCGGTGTCAAATTGATAATCATCTCAGAAATCATCTCAGTAGAGACTCTCAGTTGTAAGAGCTAGACGATGGTCTTGTTAATGCAAAATATAGCTCATTGAAAATTGACGAATGAAAGGAACTCTACAAGGATCTCGGTGGAGATCGATGCAAAAAGAAGTGAAAGCCGAGTCAGGGAGAGTCAAAGTTCGAGCTATCAATAAAGTCTCAATGAATTGGAAAGGTTCAAGCATAGGCGGAAGCGAAGGCAGAGATAAGGAGTTCGACTCATCTTCGTGACTCGTTCATTTTGGAGATCATGTGGTGAGCTTCTTTTAGGACACATTCTATAGAGCTAGGGTGATTCAAACGCAAGCCAAGGCATCAAGAGTGCCATAAAATGAATGGAGATTGTTGCGTAAACAGAGATACGTGATGGAGCCCTATCAATGGGACTCATCAAGCATGATGGATAATTCAAGGCAACTCGTTTCGTGTGGATGCATTAAAGATGGTTTCTAGGATACAATTCCAGGGCTCATTGATTAATGCAAAACTGGGAGGCCTACTCGAAATAATTTTACAATGGTAAGCTCACAGAGGCAGCAAGAATGCCGGGCCAGGGTATTAGTGAATATAGTATATATATTTTCGCTGACGTTGTTTAGACCTTCCTCAGCCGAGCATTTGGTGCACAGCAGCAAGCATGTTGTGATAGTATAGTAAGAGTTCTTTTGAGCACTTCCAACAAGCAGGTCATCCAACTATGTTTTTATCTATTCAGCATCGAATGCATCCTCAAATTCAGGATTTTCCTTCAAGATATTTTTATGAAAATCGATTAAGTGACAGTGAGAGTGTTACCGGGAGACTTGATGAAATTTATTACAAAGATTCTCTATCGAGACCTTACTTGTTTTACGATGCAACTCATGGAAGTGAATCTCATAGAGGTGGAACTGTTTCATATCAGAATATTCATGAGGCACAATTTGCTTTTGCAATTATATGAGCATCTTCAACGAGTCACTAGGTTGGCAAGCATAAAGGTTTCTGCTGAAATTATCACACCTTACAAGCTACAGCTGAAATGTTTGCACCAAGAAAATGATGTCTCCTCACGCTGAGCGGAAAAGTGGAAATCGGTGGCCATCTATCCAAAACAAAATATGGCCAAAATGATAATAAAACACCGCACTCCAATCCCGCCGTGGGGATAAGGCGAGCAATGCCAAGTGGGTTTTCGTGGATGGCAAGCCAAAGAAGAAATTCCACGTGGGGAGATTCAGGCAAGCACCGCCAAGTGGAAATATTGGGTTGGTAAACCATGATCAAACTTCCGTAATGGGAGAAATCGGATCAAACTGCCAAGTGCGGAAATATTACGATGGCTATCCAACATGATACTTCCACACGGGCCATGTAAACAGAATTTCCATGCAGCTTGGAGTGGTCCGAGTCTTTGTGTGAGTCACCGGGAGGATTAATAGGACAGTTGTGAATTGGAGCAGGTCATGGGTTAAAAAACGTGACGTGATACCAATTTCAGCGGAGGCTACAGCAGCTGCCAACCAACCAAGGCGATACGTTAATGTCTTAGTTTTGGCTCATATGTGAAGAAGCAATGATGAAAACTCATCCAGATGGAAAGGATGTGTGTTGCATGGACTTTGGATTGTGTTCCATAGATCATACGAAGAAAGTGTCTCCTTTCATACAGATCCGCCCTTGTTAGGATTCCACTGAACTGTTCAGACTTTGAATCGGCTTTAATAGCTGCCACGACCTTCTCCTCGTCCTCTGTATAATTCTGAACTTGATGTGGCGAGACAAGCTCCCACGCACAGCAAGGGCATGTTGTCAAAAGATGTAGAGAAGCCTTTTTTTGAACACTTCCAAAGAAGCGTGTTGTCCAACTGTGTTGTTATCTATTCAGTATCGAATGCATGCTTATCCTTATTCTGAACTCAGATCGAATAGCAGCTGCAGGAAACAAATATTCACTGCCGTGTACGATGGATTGGAGTCACGCCATTCAAGGCTTCATAAAATTTTCCTGAATCAGGAGATGAAGGTTTATTACGGTGTAGAATGAAATGATTCATATTGCTCAAATTTTTCTCCTAAAACGAATGAATGTGAAGGTCAACTCAAATACCTAGTTGGCCGTTTTGCATGCTACATCCTTGTTACTTGTAAATGGTCTCTTTGAGAAACTCTGTGGGTAGTAGGCAATATTTATACCCTTCCATTATGTACATCCAATCAGACAATAAAAAGTATTCCTTTACCAGGTTCAGAGAAACTGTGTGTTTTTTACAATGGACGATTATACTGTAGTTTCAAGCTAATTTTATCTAGCTTATTTCTATTAGCTTTGATCCACGACTAAGGAAGAATTCATATGGTTGTTACCTATACATTTTTCCAAGGTCCTCTTGGTTGCCCCAGTTGTTCAATGTATTTTTTTGAAGGGCTTATTTTATGTGTTGCAAATTGTAACATAAAGGATCTTTTTAGTTTCTGGAAAAATGAGTATATTGTGTAGCTCACAAATACCTATGCCATACTAAGATCCCAATAGTGGCATAATTGTTGATTGGAGCGAGATTACCGAGTGCACTGCCAAAATACCGAAGGGTTCTTTGGCCAAAAATCAGTCTCAAGGGTGTCTATCGACATGTTATGGGCATGAGCCTAGGTCATCATCATGGCAGTACTAGGTCTTTATTGATAATGGCATTTTCTCATCATTTGGAAGGTACAAATTGTGCTTATTATGGAAAAGCCAAAACATTCTTACTACAAGTGTTATATGATGAGGAAGAATCCTGAGCATTGTGGTAAAACCATTCTTTTTAGAAATATTGGGTTAAGCTCGGTATTCAAGTGAGTTTGAGCCCAGGAAAGGTAAGATCGTTTGCTGGATGAAGAGCTCGGTGACTTCGCAGGGAGCTCGTGGTGATGTTTCATGAAGTTTGAACGTGGAATGCATAAATGGCCTCGAGTTAATAGAGGAAAATGATAAGAATCGAGTTTGATAGCTCACCATTCGAAGGACTCAATGCAAAAGAGCGCGATTACCAAAGCAAGGAAAGAGTTAGTGCGGGGTCAAAAATCGAGTGCAACACCGAGTTAGAGGATTCGAAGCTCACCGAGTTGAGATTTGTGCAGACTCTATCCACATGGACCCCCCTCCTCTTCAAGTCAAACGGGTCAACGGGGGTCCCAACATTATGTTAATTAAATTAATATTTTTATTTAAATATTTTAATAATAATATTTATTATTATTATTTAAATATTTTATTTAAATATTCTTTTAATTAATTAAGAAGACTAGGTCATCAGGAAATTAATGACCCATGATGGAACCTTCTCAAGTGGTTCAACTAACTATAATAAATACATCATGGGCCTTCATTTTAGGAATGTAATTATGACCATTTCCTCTTCTTTCTCACATATTCTTCTATAAATGTAAGTTGGAAGCTCATTTCAAAGGGTTCCAATAGTTCGCATAAGTTGACAGCTTAGATATCTCAGGAAGTGTATACTTTTCAAGAATCCTCTCTCTCTCGCAAGTTGTTCTTGTGTGTTGAGAGAACTTTCAAGCCTCCTCTTCAAGATCAGTAATGGCAACTATTGCCTCTTCTCGAATGTATGATGCATTGTGCATGTTATCAAGAAATAAAAGTGTGTGTTTTGTGACTAATCTCGGTCCTTTCATCCTTCTATGCTTCTTTGTGCCTTTCTCATACTTGCGCAGTACACATTGTGCAAGTTTAAGTTCTATCAGTAGGTTCTCGGAGTTCTGTGCTTATCGAGTGGTGAAGTATTGCATGCAGCTTGAGTTGTGGTGTTTGTTCACCCTTCTTGAGTTCATCCTTTTCACTAGGAAACTGGTATATTTCTGGTCGATAAATTTTAACAAAGGGAACGCGTGTCTCTTAGTTTATGGTATCATGTACCCTCTCTAAGTCAGAGGGTGAAGTTGACCTATGGTGCACACACCCTCTTCAAATTAACCCTTCCTGAGTCTGGAAACACCCTTTATTTGGTGCATCACCATCCCTAGTATAGTTTCATTTCTGTAAATCTCTTTCCCTAAAACCCCATGAAAATGTTAGCATAGGATTAGATAATCATTTTTGTTACACTAGAGTAGTACAACACTACATTAGGAAGAGGAAGCCGGCCTTCTTCGTAGGTTCACCTCGAGCCCAAGTCCCACAGCTTGAGAGGTGATCCCATGTGTCCCAATCACACCGAACATCCTATTCACATGAATCGAGTTTTTGCTTACAACTAATAGTTTAACCTTATTTTAAAGTGTTCTTGGTGGTTTTTTGCAGGTATAACATTCTGCTTTTTACAGGCCTATTAAAGAGAAAAGGGTATATTTCATCAATTTTGGTATTTATCTAACCTTTTTGTGATTTTAGGATTAAAAATACTAATCCTTTTGTTTTGCAGCTCGTTTGGTCTAAGATATTGGGTTCAAAATCAAACTACTAACCCTTGTTTTGTAGGGCCTCCTCTTGAAGACCCAATCATAAAAATACCAATCTTTATCATTTCATTTTATTTACTAGAATTTATTTTCTTGCATTATATTTCTTATGTTTTTTCCTTTTTGTTTGTTCATCCCGAAGGAAAAACCGTGTATGTTCTCCTCTCGCATCCTAGGACGATCTTGAGGATCAAAAGTGGCTAGCCTTCCCATTTTTATTTTTAGGGGAAACATGATGTGGAAGTGATATCCACACACTTTCCATAGTCCTAGGGGTATCATTACTGTGGGCTTCATCTCTCGGTCACATAGACACATCCTGTGTTCGGTGGGGTATACAAATTTATGGAAAGTTGTCATTATCGGCTAAACACTTCCTTGATTTAAGAGTGACATTAAGTGAGGTGATTCCATGTCACAATAACCAGGCCTTAGATAAAATCCTTTCAACATAGCCTTGGGCCACACATACCGCAAGGTATATTGGGACTCCCTTAGTGAGCTCATACATCCTAGACTAGGAAACCTTTTGGCCACAATCAAACTATAGTGCAAGGAGGCTACACTCCCTAAGATCACTCACTAGCTGACATCACATTGACACATAGATGGAGAGCCAATTATGTCACCATAATTGGTGTGTGGTATCAAAATCGAGCTATAGCTTGATTGTAATCCCACTTGACTAGTGCGGGTGTGTGTTGCATGTTTTTGGCTTGCTTATGAAAACCCTTAATCATCCTATCACCTTAAAATTTTAATTAATCAAACATCATCATAGTCAACCATCCTTAATAAAAAAATCACAATCCAAATCCCATCTTCATCCTTAATCAAATTAACTAATCCAAATCTAATCTCTTACACATCCTATCAAACCATGGATTTTGATCCTTAATCCCCATCCTCTCCAAACTAACATCCAAACCCCTACCTCTTTTCTAAATCCATTAACCAAGCTATCCCATCATCCCCACCCATAAAAGTCAACCATCTCACTTTGATCATGAAATCCCACACACTATCTAACACCTTAATAAAAATTCTCAAATATCACATCCTACCTCAACCAATATCCTCCTCTTCATCCAAATAAACCATCCCATGTTGATTATAATATCCTAAAAATAATCCAACAACTCAATCAACAAATATCTCATCTTAAATCATGTATCAATCAATTGCCTCCTAAACCATCATCTCCCAACCATGCCTATCCATGATTTCCCTTCCTAAGATCCCTAATGCCCACCCCATTTACTTCCTCTTTGAGGAACCCAAATCATCTCAATCCACACCTTGACCTAATTAACATAAACCACTATCCTCACAAGCCAATTATCTTGACTTTGACTACCTCACTAATTTTGACCTAGACCAAGAGGACCTCCTTTATGTCCTTGCTAATCTATGCACCCATCTCAAGCCCACACAACCATCCCAAACTCCAACCTCCAAATCCCCCATAAATCATCATGACCTACACATTCCTCCCATAAAAACTCATGTAGATAATCCAACACCATCCAAAATCGCAACTCCTAAATCCAATATCCGTAAAACCTATAATCAAGTCACATTCACATATCCATAAAAATACCAATAAATTATCCCAAAATTATTATCCACCACATCTTATTTTATTCCTCCATCCTTGTTATCTTAATCCTCCAAATACGATGTTACATACTTTATCCTATATAGTCTCACATCCCCTAATCCATCATCAAATTCAGACTCTAAGCCTATTTTAACCCCTCCATCACCTAATTCAAATCCTGTTAAACCTATCTCATCCACCATGAGTCCTAAGTCACTCTCATCAACTTTTATCCCTAATCCTAAACCATCTAATTTGGATCCTACACCACCCTCATAATTTTCATCCACACATAATTCTATATCAACTCCTTCATCACCTAAACCTAACAATATCCTATGCTCTAATCCTATTTCATCTCCACCATCCCCTAATCCTAAAACATCTAACGTGAATCCTAAGTCACCAAGTCCTAAATAAAAAAATCAAATACCAATCCTCTCCCCACCCCATCTTCTAAAAAATCTAATAAGGATCCTATGCCACCTTCTTCTACTTTATCCCTTAAATTGACCAAATCTAATGTAATTCCTACACCACACCCATCTCCCAAATTTCCTTCATCCCGAACATCACCCAAATTTAAGGTGACCCATATTCAGAGATTTTTTAACTTTCCTACTTAAATTGATGAATTGAAATAATAAAAACAAAAATGACCTCGGAAGATGGCGAGGTTTACCAATACCCACGATGATGGATATTGATGCTGATGGTTGAATGGCATCGATGGATCTAAGCATGTGCAAAAATCCTTCTTTCCAATGGGATAAGCTACCTACAATGCACAAACGATCATAAAAATATGGGATTAGATGGATATATGGAGAATTTGTTGTCAAATTCCAGTCCCCCGAAAGTCAATGGAATTCCTTGCAAAGATGTCAATCTATGCTCAAGAGATCAATCTGATAAAGATAAGATAAATTGATAAAACAGACAATATAACCAACAATACAAAGGAAAAGGGGTTGACATAGTCCATGGTTATATGATGGTCTGATGGTGATACTTGATCCAAAGAGACTTTAGGGATTACAAAATGGCTCAAAGGAGAAAATATGTAGATGGTTGTGTAATCACAAAGTTGAATAGGATGATAAATTTAATTTAGAGGATTGATAAAGTGCTAAAGATGGCACAATAGAGGTTTATATGACTGGTCGAGACACTTAAAGGGCCTTGTGGTAATAAATTATGTGATCTAGATGTCTAAAAATCAAGTTTAGGGGTCAAAATACCTTTTTAGACAAGAATCATTAGCGATTCTGGTAAATCACTAGTGATTGCTGCGAAAATGCAAAGGTTGATAACAGACGGAGATGGGACTCGAAAGGGATGCTAAAAGGGATGATTTAAGCTTGTATATGATGTATAAACACAATAATTAATTGAATAGAGTTATGTACCTTATATATGTGGATAAATGAAGACTAGAAGATGATGTTACCCGAGCAAGAGACAAAGATTGCAGATGCAAGGAGATTGATGAGTTTATCCATGGACATATGAATGAAATTTGTAGGTTGAAGAAGAGATCATTGATGCCTTGAATTTTTCTATGATGATTTTTTTTCTCTATACATGGTTATGGTACAAATAAAAATGTAATATGAAGTCCTTATGCAACATTCAACCGCCAAATAACCTTAAATAGAGGCCTAGAGATCATTTATATAGGGTCACTAAAAACCAGGGAGAATCGTTGGTGATTCTATTGAATCGTTAGCGATCCGGGTTTTACGAGGGAAAAAGGTAACAAGTGCCTCCCAAATTGAGATTTTATTTGTTTTATTGAAGGATGTGGATTGGAAAAAGGTTATATAGGTTAGGGAGATTGTAAAATGGTTGAGAGGGTGTTGATTTTATTTTTTTTTATTTGATTTTTGTTTGTAAGTTGGTTGAGTGGTTTTAAGAGGAATAAAATAGAATTTTACAGCTGTAGAATGATATTTATGGGGAGTAAATGTAATGGAGGAGAAATTAGACTTAGGATAAGGATTTAATATGATAGTGATAAGATAATGAAGGGGTGCTAGTGGATGTGGACATAGGTATTGCGGTGCTAATTTTAGGTGTCTACATCCACATATCACATCCATCCCCTTAATCTAAATCTACCCCATCCCTTACATCTAAATCTACTAATCTTAAACAATCTAATCCTAAGATACAACCATATACCTAAAAACCACATACTCTAACCATTTTAAAATAGACCAAGTCTACTTCGCCTCCAAGCCCAAACCATCCACTTTAGCCCCTATGCCTTATCCATCCCCTTCATCTTCTAAACCAAAAATTTATAATCCAACAAACAAATCAACATCAACCAAAATATCTCATAATCCACCCAATATTTCACCTTTACTTCCTACTCCTTCACAACCATTTAACCCAAACCACTTAACTCTTTTAGAAGAATCCTTCACCACCATCTTCCATCATCTAAAAACCTTCAACATGATCATCCATTCCCCAATGAAATCAAACAATCAAAACCTTCCCAAACCATCTTGGTATTGGGAAAATTATTACCGTGACTTCCATCGCACCCATGTAGATTCAACCAATTGCTACATGAAATGTAGGTCTTATGTCCACAACCTTAATAACAAATGGATTCTCATCCATGTACCTATTTATCCACCACCTTTCCATCCCAATCCTCTCCCTAACCGTCATCCACTATTTAAATCCCACTCAATAGCTCAACATCGTCAGCCATCCAAATCTCATTGTACATCCAAATATCCGTCACCAACCAAAAATAATACAAATCCCACCTCCCATCCTTTGTTAAGTCTGGTCCTCTTAGCTGATGAAAAAATACAACCCCCGTCTCATGAAGACCACATTGCATCATCTTCCCTATCCACTTCATATCATATATCCAAAAAGATGTTTGCTAATATGAAACATCGAGGAAAAGGTCTATGCATCTATGAACAAGGCATTCACGAACCTTTCTTCATTCATCAAAATCTAGGATGTTTAGGCTTAGAGTATAAACCTAACACTAACAATTTCACTCCCACTACTCCATCACAACCCATTTCTACCACTCCTCTCATTGATCCTACCATCCCAACCACTCAACCCAATCATAAATCATTTAATCCCTAAACAAATACCAAACACCTACAAAACTGATTGAGCACATAATTCATTTCCTAGGCACTAATGTTCTTTCCTTCCCACCCATCCTCCTTCCATCAAACATCTACATCCCTTTGCATATAATCTATTCTTATCATCACATCCATTAATATACTCTCTCAATCCATTCATTTGAATACTAGATCAACTTTATCACACATGTTTTAAGATAATAGCACCTACTACAACCATGTGACCTTGTTTTATCATTACCTCCAACATTCAAGAACAATTGTCCTCCTAGAGATCCGCACACTTTAACACACTTAATCAACTTGTGGTGAACACCCTTGGGCATGTCTTTTGATGCTCTAGTCAATGTCATCTCCACTCTCATTTCTATCCCCCTATCAAGCCACTAGTGATTCTTAACCCCTTGAGAGTTCACAAGAGATTAGAACCTCTTTATGCAAAAAAATCCAAATATCAAAAAATAAAATCATATAAAAATTAAAAAATATCAAATAAAATCCACCTCAAGACTCTCTCTAGGGTTGTTTCCAGCATCTCTATAGTGTCTATGGATGCCTAGCTGATAGTAGAACAATGTTGTGACAAGAGTCGATGCATCTCCATCGGGATATAGAGGCATGTCTTGCAGTGAAGCAATGCATGACTTAGCCTTCCGTTCACCCTCCATCCACCTATTTGACTTAATCAATCCCTATACATTGGATAGTTTGTCTTCAAATACTATTGTACACACCTAAAATTAGCACCGTTAATCCCCATGTCCACATCCACTAGCACCCCTTCATTATCACATCACTATCATATTATACATTAAATCCTTATCCTAAGTCTTATTTCTCCCCATTATATTTAATCCCCATAAATATCATTCTACAGCTTGTAAAATCCTATTTTACTCCTCTTAAAACAACCCAAAACCACTTAGAAACCAAAATCAAATAAAAAAACAAAATCAACAACTTCTTAACCATTTCACAACCTCCCTGACCCATATAACCTCTTTCTAACACACACCCTTTGTAAAAAAAAACCTTGATTTGGGAAGTAGTTTCAACCTTTTCCATGTAAAACCCCGATCATTGACGATTTATTCAATGTAATTACTAGCGATTATCCCCGGGTGTTAGTGACCTTATATAAACAAATCTCAAGCTTCCATTTGATGTTAGCTTATAGCTGGATGTGGCTTAAGGACTTCATATTAAATTTTCTTTGTATCATATCCCTATCATAGAGCCAAAGATCATCCCAACAACATTTAAAGGCACCAAGAATCTCTTCTTCATCCTACAAATGTCATTCATATGTCCAAGAATCAACTCAACAATATTCTTGCATCTACAATCTCCCTCTCTTAGGTAATATCACCTTTTGATCTTCATTCATCAATTTATACAAGGTAAGTGGTTTCCCTTGCTTCATTATATTATTACACATCACTTATAAGCTTAAATCAACCTTTTTAGCATCCCTTTTGAGTTCTATCTCCGTTCATTGTTGACTGTAGACAATTTCACAAAGTGATCACTAGCTATTTGCTAGAATCACCGATGATTCCCAAGGTTGTAGACAAGATCATTGATTACCCACCAACATAATTGAAGACCCATCAGATCATCGATTTATCGATTCACTAGAATCAACAATGATTCCTGTCTAAAAGGTCTATTGACGCCTATTCTTGATTTCTAGACATCTGATCAAATAATTTATTACTATAAGGCCCCTCAAGTGTCTTTCTAGTCATATCAATCTATTTTGAGCCATCTTTAGCACTCTATCAGTTATCTAAATCAAATCTATCATCTTGATAACCTTTTTTAGTACATAGCTATCTAAATCTTTGCTCTTTTGAGCCATTTTGTGATCCCTATAGTCCCATTGGATTATGTATCACCATCAAAATATCATATAGCCGTGGACCACGCCACCCATTCATATTTTCATTTTTTGTTATATCGCTTTGTTTTATCATTTTATCTTATCATTATCATATTGATTTCTTGAACACGAATTGACATCATTTCAAGGAAGTCCATTGACTTCCGGGGACTAGCCTTTGCCAGGAAATCTACCATATATCTATCTAGTCCTCTCTTTTCTCAAGTGTTTGTGCATTATAGGTGACCTATCTCATTGGAAAGAAGTAGTTTTGTGTACTCTTGGACCTATCAACATTAATCACCCATCAAGATCAACATCAACATTCATCAACGCGAGTATCGGTAAACCCCGCCATCTTCTGAGGTTGGTTTGTTTTTTATTTCACTTCATTAAGTTAAAGTAAGAAATAAAAAAAATATCTGGTACATTCTAGCACAAACGGTGGGACCCTTTTCACTTTTCTTTCATTTCAATTTTCATAAAAATTAATTTTTTTGGCATTCTTCTCTGTAATCACCAATGATCCAATCAAATCACCAAAAATTGGGGTTAATCACCAATGATTCCCTGTTAAATCGTTGATGATCTCTCGTGACTACTTCGATTACTCGCTTAGTCGACTCTAACATTATTTTTTCTTTTTTATGTCTTCTCGCTAAACCTTGAATGTTTACGCTTTAGGGATTTTTCTTGCTACATTATTGCATTACTAAAAATTAAAAAATTAAAATTAAAATGGAAACATTTCTTAGGTGAGTCCTCTTCTTTTCTTTTTGTCTTTAATAATTACATTTTGTTATTTTTCCTCATCGAAATCAATCTTTCTTTTGGGCTTAAAATGAAATTTTCATTCTTCTTGATCACATAGTTTAATTAGGAGGTTAATAGATTGCATCAACCTAATCTCCCTCACACACAACCAAATCACATCAAACACAAACTTACATCAAAACATTTCTACCTAGGTGAAACTATTGGTATTTAATTACCCAATAGGAAGCCAAATTTTTGATCTCGGATGAGTATAAACAACTGGTTGTCGGTATATTGGCTAAGCATCCTACTCCCTTATCGCTGCGAGACCATGAAGTGAGGGGTAAATCCCCAATACTAAGATCTCTACCAGCACCAACACAGATTCGAGCCTCATGTACCTTCAAGTATATCAAGGACTCCAGACTTTAACAAACTTGGAGCTAGCCTTATAATAACCATATCATTAGATTACCTCTAAGCCTCTTCCCCACATATAAATTATAATCAAGATAATTAAAATTCTTCTGCTTGACTTGTCTATTACATTTGTATCTCTCTTAGGATTTTTTATCATCTCTCTTAACTATCATTTAATATGGATCAACCCTCTACATTAACATATTATTTTACCCCTTATATGTCATTTTATAGTCATATCCAGCTTGCTTCATCCACTACCTCTACATCTTTTCATCCCAATCAATTTCAAAACATCCCCTACACAGGATCTAATCCTTCTCAATATCATCAACCTATCATGTCTCACTCAACTTCACTTATCCCTAACATTTTCCCAGAGCCATCTAGACCATCTTTTGTCCCCTATGGAACCTCTACCTTTCAGCCAATCCTATAACCCTACAATAACCCCATCCAACAACCCTATAATTATCCTTTATGCCCAGACTATTTCCAAACTATCGCTCCTCATCCCATGTCAAGTGTATCCCATCAATCAATCCTCATCGCATCCCCTCCTTCATCACAATCTCATCAAAATCTTAACATCCCCCATCTTTTATCCAATCAAGCTATCTTGACTTCAATACCTCGACATCCCAAACCGATACACACACACACGCACACCTATTCATGCCTAATCAAGCCCTCTCATACAACAACATCATATCCAACATCCCTACATGTTTATCAACATCCCTTTATCAAAACCTAATTTACAAATGATATCTTCTCAAGCTACCCCTTATCAACCCCCACATCAAGCCCATCCACAAATGAACCCTCATACTCTCCACTATCATCAATTAACTCAACCACATGTTAATTACGTCATGACTAATCTTACAAACAATTCCATGCAAGTTATTTTGACTAGATTAGACAATTTTAAATCCACTACCATGGGAACCAAACATGTCCTCCTTTATGATCGGGATCGTAATGAATCCATCCATCTGTTAGTATTATATAAGACTTATCCTCTCAGTATTAGGAATTTCCTTAATTTCCCATGTTCCATAGCCATGGGGATCCTCACTAAACATACTAGCCTTTAGACACTCATATTATCTCATCATCTCGTGATCAAGATCTCATGCTTAGGACCTTTCCTATATAATGTAGGACTTTCCTTGGATTGGTATAACTCCCTCCCTTGACACTCTTTATTCTCTTTCACACAACTAGCCCTATTATTTCTTGAGCACTTCATTATCAATGTTACTTGCAAAATCACCATTTCTAATCTCTCTACCATTAAACAATCTGAAAATGAATCCATTGTTGACTTCATCACTAGGTGGAAAAGCATTATCAATCAATTGACCTTCTCACTACCTCAATCATAACTGATCAATTTTTTTCTTGATTGTGTTCCCATCACATTTCAACTACCCTTCAGATCTACACATTCCCACTTTTGATGAAGCCTTTACCATGGCTATAAAGTTAGAAATATAAGCCCTTGAATAAGGCCATAATGATCCTTAATCTACACATGTCCCATTTGATTCCCCTAGACCTTCCTATGAACCGATGAGCCTTCCGCACAAGTCCCCATCACTTATGTTCCTAATTAAACACCCTCAATAGAGTTAGTCCATATAAATACTATGCATCCTTTGAGTCACATCATCAACACTATCACACATGATCTTCCCCATGAGGATACCCCTTCATCATCAACGCTACCCCTAGAAGACTTAGAATCCCTAGATCTTCTTTTTTGGGGTAGTACTCACACTTCCATCTCACCTTTTTCTACTATCCAATCACCTACTACCTCCTTGCAATCTTTAAAATCCATCTCAAAGAACACTACAAAGGATTTACTTATAATAAAAGATCCCGATGTCTAACCATCTTGTAAACATGTTGAAAACTTGGGTAGCTCACATAAATGTAACCCACCTTAATCATGCTTAGAAATGACATCTCCCTCATTTGAATCAAACCCAATCCCGATGTCGACTCCTCACTTTTCACCCTATCTCGAACCTTGTGCTAGATCAAACACTATACAATGAAATAACATCACATCCGTGACCTCGCCTTGTCGATGATGTGAGACCTTCTCCTCTATCTAAATAAAACATTACAAAATTGAAACCTATCACATCCATGACCTCATCCTCATCATCTATCGTAAGACCATCTTCTTTACCTAAGGTTGACATTAGGAAATAAAAACATACGTCATATAGGGTCTTAACCTTTCCATACATCATGGGACCCCATTCTTTATCACAATCCAAATATTATACAGTTCCACCCTCATCATCCATTTTGGGACCTCATCCTTTGTCTCAAATCCATATCACACAAATAAGCATATCTTATATATAATCCATCCCTCCTCATCTATTTTAGGACCTCATCCATCATCCAATTGTATCAATACCACATTCTATCCCTTCTTAGGGTCACATCCTCGTATCTTATCAACCTCACAACATACCTATGATGCTCCAACACCATATGAAATCCACGTATCCACCCATGTCCAAAAATAAGGTATGTCCTACTAAGTGTTCTCGTAAGTCAAAATCAAAATCTATCAACCCACATCTACCGAAATGAAATTAAAATGACATCCTCAAGAGGCTTATGTAATTTTCTCTTATCACACTACCACCCATAAAAACACCCAATCCACATATCCAGAAACCCAGCTGGTAGGATCAAGATAAAACACGTGCCTACGATAGAATCCTAGGTCATAACACGAAGAGTTGTAAAGTGCTTAAAGCCATAATCAAATGAATATTTCTCATCAATGATCTTTTCCCAGAAGAAGACAATTCTAAGCCATCCTTGATATCATCTACACCTCAACCCTCATCAATATTATCATGATGTGTTTAGGAAAATGGGGTCATCCATAATCTGGTATTAGAAAATATTTATCAAGCATCTCTTCAATACCTTTCAATGAAGGTCTCTCAATCTCATCAACATCTACACCCAAGTCATTGGAAATTTCCTCACCAACATCTGCATGACAAGGGGATCATCCTTAATATCTCATAAAATCTTTCTCATACGTCTTCTCATAACCTTCTATTCAAGGTCCCTCACCTCAAATATGTACGGTTCACCCACCCGCGTGAATCGAAACCATCATACACAAAGTAAAGGTAAAACCAAATCCTTGTCATATACCACTCCTCATAAATTTTCTTCTCATATCTCATCCATATTTTCATCTGATTATTTGTTAAAGGTTCCACGCATCCTCCTTTATTTACCATATACTCAATCAATCAACATCAAAAATTTCATCATCCTAAGTGAATGATATTGTTCCTCTTGGCGTATGTTATCTCTAACCACATCATCATGTTAGGGGGTCTCCTCTCTACTGAGACATCTAAAATATCACCTTGCATACCTCCCCTAGTTAATCTTCATAGAACCTATCATCTCAATCAAATCAAAATATCATTACTCTGGAAAGGAGTAAACATGGAAATTTTTCCCTAACTAGATCGGTCCATATAACATGGGTCAAGAGTTTATCATCTAGCCTCCCTTGATTGTACACCTAAAGGAACCTCTTAATTCCTTGTGCTTGTGAACTTTCTATTGTTAACACATCAATCATCATGATAGTAGTTATATCAAAGATCTTAATCCATCATCCAACCATCTTATCATCGTAATGATTTGAAAGTATGTGGTTTTCCGTCACTATCCTAAAATCCTTAAAGATGAGCACCACGACTGCTCATCACATATTTCACATGGAAAATTTCCTCCTTAGTAGGAACCCCATAATCATTACATCCATCCACCTTGTTTATCAATCAACACATGTCATGAGGCATACATGTGTAGTTTGCACACACATCTCTTCCCCTCCTCAAAGTGGTCTAGTAGGGTTTTCCCTCATCTCAAAATAAAGTCAAAAATATCTAAGGATGTATCCTATAAAAATAAATAGACTAATCCCTCAAAGGAAAACTATAAAAAATAAAAATCATGTTATCAAAAAGGGAAGTAGACTAATTCCCTCAAAGGAAAACTGCCTTTTAAAATAATACATTGATCCCTTGAAGGACGACCATCAAAAATCAAAACTCAAAATTGTAGACCGATCCCTTGAAGGATTAATACCCATGTAAAAAGGCTTCCCGCATCGATCAACCTTTAAAAAGTAAAATATTAAAAATCATCCCAAGAAATCTTCCCGCATCGATCAAATTTCCCATCAAAGCATACTTCCTACAATGATTAGTTTGTGTTAGAAAAATAAATGTATGGTTGGGGCATCTCCTATGAAACCATTGAAAGGAGAACCTACTCTCCCGCCCTACTTGTTGGTGCTCAAAATAGTCTCGCCCCATTTTGTCATTAAAATCTATAAATTCACGGTCTCTGTCACATTTTATCTTCCCGTATTGTGCTAGAAAATTACCCACCTTCCTTTGTTTTTGTAATCAGTCATTTCCTAGACCAGGGATCACATGTAGATCCAAAAATTGTTTCCTCATTTATCTATTCATCTCAAAAGGTCTCGTATTTGGGTGTAAAAATCGGGCTTTCTGTAACATTCCCATTTTAATACTTTAGAAACAAGGAATTTTTTTTTGCATGATTAATGTTCTCTGTTCTAAATACATAATTTAGAACACACATCTCATAACAATCATTCTTATAACAGATAACCATATGTAGCTATAATGACTCGGTGTACCACCGATCTATTCATTCCATGACTCGGTGAACTACCGATCTATTCATGTGTAACATTGAGCATGGAGTTTTCTACTGAATACTTCATACTCATGGCTCTCCTTCCCTATTCCGGGTTCTGAGTGATCTGCCCAAGGAACCTATCTGAATAATTGTTACCACTATTCATCGGCATCACGATCCTTAGACTAGGTGACATAGGACAACGTAATCAACAACTTGCGATACTTTGGCCAAAGATTTATAACATACTATTCGTATTACTTATTCCTTGACGGCATACTCGTCAATCTGAATACATCCTTCACCCCACTCTATTGTTATATAGAACATCTTATACTAACTTCTGTCAGTCCCCCTTGACCCAAGGTTTCACTCTAGATCGATTAACATCATAGTTCACGTTATGAAGAGGCTCTTAAAGATGAAGGATAAATTGGCATACGGGTCAACCGAAGTTAACTCCGTGTGCCAAAGTACCCTAAATCTCAAAGGGATTTCTCATAACCTGATTATGGTCCTAACCAGTTCCGGAGAGAAATCTTGATCAAATTCCAGGTGTGTAAATCTTAACGATCAATGCAAAAGGGTGTTGCCACATGTCATCTGCATTGTTGTATCCTCGAGAAGATCCTAATCTTCATGAAGGTACAACCTTGTAGTTGACGTGTGTCAACATCCTACGGAATAGCCTCGAAAGATGTACATACCTCCAGAAAATTACTTACGTTAAGTTATATTTGGGTTACAGGACTACATATTTAGGCAGCCTTCCCTAACCCCGAGTCCAATACTCTTTAAGTTACCTTTTTGTAATTAGGGTTTAGTTTTACAAAAAGGTTCTTTGATTAACTTAAGATTGTTTCCTGGTTTTTCAGTTGAGACCTAACAACCTTTATCCACAAAAATAGGATGACAACAATTTAAGTTCCGTTATTTAGAAATAACTTACCCAACGAGGGAAATGTATCAACCTAATAGGCTAAGATATATCAGACTTAATACTGTTAAGTCTTAGCGATTTAAAAACATTTATTCCTTTTATAATTAGTGCATTACAAGAGGGGAAGGTCCTCCTCTTCTTATAGTTACATTTTAGGGCTTAACCCACTCTCAATGTTCCCTATAAATGCAGTGATCTTATTTACATTTTTTAATCACAAACATAAGTTATAATGAATCACTAAATAAGAATGTAGTAATCAGCCACATAATTAGCTATGGCTTACTTAAGAAAATCATCTATAATCCATTGTTTAAAACAATAAGAATGCACACTCATCCATATAGCCAATAAGAAGATCATCCCAACAAGATAAGATACACATTCTACATAGGTAATTTTCTCACTATTTCATTCATTTCCAAAACCATACAATTACAACTTATGCACTTCTGGCATACTTTAAGACAATAGCCTTCAACAAAAGAGATAACTTTTCTTTTCACAATACAATTTAGAAATCGAATCAGAATTCTTCATAAGAACCAATTTAGAACAATCAATGCATCATATCAGATTTTGTCTTCCTTTACCACTTACGAAGACCATCTGCAAAAATTGCTAGCACGGGTCAGTTTAATGAACTGAGCATGATAAGCACTAATCCTTAAAACAATTTCATTCCTCTAATTGTTTCAATTAAACAACCCTATTAAAATGACTTCACTTAATTCATACTTTATATCCTAAAGTGAAGTCAATATAAAGAGAGTCTTAGTACACTATTAAAACCAAAAGGACAGAAAGAATATTCCATTCTGCTTGTCCTAAATTTAAAGTATATTTGAATCCAACAATTACCTTCACTATTCAAAATCATAATACACCATGAGATTTCTTCCTACCTATTATAATACAACTTCATATTATAACTAGAATGACAGAAGTAATTTCAACTTAATCTATTTCAGATGATTCATCTCATTTCTTGCTAGAAAGTAAGAAGGAACATTTTGTTTATTATGCACCTAATCATCTAAAAAAGCTGAAACAATGTATATCATGATTTGATCACCTTTATTTAACACTAAACCATTTGTAGTATTCATTCCAACAGGTTCATACAAAAGTAATTTAAATAGAAGAAATGGATTACCACCACTTGCAAGTTCACCTGCCAATCTGTCCTTCATCTTATTATACTTAATTTTCAATCCATGATAAGTATGCAAGGCAATAAAAACTGAATTACTTTACAAATGAAAATAACAAATAGTAAGTTTATAACAAGATCTTAACTCATTGTAAAATGAAAGGAGTCTTCCAGATTAGGATCCCTAATCCTAATGTTTCTTTCATCTTAATGTAATAATCTGCCATCCCATAACTTTACTGATTGAATTCCTCAAATAATTTCAAGAAAAAGTGTATTAACATACAAGAAGAGATCAATATAACTTTCTTTCTTTTACAGCCCCTTTCCAACCTTCCTTTTCAACTCAAGATAAAACAGAGATGACCAAACACTGTTGTAATCCAAGTTTTTAGACTAAATCCAATTTCCAAGAAATAATAACCATTTAATAAACCTAATCAAGGAAGAAGAATCTGTTTCTAGCACTTAAGTACATTCAACAGTGTGGTTCAGGTAGAGCCACCATATAGAATTACCCTTAGATCCCTACAGGATCTACCACTATACATCCAATGAAACCAAAATCAACTTTTGACATAAACGCATTACAACCTATCAAACTCGATACAAACCTAATTCAAAGAAACAAGCTACTTTCCTTCATATGCTCGAACCATTCGAGATGAGAATTAAGTTAGGTTAACTTAACATTTTCCCTTGATTACATGGTAATCCAATACTAATCTAACTGGACCGAATCATCATCCGGTGCCATTTCTTTATAAACACTAATCAAGATTGAATATTCATTAAAAAAAAAAATGTATTCAAATCCTATTTTTGAAAACACCTAAGGTCGAAATATTCTTACCATTATAAAGAATATACAATAGCAATCAAAGTAAAACAGGTCTTCCATAAGCTTCAACCATTTCACTTCTAATGATATTACAAAGTATGTTTAAAAACCAAAATTGATGAACACAATTTCTTGTTACAACTCTTCCAAGATCAACCAAGAATTCGTAAGAAACATGAAATCCATTCAACGACTAATCTTTTAGTATAACTCAAATGCCAACAATCAGGTTTACCAATTAAACAACTAACCATAAACTGTAATTCTCGCAGAACCTACGAAATTAAAAAGAAAACAAACCCCTGTACAAGAGGTGATGTGTTTTCAATCATTCAATAATTCAAAAACACGCAACTTGTAATAGTCAAGTTGTTACAAAGTATACCAACAATCCGTCCACAAAATTATTTACCAGCTTCCTTGAACATGAAATAATTACAGTCAGAGTTTCATGGCAGAGCAGACAATCTAACAATCCATTCACAACCGAAGCAAAAGAGATTAACATAGCATTAAAATATGTAATCCTTTAAAAACATTTCCTTTCATGGAACAAGCTTTTAATCTAGAAATTCAGCCAGACAAGAGCTTACAACAGTCATTAGCTATTTACCCAAATGGGTATGAAAACACAACAGTTCACATAAACCCAGATCAATGAATATAACCAATCATTAACATCAACAAGGATCTTTAAGAAATCAAACGCATTTATCAATTCATCACCCAGAAAACCCTATGAAATCTGGTACAGGTTTCTAGTTACAAATACACAATGAAGAAAAGCAATGTGACAGTTCTAACTGGATAAAGAACTCCAAGCTTAAACCACGCAAGGGAACAAGAAAACAATGAAAACAAGTTTCCTTTTGAACTAACATTTCCACGTTCAATCCAGAACCCAAGCTTACATAAAACCCACAAATCATTTTTACCAGCCAAGTCAAAAATGCACGAATATCATCAGAACAGAGTTGTTTTAATGAAAACATTTAAAGGAAAGCAAGATTTTAATAGTTAGGGCCTATCATGCCTGATAGTGTCGCTAAAAAGTTGAAGAAGACCTCTGGTTGAGCTCACCCTTTCTCTTCCTTTCCAGAAAGATTAAACAACAAAATATTTCTTCCTCCATGCCTTATATATTCCCCATGACACAGAAGTAAATTTGAAACTTTCAAAATTGCCATGCAACGAACAGGAAACTGTCTGGTTCAAAAACAATGCTCATGTAGAGTGAAAAATGGAAGGCATAACAAAAGAAACAACCAAACAAAATTCCTTTTGCATGTCTCTCAAGGCAGCCCGCTCAAGAATCCATGTAATTTAATTGCATTAAATTTCTTTCTCCCGCCTAGTTTTCCATTGCCACCGTCTGCCAAAGTTGGCGAGTTCCACATTGCAAATAACAAAAGTTTCCATTTTAGAGATGCTGCCACGTAAGCTTCCCTCTTACCAAATTAACCTCCGCTAACTTTGGCAGTACTCCCTATCCCTTCATCCTTATCCCTTTCCTTAAATTCCATTGAAATCACTACCCAAAACTTGCGACCCCTTAGGTTCCTTTCCATAGCATTAGTTTAGGATAGGTTAGTGACTTAGGTTAGATCATAGGTAAGTTTAATCTTAACACCTTAGGTTATAACATAAGTCACCCACCTTAGTATTAGGTTTAGATAACCCTTAGGAATATCAAGTACATAGTTTTAGGACTAGGTTAGATCAACTAACCCTAGCAACAATAGGTTATAGTTTAGGTTCAAAACTATTAACCTTACTGATTCTAGTTTAGGTCTACTTAAATAGACTGAAATCATCATTCTGAATTCAAACAGAATACAACGTTCCCAGATCATATTCTGGATTTGCATCAAGTAATTAGCTTTTGATGGAAAACTTACATATCCTACCTGGCTTAAGGTCCAGGTCCTTTCCGATGCCAAAATGATTGAGACCAAATTCTAATTGCAATGACCTGTCAGGATTAATTTCCGGAATCTAACAAAACTTCCTCTATGAAAATATTTTCATATGAAGAAGATTTTAAAAGAACTTATACTTTCTAAGTTTAGTCAGACTTAATAATTCACGAAATGTCAATACATAACTGTTCATCCCGAATATTATTAAAACATTCCTTGGATCAATGCAATTGATCCAAGGATGAGTCATAGAGATAGATAAGTCTACAATCTCCCAAAAATTAGATTGTACTCATATGCGAGAAATGAAAGAAAGATAATCCAAGCATATTCCAGTTCTATCAAAGATCTTGAGAGCAGAAAGGACTCAACCAATTCAAGCATGATTTCCCGAAACCAAAAGAACATATCCTCATATGGAAAAATCACATATCAACACTTGAATGCAAAGGAGAAAGTAACAACAGATTCAAAGGTGTGTTACATTTCCCATTCCTTCCATTTTTCACAATCGGGATTCATTGTCCTTATCATTTTTGATCTAAATACTTAAAGAAAAATGAATGGATGTAACTCAAAGGAATTTATTTGAGCCTTGTAACATTTCTAAATTCTTCATCTTTGGATAAAATTCCATCTTCGGGCTCAAATGGTTGTTTTTCCACATTTTACGGTTTGACGGGAGTTTCTCCCGATCAAATTTACATCCTTGCATCAATAGGAAATGTGGCCTCTTTTGGTTGGATGTGGATTAGTGGGGCACTATAAAATTCTATGGATCACCTCCACCCAAAACTGGTCCATGTGGAGGAACGACGCTCATTTGAAAGTTCACTTTTTGGTTTGGCCTTGGAGTTACACCAGGAGGACAAGTGGAGGTTTCCACTGCTTTTCCTACACTTAGAAAAAAATTTATGCATCTGGTATAGTTTGGTAGAACACAGAAACGTGGTGAGCTCGCACTCATTTAAGGTCTCCACTCTTGGGCACCATTTTTAAATTTCGCCATGAAGACACGTGGAGGGACCGCATATGTTTGAGGACTCGGCCTTTGAATTTTATTATAAAGAAGCACCAGGAGGACACTTGGAGGCCTTCGCTCACTTTACATTTTTCTTGGAATTTTCAATGCCAAAGGAGATTTCCTCAAACCCTGACACATGGCACCTTCTGCTGAGCTTTAAGCCTTCAAACAAATTTTTCCAGGCTAGGACACGTGATGAGCCCACACTCAATCAAGGTATCAACTTTTGGGGACCATCTCAAGATGCGCCATCATGACGCATGGCGCTAGAAAATTCAAAAGGTGGGGAAGTGGACCATCGGGTGTAACTTGGATTGTTTGCCTCTTATCGTCAAAAGGATTAAAACATCAAAATGGCCCACAGTCCTAACAAAGGATAAGTCAAAATTTGATGAGAGGGTCAATGGCGAGGTGTGGACTTTCGGAAATTTGGAAAATTTTCCTTTTGTGGAGAAAGGATTTAAAAGTGTAAAATGAGGCATGGTTCCACTGGGACCTATTGACAATTTTTGCACTTGTGCAAAAATGGGCAACTCAAAAATTTGTTGTTACGATGAAGGGCATTGGTGAAGTATACCCGAGCTAAGGAAGTTTTGATATTATTGTTATCACTGAATTAATTAACGATTAAGTGAAATCTATAGCTATGTGTGTTGTTAAAAAATGTAACATATCACATAGTTTGTAATTTCATGATACCTTCAGCAAAAGAACTCAAGGGCCTCGAAGGAAAATTTTGTTGTCTTGATGAAGACATAGAATTACAGAATAGGTGAAGTGTTAAGTTTTAGGAAAAAAATCATAAGTGCAGATTGTAGAAATCAAAGTTCATTATTGAATGTTACAGGTTCTCATTAATGTTATTTCCTTCATGATTAAGACATTCAATTAAATTATTGAGTTGTTTAGTTCATCGTATAATCCATACAAAAACTAAAATGCGAAAGAAATATATAACTCATTTACAAAATTCAATGTTTAATTCATAAGGAAATTTCAAATGTTCCCACAAAAGTTGTGGAATGTAACTGGAAAGTAAAGGACAACTACTGAGATAAGAGGTACACATGCATGAAAAATAAAGTAAAGAGTATGAGTGGACCCATCATTTCCTTAGGGTTTTCTTCGTTGTTCGGGTAGCTCCATTTCAACCTTGTTCCTTTCTCATCTTCTTTATGGAATTCACTATACCTAAAAAGAGTAAAATACACTATCGAGTTATGAGCTTGGGATCAATTCATATTCCTTACTATCCTAGTTCGTGCATATGAATCTCTTCAAAATAGGAGATATAATTTACTTGAATATCAGACTGCATACATGCTCTACTTACTCAGAAATAAGAAAGAGAAAAGAAAAGAAGAAACATGGACATAAGAGAGGCCAAAATACCTAAGTATTTTATAAATGTTTTCTTAAGTGTGCAGCATAGGTCAGCAAACAAGAAGAAATAGACAAGTCATAAGTACAGGCTGAAAGAAGAATTAATGAAACTCAAACTCAATATTTTCTTCAAATCGAACAGGTTACAAAGATATAAAAAGAGACTAGCAATACAAGAGCATGTTTTAGATTGCAGTGATCAAGAAGAAGAATCAGATTTCAAGAAGCTGAAGTTGATTAGAAAGAAAGGGTTATTGCTAAAAAAACAACAAAAAAATTCTGGGAAAATTTTGACAGGGCTTCGCCATGTAAAATGGACATTTACAACTTTTCATCATGTTGCTTTCAACTACTACATGCTTAAAATAATTATTTAAATCAAGTAAGTGATACAAAAAAATAGTAAAGCATGCCATGATCAAGATAAACAACTATGATGTCTCATTTTTATTTACCAATCTAGCTTCAAACATGAAGTGTTATGTTCCATATTCTGAATCAGAAAATACAATTAATATAGCTAGAAATGGATGGAAGAGAGAATTCTAGAAAAAAATTGCCAGGGATTCACCATGAAAAATCAATATTTCAGATTTTCCAACATGCCAGAAATGTTACTATAAAGGAAATAAAGCATCTATGTAAAAGAAACAAGTTACAGAGATCTTAACAAGCATCTGAATCAAGGCTTATGCCTAAAATAGTATCAAAGAACAAGTGAACTCCTTGTAATTTCCAGAAAGAATGAAATAAGGTAAAAAGATCTCATGAAAATCAAGAATAGTCAAAGTATCAATACTACCAGTTCCATAATCAAATGAACAAGCCTACCTATCTATCAAAAGATAGAGAATCCTCAAAGAGATAAATTTTAGAATAAGGAAGGATAGAAAAGAAAAGAAATGAAATAAAAGATATTTGTAAAAAGGAGCACATGTGCAGCCCAAACAACTTCAAATTTACATAAATACCCCGAGCCCAGATCTGGGACAAATCAAAGTACACATCATGCTACATTACACTTCAAAGCTAAATTCAAATGCAAGATTCGTGGTTAGATAGAACCGGAAAACACATGAAGGATCTTTTCACCGATTCTCGGAGCGTTTCTTTGAAATATTGACGAAACAGATAGGGTAACGGGCATAGGAGGAATACTTGTTGAAATGTTGGTTGATGGGTTTGCTACGCGTGTATGACTTATTGATTCACACTGATTGTGAGAGCTTCCTTTGGCTAGGAGGAACTACCTCAGTAAAGAAAATCAAGACCTCCAAAAAGAGTTAAACAATATGTGCAGTGAATTGCCTAGCGTGTGCTAGATCTGGGAAGTGTGATACTTCCTAGATAGTTGTCAGTCCACTGTTTAAAACAATTTAATGTGGGTAATAAAATAAATCCTATCGTAGTTGAAATGATTTGGGTATCTCATCCAAAATACAATAAGAAAGATCTAATCTAACGAATAAGTTAAAATAAGATCTCAAGGTCAAGTAAGCGGTTCAGATCCCTACAGTGTCCGACGAGAGGTCTCAGGTAGATCACAAGTGAATGAGGGTGATGTGGAATTAGGTGGATAGGTCACTTGTTATAGGTTGTATGGTCACATACGAGACCGATGTCGGCTAAGGGTGACTGATGGTGGTTGGATGTAACTAGTGCCGGTTCTTATGGAATTCTCGGGAATGCCACGTAATGAGTTTTGGGTCTCCTTTGTGATTGCACAAATGATTTTGGTTGGTCAGAATGAGGTATTAGGTGGTTTGGGTGGGATTTGATGAGGTTTTGATGAGTATATGGAGGGGTGAGTATTAACATAGGTCTATGGGTGGCCAAGAGAACAAAAGGGTTATAATATAATGATGAAATAAAATGAACCAAAGGAATACAACATTCCACCTACTTGGATTCTAGTCTTGGATGTCTGTGAGTGATGAATGAAGATTCTGGAAAGGGGTTGAATGCGATGAGGATCACCAAATGTTGGAAAGCTCTGTATGGGCTACATGTGCATTCTCTTTTGCTTGGTTGGATCAAATTTGTGCTGGGGTGAATGCTGGATGATTACTGGATGCCTGTGCAAGAGGAAATGCTTATCTCCTTCCTTGCATGTGTGTTCTCGCTAAAATTCCTTCTCAAAAGATGTAATATCTCTCAGGAATGTGCCAATGTTTTCCAACCTCGAAAATAAGGTTGTTTTGGGATTAAAAGGTGACCAACGGTGGTTCGCCTAATCAAGGCGGCGGTTAGGGTAACCAACGTTGCTCAAGGTGAGATTTCCTAGGTTTACTAAACTATGGAGATCCTCTTGATTTTCTCGGGAGCTCGTGTTGTTAACCCATGGATTAGACTGAACTGTCTTGTATGCGCATATGGGAATGTGGTTAGAGAGAATGTAGGCATTGATTTTTAGGGTTTGGGTAAGTCTTAGTTAGTTATGGCAACTTACGAAGAATAGGGTAACCGACACCGGTATATGGTAAGGTAGGGCATGAGATTGATGTCGGTGAAGGTGAACTAGTGTCGGTTAGGTTAGGTTTGTTATAAAAATAAAAAATCCATGTTTTTGTTATTCATTTGTCATTTAGCAAATTGAGAAAATAACAAAAGAGAGAGAAAAGAGAGAAAAGTGTCCGTGAAGAAATGGAGCATTAAATTGGAGGTGTGAATGACGGGTGATTGGTTGGTGAGAGGCGGGTCCATAGGATCGGTGTGTGTGATTTGATTAGTTGGAGACGTGGGTGGAGATTTAGTGATGGCAGAGGCCAAAGAGGGATCGGGTGGGCCACCGGTGCAATGCGCCGATGTACCACTAAGATGATGATAACATGATGAGGTAAGCGTCCAACTTTAGTTGTATTTGGTTAGATAGATTAGATGATTGGTAGAGTGTTGTTGTAGTTATTGTTTTGGGTGGGGAAAAATTTGAATTTAGAAATGGGGGCAGTAAATGGGAGAGGAGGGGATGGGATGATGTGTGTAAGGAATTTTAGGTAATTTTAGGTGGGTAAAAGGGGAAGGGGGAAGTTTTTGAGAAAAGGGGGTTTGGGGATCGCGGGTTGTGGTTACGATAGTGGCTGATGTCGGTCAAGTGTGGCCGATGTCGGTAGTGTGTAACCGTATCGATCACGAAACAGGTGATTGATGTCGGTTAAGGGGTGACCGGGGTTGGTGAAAGAGAACCAGCATCGGTTGGGTCTTGCGGTATAAGGGGTCAAAAGTGCCATAGGTTGGGTGATTAAGATGGGTAGGGGTAAAGTAGATTGTTGGGAAATGATAGGGGGAAATTATGGGTATAAAAATGTAGATTAATTTATTGTTTATATTAGATACAGGGGAGAGATCAGCTACATATGTGGGATAGGGTTCCACCCTTTCTTATGACATTGCATGACGTAGCGACCCCTGAGGAGCTGTAGCATGATGAGTCGGTGGGATTGAGTGGATTTTGATGCTATCGACATGTAGTCCGGTAGCCTAGTTTGATGGTCACGCTCATTGATAGATGGGATTTCACAACCAACACATTCCACCTATCGATGGGTGAGATCACTGTCACCCTGGAGGACATGTTCAGGATTCTGTGGCTACCCATATTGGGTATGCAGGTCTACTCTATCTCCTCCGAGGCCTCAGAGGAGTTGATGCTGACGGTGTTTGGCGAGGGGATGGCCAAGCTGACATTCCATAGTGCTAGCATTCGATATGGAGAGATGTACCTAGCCCGTCTGAAGGAGACAAGGCTAGTGGTTCTTTTGATGGAGGCAGTGTCTTTGCTTCGCACCGCCGATGTAGAGGGTGGACGTTTTCCCTGATTGTTGATGGGGGTACTCCACGACATGATGATAGAGGAGACCCACTTTTCCTAGGGCACCAACATTCCCAAATACAATTGTATAAAGAGTTATGGGCATATGGGTGGTTGCGCAGGTTCAGCCTATGTTGTACCTTCTTACTACACTATTGGGATTATGAGCACATAGCTTGTGTGCGGCTAGTAGGGATGCCCCAAGCAGATGCATTCCCACCGAGATTTGTGCGGGTGGGGTACAGGCGATGGGTGTCAGCTATTGGAGAGTAAAGATCTGATAGGCCCACACATGATGTGGCCTATTTCTAGTGGTTATTGGAGGGGTTGTCTAGAGTGGACATTATATGGAGGCCATATGTGGGATTCCCCTCATATAGGCATATGCATGAGGAGCTAGCTAAGCTCCAGCTATTGAGATGGATACAGGGTCACCGTGTCGGGGAGCATGAGATGATCCCGTGGATAGAGTCGTGGCAATTCAGGCTATTACAGGACGTACCTCCACCCTTCCCACAGTATCGAGAGAGATGACGTGGAGAGGCCCTTACCTCTACCACAGCCGACAGTGCCCACAAGGTAGGAGGAGTAGGCATTGGACCGGTGGATAGATGAAGCCAGTGGTCACAGATAAAGTATAGGTGATAGGCGGTGCAATTATGAGCTATACCACCCAGGACTAGGCAGCTAGATCTAGCCACCATCACAAAGGTGCGAGAGACACACCCTACGGGGCCAAGTGGCTACTCCGATTACCCAAGTTGGGTATGGCATGAACACAACTAGCAAGCTCGAGGAGGAAGAGGTAGCAGAGCTACATGTATGCAGTGGTCACTGCAGACCCATATGGCTAGTGGTGGGGATGGAGATGTAGAGGGGGATGATGGTTAGGTGGCAGCCTTACAGGCACATGTGGTAGATTTGCAGGGCTAGTTGGCCATAGCCCAAGCATATATTGGGGCCTTACAAGCCTAGATACAGGCACAAGGGTAGGGGACACCACCACAGGCACCGGGACCGGGTCCCAATCCACCACAGTGCAAGACTGGGACAGGGTCCCACAGGATAGGTACAGGGGCTAAGATCTATGGGATCACAATAGACCATGCCTATACCTAGGTTACAGGACACCCTAGGTGTAGACACTAAAATTAGGTCACACTCCGCTTTGGTCCCGTGACCAATAAGCACCCTTTATTATGTTTACCTAGCCATGACCCCCTTCACTTTCACTAATATTAATTTAATTAGTTTAATTAAATTAATGCATTATCCTCACTATATTTATTATTTGAATATTTTATTTAAATAATATCCACACATACACTTCACTTAGACACCTTACCAAGCCAACTCAACCTAAGACCTATTCTTACTAAGTTGCCATAACTAACTAAGACTTACCCAAATCCTAAAAATCAATACCTACATTCACTATAACCACATTCCCACATGCTCACAAGAGGCTCTCAGTCTAATCCATGGGATAACAATAAGAGATCCAAGGAAATCGGGAGGATCTCCTAGTTTAGTAAACCTTGAAATCCCACCTTGACCGATGCCTAAGGTTACCCCTAACCGTCAAGCTCGGTTAAGCCAAACCATCATCGATTACCCCTTTTAACCGCTAAACTACCTTATTCTCAAGGTTGGAAAATATTGGGAGAAATTTGATAAGCAAGAACACATCTCAGAGAGATAACGCATCTTCGAGAGCAAATTCCAGCAAAAAATCACATCCAAGGAAGGAGATTGAGCATCTTCTCTGCCTGCACAACCATCCCAAATGCATGATCCGATCTATCCAAGCAAAGAGGAGTGTACATGTAACCCATGCAGAAGATTTTCTTCGGATTAGTGATCACTTACAACCTTCAAACCCATCATCGAACCTCCATCCCTCACACAAAGGCATTCGAACAAAATCCAAGTAATAACATCATACTTTCCTGGTTTATTTCATTTTGTCATCATTTTATCATCCATTTTTTATCTTTCCCCCTATTGACCTTCTTCGACATTTTCACCTCCATAAACCCATTAAAACCTCACCAAAGCCTACTCCAATAACCCAATATTTCACCCCGACTCACCAAAGTCCTTTGTGCAATCACAAAGGAGACCACAACTTGTTCTGTTACATTTTTAGATCTCACAAGAACTTTGACCGGTTATACCTAACATCTAAAGCGCCGTATCACACCCCGACTGCACCGGTCTCTGTATTTTCCCACACAACCTAGAATAGAGACCTAACCACCAAATTTCATCTCACTCCCATTCACCTGTGATCTACCCGAGACCTTTATCAGACCTACAGAGACCTAGAACCAATCATTTGACCTTTGGATTCTATTCTAGCTTAGCCTAGTTAGATTAGATGTATTTCTTATTGTGTTTTAAGTGAGATACCTAAATCATTTTAAAATAAAAATAGGATTTACTTTGTTTACAACATTAAATTGTTAAAAAATGGACTGATAGCCATCTAGGAAGTATCATGCTTCCCGAATCTAGCATACGTTAGGCAATTCACTGCCCATATTGTTTAATTCCTTCTGGTGGTCTTGTTTTCATTACAGGTAGTTCCTCCTAGCCAACAGAAGCACTCACGATCAGTTGTGGATCCAAAATTCATATGCACATAATAACCCATCAATCAACATTTGAACAGTATTCCTCCTATGCCGCTTACCTATCTATTTTGTCAACACTTCAAAGAAACGATCTAAGAATCAGGTGAAACACTAGGTGAGGCTAGATACTACCAAGACCAACTGATGGTGGCTAGGATAAAATTCCTATCCTATGGAGAGTACCGGGCATAGTAGGCATCGAGTGAGAGGACTAGATCCCACACTCATAGTGTAGAGAGCATAGGGGGCCATTGAGCTTCGAGGCCGGATCAGGGAGAGGCCACCAGCGCACAGAGACCAGCTCTAGGTGAGGCACCAACAGGGACTCAGCCACCACCTATGATGGGTGGGGAGATGCTAGCAAGTCGCTAGATAGGGGCTGAGGAGGTAGAGGGTACAAGTGATACAAAGATGGAGGATATCTACCGAGATGCCTTATATGGGGCTTTTAATATTTGATGTATGATAGTCATTTTTAATATATATCACCGCTGCCAATTGTATTTTTTATCACATACCAGCTTGCATGCTGAAGATAGTGAGGATGTATGAGAGGTTTTGTATATTTTGAGCATATACTAGCTTGCGCTGAAGATATTTTGTATTGGTTCATTATTTTATTGTATATGAGACCGGCCTACATGCCGATGACATTTTGTATTGAGTATCGGCCTGTGTGCCAATGATTTTGAGATGATGGACATGATGGGACATCCATATATGTTGTATTGAGATACACACTTATTTATATGATGAGATACATGATATTCTTGATTTGTTGATGTTTTGATGAGACTTTTGATTTATTGTTTTGATATGGATGGAAATTAGGTGAGTTAGGCATGATGAAGTCATGTTTGGTTTAGGCATGGATTGAGTCGGTCATAGGCATGGATTGAGTCAAGTCATGTTTTAGGCATGGTTGAGTTAGGTCATAGGCATGGATCGAGTCAGGTCATAGGCATGTATCAAGTGAGGTTTGGTTAAGCATGGTGGAGTTAGGTTTGTTTAGGCATGGTTGAGTCCATTTTGTTTAGGCATGGTTATGTTTAAAGAAGTTGAAGTTGTGATTCATTATTTTGTGAAATAAACATATAGGTCATATGTGAGATATGGTATAATACATGCATGATGATGGTAGAGAAATGGTATTCGTAATAAATCTATGTTGTGATGAGGATTAAAATATGAAGCAACTTGTTATATATGTTGTTTAAGTTTCAAAGTTGGATATAAAAGGGAAACTAAGTAGGGTATGATGTAATGTGAGGAATATGAAAGATGAATTGTTTAGGGTAGAGATTGGCCGAGATAACCTCCAAGGGCCCCATGCCCTCGAAGTGTTTCCTACATAGTCCCGACAAAAAATGACCTCAGGCCGATGTAGTTCTCCCATGACCTAGGGAAGAATATGAGGAGGTATGAAAATGAGTTGGTAGGTTTTAGGTATGTTGTGGGTTTAGGTCTGATTAGGTGTGGGTGGGTTATAGGAAAATTGATATAGGTGATGTCGATTGTGGCAAAAGAAGAAGAATACCCCAAAGGTAAGTGTCAAGGACAAAATCCTGTATAAGGTAATCAAAACATAAATAAATATGGTCAAAAGATAAGAGGGGGCAATAAAGCCACCTGATTGGTTAGGATCATACTGAGTAGATCATACCTAGGAGGAGGTGATGAACATAAGAGCCTAAAGAAATTATATGATCGATTGTTCTAAGGTGAAAAGTAGTCACATGATCACCAAATGTCTTGGTTTCCAAGAGGTCCCTTGAGGTGGTAGGAAATGGGAGTGGGAATGGTGAGAAGGGTGAAAGGTGGTTAATTTTTTATGTGGCATGAGGTAGCATGCTCTTCGGGTAAGAGATCCAAGGTCACAATGGGCAAGTCCATGACTAAAACGTTTTTTGTGTTGACTTGTATTTGAGATAGACTGATCGATGCAGGAAGTCTATATGGGATGAGGAATTTAACTCCTTGAGGTATTTGTGAAGCTGATCGATGTGGGAAGCTTAAAATTCTCTCACTTTTTTTTTGGGGGCTTTACATAGTTGTCCTTCGAGGGAGTAGTCTATTTATAACAATGGTTGTCGAGGGAAGATGTCCTTTTGAGGGATTCAACTTTTATATTAGAAGTTTGACTTAAGGAGTTGGGTCCCATGTGAGGGATTTGAAGTCATGGAAAAGACCAAGGTGAAGAATAAGATTCTTGTTCGAAAATTAGGGTGAAACAACCATGGGATCTCATCTAAAGGTAGACGAAAAGTATCCATGAGAATCATGCTATGTGCAGCGCCGTGGTACACATATTCAAGAGAAGATAACAAGTGACAGTAATCACATAATTCTTGTTTTAATTATTGGTAAGGTGTATGAATTGGATAGTGCTCAAGGGACGAGCATGGAAAGAGACAAAAGGTGAGGTAGGAGTAAAAATTCAACAATAAAATGGTTGAAGATGCAAGGCATTAAGGGCCCTGAGTTCGGGTTTAACATCAAGTGCGGATAAATCATAAGTACCTGATCCATAAGTATGAGTCACGATGTATGGTCCAAGCCAATTAGGCACAAATTTTCCCCATTTAGTTTTTTCTCTTTGGTTACATGTTGATTTTATTTCGAACAAGGTCACCGAATTACAAGGTTCATTCATGGACACATTTGTCATAGGCACGTTTGATACGTTTTTGGTAAACTTGAAGGTGATCAAGAGCATTAAGATTAGATTCATTTAATAACTCAAGTTGTGCTAAATAGTCTTGATGAAATTCATCATCATTGAGCATACCATGGAGAGAAATGCAGAGTGAGGGAGTCTAGACTTTGAGAGGTAGAACAACCTCTCGTACATCAGTAGACCGAGAGAAAATGGTGTGGCAGCGCGTGGAAGTGTGAATACTAGTGCGGTATGCCCATAGGGTAAAAGGAATGTACGTATGCCAATCCTTCCCAAAGATATCGTTAACCACTTTCATGAGAATTTTTTTAAGTTTTGTTAGTGGATTTGGCTTAGCCGTTGGTCCGTGGGTAATAAGGTGATGAGAAATTGAGTTGAATACCGAAGGATTCACAAAGGTTTTGCAATTTTTGTTTTTGAATTGTTTTCCATTATCAGTGATGAGGCGATGAGGAACACCAAAGTGACAAATGATGTGATGATTGATGAACTCACATATTTTCTCATCTTTCGTGGAGATGAGTGGTATGACTTCAACCCATTTTGTATAGTATTCGGTAGCAGTGATGATCCATTGATGGCATTGGGAAGAATGGGGGTTGATCTCTTTGACAAGATCCGAACCCCATTGAAAGAAGGGCCAAAGGTCATGGGTGACCTATAAGGCATGACTGGGTGTATGATGAAGATTGGCATTTTGTTGGCATTTTACACAATGTTTGACATAGTCGCAACAATCATAGTTAAGGGTCGGCTAGTAATAGCCTAGGAAAAGAATACACTTCGCAATAGTTAGGCCACTGAAGTGACCTCCACATATGCCATCATGAAATTCCTTAATGGTATAAGGAATTTCAAAACTCATGAGGCATTGTAAGAGAATACCATTAAAGCCACGCTTATAGAGGAGGCCCCCCATGATGACATAAAGAGAGATATTTTTAAGGAAGGTGCGTTGTCAGTTATGGGTGAGATTGGGAGGTAATATGGAGAGAGAAAGATAGTCAGAGTATTATTTGTACCAAAGGTCACTCGGGTCTAGGGTAGTTGTTCATTAGAGTAAACTTCACGTAGTAAATAAGAAGGTGATTGGAGTCATTGTATGGTGACAAAGATTTTAGAATCAGCGGGTGAAGCGAGTATTTGAGAAGCCAAGCAGGCCATGGTATCTACAAATTTGTTGGTTGAATGTGGGACGGTTTGAAGGGTGTAATAGTCAAAGGTGGTCAAAAGTATGTCCACATGATGTTTATACTTTTGAAGTATCTCATTACGACATTGGTATATACCATTGACTTGGTTTATAACCAATTGAGAATCACCAAAGATGTTGATTGATTTGACATCTAGGGTGTAGGTGGCTTGGAGACCTAATACGAGTGCTTTGTATTCGGTGATATTGTTTGTGCATTCAAAATCAAGTTTGAAAGACAAAGGCATGGGCTCACCATCAAGCGGAATGAGGATAACACCAGCCCCACCCCCACGCTAACACTTGGAACCATCAAAGAAGAGTGTCATTTGGTAAGGGGTTCATCCAAGGAAAAGGTAGCAATTGACTCATCTGGAAAGTCAAAATTAGAGGGTTGATCCTGGAAATAGGTGCGTCAACCAATTGGTCGGTGATTATTTGGCCCTTGATGGACTTTTGATGAATGAATTCAAGGTCAAGGTCAGCTAAAAGCATAAGCTAGCATGCGGCACGTTGATTTTGATAAGGTTTGGCATACATGAAGTGTAAGGGGTCGGTGTTGGTCACAACATAGGTTTTGTGGTTGAGTAGGTAATGGCGGAGTTTGGTGGAAACGAAAACTAAGGCTAAGAAAAATTTTTCAGGATGGGTGTATCGGGTTTCATAATCCAAAAGAGTATGGCTTATGTAATAAACCACTTTCTCCTGTGTTATTCATCACAATGAGAGAGCATGGCTTCCAAGGAGTGATCGGTAGCTGAAATGTATAGGTAGAAAGGTTGATCATCTTTAGTAGGAATGAGTATGGGTGGTTGGAGAAGGTACTGCTTAAGGGCCTTAAAATATTTGTGACATTCATCATCCCATTTAAAGGAGACATCCTTCTTGAGTAGATGATGAAAAGGTTGACACTAATCGAGATAATTATGAAATGAAACAGTGAATAGAATGCAACTTACCTTGTAGCTACATAGTTGTTTAAGGTTAGTGGGCAGAGGCATTTCCAGAATGGCCTTGAATTTAGTAGGGTCAACTTCTATACCACGTAAGGAAATAATAAATCCCAAGAGCTTTCCTTAGAGAACCGTGAAGACACACTTCTTTGGCAAAAGGTAAATGTAATATTTAATGAGGTTGTCAAAAATGGTTTTTAGAATGGCAAGGTGTTTGGAGCGGCATTAAGATTTGGTGAGAAGGTCATCCACATAATCTTCCAATATGTGATGCATGATGTCATGGAAGATGTAATTCATAGCCCGCTGATATGTTGCACCAGTGTTTTTAAGGCCAAAAGGCATGACTCGATAGTAGAAGGTCCCCCAAGGGGTGATGAACGTGATTTTGTGTTGATCTTCTGGGAAAGCAAGATTTGGTTATAACCCGAGAAGCCATCCATAAGTGATAGCATCTCGTGACTAGTGGTAAGGTCAACCAGTTGATCAATACCGGGTAAGGGAAAGTTGTCTTTTGGGTAGGCTAGGTTGAGGTCACACATTCCATGTAAATGCGAGTCCCCCTATCGCTTTAGTGATAGGGACAATGTTAGATATCCAATGAGGATAATCAATGGGTAATATGAATGAAACAAAAAGAAGGCACTGAATCTTTTCTTTGATGAGAAGGGAAATGCGAGGGTACATTTTCCTCAAATTTTGTTTGATGGGTTTGGCATCGGGAATGGTTACAATATTGTGGACCACTATGGTGGGGTCAATATCGGGCATGTCTACATAAGACCAAGTGAAAGTGTGGTTATGATCTTTGAGAAAAGAAGTGATGGCTTCTTGTTCAGCAGTATCTAAAGATTGACCGATCTTTAGGATGTGCGGGTCATCCTGAGTGTGAATGTTGATCTCGATAGTCGATTCATTCAACATGGTTTACATCTCAGAGGGTAACAACCGATGAATATATGAGTCTTCTGCACCAAGGTAGGTGAGTATAAATTCATCATCCTGACATTGAACGACATTAAATAAAGGTGTGTCGTTTTCAGATATAGGATGGGAAGAGATGAAGGGGCCTCACACTCGTGTTGATAAGTCAAAGGCCCCAAGGAAATGGTGTTTATGAAGAAAAAAACATTAGGAGGGATAGATTCGGATCCATTGAATTCATCGGTGAAGGTGGTGATGAAGGTGGGGCGGGTGAAGAAGGCAGAGAAGAGCTAATGTCCTTAATGAGTTCAATGCATGCCTGTTTGGTAGGTGGTTCAGGAAAGCCGATACCACTACGGTCATTATGTTTGTGGGTGGTACATGGAATAATGGTATGGCAGACTTTCTCGTAAAATCCAAAACCAAAACCCTTCCACACACATCGGTGTAGGAAGGTGTGGGAAAAATGATTGGTGAGAGACTGGAAGTCAGTAGAAAATGGGTGGGTTTGTGATGGTGGTTCGGGTGTGTAAGTGGTAGTATCAAGTCCCCCATAGGTGAGATTGGTATGAAGGTGAGGAGGACCATAAAGGAAGTGCTCTCCTATGTGGTGATCATAACGAGGATGTTGGGGAAGACTTTCGTACTCTTGTGGAGTAAGAAATGTGTTGACACTATATAGGTGATACTTCCCCAGAGTGAGGCATTGAAAAACACCTTCTAAGGGATCGGTGGTTGGTATGTAGGTAGCTAGAATGGATGATGTGTCGAGGTTGATGCAAAGGTGGAGTTAACAGATTGGGAGGCTGATGGGTCAGCCGTGGAGGTTGTGGTAGTGGTAGGAATGGAGGAGGTATGTGTGGTTGAGGTAGCGACTGTACTGGTAAGCGGAGGTGTAGGTGAAGTGGTGGTGGTTGCGGAGGTAGACGCCTTAATGGGTATGAGCACGTCATTGGGTCGGTAGAGCATGTTGCATGTTTTGAAAGGTGATGGATCAGATGGGATAGTGTAGGTGTGCCCTTTGTGCTCAAACTTTACACAACGATGCAAAGTGGAAGGAACGTAACCCATGACACGAATCTAGGGTCTACCAAGAAACAAGTTATATTGGAATTCCCCCTCCAAGACGTAGAATAATTTTGGAATAATGTGGGGGCCCATGTGAACGTGGAGGATGACAATGCCTAATGTGGAGGTGATAGCGTCATTGAATGAATGCAACATGACAGGATGTTTATGCATGTAATTATTAGGTATGCGCATTTGAGCGAATGCATGGGATGAAATGATGTTAATACTAGTTCCCCATAATTCATCACACGTTGCACCCGTATGTCATTGATGTGGATAGAGATGAAGAGGGATGGGTCTAGGTCATCATTTTGGTGTGGTACGATATCTTCCTCTAAAAATCTAAGGAGGCTACTTGGTGAATAGAATGGAGTGAAAATGAAGGTGGTAATTTGGTGATGGGTGTAATATTAGAAGCTACGGGTGTAGGGTCATTGGAAAAAACCTCAATAGATTGAAGAACCTCCATGAGAGCTTGAGGATGAGGTTCGATGTTTGGATGAGGTCATATAAGGACATTTTGATGGGAGATTTTTGTAATTGTTTGAGCATGGTGCGATGTGTGACTCCATTAGAAATAGGATATGTGGGGCCGCGGATAGTGATTTTAGGTATGAGTGCGAGATGGTATGTTTGGTATAAGATTGGTTGGTGGTCACCACCTTTTCTTTACCTTTATCCTTACGAGCACATGTAATGACGTGTATCATGTTGATTTGAGGGGATGTGGAAAATGGAGAAGGTGTAGGATGAGAGGTATAATGACATGATGGGAAGAAACCTACCGCGAAGAAAAACCCTATGAGGTGAGTGGGTGCAATGACATTTGGGTGGTGGCTTGGAAAGTTCTCTCGATGCAAACCATGTTAATTTCAAATCTTGGGGGTGGTTATAGGAGCTGTGGGGGGTGGAGGTTGTGGTTGTTGAGTGGGCAATTTGGGAATGGGTGTTGGTGAGGTAGGGTCCTCATCGAGAAGGTCATCATCATCAAAGTTGGCTTAGAAGGACACAACTGGATAAGGATGGTTTTCAAGGCCTTACAGCTTCCCACATCGTGCCCTGGCACACGATGGTAGGCACAAATTTTAGTGTCATCAAACCCTTTTGGCTTGGGTTTGAGGGGTCATAAGGTCTGAGCGGCGGTAATGTAATGACATAAGTCTCAAGGAGGTTGGTTAAAATTTTGGCATAGGACCCCGCTAGTGGGTCGCAATGAGAGGTGAAAGTGGGTTTGGGTGTAGGTACGACTGATTGTTGATGAATAGTCCTCGCAGGGGGAATAGGTTGAGCTATGGTTTTGGGTGTTGGTGTGGTCTTGGGTGTTAGTCATGTTTGTTTGGTTAGGGGTATGGTAGATGAATGGGTAGGAGGGTGCATGGTTGTTTTGACTACCTTATTGGGAGGTAGCAGAGTTTTGGCTTTGGGTTGCACAGTCTTGGGTAAAGGTGATATGGGTGTATGAGGTCTAGAAGGAAAAGCAGATGGGGGAAGAGGATGAGTTACCCAGGGGGATAATGGAGGTCTTTGTGAAGGTAGATTATGTGGGTCGTGCGGGGGTGTGAGAGACAAAGAATAAAGTGCACGTCAGAGGTGGAGTTGAAGAGGACCTAATTGTAATTCTCGTAAAATGTGTCTTAGAGATGGGGAATTAGCTATCTTCAACTTCCATAGGTAAGAGAGATGAAAGTAGGTCTACATGATCTTTGGTAGCTGATGTAGAATGCTCACCAAGAGGAAAAGGTATCTCGACATGGTCCGTGATAGGGGGAGGAGGTAAATGGACCGAAGAAGTACAAGGTGGGTATCAATTCTCTAGAAGGAGAAGCCAAATGTGAAATGGTCTCAATTTTAGTAGAAGACTCCTCCATAGGTGAGAAAGTAGGTGAAAGGTGTTCCTATGTGGGTGAAAGAATAGGGAGGTTGGTTCCGATGTGGAAGGAGGATTGCGGGATAGAATCTCCTCTGTGGACGGAATATGGTAAGTAATAGGTGCGTCACTAAAAATAGCATGGACCTCGCAGGTATGGGTATCATGAATTGAGGCTTCACTAGTTTGATCGAGACGAAGGGGCATGATTAGGAAATGGTTTTTTGAAGATGTGTAGGTTTTGGTTAACAAGTGCATCGGGATTATCCACGCTTAATTCACCTTTCTCGAGCATTTCTTGGACAATGTTTTTGAAAGTGTTTAATTTCCGTCACTATGACCCTTTACTCGATGATAGTTACAAAAGTCGTGTTCTTTATACCACATGGGCATCGGGTGAGCGGGATCAAAACCAATGTGTGGTTTTATGGGTGGAAGGGTGATGGCCCGACTTTGATAAGCTTTTCTAAGATAGAAGAGTAAGGCTCCCGATTGGGGTGTATTTCTCTTGTTCTCATCTGAATTGAAAAGTCTGCAGGTAGGTGAAAGATTAGATGAGGGGTAACTTGATTTGATGGATGAGCTGGGCCGGCCTTGAGTACCATTGTGTTAGTGGTTCCCTTATCTTTTGAATAATTGTTTTGTGGTTTGGAAGAAGAAGAGGTATCATTTGACTTGAATGCCAAATTATTATTGCGTAATTGGATTTTCTTCTCTTCGATGGCCCAAATATCTAGCTTTCATGCCATGGTGAATGCTTCGTCGAATGTTCAAAGGTTTGAACCTATAGGGTCGGTGAGATATGTCTAGCACAAGCCCACGTGAAGAGCTTGATGAGTTCTATTTGTGGTAGTTGGAAGGTGATCGATTAATCAAGCTACGCCAATGAGCGACAAAATTTATGAAAGATTCTACGTCATGCTTGATGCATAGAGTATAGGTCGGTCATGGTAACCTTCTTGATGATGTTGATGGAGAAATGATCCAAGAAGGCTTGGGCTACCTGATTAAATGAAAATATGGAGTGTCTAGGTAACCCACTATACCAATCTAATGCAGGTCCAGTCAAAGACATGGGAAAGGTTCTTAGGAGCAAAGCATCATCATGAGCGATTAGGTAGCACCCGTGTTTAAACAATCACAAATGTTGTTGCAGGTCTTATTTTCTATTGAAATGATTTAATTTAGGCATCTCCCAATTCCCGAGGTATGGATGAAAAAGAATGGATGGGTGGATGGGTTCATTGCAAATCTCGTCATAGGTGAGAGTGTTATGGGAGCTAGAAACCGATGCCTCCAATGTCTGCATCTTGTCCATCATTAATTTGATTAGGTCATTGGTAGGTTATGATGATTGAGTGCCTCTTGTAGCATGAGAGGATTGGTTTTGGGCATATAACGGGGTGGCACTCCAGTATATGGTGCTGCCATGTAGGTTGATTGAGAAGAAGGAAATGAAATAAGGGTACGTACTAGAGTTAATAATAGATGAAACGGGAGGCTGCTAATAAATACGTATATGGAGGTGGAAGGGTCGTGGTAACCCTAGTGGCCATGGGGGCTAATGACTATGGAATGGAAAGGACCACGTTCGAAAAGGGGTAGGGGTCACCAACACTTTGGAGGTGGTTTTGTAGCTATGGGTATATGCGAGACATTAGGGGTGGATGAGGTTACGTTTTGGGTAGTTTTTGAAGGTATGATGGATGTGGCGAGTACAATGGGGGTAACAGATGTGACAAATCATAGTGGGTATAGGACCTAGCTATGAAACGACTAGGGGTAAGGTGGAGGTAGGTAGCGCATAACCAGATGGGGCTGATGCGGGAGTGGGAACGAGAGCCGGGGTGTTGGTACCAAAATTTTTCCTCCTTTTCGATCCCGAGCAAAGATCAGAGATATGTCATAAAGCTTGAAGTCGGATAGATCATGATGTGTGTCATTTTGTAGCCGGGGAGGTGATCTAACTAGCACTTAGATTTGTGGAGAGATGGATAGCACTTTCAAAGGGTTTGATTTTACCCTCACTATTTTAGGTTGTGCCTTTTCAAACAAGGTAAGAGAACCTACATTATGACCCCCAAATGGTGAAGGAGCTGAAGATATCCCTCAATTTATGCAAATAGTATGAAAAGGCCTTGGGAAAAATATGATCAACACTCCAAATCTGACTTTCACAAGTTTTCACTCCCAGATCATGGAGATATTTTCAATGCAAGGCAAGGGTTATTGAAGACATTGTATAATCCTGATTTGCCTTGTGCATTTTTCTAGATTGGTTAGATCCTTTTGTTGACACACAATGCAATACAGGGGTAGTATGGGGTAGGATGGGTTGTTTAGAATGATTTTTGGTGGGGTATTGATGAGACAAACCGAGATGTATTAGATCTTTGACAACCTGTACTATACTTGAAACAACTATTAGATAAAATGCTTCAAATGATCGGATATTCTTTCAACCGAAGAGGCATAAATGGAATCCCATGTTGCACTCTTCACACAATATTTGAGAAATCACCACAAAATCTTCAAGTAAAGAACTCAATTAAACACAAAATTCCATGATCAAACCATGCCTAAGGTACCCCCAAAGGCTTACAAGAAATCTCTGTAGTCAAGGAAGGTTAAGTGATTTTAAATTTGTTTATCTCTTTATCGATGAAGACTCTTTTGAACATGAGATTGCAAATGCCACTAAACTATCAACAAGAAATGGAGATTCTGTGATTTCTAAAGACTTTCAATGCAAGATTGCAACAAGAACAATGAAAACTATTTGCAGCGCTTAAAAATGATAACATACACCATATTGCCTAGAAAAACACATTAACTCAAAAGCTTGTTAGATTCATCAGCGGGGAGAGTTTCATGAACAATATCGAGCCGTGTGTGATGGCTATACACTTGTAACCAACTCACATACATGAAGATCCAACATAGAAGAAATTATCCTGTTTCTTTGGTGGGTTTCTCAGAAGATGAGATTTTTCTCATAATTTTCTCATGATTTTCAATTTTTCCCCCTTTGCATTTCTCCAAAATGCATTATATATCTCTTTCCACATTTGATCCTTCTTTCCCACGAAAAGAATATGCCAAGGGATCAATTCCGTTACAACAATTCTTCATGATTCACTGAAAATGACATCAAACATAAAAACATTCGTAGGTTGTCAGGTTTGCCCAAAAGATTAAATAACTACAAATATCTAGATTATTATCCATCCTAGAGGCATTTTTTCATATCGAGACATGAAAAAACTTCTACTCATCATTTTCACCTTTTTACCTTTTCAATCTACCTCTGTAACTTTTGATTTTGACATTTCACGTGTTTTCTCAGGATGGGGCAAAAAATTACTTCAAAAACATCTCAAATCAAAGAATTAAGCCATGAAAGTGATGCCAATGATCCTAGAAGGCGAAAACGACACAAAATCACTATAAATTTGATAAATTTTGATGCAAAAATCATGATTCCAAGCTTCTTGGAGCTCATATGGTGGTCAAAACAAATGGATGCATAGAAACCGTTGATCTTATCCATCTTTTAATCTTGTTCCTCCATGTGGAAGATGTAGACTTAGAAATAAGCTTGAGTTACCTTTTTAAATTTTTGGATAAGGCCGAATACGTGGCAAAACTGATTGGAAACCAACTCGGGCTTACTTTTTGCCTTTTGACATTTTTGAAAAATGGAAAAATTTGACCTTTTTCTCCGCCACTCCGCCCTTGAAATTTGGAGCTGACATGTGGCATATGGTAGGTCCCATTGGGATCGTGCTTCAATTCTGCACATTTTGACCCTTTTTGGAAATTGGGAAAATTTTCGCTTTTGCCCCGCAAGCACGCACCTCCGATTTTTCGCCACACGTGTCTCTTTGTGATTCACTAGCATGCCAGTGCTTCAAATTTTGATTTTGAGTCTTTTTGCAAAAGGGAAAAAAATTCCTCCTGCCTCCACCAACCCGCCTTGTTGGAAACGTGTCCACCTATGATTCGCTCACGGATTTTGGGATAAAAATTTAATCTAATATTTTTTTCTTCCAAAGGAAAAAAACCTCAAAAAACTTCCACCATCCGTGTCTCCTCTGACCTTGATGTCTACCACGTGTCCTCCTCTGATTGGAGTGGGGCTGAAACACATTTTGAAGCTTTATAGAATTAGAGCCAAAAACTCTAAGTCCCCCTCGGCCTGCTCCTCCCTTTTTGGTTTGTTTAGGACACGTGTCCACTCCAGGATTAGTGCGGGGCTTCGAGCCAATTTTGAATTTTAATTTTTTTGCAAAGTTCTAAAAACATTAAGGGAATCTGTCCACCCACCATCCTACCTCGCCAATCAGAACATGCAACGTAGGCAAATTTGGAAAAAATGGGTCCCCAGGTGCGAAAAAATGTCCCATTTGTCAAAAAGGTGAAAAATGAAAAGTTACAACACTTCCTGCATTTCCTTAGCCAATTAGAAGCCACCACATACCCTCCGACTCCTTAAAAATAATTTGACGGCTAAAATACGCTCGTCCTGATCATCAAAACGCAAAAAAATTCAAAGGGTGCCTTAGAATTCAATTTTTCACCAAGGATGGCGATTTTTCAATTCTGAATCAATGAAGCATGATTTCGAACATTTTTACCTTGGGATTGGATTTTCAAATATAAACAAGTATGAATTGATCAATTTCAATTTTTCCACGATCTAGTAAAGGGAAAAATGACATAGCCCACAAAATTGGAAAAACTAGGGCACAAAAAGGGAAAACTTGGAATATTCCTCCAAATTAGGGAAAAACAACAAGTTTGTGAGCATTTTAAAGAATTCAACTGGAGGGGAAGAATTTTAGACCATCAAATCAAAGGGTAAAACATTTTTGAGTAGATATAGATTTGAAAATTTTAGGGCAACATGGTGGAAGCTCAAAATGGCACCAACATTGGCTCTTGCTTGGGGATGGACACTCCCAGTGAGTGCCAAAAGAACAAAACATAGACTAAGTGCCAAAATATCCATTGGGTAAAGGATTCACGAGAAAAAATCATCAAAAACTAGTTGAGAACTCGACAAAAGGGCTGCCACACAATGAGCAAACCACAAACCAACAAAACACCAAAAATAGAGTGAAAAAACCAAACACTATACGCTTTACAAGCTGGTGCATACCTCAAATTTGGGGATCAATCCAATAAATGTTTCAAATGTCTCCATTAACAGTAGCTCCAGCAATTACCCATCTAAGTCCTTGAGAAATAAGGTATGTTCACCAATTTGGATATTAATGGCATAAGGGCCCATCCATAATGCATCAAATTTTCCATCCTTGCCCTTATCTTCATGCCTACTATCCCACAAAAAAACCATATCTCCAACATTGAAGGCTCTAGGAGTGACCTTCTTGTCAAACAATCTCTTCAATTTTTCCCTAAATCTAACATGCCTTTGATGGGACGCTCTTATCTCCTCATCAAGCTCAATAATCTGATTGATCCTTGATTCATATGGGCCAAGATCTTGATCTTCCAACTATTGGGAAAACTAAAATGAGGATAATTGCAGGTGCAAGGGAAGAAAATCCTGAGTCCCATACAACAATTCAAATGGGATTTTACCAGTAGCTCTTTTAGGAGTTATCCTATCAGCCCAAACTATAAATTTCAATTGTTCACCCCATTTCCTCTTGTTTTGCTCCAAGGTTCTTCTAATGATCTTCAAAAAATTCTTATTTCTGGACTCGGCTTGTCCATTCCCTTGGGGGTTATAGTTTGAAGAATAAGTCAGATTGATTCCATATTCATTGCACATTTTCATTAAAGGTTTGGCTCTAAAGCACATGGCATTATCAACTATAATCTTGACTGGGACTCCAAATTTGCATATGATTTGATTCAACAAGAAGTCCATAACTATTTGGTGTGTTGCTTTCTTGGTGGGGATTACCCCTACCCACTTTGTAAAATAATCAGTGGCTACAAGGATCCACTTATGGCCAGCACTAGAAGGATCTGAAATCTCACCAATGAATTCCATCCCCCATTGCTTGAAAGGAGCTTCAATTGATACAAGATGCAAAGGAAGGGAGCACAAGCTTTCGGTCTTCTAGAGAAACGTTTGCAACTATCACATTTTCTAACCGAGATGGGTTGTATATTTGAAGAGAGTAGGCCATCAAAAACTAGCTCTCAAAATATTATGTGTTGTTACTCTTCCAACAAAGTGTCCTCCACAAACTCCCCATGGAAATCAGCAATTATCTTGGGAGCTTCATCTTGATTATGCATTTCAAAAAAAAAAACTTCGTGTTTCTTCCAAGCCACCCAAGGTTTGTGACGATATACTTTTGAGAAGCCACTTGAGGGCTCTTTTCTGATTTTTATTCAAGTGACTAGGGCAGCATAGGTGTCTGAGGTAGAAGATCACATTTTGTACCACTCGGAACTTACCAATTTTTGCAAGCACATCTACCCTTTCTTCCTCTAGCTGATTCACTTTCACATTCTCGTAAGTTGTTGCTCTCAGCCATGAGTTTAGCAATACCCAAACCTCTTACTAAATTTGTGGTTTGGATGTCCATATCATACTCCTATAGTTTTTTCACCCACCTACATCTTTTTCTTGAGATCTCCATCTCTGATAAGATGTCTTTCACCATGGTGTGGGGAACATAAGTAAAAACTTTTGAACTCAATATATAAGGCCTAAAAATTTTTGTTACTTTCACCAAGGCAAATGCTTGTTTCTCTATGATTGTATATTTTAACTCAGTAGCTTGTAAAGCCTTGCTAAAGAAGGCAATAGGCCTCTCAGCCCCATTCTCATCCTTTTACAGAAAAACAAAAGCAATGGTATACTCAGAGGTAAAGGAAAATATTTGGAAAGGCCTCTCATAGTTTGGGGCTACTAAAATAGGTGCATGTTTAAGTGCATCCTTAATTCCTTCAAAATCTTGAATGGAAGCCTCCTCCCATTTGATATCGTAGTCCTTCTTTATCATGCTTATGATTGGAAGAGTCAACTCAGCAAAGTTAGAAACAAACCTTCTAATAAAATTAATTTGACCAAAGAAATATTCGATGCCTTTCTTGGTTCTTGGGATAGGTACTTTGTTGATTGCTTCCACTCTCTCAGGGTCTATCATAACACCATCTTTTGACATAATGTGACCAAGCATCTTGGCCTTTTGCACACCAAAATGACACTTCTTTGGATTAATATAAATGCCATACTCCCTACATCTGATCAGCATCTTCTCTAAGTGCTGAAAATGATCACTTCTCTGCCTTGAAAACACAAATCACATCATATTGGTAAATTGCAATGAACTCATTGATGTAACTAGCAAAAGCAACATCCATTGCTCTTTGAAAAGTGGCACTAGTATTCATCAAACCAAAGTGCATCCTAACAAAAACATATGTTCCCAAGGAGTGGTGAATGTTGTCTTAAGTCTTTCTCGATTCCTTGAAAACCACTTGATTGTATCCAAAGAAACCATCCAATGTAGAAAGCAACTTAGACCCTATCACAAGCTGCAACATATTTTCCATATTTGGAAATGGATAGTTTTCCTTCATGGATGCTTTGTTTAGATTTCTAAAATCCACACAAATTCTGATGTCTCCAGTCCTCTTTCTGAATAGCACAAGGTTTTCAACCCAAGATGAATATCTAGTGGGCTGAATAATACCTCCATCTCTCAACTTATTTAACTCCTCTTGCATTTTCATGGAGAGAAGTGGATTAATTGGCCTTTGCCTCTATCTGAATGGCTTATTCTTGGCCTCAAGAGGGATCTCATGTTGAAACAATTCTTCTCTATATGCTTTTAGCTCGAGAATAGGACCAAACAAGGTAGTCTTGATATTTTTCAAGAGTTGGGCATAGGACTGTTTTTCCTCTTTACTTAAATTACTACCCAACCAAATCTTCCTTGGTTTACCATTAGTGCCCAAGTTATGCTCTTCCACATCCCTTAAGGCAGACATGTTTCTATTTATGATGCAATCAGCATTTTTAAAATTTGACTCAAGTGCAACAAGACCTCTAGGAATGGTGTTTGTTTTCAATTGGATGATGTCTTTCTCAAACAAAGTTTCTCTTACTTCAATCATGGATACCATTTTCTCACAATCAATATACTTGATCTGCAAACTCACCTTGGTTTTGTAATAACCTTAACACTTGAGTATCATCATTAAAAACTTGCCAATGTTTCACATTATTAGGGACAACTGACATAATTAGCACTTCAACATTGTACTCACAATAAGGTGAAAGTATGCAAACTCCAAATCTTGACCCCAACACTGCCAAATTGTCAGCAGTAGCATTCAAACTTTTTTCATGGTGCATAATATTGAAGGAATCAAACATCTCAACTAGATCCCAAACTACATGCTTATACTACTTCATCCGCTGATTTTTGTAGCATACAATTTTCTTATTTGTTTGACAACTAGATCTAAATCTCCCTTTGTAATGATGTCCTTGACACCATACTTCCATGCAATTCTTAGACCCAACAACAAGGCTTCATACTCAACAATGTTGTTAGTACATTCAAAGTTAAGCTTGAAGGAAAAAACAAATTCCTCCAAGCTAGGAGAAATCAGAATTACACCAGCACCATTTCCAAATTTGGAGCAAGCTCCATCAAATAGCAAGGTCCAAGGAGAACATACCTATTCAAGGCACTTTTATTTTTCCATTTTTTTCTTTTCCATCAGCAAAACCAATAACATTATCAACATCAACATCAGCAAATAATACTTCATAAGTAGCATTGTTTGGGTCCTCAATTAGATGCAACATTTTATTTTCTCCATAGAGCTTGACTAGGCTGCCCTCAATGGGAATGGTGGAAAAATACATATCCATTTGGACACTCCCTCCAACACTTGCAGCCCACTTTCTTGACAAAAGCATACCCTATTTGGCATGGCATTCAACAATCACAACATCCAATTTTAAATTCCTCCTTGGATAAGATGCAAGATGCACTACCAAACCCTTCACACAACCAACCACCAGCACTTCCCTTGAATCCATGGTAGTACACTTTCCATAGGCTTCTATCACTTTGATGTCCAACTCATTCATGATTTCTAGAGGCATGACATTACATGATGCACCAGAATCAAACATACAATTGTTAAGTAGCTTATCCTTTATGATCAAATTTGTGAAGAATGGATCAAAATTCAATTGGGAATCAACCAAAGATGTCCCCAAATATACCTCAGGTGTCTCTCCAATATCTTCTACTGCTAGTGGTGTTTCAAGGTCAACAATGATCTGAGGTGGAGTTTCAACAACATTTACATTTCTGCCTAGAGTAACCTTCTCTTCTTTCAATCCCAAGTACTCAAATGCTCTCTTCTTATGCTCAGGAATTATAAGCAACTCAATGATTGGAACACTCACTTTAATTTGGCTCAATACTTGGGCTATGTCATAGGGGACACTCTTTGGCAAAACAACATTGGAAGGGAGATAAGAAGATTCATTAGATGGTAGTGGATTCTTGGCAGCTTGGGCATGAGGAGGACTGTAATTTTTGTTTGGGACAACAAAACTTCTGACATGTGCTTCTCTCATAGGAGATTCTTTTGGAATGCTTTTGAGAAAGGGTTTTTAGGTTTAGCTTGAGGACTAACTCCTTTAACAACTTTTCTTCTAGTATTATACTCTTTCTCTTGACCAAAAACAACATTCATTAACAACCTGTCTATCTTCCTCTCAAGGGATACCACCATCATATTTCTTAATCATCAATTCTCTTAGGTATTAAAAGTCAATGTTAGGAATTTAAAAGCTTGCACTACATCAACTTCAAGAGCATGAGGGGGAAGAAATACTTGTACTCGTTTGATGCAATCCCAAAAAGTTGTAGTTGTCCTAGCACTTATTACTTTAGTAGATGTTGCTCCTCCTTGTGAGCTTGAAGAATAACCCACCATGAAAATATCATCATCAGTTCCATCCTCATTATTAGCTTCATCAACTTGTTGGTCCACTTCACATGGAGGATGAGGAAGAAAACATCTATCACACCAATCCATATCAGCAACTTCATCAATAGCAGCAACCCTGACAGTTAGAGGGTCAAGAACCAATCTACTTTCACGTGCTTGGGGTTGTCTATTTCCCCCTCCCATAGGTCCTTTACCTCTATCATCTTGTCTTTGATCACCCCTAGGATGATTTCCAAATATATCATGGTTTTGTGCTCTTTGCTGACCTTGTGAAGTCTGCCCAATTCCCTTCTCAGCTCTTGCCAACTTGTATGATATTTCTTTGACAGCCCCTACCAAAGTTTTCACAACCTCTTCTAAATCAGCACCTTTGCTAGCTTGAGGTTTTTTAGGGTTTATAAATTTTACACCATCTCTCTTGAGAGGTTTCCCAATTGGTTGGATTCTTGTCTCTTAGGTAATAGGCTGCCTTCTTATCAAATGCATCAACATATTTGATCGAGCAAGATTCATCACAAGGCCTCAAATTAACAGTATCCTCCTCAAAGTTTTGTTAAACCTCATGTTAAAGTCATGGACTGATTCATTAGGGTTCTTATTGATATTCTCAAACTCGGATAAAAGAAATCTAGGATCAGTCTTGTCACCATATTACAACCTAAATGCATTTTTCATTTCAGTCCATGAATCAATAGAATTATCGGTAGAGCCTTGTACTAATCCCTAGCATCCTCTTCTCGTGTATGAATAAACAATTTGACATACACATCCTCTAACTCTATCTCAAAATATTCCATCATATTATCAAAAATTTTGAGATGCTGATCACCAAAAATAACATTGTTACCATGGAATTTTGGCAACCTATTTATGACATCTTGTGGGACAGCATTTGGGTAACCATCCATTCCTCTAAAATTTATAGGACCAAAGGTGTTAATAAAAATGGAGGTCTAGGCTAAGCCATATTGTTTGGTGGAGGTGATCTTGGAGGTGAAACAAGATGATGAGGAGTGCAAGATCTTTGGGGCTCAAGAATGTGATTCACAAGATTGGTATTCTCTAAGTGCTGATTTTCTTGGAAATTTTTACTCGAATTAAAACACAGAGGTGTAAATTAGAGAAGGAAATTACCAGGTATAGCAGAACGACCTTCACCAGTTGAGGAAAACAATTTTATGAGAGGATTTCTTAAATCAGAATCACTTGAAGAAGAATGATAATCTTCTACCAAAGTCTGATCTCTCTCACCAATGGATATATCTTTGCCTGATGTCTGACCTTTAACAACCTTCCAAACTCTTCTCCCTTCCAACTCTGAGTTCCTTGAATCTGAAAACAATTTCTTAGCAGAGTCTTTAAGGAAGAGAGATCTTCTTCCTTCCAGTTTTGCAGAGATTAGCAACACAAAAATAAATGACAGAAAGGCAAGACACTGGTATTTATTAATATCAAATCAACATGGAGTCGCCACTAAGGACTTTCACCCTAGTTGTGCAAATGCACTAAAATAATTTTGTCAAATATTTACTAGCACTGAAAATATTGCCACACTTTACAAATCAGACCTTCTTTCTTCTTAAATCAATCAATCACAATGCACCCAAAGTGTATGAACTACTAGGAAATGGAAAAAGGGCAGACAAAACTTGAAACCCTTGTTTAAAACTTGCAGATCTGAAGCATAGAATGATATTTTAACAATGTAGCAGCTCAAATACTTGAATATAAAAATGTTTAGACTCTTCAAACACTCCATAAACACCAAGAAATTCCAAAAATTCCCAAGAATCGGTGCCAAAAGGTGTTGGTACCCAATTTTTTATCCTTTTCGATCTGAGCGAGAATCGGAGATATGGCATGAAGCTTGAAGTCGATAGATCATGATGTGTGTTGTTTTGTAGCTGGGGGAGGTGATCTAACTGGCACTCAGATTTGTTGAGAGATGGATATCACATTCAAAGGGTTTGATCTGACCCTCACTATTTTAGGTTTTGAATTTTCAACCAAGGTAAGAGAACCTATATTGTAACCCCCAAATGGTGAAGGAGATGAATATATCCCTCAATTTATGCAAATAGTATGAAAAGGCCTTGGGAAAATATGATCAACACTCCAAATCTGACTTTCACAAGTTGTCACTCCCAGATCATGGAGATATTTTTAATGCAAGGCAAGGGTTATTGAAGACATTGTATAATCCTGATTTGCCTTGTGCATTTTTGTAGATGGGTTAGATCCTTTTGTTGACACAATGCAATGCAGGGGTAGTATGGGGTAGGATGGGTTGTTTAGAATGATTTTTTGGTGGGGTATTGAGGAGACAAACCGAGATATATCGGATCTTTGACAACCTATACAATACCTGAAACAACTATTATATAAAATGCTTCAAATAATCGGGATATTCTTTCAACCAAAAGAGGAATAAATGGAAGTTGAAGTTGCACTCTTCACACAATCTTTGAGATCTCACCACAAAATCTTCAAGTAAAGAACTCAATTAAACAAAAATTCCATGATCAAACCATGCCTAAGGTACCCCCAAAGGCTTAAAAGCAATCTCTGTAGTCAAGGAAGGTTAAGTGATTTTAAATTTGTTTATCTCTTTATCGATGAAGACTCTTTTGAACATGAGATTTCAAATGCCACTAAACTATCAACAAGAAATGGAGATTCTGTGTGATTTCTAAAGACTTTCAATGCAAGATTGCAACAAGAACAATGAAAACTATTTGCAGGCAGTTAAAAATGATAACATACACCATATTGCCTAGAAAAACATAGATTAACTCAAAAGCTTGTTAGATTCATTAGTAGGGGAGAGTTTCATGAGCAATCTCAGAGATGTGTGATGGCTATACACTTGTAACCAAATCACATACATGAAGATCCAACACGAAGAAATTATCCTATTTCTTTGGTGGGTTTCTCGAGAAGATGAGTTTTTTCTCATAATTTTCTCATGATTTTCAAATTTTTCCCCCTTTTCATTTCTCCAAAATGCATTATATATCTCTTGCCACATTTGATCCTTCTTTCCCAAGAAAATAATATGCCAAGGGATCAATTCTGTTACAACAATTCTTCATGATTCACTGAAAATGACATCAAATAGAAAAACATTCGCAGGTTGCCAGGTGTGCCCAAAAGATTAAATCATTACAAATATCTAGATCATTATCCATCCTAGAGGCATGTTTTTCATCATTGAGTAATGTAAACACCTTCTACTCATCATTTTCACCTTTTTACCTTTTCAAATTACCTCTGCAACTTTTGATTTTGACATTTCACGTGTTTACTCGAGATGGGGAAAAAATTACTTCAAAAACATCGCAAATCAAAGAATTAAGCCATGAAAGTGATGCAAATGATCTTGGAAGGCCAAGACAACATGAAATCACTATAAATTTGATGAATTTTGATGCAAAAATCATGATTCTAAGCTTCCTAGAACTCCAATGGCGGTCAAAACAAATGGATGCATAGCAACCGTTGATCTTATCCATCTTTTAATCTTGGCCCTCCACGTGGAAGATGTGGACTTAGAAATAAGCTTGAGTTACCTTTTTAAATTTTTGGATAAGGCCGGATACGTGGCAAAAATGATTGGAAACCAACTCGGGCTTACTTTTTGCCTTTCTCGACATTTTCTAAAAAATGGAAAAATGACCTTTTCTCCACCCTCTCGCCCTTGAAATTTAGAGCTAACATGTGGCACATGGTGGGTCCCATTGGGATCTGTTATCCCGCAAAATTTTCAAGGGCAATTTGTAGATAACCATACCCAAAATTTTGTTTTGGCCCCAAGGAAGTTTGACAACGTTCGAAAGAAGCCCAAAATTCTCTTCCGAAAATCAAGTTTTAAAGACTTAGCCATTTTTCAGTCTTTTTCAGAAAAGGCGCTGATAAGTTCCTGTCGACATGCTGAAGAGTGCGCCAAAAGGCGCTGATAAGTTCCTGTCGACATGCTGAAGAATGCGCCAAAGGGCGCAAGGAAGTTCATGTTGACATGCCAAACGGTGCGCCAAAGGGCGCAAGGAAGTTCATGTTGACATGCCAAATGGTGCGCCAAAGGGCGCAAGGAAGTTCATGTTGACATGCCAAACGGTGCGCCAAAGGGCGCATGGAAGTTCATGTTGACACGACAAAATGGTGCGCCAAAGGCGCAAGGAATTTCATGTTGACATGCTAAAAGGTGCGCCAAAGGGCGCTGAGAAGTTCCTGTCGACATGCTAAAGAGTGCACCAAAGGGCGCTGATAAGTTCCTGTTGACATGCTGATAAGTGCGCCCATTTCCAAAGGCGCTGACAATGTGATGTCGACATGCTGATAGGTGCGCCAAAGGGCGCTGATAAGTTCCTGCTGACACGATGAAAAGTGCGCCCTTTTACACTAAAGAGTGGTTTCTTCTTGGGATCCATTGATCATCTTTGTAAATAAGTTGTTGGCTCCTTTTTGCCTTCTTTTCTCTTCTTCTTCTATAAATACTCCAATACTTGTTGTATTCAGGGGTGAACATTTTTTAGATGAAAATAGAAGTGAGGAGAGAAAGACTTTGAGCTTTCTTGTAATAGAAGAAAACAGTAATACACATATTAAGACTTTGTGCTCAATAGTTTGTGTTATCCATTGGATCTTCCTTACGTTAGATCTGTATGTGTTTAATCTGTTGGATTCATATCTACTTTTCTCGTCATTTGCTCATCAGTATTGCTTTGTTTATTTATGTAAGTAGGTTTGGCTCTGTTTACTACCAACCCAAAAACATAAATCTTTTGACCTTTCTGCTTTGGAATTCATTTCTTTTCTTCCTTCGGATCTGTTCTTTCTCTTTTCCCTCTTTCATTCCTTTCTTTTCGCAGCTGAAACACTCTACCGGGATGAGATCCCAAACCCCGAAGGCGTAACAGCATGAGACTTGCATAGATTCCTGCTTTGGTAGAATAGCAAATAAACCGGTTTCGCTTTGTTTTGACTCAAAGAGGGGCTAAGCCCCGCACACTGCGTTGGCTTGTCTATCCATAGATCTCATCCAGTGTGACAGATTTTCTGACGAAACAGGATCCCACTTCAATTCATGCATTTTGACCTTTTTACAAATTAGAAAAAAATTCACTTTTTGCCCCGCGGCCTCGCACCACCGATTTTTCCTCACCATGTGTGTCCTTATGATTCACTAGCGGGCCAGCGCTTCAAATTTTGATTTTGAGTCCTTTTTGCAAAAGGGAAAAAATTCCCTCCTACCTCCACTGGCCCGCCGACCCGTCTTGTTGGACATGTGTCCACCTATGATTCCCTCGCGGGCTTTTAGGCCAAAAATTTACTCTAATATTTTTTTGCTTCTAAAGGTAAAAAACCTCAAAACTTCCGCCATCCGCGTCTCCTCTAATCTTGATGTCATCATGTGTCCTCCTCTGCTTGGAGCGGGGCTGAAACACATTTTGAAGCTTTATACAATTAGAGCCAAAAACTCTTAATTCCCCCTCGGCCCACTCCTCCCTTTTGGTTTTTTTAGGACACGTGTCCACTCCGGATTGGCTGCGGGGCTTCGGACAATTTTGATTTTTAATATTTTTGCAAAGTAAGGTCTAAAAACCTTAAGGGAATTAATCCACACACCATCCCGCCTTGCCAATCGAACATGCCGCGTAGGAAAATTTGGAAAAAAGGGTCCTTGGGTCCAAAAAAATGCCCCATTTGTCAAAAAAGGTGAAAAATGAAAAGTTACAACACTTCCTGCATTTCCTCACCAATTAGAAGCTGCCACGTACCCTCGACTCCTCGGTGATAATTTGACGGCTAAAATATTCCCGTCCCTGACCGTTAAAACACATAAAATTCAAAGGGTGCCCTAGAATTCAATTTTTTCACCAAGGATGGCAGATTTTTCGATTCTCAATCAATCAAGCATGATTTCCAAACATTTTCGAGCTTGGGATTGGATTTTAAAATACAAACAAGTATAAATTGATCAATTTCAATTTTTCCATGATCTAGAAAGGGAAAAATGACATAGCCCACAAAATTGGAAAAACTAGGTTACATAAAAGGAAAAACTTGGAATATTCCTCCAAATTAGGGTAAAACAACAAGTTTGTGAGCATTTTAAAGAATTCAACTAGAGGGGAAGAATTTCAAACCATCAATTCAAAGGGTAAAACATTTTTGAGTAGATATATATTTGAAAATTTTAGGGCAACATGGTGCAAGCTCAAAAATGGCACCAATAGGGGGATAGATACGGGCATGTCATATATCTGCTGACCCGAGGCATCTCTAGTGGACGAGTGGGAAAGGTAAAACTCGTAATGCGGTAATTTTTGGACCAAGGAGTCATGCAAACTCCTCATCCCCAAAGAGCGCGATAGTGTTAGGTTGAATAGTATCCATGGCTGGTGATAAAATTGAAGGTGGTGAAGGACTTGGTGGGAGGGTTGATAACGGCATGGAATATGAGCACACTTGCTTGTCTTCAAGTTAGCACTTACGCAAACTAGTCTTGATCGAGTGCTAGGTCGATTTCTCTATAAATGAGATAGAAAAAAAATGCAGGGACAGGTGAAACAGGTGGTAAAAAGTGGATTAGGTACAAAATGGTTGCTAGAAAGTGACACAGGATAATCGATGTTAATTAGGGTAAACTAATGCTGGTCATAGGTAATTCATGCCAATCATGTAGAAAATGGACAGTGAGTCAAGAACAAGGGTATAAGGCCAAATTTGACAGGTATGCCAAATCTGATGAGTTTTATAACATCAATGGGAATGATAGCAATGATAGGGACTGTGAAAAGTGGAAGAAAATGAATAGATGTCCTTTTGGGTAGGTTAACAAAAGGACACGAACCGATGCCGATTGGGTATAACCAATGATAGTCGAGGGTAACCGATGACGGTTGGACGACTGACACCGGTCACTGTGGAATTGAAATAGTGATGAAAGAAAAGTGGTTGTGAATTAAAATTTGATGAGGAATCAAACCCGAGTTCCGATAATGATGAGAATATGGTCCGGCACACTCGGAAGAGTCAAAATACACCAACTATGATGAGGATCATGCGAGGATAAAAATAAATAAATAAAGGAAGAGCGTGACCTCTCACCTCAAAACGCAAGCCAAGCAAAAACACTAAAAATGTGACCCTAAGAGTGCCTTTTCTATTATGTTTATTTAGCTTATGCTATTTAAGGACTGACTCATGAACTGTAGAATAGAATTTTTGGTGAGGATGGCTTCCTACAAAGAAGGATATCTAAAAGGTGAGGTTTCAGGTATGTTATGGCGGGCGGGATTCACTCAAGTATGACACGATAGAGCAACAAGCTAGGGAGTACCTGCCAATCCTCATATCAGTCTGATCATTGACAGGCATTCTCATGAAAGATGTTGTTTAAGAATATGTATTTGTTTTGAATTTTTGCAATGTGGCAAGACTTAGAGAGAGAGATATGCTTTCTATGATTCATTTGTCAACCATCGATCGGGAATGACTTCCAATTTCCTATAGGTTTCCCTCAATTAATCTAAGCTAATGTGATAAATCGAATGTAATGCACTTATTTTTAGCCCAAATCAAAATGTGAAGTTTAATGACACAAATGGATGAATAGGAAGAGGGTTGTTATTTCACTAAAATACAAGAAACGAGAAGTAATGGTTCTTTTTAAGTACACCAAAAGAAAGATTTCTTTTAGAGCAAATAGAAAGAAAAGAGGGTTACCAAGGAAGACAATTATTGTGTATGCTTTTGAAGGGAAAAAAACACACAAATTTTCCTAGGAATGAATAAAATGTAAGGAACCTCGAATGGGTCCCACCGGGCATGTAAAAATGTTTCACTTGATTCTTAGAGAGTTTCTTAGAAATATTGACGAAAAATATAGGGTAATGGGCATAGGAGGAATACTGCTCAAATGTTGGTTGATGAGTTTTTACGCGCATGCATATGACTTATTGATCCACAACTGATTGTGAGAGCTTTCTTTTGGCTAGGAGGAACTACCTGTAATGAAAAGCAAGACCACCAAAAAGAGTTAAACAATATGTGCAAAGTGAACTCGCTTTAGCATGTGCTTAGATCCGGAAGTGTGATACTTCCTAGATGGCTATTAGTCCACTTTGTTTAAAACAATTTAATGCGGGTAATAAAATAAATCCTATCGTAGTTGAAATGATTTGGGTATCTCATCCAAAATACAATAAGAAAGATCTAATCTAACAGGCTAAGTTAAAATAAGATCTAAAGGTCAAGTAACTGGTTCAGGGTCCCTGTAGGTCTGACAGAGGTCTCAGGTAGATAACAAGTGAATGAGGTTGATGTGTAATTAGGTGGATAGGTCACTATTCAGGTTGTATGGGCACATACAGAGATCAATGCCATTTAATGGTGACCGATGTTAGTTGGATGTAACCGGTGCCGATTCTTATGGAATTCTAGGAATGCCACGAATAAGTTTTGGGTCTCCTTTGTGATTGTACAAATGATTTTGGTTGGTTAGAATGAGCTATTAGGTGGTTTGGGTGGGATTTGATGAGGTTTTAATGAGTATATGGAGGGTTGAGTATTAACGGATGTTTTTGGGTGGCCAAGAGAATAAAAGGGTGACAATATAATGATGAAATGAAATGAACCAGAGGAATATGACGTTCTACCTACTTGGATTCTCGGTCCGGGTGTCTGTGAGTGATGAATGAAGGTACTGGAAAGGGGTTGAATGTTGTTGAGGATCACCAAACGTTGGAAATATTTTGTATGGGTTGCATGTGCATTCTCTTTTTCTTGGTTAGATCAAATATGTGTTGGGGTGAATTTTGGATGATTATTGGATGCCTGTGCAAGAGGAAATGCTTGATCTCCTTCCTTGCATGTGTGTTCTCACTGAAATTATTTCTCATAAGATGTGATATCTCTTAGGAATGTGCTAATGTTTTCCAACCTCCAAAATAAGGTTTTTTGGGGATTAAAAGGTGACCGATGGTAGTTCCGCCTTAACCGGTGATGGTTAGGGGTAACCAACGTCACTCAAGGCAGGATTTCCTAGATTTACTAAACTAGGGAGATCCTCTTGACTTTTTGAGATCTCGTGTCATTAACCCGTGGATTAGACTAGAAGTGTCTTGTACGCATGTGGGAATGTGGTTAGAGAGAATGTAGGCATTGATTTTTAGGGTTTGGGTAAGTCTTAGTTAGTTATGGCAACTTACTAAGAATAGGTCTTAGGGTGAGTTGGCTTGATGAGGTGTCTAGGTGAGATGTATGTGGACATTATCCCTAATTAAGATATTTAAATAATAAATATGGTGAGGATAATGAATTAATTTAATTAAATTAATATTAGTGGAGTGAAGGGGGCCATGGCTAGGTTAATGTGATGAAGGGTGTTTATTTGTCGAGGGACCAAAGGGGAGTGTGACCTAATTTTAGTGTCTACATTTTTCCCCTTTTGTTGCATAGCTTGTATTGGTAAGCGATGCTAACAAAAATAAGATGTTTGGGTGAAGGTGATCCCCCTCAAACTAGGAACTGATGAGGCAGAAGGTAGAATCAGTGAGTGGTTTGATAAAAGGTAAATGTGAGAAAGGGGAAGGTGGGGAATGGGGAAAAAGGGTTAAAGGTCTACTCGGGTAATCTAGGTTATGGGTCAGGGTCAAAGGTAGTAACATTCAAATGCATGCACACATATAAACTACAAAGACGCTACCGGGTTAAAGAGCAAAAACTTTACATCGTCTAAGTTTTATAGGTTTATCTAAACAAGGTTAAAGTGATTCTCGGTATCCAAGGTATATGATATGGTTAGGAAGAACAACGTAGGTGAGGTGCGGAACGTTTAGGTATGTTCTAGTACACCCAAGGTAGGCTCGGGATAAATGGTAATAGCAATATCCTAGGTAAGGTCATTAGGTCATGAGGTTAAGCTGAAGGAAAATCACTCATAGCTTGATCACAGGAAGAGGAGGCACGAACAATATATCAAAGCCAAGGAGCTTCACTTGCACCTTCCATGACTATAGTTGAATCCCTCAGAATGAGATCAAACAAAGAAGAACAACGAGAATGGAGATATTTTAGAACCCACAAGGTGTATTTACAGAAGAAGGCTGAGCTCAAAGAAAACACTAACAATGATGGCCATCCAACGAAGTAAAACAATAACCAAATGAAGCTCAGAGATAGAAGAATCAAAAGCTCTTAAATAATCATATATACAGCTACACAAAGAGCTCAAAAGAAGCAAAAAATGACAGAAAGCCATTTTCGCAGAAGAGACCAAGCTTGAATGATCAGAACAATGGCATCAAAGGAAAATTTTTCCGAGCTTCACCCGCATAATGAAAACCAAATGAAATGTGCTTGAGGGTCGAGCTATTCCTTATCATGTGAACTCGAGAGGTGAATTTCAACCTAACTCAACCATGGTCAATAATCAATGGTTCCGTTGAAAGGACAAATATCAAAGATGAAGGATCAAGCTCCAAGATCAAAGCAAGTAACTACGATTAGTTACCACCGACCACCTTTATTGCCAAGTTTAAAACCCTAACTATGGGTTAAAAATCGATGGCATCCAATGCATCAAGGACAGAAATCAATGGCCCAATACCATCACCGAATTTAAAAAATCTCGGTTTGAGTTAACCTTGCCAACGACAAAATTTCCGAGGGGTGAGTCATCATGCAAAGGGGCCAACCCATGATTAAAAACACAAAATCATTACTTTCAAATGTCAAAGATCAACCATAGTCCGAGTTCCCAATATGCAAAGGCCGACCAAATCTTCTATGTAATGATCAAGTAAAAGGTGTTTCCAACCTTTTATGCCAAAGCCGACAACTACAAAGTGGAAAAACTATATATTATAGCATATTTACAAAGTGAACCCCATTCACATCTAGACACAATTATATGCCAAGTCCACAAAGGCGGTTTGCAAACCAAATGGAGGCTATAGTGACATGTGCTATATAATATGGTCGTCCCTTTTATTTGTCGAGTCCACCAAGGTGGCCAAACCAAGAAAGTTGGAGGTAGTCTCCACTTCAAGGAGGTTGGAGTTGAGTTGTAGAGTGTCACTCATGTGACCACTTAGAAAGAGATGTCAATGTCAGAGCATGTACACATGGGCAATGGTCCCCACATTGGATTTTTATTTTGCAAATATCACAAATGTTTGAATTATTTACTCACAGGAAGAGAATTAATTTGTTGCATGCTTCACAAGAAGATAAAACAAAGAAGAAGACAAAGTTGCATGTTCAAAGGAGAAAGACTTGCATGGCAAGAAAACTTATTATCAACAAATTATTTACCCTTGCTTTCTTAAAAATAGAACAGTCAACTTCAATTTGATTGTATTGTACTCAAGGCTAATAATGCCTATTTGTAATTGCATGCTCTATTTTTATTCCTTTATCTATTATTAAATAAAGGATAAAAATAAGATGCATGGGTGAGTATAATCGTTAGGCTATTTTTAGGAAGAGGGTAAATTTTATTTTGTTATATATTGTGTGCCTTTGCAAAGCACAAGGAGGACTTTTTGGATATAGGAGTACTGAAGAAACTTTTTCCATTTTTTCCTTTTGAGTGTGAAGTATTTTCTGCCTTCCCAATTATTTGCAGTCTTGTGTATGTTTCTATTAGTTTTATGAATGCAAATTCCCTGATTAATCATCTTACCTTGTTGCAAAATTCAGTAGTTTCTACATGATATTAATGTGCATGTTCAGCTTAGCATTATTGTTGTGATAATCTCCCTCAATACCTCAAAGTGTTTTGCCCTTAACATTCTACAAAAGAATTGTTGGTTCGTGCACCAAGAATCATTACACATATCAATCGTGCATGTACTCACCAAAGCTCTCATGAAAATTTGGTGTATCAACTTAGTTTAAATTATCTTACAATCATCTTTTCCCCTTAAATCCCATAGATTAGTTTAGGATACATCAATAAGGAACCGACCTTTATACTCGGAGACTCGCCTCAAAGTAGGTATACCCATAGACCCGAGATGTTTCCATTATATCTACGAAAGAGAGAGATAAAATTTTGTAAGCTTAGAAATCTTGCAGCCATCTCTCTACAGGGTGCACTTTCGAGAGATAACAGTTTTTGGCATGCCCAGTGGGACTACGAGTCAAATCTGTGTTCAAGTTACGACAAATCCACAACATATTACAACAACTACAAAGTTACTTTTGGGAGCAAGCTGTAACCATTTATTCTAAAGATTTTAAGATCTTTTGGTGACTCCGTAAAGCTTATTTCAAACCAGTATTGCAGCATGTTCCATGCCTAAAGTGACTACAATATCATCGGTAAGAGGAATTCCTCCTGAGTTTGTTTCTTTACCTTTGAATTCTGCTAGAAGGAGAAGAGTTGGTAGCACTTTACCTTATAATAGACCTAGTTTTAACAACCCTCCTCTTGATATTCCTTCACCACGTATCAATTTCTCTATTAACATCTCAGTTTTCAAATGGCTATTCAACCACTAAGGAATTTTGTGACCTTTACTAATGGCAGTCCATTAGTAATCCCAATTTACCATGACATTCCTAATGCTGCCATGAAAAGTTTTCCATCATTCACGGGTGAAAATCAGGTTACACCAATTGAACATATCAAAGATGTTGTAGCCATATGTGTAGTCCATAATATCACTCATGAAGACATATCTTTAAGACTTTTATTTGTATATTTTAAAGGGAAATCCTTGCAATGGTATAGAAACCTAGAAATTGGAAGCATAAGAACTTGGGATGACTTAGGTGAAAAATTACTGAAACAATTCTAGGATAATTCAGATCATTTGTCTCTCATTGAAAAACTATCTACTATTAAAAGATCCCCTCATGAGTACATGTCCAGCTTCAATATCCATTTTTCTAGGACTTGGGAAAGAATCCTAGTAAGTGTTAAGCCTCAAGTTGACCACACTTTCCTTTATTATCTCAGAGCTTTAAATAGTGATATTTCAGCTATGATTCAATCTATGGGAGGTAATACTCTTCCAAATGCTTATGATATTGCTATAAAAGTTGAAAACATCCTTATTCAAGCTAGAAAATTGGCACCAAGGCCTTCAATGCCTTTTGTGGTAGATTTAGCACCTATTCCTCAGCCTATTACAATCATAGAACCTATTGTTGTAGCCCCATCAGATGATGTATTTAAATCTTTGCAGACTATGGGAAATAAGTTAACTTCAATTGAAAATAGAATTGCATTACCTAGCAGACCCTATCAAGCTTCTTATTAGTAAAATCAACATAATCAAAATTATAGGCAGCCTTACCAGCAAATGCATTTTGAACCAAAGGATCCTAGTTCATCTAATGCTTTAGTCCCAATTAATATGGCTACAGAAGAGTGGTGTCAACCTTGCAATTAACCTCATTCAGCTACAAGTTACCCAAATGCTTTTCTGAATCTAAATCTTATTGCACAACCTTAATATGAAACATTGTTCATGCCTTAAATGGAGGGTGGGAAGCAAGAAACTCATGTTCAGAAAACACCTGAACAGAATTTAGTTAGTTTCAATGAGGAAGATTTCATTGCAGTCACTACAAGGGCTCAAGAAAAAGCTGTTGAAAGTCAAAAACAACAAAATAGGCATGTCCTACCTAATGTCACTGATAAGACAACATCTACAATTCCAAAGTCAGCCAACAATCCTGCTAAAACAAAAAGTGTTTCAATTGATAAAGGACATCAAAAATAGCTATAGCTTGACCCAAGAAGATTGTTTATACCTCATATATCCAAGGCAACTAAAGCAGAATCAGTTTTTGCTAAGGCCTACTCTAAGATAGTTGAATCCATCTCTAAAATTGTTGCTTCTTTTAACATTATTGATGTAATGAAAAAGCATAACGTTAACATCTTAATGTGGGATGCTCTAAGTATTCATGGACAACAAGATTTACTTTCTCATGAACTAGCTAAGCTATAGATTTATTCAAATACAACAGAAAAGGAAGTTTCAAAGGCGACATTGTCCTTGGAACGTTTGAATAGGAATGCATTAAAGAAGTCAAGTGGATAGTTCAAATTTTTTTGAACGCTAATGACATCAAGAAACCACCACCATTTTATTTATCACTAATTATTGGATAACATCTAGTTCATAATTACATGGTGGACAATGGCACAAGTAGTACAGTTATGCCAAAAGCAATTTTAGAAAAATTAAGTCTGTAGTATGAGCCTACAAAAAGGAGTGTCTTACAACTGACTGATGGAGCTGCAACTAATATAGTTGGTGTAAAGAAAAATTTAGAGGTGATGTTACATGCTTTCCCGAATGTTTCTATTCTCGCAAGATGTTACTATTGTGGATTTTCCTCCATACTTCGTTTTATGCTTATCTAGAGACTTCATAGAAAAAATAGGAATTATCTCTCTTGATTGGTCCTTCTTATTTTTACTACTCGTTACAGCACTAAAGTTACTATCAATTCGACCATTGGCCGATTTCACGTTGAGCCTCACTCTCCAAATGCGGTGGCTAATTATTCAGCCTTAGATCAGTCTGACTTTGATGAGGTAGCTTAGGTTTCAGCATTAGATGGTGTTTCTAACATGTTTATGGATGAAAATATAGTGGAATAACATGCTCATGATCCTTTTAAGGAAGTTGAAGAACACATGTTTGGTGTGTATTGTATGCACGAAGAAAATACACCACTTCCCTTGACTGTCCAAAATAGAAGTTTCAACAAAAGGAATTTGGAAGCTTCATTTTGATGGAGCTAAGAACAAGAAAGGACATGGAGTAGGTTTGATGCTCACTTCCCCAATGAACGAAAGGTATTTCTCAGCTTTGAGTCTCCAATTTTCATGTACTTGTAACGTAGCTGAATATGAAGCATTAATTCATGGCTTACTTTGGGCCAGAAAGAGAGGTATCAACATGCTACATATTTTTGGTGACTCTGAGTTGGTTATTAATCAAGTAAGAAATTTCAATGTTTGTAAGAATCCATTAATGAATTCTTACAGACATACAGAGTTTTAGACTTAATGGAATATTTCGATGCTATTAACATTTAGTGTATTCCTAGAGCTGAAAACAAGCATGCAGACAAACTTGCTGCAGTTGGGGCTAGTTTTGATGTAATTGAATAGATTAAAAATAACATAATCCAGCCTCATATAAAGCTAATTGTTAGGCCCTCAATACCTTATAATGATTCAAATTGGAATTTTTTTGAAAGTGATGGTCAAATTGGTAGGTTTTGCAATAAGAAGTTGAGTATTTTGCAGCTTAATCAAGATAAATTATAGCACTTATATGGTGACCAGATTGTTCAGTTGAAGACAAATAAACTACCTCAAGGTCTGGTCACATTAGAATACATCTTCAGCACTAACGATTAGTTAAGAAAGGTCAATACTAAGATGTCAACCCATGTTGATAATTACGAAGAGATCTCAGTTGATGAAGGGAAAAAGTTGTTCCTTGGAAAGGTATGTTCCTTAACTGAAAAATAGTCATTTATTAATCTTTGCAAGGAATTTAAGGATGTTTTTGCTTGGAAATACCAAGACCTGAAAGGATTTGATCCTAGTTTAGCACAACATACAATTGAGTTGCAGCCAAATTCTAAACCTGTTAGATAGAAACAGAGGCCTGTAAATCCCAAAATAGAGCCTCTAATGAGGAAAGAATTATCTAAGTTGATTGAATTAGGTATTATCTTTCCAGTTAAGCATTCAAGTTGGGTAGCCAATCTTGTTCCTGTTAGGAAGAAGAATGGTGAAATCAGACTATGTGTAGATTTCAGAGATCTTAATAAAGCTTCATTAAAAGATCATTACCCACTCCCAAATATGGATCGATTTTAAGAATAGTTTCTGGTGCAGATAGATTATCTCTCCTAGATGGTTATAGTGGATATAATCAAATTTTATTTCAGGAAGAGGATAGGTACAAAAAAACTTTTACCACCAAGTGTCGTACTTATGCTTACAAAAGGATGCCTTTTTGTCTTTCAAATGTCGATGCAACATTTCAATGTACAATGGACATGGATTTCCGAATCTTGTTAAATAAATGCATTATGGTTTATTTAGATGACATTACCGTGCTCTCGAAAATCTAGAAGAACACCCGATACATCTAAGGTGGACCTTTCATTATGCAAATAGTTTGGGATATCTTTGAATCCACTTAAGTCTATCTTTTCAAGTACATCAAGCTAAATTACTTGGTCATAATGTTTCCAAGAAAGGATTGGCAATTGATCCTTTTAGGATCAAAGCCATATCACATCTATCATTGCCTCATCATAAGAAGGCATTATAGATTTTTCTGGTAAAAATCAACTTTGTTAGAATATTTGTTCCAGATTTTACATTGGTTAAACCACCGACAACTATGCTAAAGAAAGAGATTACTTTCTCTTGTACTAAAAAGGGAGAGAAGGATTTGAATCAATCAAAGCAACTATCTCTCAAGTTAATACTCTTACAAATCCAAATTTTGATAAAGATTTTACAATGTATACACTTGCAGGGGCTGAAAGAATCTCAAATATATTAACTCAAGTCAATGATGAAAATATTGAGCAACATATTGCTTTCTTTGGACAGAGCTTGCATGATTATGAAACAAGGTACACATTCCTTGAAAAACAAGTACTCTCGTAGTCATAGGACTAAAGAATTTCAAGTATATGATTTTGAACAATAAAATCCAAGTTTTTGTTTCTCATCCAAGTGTGAAAGTATTCTTACTAAATAAAGAATTGAATGAGAAAAGAGTAAACTCGATAAAAAAATTCATGGAATATGTGTTGATATCCGAGTTGCTAAGACTATTTGAGGGAAGGGCTTATGTGAGCATCTAATAGCTGATCTAGAAAAATAGCAAGCTACGTAACCGATGATTCAAAACAACATGCTGAAATTACGTATCAGCAATCAAAAATCATGGTTTAACCATGAAATCAGCAAACCCGAACTCACTCATGAGATTCATAAATCAAGATGGATGACTGATTTGGTTAACTATTTACAGCATGGCACCTATCTGGAAGGTATGGACAAGAATAAATGAAGATATTTCATATTACAAGTTGTACCTTATATCTTCATTGATAATGTGTTGTTCAAAAGAGATATAAATGGAATCTTGCTGCGGTGTGTTGAATATGATAAAATTCAAAAATATTGTCAGAATTTCATGAAGGACCCGCAAGAGGTCATTTTCAGCACGTACTATGGCCTTAAAAATTATGAAAGTTGGTTACTATTGGCCTAGCATATTTAAAGACTATTTTGAATGGATCAAAAAGTGTAAAAATGTGCTTTCTTTGTTGGAAAAGAATGTTTAGCTTCGTTTCCCTTACAACCTATCTCAGTTGATCAACCTTTTATGCAGTGGGGTCTTGATTTTATTGGCATGATAAACCCGCCTTCGTCACAAGGACATAAGTGGATCTTAACTACTACAGATTATTTTACACGATGGAATGAAGCAATAGCCTTGAAGGATGCTAATGAAACTTCGATACTATCCTTTTATGAAGGTATAGTCTACAGATTTGGTGTTCCAACAACTATCATATTAGATAATGCTTTAGCATTCCTTGGTGCAAAGATAACAGATTGGGCTGTCAAATATGGAATTTATTTAAGTTCTTCATCTAATTATTATCCATAAGGTAATGACTTAGCTGAAAGTACTAACAAGAACCTTTTAAGGCTCATAAGAAGAACACTCAAAGATAATCAAAGAGCTTGATATCCGATGATAAATTCAACACTTTGGGCTGATAAAGTGACTCTTAAAATACCAGTTGGTAATTCACCATACAAACTTGTGTATGGAAAGGAAGTAAGAATGCCTATTTTAGTTGAGTTACCTACATTGATCTTATCTTACACCAAATGGAACTACTTGAGAATGAACCATTACAAGTTCATTATGCAGAGTTAATGGAATTACAAGAGCTAAGAGATAAATCCCTTTTGAATATGGAAAAGAATCGAAACAACTAAAGAAGACTTTTGAAAAGAAATCCAAATTCAACATCTTCAATGAAGGAGATATTGTGTTAAAGTGGAATGTTGATCATGCAAAGTCAAGAAGACACACAAAGTTTGATACAATCTAGAGTGGCCCTTACATGATTTCAGCTTGTAAAGAACACAATGCTTTTCAACTTTTGAAGTTGAATGGAGAGGAACTTCCCATTCCTGTGAATGGTATGTTTCTCAAACACCGTATTGAAAATCTTACGGTGATTGTTAGAGTAGGATTTCCCTTCAATAATAATAGTCTCTGCACATTGCATTGTTTTCAGCTCAATAAGTGCATTCATGCACATGATCTAGTTTACTGATCCTTTCCCACTTTTAGTTCCATTTTGGAAGGGTTGTACCTTTCTCAAAAAGGAAAATTTTGGTTACAAGTTTGGACTCCATGCCCAATGGACAAGAACAAAGCACTAATATATACACTAGCAGACAACTTTCCCCACGAGAATCACCAAAAATGTTGACAATTTTTGCACTTGTGCAAAATGGGCAACTCAAAACTTCTTTATTACGATGAAGAGCATTGGTGAAGTATACCTAAGCTAAGGAATTTTTGATATTTTTTTTTACTGCTAAATTAGTTAATGATTAAGTGAAATCTACAACTATGTGTGTTGTTACAAAACGTAATGAATTATCATAGTCTCATAATTTCATGATACCTTCAAAGAAAAGAACACAAAGGCTCAAAGATAGTTGTGTTGTCTTGATGAAGACACCGAATTAAAAAATAGGTGAAGTGTTTAGTTTTGAGACAACAAACATTAGCGTAGATTACATAAATCGAGTTCATTACTAAATGTTACAAGTTCTCATTAATGTTTTTTCCTTCATGATTAAGATATTCAATTAAATGACTGAGTTTTTTAGTTCATCATACAATCCATACAAAAAGTTGAAATGCAGAAAGAAATATACAACTCATTTACAAAATTCAATGTTTTATTCATAAGAAAATTTCAAATTTTCCCACACAAGCCGTGGAATGTAACTGGAATGTAAAGTACAACTACTGAGACAAGAGGTACACATGCATGCAAAATAAAGTAAAGAGTATGAGTGGACCCATCATTGCCTTGGGTTTTTCCTCATTGTTTAGGGTAGCTCCATTCCAAATTTGTTCATTTCTCATCTTCTTTGTGGAATTCACTATACCTGAAAAGAGTAAAATACACTATCAGTTATGAGCTCAGGGATCAATTCATATTCCTTACTATCCTAGTCCATGCATATATATCTCTTCAAAATAGGAGATATAATTTACTTGAATATCAGACTGCATACATGCTCTACTTAGAAAGAAGAAAGAGAAAAGAAAAGAAGAAACATGGACATAAGAGAGGCCCAAAATCCTAAGTATTTTCTAACTATTTTCTTAAGTGTGCAGGTACAGGTCATGCCAAGAAGAAATAGACAAGTCATAAGTACAGGATGAAAGAAGAATTAATGAAACTCAAACTCAATATTTTCTTCAAATGGAATAGGTTACAATACAAAAAAGAGACTAGCAATAAAAGCACATGTTTTAGATTGCAACTGAAGAAGAAGAATCAGATTTCAAGAAGCTGAAGTTGATTAGAAAGAAAGGGTTACTGCTGAAACAGAACAAAAATAAGATTCTGGGAAAATTTTGACAGGGCTTCGCCATGTAAAATGGACATTTACAACTTTTCATCATGTTGCTTTCAACTACTACATGCTTAAAAGAATTATTTAAATCAAGTAAGTGATACAGAAAAGCAATAAAGCATGCCATGATCAAGATAAACAACTATGATGTCTCATTTTTTATTTACCAATCCAGATTTAAACATGAAGTGTTATGTTCCATATTCTGAATCAGAAAATACAATTACTATAGCTGGAAATGGATGGAAGAGAGAATTCTGGAAAAAAATTCCAGGGATTTTCCATGAAAAATCAACATTTCAAACTTTCCAACATGCCAGAAATCTTACTATAAATGAAATAAAACATCTATGTAAAAGAAACAAGTTTTAGATATCTTATCAAGCATCTCGAATCAAGGCTTATGCCTAAAATAGTATCAAAGAACAAGTGAACTACTTGTAATTTCCAGAAAGAATGAAACAAGGTACAAAGATCTCATGAAAATCAAGAATAGTAAAAGTGTCAATACTGCTAGTTCCATAATCAAATGAACAAGCCTACCTGTCTATCAAAAGATACATAATCCTCAAAGAGATAAATTTTAGAATTAGGAAGGACCGAAAAGAAAAGAAATGATAGAGTAGAAATTTGTGACAGAGGAGCACATGTGCAGCCCAAACAACTTCAAATTTACATAAAGACCTTGAGCCCGATCTAAGACAGATCAAAGTACACATCATGCTATGTTATACTTCAGAGCTAAATTCAAATGCAAGATTCATGGTTAAATAGAATCGAAAACACATGAAGGATCAAAGGTATCTCCTTGACTATATACAACAAAGCTGAAACTAATGGACAAAGTTGACTGAGTTTGGATTAGAATAGAAAAGGCTCAAAGATTGACCGAGAACAATTTTAGAATCAGAAGCACATTCATACACAGGTCCAATGATTACAAACACTCAAATGATCATCAAAAGGAGGCCTCTTTCTACAACACAAAGTACAAAAGTCTATATTCAAGGGATAATTTTATAAGGAATGGATCCAAGTAGAAAGTAAAAAGAGCTTGACATATTATTCAGGACAAAAATTAGGTGGAAGAACTTTGAATCAGAAAACTCACACATATCCAATTCAAAGAAATACTATATTATTTCAAATATTGTCATTTCCATTAAAATCATATTCAAGTTACATTATTAGAGTGTGTACAGATCTTGACCATTGATAAAAACATTAATATGAATCATCAAGTTTAGAGAAAGAAGAGCAAGCTTAGAACGAGGTTCAACTCAAAATAACCAAGGCCAAGCCATAGATATTCAAAAACCCTAAAATAAAAGTCTAGACTTAGGCCGTAATGAAATAATGGTGACCCGATTAATGTCAAGCTCAAAATTCAAAGCTTCCCGAGGTAAAGAAGTTCGACATCATTAATGGAGGTAGAGGTCAAATGACACCACAAAGTTGAAGAAACTATGTGCATGGTGTTTCGCATGCACTTTCGTTCCGCATAGAGTTGCTTATATCCTTTCATTCTCTTGAGAAATAGATAAGGGTTAGGGCTAGGAGGAATACCCGTTGAGTGTTGGGAAGGTGTGCGCGTACCGTAGAGAGATCGAGATCGATCATTGTGAAGAACTACTTTTTATGTCAGGGGAAGGACTACTGTAAGTAAGAATACAAGACCACCGGATCTTAGTTACACAATAACTGAGGGAACTGCCTTGGGCCCAGGAAATATTAGACTTCCTTTTGAAGGTAGTCAGTTTCCCTTTTAATACGAATTAATGTAAATGATAACAAAGAAACTATTGTGAAATCACAATTTAGGTACCTTGTTAAAAATCAATAGAGACTAAACTACCAATAATAAAATGTCATGATGTTTGTTTGGTCATCGCTTATCACGCATTCGATCAAGTTACAAGGATAGACCCAGCTGGATATGAGATTGTTTGGGGGTAAATAAGGGAAAGGTTGGTTTTGGTATAAGTCAAAGTGATCGATGTCATCCACCGGATAACCGATCAGGTTATAACACCAATAACGGTAGCAGATAACCGATATCGGTAGGGGCAAGTGATTTAGGGGTTTCCAATGGAAGTCATTTGTAAGTTGGTTATGGTGTTTATATTGTTAATAAATGATTAGGGGGTAGTAGGGTGATTGAGAAAACTCGAGAGAGTGAGAAAACTTTCTTTGGGTCAATATTGGGGTTGATGAATGAAAGTTAGGTGCAGAGTCTTTGCCGGTGGTAGATCTAGGAGTGAGCTTATAATTATTATGAATTAAAAGTTCAAGAAATGGTGTTTAGAAACATACAAGATACTACTTACTAGTTCCTGATGAAGATACAGGTCCAAGGAATGTGGTGGCGACAGTAAGGCTTAGTTGGGATGATCCGGTATTGGAAAGTGAGCTGATGAAGCTATCCTCAGTCTTTCCCAATGCTTGGACGAGTGTGACAGTGATCTAGTTGCTCAGTTATAGTCTTGGGCTCGATCCTCTTCTCTGCAACCTCTTCTACTTGTTTCACTTCTCTCTCTCCTGCCAAATGAATTCCGGATCCTTTCTTTTTGGTTGGGGGAGGTCATTTACAGGGAACCGATGGTAGTTACGTAACCGACGGCGGTCGAGTAGGAACCGATGTCGGTTAGGTCAAAGTGGCTATTTTTAGTAAAATAGCCATCTTTCCCTCCTTTTCTCCCGAGGGATTAGTTGTGGGCTTGGTCAAGTCATTATTAGGCTCGTTTTGGTGCGGGTGAGGGGTGATGAGTCATGGGTGTGGGTCTGGACCAAGTCATAGGTCTTAATTAGGTTGGTTTAGGGTTAGGGCTAGGTCATGATGAGGTGGCGAGGTGAGGTGGCAGGGTTGGAGATGTAGATTTATTAATTATAAGGTAATTAATAAATAATTAAGTGTGTAAGGTTTAGGTGGTGAGGTAGGGTTAGGTTGTGGGATGAGATACGGGGTACAGGGTGTTGTAAGACACAAATTTGGTGTCTACATTTGCCCCTTGTTGTCGTGTAGTTTGTCTTGTAAAGCTGCACTGACAATAATAAGAAGTGGTTGCCCCAGTTAAGGGTATAGGTAATCCCCCTCAAATCTATCACAGATTGAGGCGGCGTGAAATCAGGGATAGGGTTGATAAAGGGTGAATGATGATGAGATGATGGTAAGATGGTGGGGTAAGTTCAAGGAAGCAGATGCACGTTGAAATGCAGTAGTGCGACCAGGGTACACGAGTTGAAGAGAAAAAAGAAATTCATAGGAAAAGGTCGATATTTTATCCAAACAAGGTTGATATAATCTTGGTATCCAAGGCATAGGAAGTAGCTCCAGGGGATATAATGGGTAAGGTACCGAACATTTAGGCATGTTCGGCAGTACCAAATGGTTGGTTTGGTTGAGATAAATGTCACGGTCTTGGTCTAGGCAAAGCTAGTCGGCTGATCAATTCAAGTATCCTAGGCATGCTAAAAAACACGAACATGTGAGCTCAATTGAACAAACAACTACATGATGGGTGGATAGAATCGTAATGTGCGGTTCTCGGTCAAGGTACTGAGTTGGTGCGGCCTTGGGTCGGGCTGATTGGTGGTTGCAGCCTTAGGTTGGGCCGATTGAATGGTTGTGGCCTTGGGTTGGGTCTGATTGGTTGGTTGCGGCCTTGGGTCGGGCCTGATTGGTGGTTACGGCCTTGGGTCAGGCCGATTGAATGGTTGTGGCCTTGGGTCGGGCCTGATTGGTTGGTTGTGGCCTTGGGTCGGGCCTGATTGGTTGGTTGCGCCTTGGGTTGGATATCATTAGTTGGTTGCGACCATGGGTTGGTCCTGAGTGGTTGGTTACGGCCTTGGGTCGGGCCTGATTGGTTGGTTACGGCCTTGGGTCGAGCCTGATTGGTTGGTTGCGGCCTTGGGTCAGGCCTGATTGGTTGGTTGCGGCCTTGGGTCGTCTGATTAGTTGGTTGCGGCCATGGGTCGGGCCTGAGTGGTTGGTTGTGGCCTTGGGTCGGGCCTGATTGGTTGGTTGTGGCCTTGGGTCGCCGATTGGTTAGTTGCGGCCTTGGGCTGGGCCGATGAATGTAAAATAAGGTTATGTAGCAAGGCCAGAGGTAGGTGATATGGTAAAAAAATGGAGAGTGGTGGATAAGGGCAGGAGTTAGGTTAAACTAAACAGATAACCGATATCGGTTATATGTGACCGATATCGGCTAGGAGACCGATATCGGTCTTCTAGGGCGCGCCCTAACCGGTATCGGTTAGAGGTCAAAACCTATAAAAAGAAAAAATATGGCATGTCATTGTCACATTGTGAATTTGAGTGCCAACCTTTGTCTTGTCTGAGTTTTGAATTGATTGGGCTGAGTTTTTGGGCTGAGGTGGCACTAGTTGAGTGGGGTAGTGAGTTATTGGTAGGCCCCAGAGATCAGGAGGTAGAGTTTGATTGGTGGAGGACCTGCGGAGGAGATTTGGAGCTATGGCACAGCCTGGAGGAGCAGGAGGTGCTGGAGGAGCTGGACCACCACCACCTATCCCACCACGATGACGTGTAGTCGTACCGGTAGGCTCTGAACCCCTATTTGTGTGAAGTTGATGAAGTTAGCTAGGATGTGGGTTTTGGGGTAGGAATCCAAAATTTGATAAAATAATGAATAAATGAAGGTAAATCGTAAAATAGAGTGGGTAGATATGTTAGGTAGGCCAAAATGGCAGGGTGGGTAAGTTTTTAGGCAATTATTGTGGGTAGATGGGTAGAAATAGGAAGAAAGGGGATTTGGGGGCCGTTTTCGATCCGGCCCCGAAATCCCACAGTGACCGATGTCGGTCACTAAGCGACCGAGCATCGGTCACCACGTAAGTTGTATAGAGTCTTATAGATTATGGTGGGTAGCAGAGCTACAAGGTACACGTGAGAGGGCCGATCATCTTGACATAGCTGTGAGCACAATGCAGAGAGAGACCACTGCGCAGGTTTAGTTCACCAGCTTCAAACACAGGTGAATGAGACAACGGGATTGTTAGAGGTTTCGCAGTCACGAGTGGAGAGACTAGAGGCAAGATTCCTCCATGCGAGAGGGTGTATTCATATGTTACAGGAGAGATTGGCGGATCAGTGGGAGGAACCAATAGCAGTGGCACCTTTGAGGATGGAGAGGCTAGGTGAGCGGCGTCGATGATCACCATCACTACCTGGTTCAGGATGAGGCGTGGGGGCCTACGTGAATTTCATAGGGGTAGAAGAATAAATAAGGATGCTGACCTGCGTGTCGATGATAGAGAAGATGTATTTGTTTAACATCTAAATAAAACTGAATATGTATGTTGATTTTGAGTTTATGATAATAATAAGAAATGTTTGTGTTTTGAATGTTTGGATTGATAAAGGACAAAGGTGAGTGTTATCAATATAAATATGCGAAAACATTTATATTTTTAAGAAAAACACAACACATGATAGGTTATGGTAGGGGATGGTTGAGCTAACCTTGGGAGACCCCATGTCTCCTAAGTGCTGCCTACATAGCCCATTACACAAAGCAAGGAGGGGCCTCGACCGATGTAGTTCTCCTTAGGACCGGGGAGAGGTGAATTCAGGCAATTTGGTTGTGGTTAGGCAATTTTTTGGTTGGTAAAAAATTTGATATTGGTAGGGTAAGGTTGTTGGAGTTGGTAAGGTATAGGTGAAGCGAGGGTTAGCTTACCCAAGCATTAGGGAACCGTGTCCTGATTAAGGTCAACACATAATCCTAGATTCGGGTAAAAGAGGCAAAAATGTCCCATAGTTGGAAAGAGCTAAACAAACCACGTATTATCATAGGATGAGCTTGAATCTCTAGGTACCTTGCATATGCGAGAAGTCAATAGGTGGAAAGAGTTGTATAATCACAATATATCGGTTATACGTCACGTCCCTTGAGTTTTGTTGTTTTGAAAAATGGTGAGGTGAGGTGGATGGTATAGCTGGGGCATAGAGGACTTGTTATAAGGTGATTATTTTGACGAAATAGATCCAAACCTAAATAGATGAGTCCATGATTCAAAAGTGCTTTTGAATCTTGCTTTTATTTTTTTGGATATAAACTGATCGATGCGGGAAGTCTATATGGGATATGAATTTTTTTGTTTCTTGAGGTCTTCATGAAGCTGATCAATGCGAGAAGCTTCTGATAGAGGCTAACTTTATATAGCTGTCCTTCAAGGGAGCAGTCTACTTATAGTAGCATGATGCGGCTTTGCACATAGCTTTCCTTCGAGGGAGCAGTCTAGTTTATAATAGTAGATGCGGCTTTTCACATAGCTATCCTTCGAGGGAGCAGTCTAGTTTAGAGCTTAGAGGTCTAGATGTCCATTTGGCATGAAGTATCTAGTTTTGCAAGAAGTTTGACTCAAGAATATCCTAGAATCTTATAATTGAGAACTTGTTATTTTGATACTTTTAACTCATGGACAAGACTAAAAATGGGAAGGAATCTTTAAGAGGAGGTGATGATCAAACCATGTGATCTTGATTCTATTTTGATATGCACGAAACAAGGTGTATGAGGTGGTAAATGAGCTCAAGGGATGAGCACAAGGTAGATAAGAAGTGATGTAACACTAAATTCAACAGTAGAATGGTCGGAGATGTAAGGCATTAAGGGGTTCGAGCTCGGTTTACCATTAAGCAAAGCTAAATGATAAGTACCTGATCCATAGGTGTGAGTGATAATGTAAGGCCCAATCTAATTAGGAGCAAATTTTCCACGTTTGCTCTTTTCTAGTTTGGTTACATGTTGATTCTCTTTGAGGACAAGATCACCAATCTTAAAGGTACGCTCATGAATTCACTTATCATAAGCACGCTTAATGTGCTTTTGATAAATTTGAAGGTGGTCAAGAGTTGTAAGACGACGCTCGTCAAGAAGCTCTAATTGGGCTAACCGCTCTTGGCGGAAGTCATCATTGGTGAGAATATCCTGAAGAGATATTCTGAGAGAAGGGATTTTTATTTCGAGAGGCAAGACAGCCTTGGTACCATACACCAGAGAGAATGGTGTGGCATTAGTGGAAGTACGAATGCTGGTATGATAAGCCCAAAGGGCAAAGGGGATGTGATCATGCCAGTTTTTCCTAGAATTGTTAATGACTTTCATGAGAATTTTGGTTAAGGTTTTGTTAGAAGATTCAACTTGTCCATTTTCTTGTGGATAGTAGGGTGACGAGAAGCTAAGTTTGATACCAAAGTTGTCACAAAGGTCTTGTAACAACTTATTTTTGAAAGATTTTCCATTATCTGTTATCAGGTGATGAGGAACACCAAAACGACAGATAATGTGATGATTAATGAACTCAATGATTTTCTCTTTTTTGGTTGAAATGAGTGGAACGACCTCCACCCATTTAGTGTAATATTCGGTTACCGTGATGATCCAATGGTGATGCTGCGAAGAAGGCAGGTGAATCTCGCCAATAAGGTCTAAACCCCATTGTGAGAAAGGCCAAAGATCTCGTGCGACCTGTAACTGGTGGCTAGGAGTATGTTGAAGGTTGGCATGTTTTTGACACATAACACAACACTTAAAATATTCGCAGTAGTCTTTATTGAGAGTAGGCCAATAATATCCTAGGTGAAGGATCTGCTTGGCCATGGCGAGGCCACTAAAGTGCCTGCCACAAAGTCCATCATGGATTTGTTGGGTGGTATGAGCGACTTCAGCCACTGGATAGGCAGTGAAGGAGGATACCATCAAAGCCATGTTTATAAAGGAGTCCCCCATGATGACATAACAAGAAACACTTTTAATAAAAGCACGTTTGCCATTACTAGTAAGGTCAGGTGGTAGAACAGAGGTTGTAAGGTAGTCGTGAAATTAGTGATACCGGGTATCCTGCGAATTAGCGAGATACATTATTTACCATACAAACATCCGGAACTAAGTAAGATGGGGCAAAAGTTTTGGACCAATAAAAATATGTCCGATTTAGTTAGTGAGGCAAGAATTTGCGAGGCCAAGCAAGCCATAGTATCTACAAATTTATTAGTTGAGTGGGGAATGGTTTGGATAGAATAATGAGAAAATAAGGTCAAAAGTGAATCCACGTAATGTTTGTACTTTTGAAGTTCCTCATTTTTACATTGGTAGATGCCAGTAACTTGATTTACTACCAATTGAGAGTCACCGAAAATATTAATAGACTTCACACCTAAGTGTAACGCAATGTGGAGACCCAAAACAAGGGCCTTGTATTCCACTGTATTGTTAGTGTAGGGGAAATCGAGCCTGAATGAAAGAGGCATAGGTTCACCTTCAAGAGGAATGAGAACAATGCCTGCCCCTCCACCACGCTGGCATTTAGATCCATCGAAGAAGAGGGTCATTGGATACGACACATCACCGAGTGAAAGAGTTGCGATGAGTTCATCAGGGAAAGTAAAATTGGTAAATTTTTCCCCAGGTAAAGGGGCTTCCGCGAGTTGGTCTACGATAGTTTGTCCTTTGACTGATTTCTGGTGTACAAACTCAAGGTCGAGGTCAGAGAGGAGCATAAGCCATCGGGCGATGCGCTAGTTTAGATGAGGTTTGGCATATATATAATGTATGGGGTCAGCGTTGGTGATGAAAAAAGTTTTGTGATTCAGGAGGTAATGTCGGAGTTTGGTGGCCATAAATGATAGGGCAAGGCACAACTTTTCTACGTGTGTATACCTAGTCTCATAATCCACAAGAGTACGGCTTATGTAATAAACTACTTGTTCTCGATGCTCAGAGTCACGATGTGTGAGCATGGCTCCTATAGCATGGTCGGTGGTAGAAAGGTAAAGGTAGAAAGGGCGATCATCCTGAGGTGGGACAAGCACGGGTGGCTGCAAGAGATAAGCTTTAAGAGCCTCAAAGGCTTGGTGGCACTCCTCGCTCCATTGAAAGACAATGTCCTTTTTAAGGAGATGATGGAAAGGTTGACATCGATCCGAGAGTTGTGAAATGAAATGCCGGATAGATTGGAGTTTTCCCTGCAAACTACGTAATTGTTTGAGGTTAGTGGGTGGGGGCATTTCTAGGATAGCTTTGACTTTAGCTGGGTCGACCTCAATGCCATGCAAAGAGATGATAAAGCCAAGGAGTTTTCCCAAAAGGACGCCAAAGACACATTTCTTTGGTTGAAGACGAACACAATATTGTAACAGGCGATCGAAAATAATGGTTAAAACATCGAGATGTTCACTGCGATGTTTGGATTTTCCAAGAAGATCATCGACATAATCCTCGAGGATAGTGTGCATAATGTCATGGAAAATATAAGTCATAGCTCGCTGATAGGTCACACCAGCATTCTTAAGGCCGAATGGCATGACACGATAACAAAAGGTCCCCCAGGGGTAATGAAGGCATTTTTATGTTGATCGGCCGGGGCTACCAAAATTTGATTGTATCCTGAGAAGCCATCCATGAGAGAAAGCATCTCATGGCCGGCAGTGAGATCAACAAGTTGATCAATGCTAGGTAGGGGGAAGTCATCCTTTGGGCAAGTGAGGTTAAGGTCCCGAAAATTTGTACATATCTAAAGTCCCCCCATCGCTTTAGTGACAGGTACGACATTAGAAATCCATTACGGATAGTCAATAGGTAAGATGAAAGAAACATAAAGGAGGTGTTGAAGCTCTTATTTCACCAAGAGGGCAATGCGTGGATGCATTTTCTCGGTTCTATTTAACTCGGTTTAGAGTCCGGTTTCAGAGTGATGTTATGGACAAAGAATGTCGATTGATTCCTGGCATGTCGGCGTAGGACCAAGCAAAAGCTTGATTGCAGGCACGGAGGAAGGTAGTGAAGGTGGCTTGTTCTAATGCATCGAGAGATTGTCCGATCTTTAAAATGTGAGGATCATCCTCCGTGTGGATGTTGATTTCTATAGTCGATTCATTCAACATAGTTTGGGTGTCAGATGGTAAGGCACGTTGAATATAAGAGTCGTCCGCACCAAGGTAGGTGAGGATGGAGTCATCATCCTGGCACTCCACAACATTAATTGAAGGTGAATCTTCTTCGATCATGTCTGGATACAAAAGGGGGAGAGAAGATGGGTCTTCACTATCGCGTTGATAAGTGAGAGGACCCAAGAAGATAGCATTCACGAAAAAAAAAAAAAAAAATTTAGGAGGGATAGATTCTGGGTCTATCGACTGTGGGTGAAGATGGAAAAATGGGTGATGATGGTTCGGAAGGGGTGACTTCGTTGTTTTCCTGGATACAATTGACATGAGGTTTCTTCGGTGTAGGTGGTTCAAAAAATCCAAGACCACGACGATCTTTGTGTTTGCGGGTAGTTACGGGAATGATCGTATGTCGGCCTTGTTCATAAAGACCGAAACCAAAACCCTTCCAAGCACAGTGACGTCAGGAAGGTGAGGGCGAAACGACGGTTGGTTAGATATCGAAAATCAGATTGGAAGGGAACCGCACCAAGGGGAGGTTCAGGGGTGACAGAGGATGTGTCGAAACCCCCATACGTTAGGTTGGTGCGGTAATTAGATGGTCCGTAGGAGATCACCTCCCCCATACATGACAGTCATAGGTAGGATGCGCATGTAACTATCCGTACTCATGTGTGGTATGAAAGGTGCTAACGTTGTATAGGTGATATTCCCCCATCGTAAGGCATTGAAAAACATCTACCAAGGGATCTAAATTTGGGATGTTGTCTGCGGGAAGGAAGTGGTATTCACGGTGGTGGGTTCATTGGTCAAAGGTTTGAGTGTGGTTAAGGTGGATGGTTGAGGCTTTGGAAGAGACGATGTTTAGGATAGTGCCCCGTCGATCATAACACGATGTACTGGATGTCCCTGGACGTAAGCCGAGATGAAAATAGTGGGATCGAGATCTTCTGTACTCAAAGATGACAATTTCTTCTTCGAAAAACGATAAGAACTTGGCTTTGCTACAAGGACAGAAGTGGTTGTGGAGGTAGGTTGTTTGGTGAGAGAAGTGACATGGTTGGGTGTTAAAATGGAGGTGACGGGCAAGGTTTCATTAGGTAGGACCTCTATCCCTTGAAGGATCTCAATTAGAGCTTGTCGATGCGATTCAGATGTTTGAATGAGATCATAGAGTGTCATTTTTATAGGAGATTGGTGAAGTTGTTTGATCATGGTGTGATGGGCAACTCCATCAGAGATGGGATAGTCCACGAATGACCACTTTAGGTGGTGGTGCGATCGGGATGGCAGAAGGAGAAAGAGAGGCCACATGTGTGCTTTCTTTATCTTTTCCATTGTTTTTTTGACCTCGAGTAGCAATGTTAATCATGTTGATCTCGTGAATACGAGAGGAGGAAGATGGTGGGGATAAGTCATTGTTCTCGAGAGGCGGGGTTACAATGATGATAGATTTTGGTGAGGTGGGGATAGGTGGTATAGGAGAAGGGATCGAAGCTAAGGGCTTCTCTCTCCGTAAATTGTCTTTCTTAGGCTGTCTATCTAAGATAGGTGACTGGCGAAGGATGGATTTCAAAGCTTTGCATCCTTCTACATCGTTTCCTGGTATGCGATGGTAAGGACAGATTTTAGATTCATCATAACCTATAGGTTGAGGTTTAGATGGATCATAGAGTCTGAGCGGGGGTAGGGAAATGGTCGCATCCCCTACCAACATATCAAGGATCTTGGAGTAAGATCCTTTGAGCGGGTCAAATTCAGATGAAGATGAGGTTGTTGATTGAGTGGGTGAGATTTTTGATTGTTTTGGTAATGGTTGGGTACGAGTGGTTCGTACGGGTGGTGATTTAGGCAAGGGATTTTGATGATTGGTTTTAACTAGGCGTGGTTTCTTCTACGCAGAAGTTATGTTTAGCTGGTTAGATGATGAGGCCCCAACTGACGTGGTGGCAGGAAACAACCATGGGGAGAGAGGAGCGATAGCAAACAATTCCTTCGATGATCGAGTTTTCTTAGGGTTGGTAGGTAGGTGAGATACTTGGGGTGATAGTGTTGAGATGCCCGTGGGTGTCTGTAGGGGTGCAAAAGGTATAGGTTGTGTTAAAGAAGATGTGGGAGGCATGGTGTATTGAGGCAAGGTGGAGGGGTGAGGCCCTAATATAGAAGGTAGGTGTGATGGTGAAGGTTGAAGCCGTGCCTTACTCAGTATCGGTGTGATCGAGGCGAGGTTCTAGTTGTGGTAGAGGCATAGATTGGACTCGAGGAGATTGGGTCTGTCTCTTAGGTGGATTGATGGTATTATTTTGGATAAATCTAACCGCCGGTGGGTGTGTTAGGCTGGGTATTGGTGAAGTCCCAAGCATAGGGGAAGGTTTGGTTAGGTTGATAGAGGTGGCTGAGGGATTCGATAGAGATGAGGGGGGTGAAGGTGAGGACATAGGCATTTTGAGCTTTTGTAAACACCTCGGGTATATGGTAGAGGTGTCTGGATTAGTCATCTGCATTTGAGTAGAGCATGGTGTACTCAAACACTCCCATAAGACTCGTCTATCTTCTGGGGGATGACAATCTTCATGTGTGAACAGGAACTTTGGTATGGAAGAGAGGTGGGTTGTGATTCTGGTCCACTGTGGGTGTGATACAGGGGGTAAATGAGGTGTTGTATCAATGGGTGTTAAGAGGTCAACCGGTCACTGGAAAGATTTAGGTGATGAAGAACTAATAGGTAGGAGGGCATGTTCGAGGGGATCTGTCATGATTAAGGAGTTTGGTGATGTAGGCTCAAGGGGTTTCTCCTCTAAGGATGACAGAAAAAGTGGCAAGCCTTCTTCTTTTGCAGCAAGAGTGGTGGAAGGAGATGTTTGGGAAATAGATAAGTTAGATAACATCCGCTCACAATCTTGTAGGGATGTGGTGTAAGAAGGTTCATTTGTGAGAAGAGAACTCTGGCGGTTAATTCCTTTATGGGTAAAGGAATAGCGGGACTATCCTCTTGTCCTGATGAAGGAGAAGGGGGCAAGAATCCCTGCGTTGGTGAAGAAGCTTGATTCAGAATTTCCTCAATGGAAGCCCTGGGTTGGGAGTTGAAAATTGCATGGATCTCATGCACACTCTTCTCCTCAGCGAGGTGTCTTGGTTTGTGTTACTGTTAGATGCATGGTTTGGAAATGGTTTGTTGAAGATTTTTAAATTTTGATTAGCGGGGGCATTAGGATTATCGAGAGTTATATCCCCTGTATCAACCATTTCCTGCACTATGTTTTTCAACATCTTGCAGTTTTTGTGACTATGTCCCTTAACGCGATGGAAGTTACAGAAGTCATTTTATTTATACCAAGAAGGTATAGCGTGGGTGGAATCAAACCCAGAGTGAGGTTTAACAGGAGGCAAGGTGATAGCTCCTACTTTAAGCAATTTGTCTAAGATCACACCATAAGTTTCTCCCAAGGGAGTGTAATTGATGGGCTCGGATTTATACTTATAGGTGGATTTCGGCTGGGTATTAGACAGTGCTTGAGATTTGACCGTCACTGTGTGTACGGCACCCTTTGATTTCGAAGCAGCCGATGCGTGAGAGTTGGTGGTGTTGGGTTTGGTGGTAGAGTCTTGGGTCCGAGAAATTTGAGCTTTTGTTGCGTAACCTCAATTTCTCCTCCTCTAAGGCTTGAATCTCTAGTTTCCGAGCCATAGTAAAGGCCTCATCAAAGGTGTGGAAATTTTGAATTTGGAGGGTGGGAGAAATGTGTTTAGCGCAGGCCCGCATAAAGAGTTCGATGAGCTTGGCCTGAGGTAAGGCGTAAGTAAGTTGGTTGATGAGGCCCCGCCATCGTCCAATGAAATCTGCAATAGACTCGTCTTCAAATTGTCGGATGGCATAGAGGTCGGTAATGGATACTTTCTTGGCAATATTGATGGAGAAGTGATCCAAGAAAGATTGGGCTAACTGGTTAAAGGAGAAGATTGAGTGCTGGGCTAAAGCACTATACCACTCCAAGGTAGGTCCTGATAAGGACATGGGAAAGGTATGGAGTAGTAAGGCATTGTCATGAGCAATCAGATAGCAGGCATGTCGAACGATCACAAGTGTTGTTGAGGGTCCTCCTTACTATTAAAGCGAGTAAATTTTGGTAATTCCCATTGAGGAGGATATGTATGAAGGGGGACAGAAGGATGAATAGGCTCTCAAAAAACTTGCTCATATGTCAGGGTGTTACGACTTCCTGAAACAGAAGCCTCAAGATTTTGCATCGTTTCCATCATTTGTTTGATTAAATCATTGGTTGGGTTGGATGATGGTGCTGTCGTTATAAACAGAGGAGGATTGGTCCAAGATCCGCTACTAGACAATGGTGGGATTGAATGTTGATAAGATAATGGTGATGAATGTGTTGGGGCAACCGAATAAGGGTGTCCTATATAAGAGATTGATGCCACCAGATGAGTTTGTGGAAATGAAAAGGTGGGCGGAGCTTGTGAGGGAAAGCTCGTGTGTATAGGTGGTAGAGAGCAAGTTATAAAAGAGACAGTCTATGAGAGAGATGAGGTAGGGTTAGTGGACGGTAGTGATATGTGGGGCCCCAGATTAACAAAAGGAAAGCCAATTGGTGTAGTATGAACCACCGAAGCCACTGAGCTGCGGGAGGCTAGGGCTAAGGATGAAGACGGTGAGGCGGAGTTATTAGGTGGGGAAGGGGCTAAGTGAGTGGCAATACTAATAGGCATACCAACAAGGAGCTGACCATCGGGTGTACGGTCAGGGGTATGAGATAAATAATATTGTATGGTGCTAGGATTAGCATCCAAAAATTTGGCAAATTCCTTATCTCCTACAGGGATCTTGGGAAAATTACTGGTATCCGTAGGATTCCCCATAGGATGTGAAGGGGGTGACTCAGGAAAAGGCATGGAACAGGCATGTGAAACCATGGCTGCAGCTTGTTTCCGGGTGATAACAACCATGGACAAGAGGACACAACAGGGATTTAATCAATCCGGAATAGAAATAGCAACAAAATGTTGGAATTGATAGGTTCTGGTTTGTCAAGAACTGTTAAACACAAGAATCGATATCATCGATAAGCGATGTCGGTCGTAATGTAGCCGACGCCGGTCGGTTAACAGCTAATGATGTCGTAGTATAGGACTAGTGCCGGTCCACCGTGAAAGCAAAGAGAGGATGTAATAAGCTGCTTAGTTTGGGGATAACAATCCTTAATATACCTACCAAATTGTCTTGAAGTGATCACCGAAATAGTGTATGACAAAGAAACTAACTAAAAATAAGCAAGATGCACAAGAAAATCAAGAGACTAATGCTAGGATTAGTTTTAATCACTTTGGGCTTATGCCTTAGATTCCAAATGATGTCAATCCTAAACAAAAGACCTAAGGGAGATGTCAAGTTTGTTTTGGCTCATAAGGCTACCTCAATCGGGCGGAGGAATACCGCAGAAAGGGGGGATGTTTGAGCTGTTGTGTTGATTATGATGTGATTTGGTATGTGTTGTGCAGTGAGAGTAAGATTAATTTCTCATCAATACTGTGGATATCACCCCCACGTGTACGACCTGTTACTTAATCTACGTTCACTAGAATTAAAAACAGCAAGCAAGAATGTGATGCACGTGTTTTAAACCCAAATCAAAAATGATATTCGATGAAGCAAAGAAGATGACTTTCACTAATGCAAAGATGTGAAAGAAAGACAAATTATTTTACCAAAATGAAAAAATATTTTGTGAATATTTAGAAGAAAGAAACAACAAGTGTGCTCCCTATATGAAAGCAAGCAAGAAAGAAAGAAACTGAAAAGGGTCCCACCGGGCGTGCCAAAATGTTTCGCATAGAATTTCGTTCCGAAATAGAGTTGCTTCTATCCTTTCATTCTCTTGAGAAATAGATAAGGGTTAGGGCTAGGAGGAATACCTGTTGAGTGTTGGGAAGGTGTGCGCGTGCCGTAGAGAGATCGATCGATTTTGAAGAACTACTTTTGTCCGGGAAGGACTACCTGTAAGTAAGAATACAAGACCACCATATCTTAGTTACACAATAATTGAGGGAACTGCCTTGGGCCCAGAAATATTAGACTTCCTTTCGAAGGTGGTCAGTTCCCTTTTAATACGAATTAATGTAAATGATAACAAAGAAACTATTGTGAAATCACAATTTAGGTACCTTGTTAAAAAGTAATAGAGACTAAACTACCAATAATAAAATGTCATGATGTTTGTTTGGTCATCGGTTATTGATGCATTCAAATCAAGTTACAAGGATAGACCCAGCTGGATATGAGATTGTTTGGGGGTAAATAAGGGAAAGGTTGGTTTTGGTATAAGTCAAAGTGACTGATGTCGGTCACTGGATAACCAACTGCGGTTATAACACCAATACCGGTAGAAGATAACCGATATCGGTAGGGGCAGTGATTTAGGGGTTTCGAATGGAAGTCAGTTGTAAGGTGGTTATGGTGTTTATAGGGTTAATAAATGATTAGGGGGGGTAGTAGGGTGATGGAGAAAACTCAGAGAGTGAGAAAACTATCTTTGGGGCAATATCGGGGTTGATGAATGAAAGTTAGGTGTAGAGTGCTGCGGGTGGTAGATCTAGGAGTGAGCTTATAATTATTATGAATTAAAAGTTCAAGAAATGGTGTTTAGAAACATACAAGATACTACTTACTAGTTCTTGATGAAGATACAGGTCCAAGGAATGTGGTGGCGACAGTAAGGCTTAGTTGGGATGATCCGGTATTGGAAAGCGAGCTGATGAAGCTATCCTCAGTCTTTCCCAATGCTTGGACGAGTGTGACAACAATCTAGTTGCTCAGTTATAGTCTTGGGCTCGATCCTCTTCTCTGCAACCTCTTCTACTTGTTTCACTTCTCTCTCTCCTGCCAAATGAATTCCAGATCTTTTCTTTTTGGTTGGGGGAGGTCATTTACAGGGAACCGATGGTGGTTATGTAACCGACGGCGGTCGAGTAGGAACCGATGTCGGTTAGGTCAAAGTGGCTATTTTTAGTAAAATAGCCATCTTTCCCTCCTTTTCTCCCGAGGGATCAGTTGTGGGCTTGGTCAAGTCATTATTAGGCTCGTTTTGGTGCGGGTGAGGGGTGATGAGTCATGGGTGTGGGTCTAGACCAAGTCATAGGTCTTAATTAGGTTGGTTTAGGGTTAGGGCTAGGTCATGATGAGGTGGTGAGGTGAGGTGGCAGGGTTGGAGATGTAGATTTATTAATTATAAGGTAATTAATAAATAATTAAGTGTGTAAGGTTTAGGTGGTGAGGTAGGGTTAGGTTGTGGGACGAGATACGGGGTACAGGGTGTCGTAAGACACAAATTTGGTGTCTACACATGGTTTTGTGCTTTTAGCTAAGTTAGATGAATGAGAACTAACACCTAAATAGTTCTATAACAAAGCTAATGAAAAAATCTAAACACCATCAAAGATGAGAGCTAAACAAGATTAATACCTAGCATAATGCATTAACTTTGAATTAAACAATGCTAAAGTATTTAAATCTCTACTTCTCTAGATTACCAACAAACAAGTAAATGGACCTAAATAAGCTCCATGGCAATCAATATTTGGTTGTCCTTGATATCTCCAAGAACCTAGGAATGGGGGCTTATCAAAGTTGGGCTACAAGACCCTTTTTGACACCTCCCATATGACCTAAGCACTTTAGGCTAGAATATGAAGCTTAGCTCCTCAAGATGATGAACTCTCAAGAAAACAAGGTGCAAGCTCTTAGTCTCTTTGCTATATGCTTTGCATTTGCTCTCTTAGGAGTTTAGGTGTAAGTAAAAAGGTAGGTGGAGGGCTCTTTATATAGCCCAAAGGATAAAGATTCAAAACATTCTCATGAATGTGGGATAAAGGTAAAACATGATTAGGAATGGATAAGGTTGCTTTATTAAAGGTAACCTTACTTTAGAAGGGTTTAATACATGTTTAGCAAGTCATGGGAGTTGGGGGGTATTTTAATTAATCAAATGTGATTAACTAATAGGTAGATGTGAGCTTATAGAAGCAAATTAGAGGAATATTAGTACGATTTAGGCTATTAGAAAGGGATTAAATCAATTAAATATTGATTTACTAGTTAAATGAAGGGGAAGACTAATTAATTAATCTAGATAGAAGAGGTAATTTATTAATGGAAGGTCGTTAATTAGGGTATTTTTTGGATAGGTGAGTTGATTAATTAGCTTAGTGTAATTAATTAATGATGATATGAGGGAAATGAGCGCTTTTGATGATATGTTGTCAATTTGTGAGAAAGGAGATAATTAGAGCAATTTAAGTATTTAAATTACTTGGGCGTAATTATAGGTTTCTACATTTGCCCCTCTTTGGGGTGGCGTAAGTGATGCCACTTCAAAGATAGTAGATAGAAGACATTTTGAATGGATAGAAGAAAAATTAGTAGGAGGGAGAGATGCCCCCTCGAGTGTTGATTGGGTGATGGAAGAAGGCGATCAACGATCCAAAAAGGTGAGATATAGGCGAAGAAGGGGATGAGGCGGGATGCCTCGATGAGAGGGATAATTAGGGGTGAAAGGGAAGTGGTGTAGAATAAATATGGATGAGGGGGATAAGAGCTTAGCCTCTAGCCACGTATTTTTTTGAAACAATTTGGATGTCATCATATTGCCATAGGAACTACGTCATCGGTCCTTATGAAAAATATAAGCATACGACAAAGGTAGAATGACATGAAAAGCCATAATACGAACAATTTTCAATTGTTGAAAATACCAACTCCACACAACATACAATAATGCAATGTAATACGAGAAGGTAACAGGAAAACAAGTACGAACGCACATATCCAACCCAACAACGGTCAAAATAGTTGTACAAATGTTTTGTTATCGATCTTGGAGAGATCCACAAGTTCATGATTGATGACAAGGGTTAAAAAATGATGCCCTAAGCAAGGATATATTCAAGGGGAAATGAAAATGGACAAGGGGTCCATAAAAAGTGTTTATGCACAACGAAACAAGACCAAGCAACCAAAAGTTCCCAGTACATACGAAGCAAGCAATTAAATTTTGTGAATGGTTGTGAATCCGGTGATCCATGAGTCATATTAATTGGGAAGATGTGAGACAAACCAACAGGGATATGGAGAAAATACCATGCGTAAGACATAAGTTTCAATCGTAAGAAGTAAGTTACCATTTTATAGGGTGTTTTACTTTTTAGGAATTTTTGAAAAATTTTGCCTAGTTTTTGGACTTTTTTGATATAGTAAATGTTTGTATTATTTTCACTTTCGAACCGTGATAAACAATAGAAGAAAGGATAAAAAAGAGAAGGGCCTAGAGGCAACAGAAAGTTCCTAGGTGGAAGAAAAGAGAAACAAATGACAAATAATGTCTTTGTTTAGTGGAAAAATTAAGAAAAAATAATTATTTACAAGGGTGTGAAGAAGAATAAAAATTGCCAAAGAGCAATAAAATTATCCGAGGGAGAAGAAAGGGGTATTGGACAAAAAATTCCCTAAAAAGTGAAAAATAAGAGAAAATAATTATTTAATTAAAAATAATTATTCCACAGCGAACAGAGGAGAAAATGGTGAGCTAAACGGGTGTCACGGCCATCCGATCGGTGAAAAACAGGTTAATATACCCCCCTAGGGGTAACAACATCGCAATTAGTTCATTTTAATCACTCGGTTTAGAAAACTTACCATGAGGCTCGATACTCGGAGAGATGGTGATCGCATGTGATCGTTCGAGGTGTCTTGTAGATTGTAGATGATAGATCTATAGACAATATCAAATGTTGTTTTCAAGTGTTATTTTGATTTATATGGATGGTTTGATATGATGATATTGGTGCGGGAGGGGATAGATTTTTTATTATGCGCAACCCCTCTTTCCCCCATTGATGATATGATATGTGATAATTAGCTTAGCATACATGCATGATGTCAAACTTAGCATTTTTGTTTATATATGATGTATAAATGATGATAGATGTGATGATAGTGATGGTAATGTGATGTGAATGATAACAAAATAGAGCACATGCAAGAAACACATCAAAATGCTACAAAGAACACCAGAATTAATGAAATACACCATGAATCACCATGCCTTATTAATAAGTAACAAAACACAACCAAATGCATTAAGAAATAAATAAAGAATTAACACACTAGCATGTCGAAACCCCCTACAATATGCACAAGCAAGAATGAATCTATTCTAAGCAAGAAAAGATAAACTATGACAAAGTACACCCAAGAAACAAACAACTCAAAAGCAAGCACGCAAAACACTATACAAGCAAAAATCAAAGCAAGAAAACAAGACAATGCAAGTAAATGTTTTTGTAAGATATGTTTTCATAAACCGATTTTCTATTGTTTAGGTTTTTGTGAAACAATTTTATATTGTTTTTGTGTTTTGTGAAACAATTTTCTATTGTTTTTGTGTTTTCTCAAAACAATGTTCTATTGTTTTTGTGTTTTTCTCAAAACAATTTTCTATTGTTTTTGTGTTTTTAAAACAATTTTCTATTGTTTTTGTGTTTTCTCAAAACAATGTTCTATTGTTTTTGTGTTTTTCTCGAAACAATTTTATATTATTTTTGTGGTTTTAACAGTTTTCCAAAGCTATGTGCAGGTAACCAAGAAAGCATGGATGCCCCCAACGTTAGGTGGGGAATATACAAGGGTAGAAGCCACATGCTTATGAACAAGAAGGTGAAGTCGTTGAGTTGCCCCCAGCGTAAGATGGGAAATAATGAAAGACCACGTCCCTTACAGACGAATAGAAGAAGGAAAAGCCGGATCAAGGCTGGACAAGATGGTGTGCACAAGGAAACTCGAAGGCAGAACCAGGTCCAGGACAAAGACAACTACCCTTCTAATACAGAATGCTTGTGAACAATGAATCCTCGAGGCGCCGGAAACTGGTTTTCACCCAAGGACTTGTCCAAAGTGCCATAATTGTGTGGTTTTCACTAGTGGATGACTGTTTTCTTTCTTTTTTTTTTTTTTTTTTTTTTTTATGTTTTTGCATTTTTTTATTTTTGTGCTATGTTCAAGCATAAAACTTCTTAAGATGCATGGCATTCATGGGCTCCTAGAGCTCATCACCATTAGGGTGAGAAAACTTGTATGCCCCGTGCCATACTTGACAACTATGACATAGGGTCCTAACCAATGGGGTTCAAACTTCCCTTTCTTTTCTCGCTCTACTCGGTGTTGAACTGGTTCTCCTTCATGACTAAATCACCAACCTCAAACCGACGAGGATGATTCTCTTGTTATAGTTTCGGAGACTCTATGTTGATATACTTTCAGTGATTAAGAGCGCAAATGCACTTCTCATCCAAGAGCTCTAACTCAACCAATCTTACCACTCGATAATCTTCATCCTTATCCAAATAGTCTCGAAGAGAAATTTGTAGGGATGGGAGTTCGATCTCTAAAGGGATGATAGATTATGTCTTGAACACTAGGGAATATGGCGTTGCACCCGTAGGAGTTCGAATTGATGTTCGGTAGGCCCGGAGGATGGGTGGATTTGTAGGTGCTAGTTTCAACTAGTTTTGCTAACCATCTTCTCCATTATCCTGACCAAAGTCTTGTTTATTGCCTCAGCTTGTCCATTACCCTGAGGGTAATATGGTGTGGACCATTTCAATTTGATTTGGAACCGTTGGCAAAGACCTTTCACAGCTTTTTTCTTAAATGAATTCCCATTATCTGTGATAAATGGCTGCGGGGATACCATATTGACAAATAATGTGATTCATGATGAATTTAGAAATCTATGCTCTTGTGACATAGGTTAAAGGGACAGCCTCCACCCATTTTGTAAAGTATTTTGTAGCTATGATGATATGTGTATGACCATCAGATGAGGTAGGAGTAATCTTTCCTATTAGATCAATTCCCCACTTGGAGAATGGCCACGGGGTAGTGATTGGTTGTAATGGTTGCGATGGAGCATGGATGAAATTTCCATACTTTTGTCAAAGCACACATTTTCTAACATAATTACAACAATCAGTTTCCATGGTGGGCCAATCGTAACCTAGTCTTAATAGTTTCTTAGCCAATACCATTCCGTTTGTATGTGCTCCGCATACTCCTTCGTGTACTTCTTTAATTTCCTAGATTGACTCCATCACATCCAGAAAATGTAACAAATTCCCATCGTAGCCATGACAATAAAGTGTACCTCCTAAAAGGGTGTAATGAGCTATCTGGCAAATCAGGCTTTGCTTTTCAAAACGAGAGATATTGGGAGGGAAAGTATTGTCCTTAAGATAGGTGAAAATGGGTTCGTACCATAGGGAATAGGGACTAACAACCTCACAAGCCAGGAAAGATTCTGACACGTCATACATGGGCTGGTGTAGATTTTCTATGAAAAATGGCATATCATTGTTCCCTGGTGGAATACGAAGCATAGATCCCACCATTTCCATGGCATCTGCCGATCTCCGAGTGGTCCGCGCTTGGGATCTGCTCAAAGGTAATGCGCACAAAATACTCCTTCAGAGTTTCCACCAACTTCTTGTAAGGTATGAGCTTGTCATCCTTAACTTTATACTCATCATTAACCTGTTTGATGATTAGCTGCGAATCACCTACAACCTTAACATGTTGAATATTCCACTTGATGGCTAGCTTCATCCCTGCAATGAGTGCTTCATATTCCACAATGTTGTTCGTGCAAGGGAAGGCCAGGCGGAAATCTTGTGGTATAGGATCACCCAAAGGAGTAATAAGGACCACTCCTGCACCTGAACCATGAAACATAAAAGATCCATCAAAATGTATCTGCCATATGATTCTTCAATGTAGAGAAAAGATGCATCTGGCAGATCCAGACTCAAAGGTTTTGTGCTTTGCAAAGGTGCTTCCGCTAGCTGGTCGGCAAGTACTTGTCCTTTAAATGATTTTTGATGGATGGATTCTATATCAAACTCACTGAGTAGAATGATCCAATTAGCCATTAAACCTGTGAGGGCGGATTTGGACAACAAATACTTGAGTGGGTCGACCTTGGATATGAGCTTGGTCTTAGTATTTAGCAGGTAATGGCGAAGTTTTTGAAAGGTAAAAACAACGGCCAAACAAGACTTTTCAATCTGAGGATAATTAAGTTCATAGGCGATGAGGGTGTGACTCGAGATAGTACACTCGCTTTCTCTTTATGGCTAAGGTCGTATTGGGTGAGCAACGCACCAATAGCATATTACATAAATGCGGAAATATAGAGCAAAACTGGTTCTCCCGAAGTGGGAGGCATGAGGATAGGTGGATTAGTCGTCTTCATTTAAGCAAAGCAAAGGCTTGTTGTTGCTCAGTCCCCAGGATGAAAGCAACATCCTTCTTAAGCAAATGAGTGAATGAATGACATTTATCTCGCAAGTTGGGAGATAAAGTGATGAATGGCTTGAATTTTCCCCAGTAAGCTACGCGAGCTTGCTTTATATTCTCAGTGGAGGCATTTTTGTGATGGCGAGACACTTTAGTAGGGTCTACCTCAATACCTCGTCTTGACATGATGAAGCCTAATAGTTTCCCGTATAGCACACTAAAGACACGCTTCTTTGGATTTAGCCCGAATTTTTATTCACACAAAGCGATTAAAGATACGCCGCAAAATGATAGGATGATCCTCTCTTGTTTTGGACTTTCCCAGGATGTCGTCTACATAGTATTCCATGATGTCATGAATCATATCGTGAAAGATTATTGTCATGGCCTACTGATAAGTTGCTCCCGCATTCTTAAGGCCAAATGGCATCACCTGATAACAGAAGGTGCCCTAAGGAGTTGTGAAAGTTGTTTTGTGTTGGTCTTCCTCAACGATCTTAATTTGATTATAACCTGAAAATCCATCCATGAGTGATAGCATTTCATACCCTGCGGTTGAGTCAACAATCATGTCAATGTTGGGCAATCAAAATTCATCTTTAGGGCAAGATTTATTGATGTCCCTAAAATCTATGTAGATTTAGATACCGATAGGTTTCTTCTGGACAAGAACAATGTTCGATATCCATTCAGAATAATCAATTGGCCTGATGAATCCTGTTGCAAGCAACCTTTCCAAATCTTCTTTACATAACAAGGCCACTCTTGGGTGCATCTTTTGAAGCTTCTGTTTGATAAGCTTAGCATCTGTGTGCACAACCAGGTTGTGCACGACCAAAGTTGGATCTAAGCCGGGCATGTCTTTGTAAGACCATGCGAACACATCAATAAACTCTCATAGTAGCATAGTGAACATCTTTTGTTCTCTAGCCGAGAGTGATGCTCCCAATTTTACTATCTTGGGATCTTCTTCAATACCAATATTGACATCAATGGTTTCTTCAACTAACAATTTTGATAAATCCTCCATATGCGTAGGATCGGGAGGTAGGTTGAGATCTTCATCCAAGGATGTCTCTACGAGATTTTCATCCTTGGTGTGGTCACTTTGTTTGTCCTTTGATTTTATTATTTGTTTGTCAGCCAGTGCCTCAAAGCGGTTTTCATTGTGTGACTTGGACTTCGATTTTTGCCAAGACTTTTCTTTAGAACTCTTGCCCTCGCATTTATTTAAATTTTGTTGACCATGAAGTTAAGCCTCCTCGCCGAAGTAGGCACGATTTTCTAAGTCGATAAAGAAACCCTTCTTGTGATCTCCAATGGGAATTGTATCCCTTATACCCATGAAATCTACAATATCCTCATCGTTCTCGAATAAATATAGTGGTACGTGACATTTCGGTCCCATTCAACAAGGGAAGGGTACACAATGTCAAGGGTCGATTCGGTGAGGGTTATGGTTAGGACAACATTTTTCATGAAAAGGTTCATGGAGGCCGATCCTCATATAGGCTAAAATGGGAATCAGTATCACTTTGTCTAGGTACTGGAGCTATCCTCATGCTCGTAACAAGTCACATCTTGATCGTTGGGGTGTGCTCCATAAGGGGGAATCCCAATGCCATATCTTTCTATTTTGAAATGTGGAAGATGGACTGGTTCTCTTTGTCCTTGTTCATTCCTCCCACATCTTAGACCTTTGTAGCCCATGGAGTACATCATTCTCGCTAGATTTTTCATATTCGGGGTTTGATAACAAGATGGTGAGTGTCCTCGGGGACCCAAGTAGTAGATGGATCAAGCAATTTTTCCTTGGCTAACAAGCCTCCGTAGGAACAACCCAATAATGTGTTCCTCTCTAGGTCTCCTGAAGTGGTAGTTGGGTCGACCTCTAGTCTTGGGCGACAAGGAGAGGTTAGAAACCAAGAGCGCTTGTTGTACTTTATACTCCCCGCAACCATATTCTAGGATTTTCATCTCCAATGAATTAAATGGAGATGTTGAAGTAGATTCCCCATGAGCACAAGAACTAAGAGAATCTAAATCTACTTGAGATTCCATGGCCTTAGAATGAAGAGGGACAGCTATATCTGCGGAGGGACATGCGTATGTACCCTTTTGTGTAAAGCTATTAAGAGCTCTATAATGAGCAAAGGGCTCTGAATCTCCTTGTATTGTAACCGTATGTCCCTCATGTTTCACTTGACGCATTAATGAAATGTTGATGGCACACCTACATGGCACGAATCCATGGTTGACCTAGAAGCATGTTATATGGAAGTTCCAAGTCTAGGATGTGAAACTTCATCTGATAGCAAGTGGGGCCCACCTCCATGGGCAGCGTAATGGTGCTCGCTGACTCTCTTTCCACGTTGTCATATGTGGTGATAGTGATGATATGGGACTCAAGACCTACCTTTGTATGTCCCAATTGTTTGACTAATTTAAGCATGCAGATGTTCAATCCAGATCCGTTATCCACAAGCACCCGTTTGATTTTCCCGTGGGTTACAACTACCTTAATGTATAAGGGAAAATTATGTGTGGATTCTCGGTAGGGACCTCCTATGGTTGAAAGTGAGATGCTCACTTGGTGTAATATTTGCCACCGCGGCTTGAAGGTATACAGGATAGACTTCTAAAGGCACCCCGACCCTCTCGAAGAGTTTGATAAAAAATTTCCTTATGCACATTGGATATCTTGAGAAGATCTAAGATCGAGATCTTAGCAGTGTTCTCTCAAGTTGTTCTAAAAGGTTATATTTACTAGTTTTTGGGGTCAATAGAGAGGGTTCGGAATCACGAGGCGAGCACGCCTTGTATCGCAATGCAATCATTTCCCTAGATCTAGATGGTATTGACACGGTCAGCGGGGGAGTGAATACATCGATAAGTGAATCGTAATGATTGTTATCTCTTTTGGTAGAAAATTAATTCACGGCTTTATAGGTTTGGGATGAACTCCCGATCCGGCTTTGTCTTTTTGACTTATCATGCTTAGGGAATAGTTCCTTATAAATCCTCATTTTCTCATTAGGTGTTTACATTTTTCCAGGGTTATCCACCTCTATCTCCCCATTGTCAATGAGGTCCTGAATATAGTGGTGAAGCCGTAGACATTTTTCTATCTTATGACCTTTAACGCGATGCATTTCATAATATTCATGCTCCTTATACCATGAAGTTTTAGGAGCGTTGTCATCAAATGGTTGTGTTGTAGGATAGGTCATCATGTGGGCCGCATCCAACTATTTTAGTATGACAGAAAATGATTCATTGAGGGAGGTGAATGTTCTTTGCTTTGGTGGTGGTTGAATTGAGCCCTTGGTTAGTTTAAAAGGTTGACTAGTTTGGACCATTTGAACACGTTTGGAATCAGTGATTCCATCTCCCACCATGTTTTTGTTTTTGTTAAAGATCTTTGGCTTTTTAGCAGGTTTGACACTTTGGTTGTCTTTAGATTGGGTTTTGAGGGTGCCTTTAGCAATGAGAACCTTTTCTATTTGAATCCCTTTCTCAATAATCTCCTCAAAGGTGAAGACACAATGCATTTGGAGGTGGAAAGCTATATCTGGTTGAGATTAGGGATGAAAATACCGACCACCGCTTCTCGGGGGAAAGTGCAAGGGAAGCGACTAGCTATCCCTCTCCATCATTGGAAAAAGCTGGCGAAGGTCTCATTTGGGCGTTGTTTTGTTCCGCACAAGTCTGTCATGGTGACGTCACTCTCTATGTTATACAAGAAATGATGCATGAATCTTTCCTCCACCTTCGCTAGGTGAAAATTGATCCTTGTGGTAAGCGCGTAAACCATTCCAATGCTTGACCTCCGAGACTCTTAGGAAAAAGTCCATGAGGTAATTATCATTATAAGTCACCTCTTGACATGCCATGCAGAAATCTTTAACATGATCCCTTGGGTCTCCCTTTCCTTTGTATTTTTCAAACTTTGGCATATCAAATTTCTTTGGAAAGGGTTGAAGGGTCATTGTCTTGTCAAAAGGATAGGAGCATATTTCTTCATATTGGTATTTCCTAATACTCCCTATATTGCTTCCTTGTATGCTCATAAGCGTTGCTTTCATAGATTAAACTTCTTGTGCAATAAATTATTCTCTAGTTAGAGAAGCGGGGATGTGTACACGATGATACCCAGTGTATTATTCTCCTTGGTTTTCTCGATGGATTTCGTGGATCCTAAACTTAGGCCTTGACTTTTGAACATTCTTGTTTGTGTCTTTCTGTACCTGGAAAGTAAGCAAAGCTAGTTGTTAGCTTAGGTTACTAAGTTGTTGTTGGATTGTGACTTGGTTTGTGTCTTCTTCTTCTAAACGTTCTTCCTCTTCGTATTGTGGAGGTTCTTCCCTTGTCTCATGTTCTATCTTGTTTCTTCGTGGCACTTTGATGAGGGGTATTCTATGCCCTACCACTTTATCATTTTCTACATAAGAAGTGGAAGCATGCCCACCTATTAAAATATCTTCCATATTGATAAGGGGGCATTCTTCCTTAGTAGTGTCATTTGTAGGTAATATTGGTTCATTCTTGGTGGGAAATTTGGCCCCTAAATCCACGACCCATGCTAAGGCTCTATCTTTGTTTCTAAGGAGAAACTCATCTAGTAGAGTGGGGTCAAAATCAAAGTCTGCGTGTGGTGATTCTAATTCATTTCCACTATGATCGACCATCTCTTCGGTTTCCTTTTCTGTAGAAAATAGTGGCCCTAAGTCGTGTCTAATGAAGGGGTTTGACCCTTATCTGTTAGAGGTCTCCCAAGCATGCGCTTGTTATTCCTCATATGTCTATTTCTTCAACCTTAGATGTGTTTTGGGAGCCATGTTTTCGTGATAGTCCGACTAGGGTGAGTTGTAGATTTGTTCAAAATTTAATGACTACCCCTAAGTGAAACACAAGATGTACGTGTTAAGAGTAAATTAACAAAGTGTGAGAATACCAATGTGATAGAATGATAAAGTCACCAATGAAACAATCATTTCGTACCAAAACTTAATCAAATGAAGTACTTCCTAGACTACGGTTCAAAGTAATTTGTCACGCTTGATGATTAAGAAGATGTCTCCACTTATGCCAAGTTCAAGGAATGAACAAGACGTAAGTACATACACGAAGTTAAATGTGATATCCCAATCAAGATTTACAATGAGAAAGCTCAAGTTTGATTAAGACTTATATCTCAAAAAGTGTCAATTACGATTTGTGAATGACACAACAATATCACCAAGATATGTTAACCCACTTTGCAAGAAAGTGAAGTATTGATATCAAGGTGTTATTGATATAACACGCACAAATGGTAGTTCCTAGAACCTTTTGAAATCGAGGTAATAATAAAACCGAACAATAAAAAGCTTAAAGTATAGCTAGGAATAGTTAAGAATGTGTACAAGACATAACCGTATAATATAGGTATTTATGTCAAGTTTACAAGAAACAAGACGTAAATATCAAAATTGTAATGATACAAGACAAACAAACTCGTCTATGGAGGTCCGCGTGATGAACTATGCCTAACTACAATTATGATCTTGACGTGGGTATCAAGATCACAATGACTACTAAATGACGTGAAAACACCTCCGCTCACTTTAGACGTTTAACTAACCCAACTGCAAACAAGGATGGGCATAAACAGACATAAAAGTGAGAGAAACAGTCAAATGGCAACACAAAGGTAATCACACCTATTTTGATCAACAAAGTGTCAAAAGAATATGAAGGAAATAAATCAAGAAAAATGATGAAAAATGCTAGCCTCACTTCAACAGAGTTTCACCTCGCCCTAAGGCAAGTAAAAACTAGGTGAAAGTAATACGTCACACGTTTCTCAAAAAGAAGGTTCACAACTCAACACTATTTTAAAATGGTCAAAGTGGGCTCCTAGCCAAAGTATATTCTCCTAGGTGGTTCTCTCGCCCTAGGTGTTACAAAGTTTCCACGAGCGAGCGTGATTTACCCAAAAATTCACACTGACTAGTTTGGGAGTATCTCGGCTTTACTTTACCCGCTTCAAGAAACGATGCAGGCAACTAGTGTGTCTACGTGTACCATCACTGGGTCGCCAAAATGGACAACCTGTAACGCTTTCTCACAAAGGAATCACTAGTTAAGTAGGTAGTGTAGAGCACTTCCCTTTTCATCCACAAGGTTCCCTCTTGCATGGACTACTTTGGGGTTCCCGGAACCACCCCCATTATTGTAGCTTAAGGCGTTATGCCAAAGGGGTTATGTTCCGATTGAGCGAGAGGGACGTACCCTTTTTCTTGAAACCTACAATACAGTGTTTTGAATATGTTGTTCTTTTTATCTTGTTTAATTAGATGTGGTTTATTTGAACACCTTTTGGCAACCTCGTATAACAACAGTATTAGTAGTTTTGATTTCGCTTTGATTCCTTATTTCTTTGACAAGCGTTTTTAGGTCCCGTACTCAAGCGTTAGTAGTTCTCCAAGAAAATCACATTATTTAAAAGAGGATTAAGAGTTTCTTTTGATTCTCAAGATCATCCAAGGATGCAAGAGAAGAGCACACCCAACAAATAATCCAAATAAAAAGTAAAGAAAATATTTTCAATCAATGAACCATACAAAATTCTTGATAAATGTTCATTCCCCTAAACCAAAAGTGAAAGATGAAATTTCCAATTTACCAAATGTTATAAAATGAAGACTAAAGTTGTTTTTGATTCTCAAGATCACCCTAAGGTGTAAGATAATAGCATACACAAACTTTATCCCAACTATATAGAAATAGAAAACTTCAAATCAAAGGACTATTGAAAAATGCTTTGTAAAAGGTTCATTCCATTAAACCAAAAGTGAAAGATGAAGTTTCCAATTTACCAAATGTTATAAAATGAAGACTAAAGTTGCTTTTGATTCTCAAGATCACCCGAAGGTGCAAGAGAAGAGAATACACAAACTTTACCCCAATTATATAGAAATGAAAAACTTCAAGTCAAAGGACCATTGAAAAATGCTTTGTAAAAGGTTCATTCCCTTAAAAAAATGAATAATCAAATTTCTAAGTTTAATACCAATGTTAACAAGATAGAGATCAAAGTTATTTTTTATTCTAAAGATCACCAAAAGGTGCAAGAGAAGAGCATACACATGCTTTGGTCTAAATCGAGTAAGTATGGAAATATAATATTCATCAAAACATTAGACATGTTAGAAAATGATCAGTTTTAAAATAACAGAAAAACTTGTAATTTCTATAAGTATAAATCCCAAATTTATGTTTTCATTGCATATTTAACTTCAATACCTTTCCAACACAAAAAAATGGAGTCATTTCGAGTTCGGGAGCAAAATTTATGGCCTTCGGAAGATGGGTTACGCATATGCTCTTATGCTCACGGGTATGCACTTGACATGCACTCAAAAAATGTCAAAAAAAATGTCTCTTAATTTGTAAAATGGGAAAAATTTTCCAACCAAGATTCAATTTTGACAACAACCCATCACATCAATATATGAATAGAAGACTCAATGCTATCAAACATTAACATATATGCCCAAGAATTTAAAATTTTTAAGAAATTGACAAAACTAGCATGTAGAATGATGAAAAAGTAAGCTCTAAAAATGAAAACATGATGAAATCTTGAAATTTTCTCACCAAGATTAAATTTTGACAGCAACCGAGCACATTAATATGTAAATAGAAGACTCGCACTATCAAACACTAACCTACATGCTCAAGAATTTAAAATTTTCAAGAAATTGACAAAACTAGCATGTGGAATGTTGAAAAAATAAGCTCTAAAAATGAAAACATGGAGAAATCTTGAAATTTTCCCATCAATTCCAATTTTAACAGTACTTCACCTCCTTTATACCTACAAGGAAGACTCAACACATGCAAACTCAACAAAATAAGTTAAGAAAAACAAGTTAGATCAACATGTGTAAAAGAGGGTTAGTAACCAAAAATGAAACTTAACTACAAAAATTTGAAATTAAGTGTAAAGGACAATGGAGTAAGTCCCACTGTGCATGCCAAATGTGTGCAGTGTGTTTTTTTCCAAAATAATGTTAATATGAGTAAATACTAACACCTAAATAACCTTAACTTAGCAAAAATTGAACAACAAACTAAACACCATCAAGATAAGAATTAAACAAGGGTTAGATGCTAGCATTCATCAATACAAACTTTGAAACTAACAATGCTAAATATCTAAACTCCTCTATTCTCTAACAACAAATAAATGAATGGACCTAAGTAAGCTCCATGGCAATCAATATTTGGTTGTCCTTGATATCTCCAAGAACCTAGGAATGGGGGCTTATCAAAGTTGGGCTACAAGACCCTTTTTGACACCTCTCATATGACCTAAGCACTTTAGGCTAGAATATGAAGCTTAGCTCCTCAAGATGATGAACTCTCAAGAAAACAAGGTGCAAGCTCTTAGTCTCTTTGCTATATGCTTTGCATTTTCTCTCTTAGGAGTTTAGGTGTAAGTAAAAAGGTAGGTGGAGGGCTCTTTATATAGCCCAAAGGATAAAGGATTCAACACATTCTCATGAATGTGGGATAAAGGTAAAACATGATTAGGAATGGATAAGGTTGCTTTATTAAAGGTAACCTTACTTTAGAAGGGTTTAATACATGTTTAGCAAGTCATGGGAGTTGGGGGTATTTTAATTAATCAAATGTGATTAACTAATAGGTAGATGTGAGCTTATAGAAGAAAATTAGAGGAATATTAGTACGATTTAGGCTATTAGAAAGGGATTAAATCAATTAAATATTGATTTACTAGTTAAATGAAGGGGAAGACTAATTAATTAATAATAATTAATTAATCTAGATAGAAGAGGTGATTTATTAACGGAAGGTCGTTAATTAGGGTATTTGTTGGATAGGTGACTTAATTAATTAGCTTAGTGTAATTAATTAATGATGATATGGGGAAAATGAGCACTTTTGGTGATATGTCGTCGATTTGCAAGAAAGGGATAATTAGCGCAATTTAAGTATTTAAATTGCTTGGGCGTAATTATAAGTGTCTACAGAAACCATCATAGTACAATTATAAAGAAAAACTTACCCATTTTTTGAACTCTCATGGCCAAACAAAAACTATAGAACTAGTCAAAATTTGAATAACCCGAAAGTTTCGACCATCAAAAATCATATAGAAATGACGGCCATTATTTTGCGACAGGAGCCATTACATTTCTACCTCAAAATAAATAAGCTACAGATCCAATTCAGTAAAAGTATTTCTCTTCATTTTACCAGATACCCATGAAGGAAAATGGACTTCCAATCATAAACGTCAAGTTGAGCCGAAGAAAAATCACTCATAACATGATCACAGGAAGAGGAGGCATGAACAATATATCAAAGCCAAGGAGCTTCACTTCCATGATCAGTAGTTGAAGCCCTCATTATGAGCTCGAACAAAGAAGAAAAACGAGAATGGAGATATTTCAAAACCCACAAGGTGTATTTGCAGAAGAAGGTCAAGCTCAAAGAAAACACTAACAATGGTGGCCATCCAATGAAGTAAAATAGAAACCAAAAGAAGCTCAGAGCTAGAAGAATCAAAAGCTCTGAAATGATCATTTATACAGCTACACAAAGAGCTTAGAAGAAGCAAAAAAATGACATAGATCCATTTTCGCAGAAGAGACCAAGCTTGAATGCTCGTAACAATAATAAGCGTCGAAGAAAATTTTCCGTGGCTTTTCCCCGCATAATAAAAACCAAATAAAATGTGCATGAGGGTCGATTTATTCCTTATCATGCAAACTCAAGAGGCGAGTTTCAACCTAACTCAACCACAGTCAATAATCAATGGCTCTAGATCGAAAGGAAAGAGATCAAGGGTGAAGGATCAATCTCCAAGATCAAAGAAAGTAACTACAGTCAGTTGCCACCAACCACCTCTATTGCTAGGTTTAAAACCCTAATTGCGGGTTAAAAATTGACGGCATCCAATGCATCAAGGACAAAATTCAATGGCCCAGGACCATCACTCAATTCAAAAAAACTCAAATTGAGTTAACCTTGCCACCAAATTTTTTTATGAGGGGTGAGTCATCGTGCAAAAGGGGCTAGCCCATGATTAAAAAACAAAATCATTACTTTCAAATATCAAAGATTAACCATAGTCTGAGTTCCCAATATGCCAAGGCCAACCAAATATTCTATGTAATGATCAAGTAAAAGGTGTTTCCAAACTTTTATGCCAAATCTGACAAATACAAGTGGAAAAACTATATCTTATAGCATATTTACAAAGTGAACCCCGTGTACATCTAGACACAAGAATATGCTAAGTCCACGAAGGTGGTCCCAAAACCAAATGGAGGCTATAGTGACATGTGCTATATAATATGGTCACCCCTTTTTATTTTATAAGTCCACCAAGGTGGCCAAACCAAGAAAGTTGGAGGTGGTCCCCACTTCAAGGAGGTTGGAGTTGAGTTGCAGAGTGTCACTCATGTGACCACTTAGAAAGAGATGTCAATGTCAGAGCATGTACACACGACAATGGTCCTCACATTGGATTTTTATTTTGTAAATATCACAAATGTTTGAATTATTTACTCACATGCAGAGAATTAATTTGTTGCATGCTTCACAAGAAGACAGAAAAGAGAAGAAGATAGAGTTACATGTTCAAAGGAGAAAGACTTGCATGGCAAGCAAAATTATTATTAGAAAATTATTTACCCTTGCTTTCTTAAAAATAGAACAGTCAACTTCAGTTTGACTGTATTATCGTCAAGGCTAATAATGCCTATTTGTAATTGCATGCTCTATTTTTATTCCTTTATCTATTATTAAATAAAGGATAAAAATAAGATGCATGGGCGAGTATAAGCCTTAGGCTATTTTTAGGATGAGGGTAAATTTTATTTTTCTATATATTGTGTGCATTTGTAAAGCACAAGGAGGACTTTTAGTTATTAGAGTAATGAAGCAAATTTTCCAGTTTTCCTTGTGAGTGTGAAGTATTTTTGCCTTTCCAATTATTTGCAGGTCTTTTGTATGTTTCTATTAGTCTTGTGAATGCAAATTACCTAATTAATCATCTTACCTGTTGCAAAATTTAGTAGTTTTGCATGATATTAATGTGCATGTTCAAATTAGCAAGATTGTTGTGATAATCTCCCTCAATACCTCAAAGTGTTTTTCCCTTAACATTCTCAGTAAAGAACTGTTGTTTTGTGCATCAAGAATCATTTCACATATCAATCTTGCATATAATCAGTCAAATCCCTCATGTAAATTTTGTGTATCATCTTAGTTTAAATTATCTTACAATCATCTTTTCCCCTTAAACACCGAGATATCGGTTTAGGATACATCAATAAGGAACCGACCTTCATACCGAGACTCACCTCAAAGTAAGTATACCCACGGACATGAGATGTTTCCATTGTATCTACGAAAGAGAGAGATAAAATTTTGCAAGCTTAGAAAAACTTCACCATCTCTCTACGAGGTGCACTTTCAAGAGATAATAGGACCCACATTAGATAGTAGAAGTGGAAGGGCGGAGCTGCTGGGAAAAATTGGAAAATTTTCCCTTCTCCAAAAAGAGGTGAAATAGTAGAATTTAGCCGCAGTTCCTTTGGGACCCACCTTAGGACACATGTGAGGCTCATTTCTCAAGGGTGGAGGCATCGAGCAAAATCGATAATTTTACATTTTTTCAAAAGTTGTAAAAGGAAAAAAGGAACCCACAGACCCATCTTAAAGTGGATCTCCCACCTAGACGGTCAAAATTCAAAATAGAAATCCATGGTAGTTGTGCATCCGTATCGATTTTTCGCGATTCACTCCCGAGCTCCTAGGGATGCATATTCCTATGGTTTTTTATCATTTATTGGAGTCTCCTACATGCTTAATGAAGAGAAACATTGACTTGGTAGCCCGGTTTGGTGGGGAAGGTCTATAAACGTCTCTCACCATTAAATATGTAATCTGACTATCGAATTCGACCTGATTTTTCTTTCCTTGGCACGCGAAAGACCTGTTGATATCTTGGTTTGGTGAGGAAAATCCAGGGACGTATTTTACCATTAAGATGAAATTTGACCTCTGGGCTCAATATGATCTTCCATTTTTCTCCCCGAGCATGTAAAGACCTAGATTAGACAGATTAGGGGTGGAAGTGGTTAGCGAGTAAAGGGAAAAGTGATCTACCAGAAGGAGTTGAATGTAGGAGATGTTTGAAGAAATCTACCCCCTGAGCACTTGACAACTTTTTACAGATCTGATTTTGGGAATCCCGATCGAGATCATGGCGAGCACCGTAAACTCAATTTTGGATTTTTTGGGGGAAAGGGTTCTTTGTAAAATGTTATAAATAGGCATGATTTTTCCATGAAAATGGTTGTAGGTTGGAAGGTCGAAGTGTTAGAGATCAGAACTGATTTTCTAAGAGAAAAGCTTGATAGATCTCGTCTTTCTGAGGGACTGTTTGAGAAACCTATATATCTCTTTTGTGTTAAACTTGATCATGTCAAGGTGGTTATGAGTGTACAGACCATTGACAAGTTCTGAGATTGTTCTAGAAACTTTCCCTTGTTGATAAGTTTAATCAAATTTGAGTTATTATGTGTTGACTCTGAGCAATTAGTGTCTGCTTTGTTTCAAAATGTTTGCAAATAGTTCTATTCATTCCTATTGCAATATTATACTGAAATTTTTTTGAAATCACATAGGATCTCATCCCTGTGACAGTTTAATGGTATTTACAATTTCATTTCAAGAATATCCTTCATCTTGGATGAGATAAACAAATTTAGAATCAATTCATTGTCATTTGTTGATAAAGATTGTATGTAACTCTTTGAGTGTATCTTAGGCGTGGTTAATCAAAAAATGTAGTGTTTAATTGAGTCTTCTAATTTAAGCCTTCATATTAGAGCCTTAAATATTGTGTGAAGACTTGTTGATTTGGGCCTCCATTGAAGCACACCTTCTCAAGTTGAAGGAATATCTTGATTGTTTTGAATCTTTTTGTTGAGAAGTTGCTCATTATTTGTAAAGTAACTTCAATGATCTGGTATAATCAACTTTATCTTGTTTCACCTCCCACCAAAAATTCATTTTAAAACAACCAATCATACCCATACTACCCCTATTTATCATGTGTGTATACAAATGCATAATTTTTACTACCAAAACATGCAAGAACAATCAAGTTTTCATTGTCTTTAGTGGCCTAAACCTTTCTTAGAAAATATCTCCATCATCTAGAGTGACACCTTGTGAGATTTAGGTTTTGTTACATTGATCATATTTTCTTCAAGGTCTTCTTAATAATTTCACAAGGAAGGACATCTCCATCTCCTCCACAAACAACAAGCTACAAAAAGGGTCCTCTCACCCAGTTGAAAGGCACAACCATAAAGTAGTGAGGATTTGTCAAATCCTCTTGATGGTGCTACCCATTTCTCCACATCCGATTGATATCCACTACAAAATGACACACTACATGTTTTTCTTTCCTCTAAGCTTCCTACTAAACTAGTGATGCTACTCAAACCGAGGGAGAATCAATCACGGTACCAACACCTTCACCGGTGTCGTTCTTGGGGACATAGTGAGTATAGTTCATATTCAAACCCTGGTAAACACTTCTTATATGCTGTAAGTGCTAGTGAATTTTCTCAAGCATCATCTTGTGTTCATCCCTGTAAGAAAATTTCAAAGTTACAAGTGTTATGTGCAACATTTCCATTTTCTATAGTTTTTGCACTAAGTGTCATTGATAAATCTGGGTAAAAGAAGATCAGACATTCCTATTTCATGTTTCTGGTTGATGTACATTTGATAGATCGTATTTTAGTGCATCTATACAACTAAGGTGGAAATCCTTAGTGGTGATTCCTTTTTGGTCTGATTCTTGATGAGTACCAGTGTCTTAACCTTTGTCAAGTGAGATTTGTTACTAATTTTTGCAAAGCTGGAAGGAAGAAGATATTTCTTTGCTAGGGATCTTGCTAGGACATTATTTCCAGAGCTAGGAAAAACAAAGTTAGAAGGAAGAAAACCTTGGAGTTGTTGGAGATCAATAGACAAGAAAATGGATCTCCATTGATGAAAGTGATCATCCTATCATTGAATACTTTGCAATTCAAGTGCTTTTGAATTAGGTAGCCTCTTTATGGAATTGAATTCTCCAACTAGAGAGGGGCCTTCATTTTATTTTAAAAATTTTCTTCTCATTCTTCCTCTGTCTTTTCAGAAGTTGATAGGGTTTTCCAAGAAATAGGGCCTTTAGGGGATATCCATTTTGAAATTTATACTCCTGTGTTTCAAATACCCTCTACCCCTTATCAATTTGTCTCCCCTCTAGGGTTAACTCCTCAAAATAATATGGCCCTACCCCAACCCAGGACCTCCATTTGTTGTAAACACCTTTGGTCCTATAAATTTTATAGGGATAGTTGGTTATCCAAATTGCTTTCCCAAGATGTAAGAAGTAGATTACCAAAGTTCCAAGGAAACAACGCTATAATCGGTGATCAACATTTGAATTTTTTTATCAATATGATGGAAGAATTTGAGATTGAACATGAAGATATATATATCAAATCTGTTTATCCATACTCTAGAAGAGGATGTAAGGGATTGTATAAATCTTTGCCAGATAATTCCATTGATTCTTGGACAGAGATGAACAATGCATTTAGATTGCAGTATGGTGATAGAACTGACCCTAGGTTTCTTCTATCAGAATTTGAAAACATCAAGAAGAATCCTAATGATTCAGTACATGATTTCAACACAAGGTTTAACAAGACCTTGAGGAGATTGCCTATTAGCTTAAGGCCATGTGATGAATCATGTTTGATCAAATATTCAAATGCATTTGATAAAAAAGTTTCTTACTACTTGAGGGACAAAAACCCTACTAATTTGAGGTAGGCCTTCACCATGGCTCTGCAAATAGAGAACAACATCAAGGCAATTGGAAAGCCTCCAAAAGGGAGGGTGTAAAACTAATTAACTCGGAAAAGCCTCAAACAAGTAAGGTTGTTGATTTGGAGGAAGTTGTGAAAACTTTGGTAGGGGCTATCAAAGAAATATCATACAAATTAGCCCGGGAAGAAAAAGGAATTGGGCAGAGTTCACAAGGTCAGTACAAGCAACAAGGCCAAGACAAGTTTACAAATCATCATAGAAATGATCAGAGATCTGATGACAGAGGCAAGGGACCTGTTGGATTTGGAAATAAATAGTCCCAGGCCAGGGAAAACAGAATGGTTCTTGATCCTTTAGCTTCCGTGAGTCTTTTGTGGAGGAAAAAATGTCATTGATTGGTGTGACAGATGTTTCATGCCCCATGCTCCATGTGAGGAAGATCAGCAAGAAGAAGAAGAAGCTGATGATGATAATGATGATGATGTTTGCATGATGGGTTGCTCCATGAGCTCACAATAAGGGGAAACTTCAACGAGGTAATAAGTGCTAGAACTACATTGATTTTTGGGATAGCATCCACCGGTACCTATTCTTCCTCCCTCTCATACTTTATAAGTAGATACTGTACAAGATTTTGAATTGCCAAATAATGACTTTGAATATTTAAGATCTTTAATAATAAAGAAGTATGATGGAGGAATCCCATCTCGAGGACAAGAAGTTGTTGATGAACATTGTTGTTTCCCAAGAGAAGGAATACAACATAAGAAATAGGGTTTTCAAAGGGACAGAGTCTCAAGCCAAGCCAAAAATTCCATTTCTTTCAAATATTCCTAAAGAGGCTCCTAAGAAATATGCATCTGCCAAGTGCCTTGTTGTCCCAAACAAAACTCATACCCCTCCTCATGCCCAAGTTGTCAAAAATATTGTGCCATCTAATGAGTGTGTCAACCTTCCTTCCAATGTTACCTTGCCAAATTCTATCCCTTATGATATTTCCCAAGTCTTGAGTTAGATCAAGATCTCAATTCTAATTGTTGAATTGTTTAGGATTCCTAAGCAAAAAAATAGGGCTTTCGAGTATTTGGGGATGAAAGAGGAGAAGGCTACCATAGATAGAAATATAAACATTATGGAGACTCCACCAGTCATTGAAGAATTAGAGACACCACCAGTGTTGGAGGAACTAAGTGAACCACCTGAGGTTTATTTTGGGACATCCTTGGTGGAGTCGCATCTTAATGTGGATCCATTCTTCACCACTATGATCATTAAAGACAAATTACTACATAGCTATATGTTTAACTCAGGGCCATCATGTAATGTCATGACTCTAGAAGTCATGAATGAGCTGGATATCAAAGTAATAGTAACATATGTGAAGTGTACTTCTATGGACTCTAGATAAGTGCCGGTAGTGGGATGTGTGAAAGGTCCGTGGTGCAACTTGCAGCTTACCTAGGTAAGAACTTGATACTTGATATTGTTATTTTTGATTACCCACCAAGTGGGAATGTTATCTAGAAAATGGGCTGCAAGTGTTGGTGGGAGTGTTCAAATGGACATGTCCTATGCTACCATCCCAATTGAGGGCATCCTTGTCAGGTTGTATGGAGAAAAGAAGATGTTGCACCTTATTGAAGATCCCAACAATGCATCTTATGAAGTATTATACACAAGTGTTGATGCTGATAACTTTGTAGGATTTGCTGATGGAAAAGAGCACAAGATTGAAGAATGCAAGTGTCTTGAATAGGAAGGATCTCCGTGGAATTTATTGTTTGATGGAGCTTGCTCCAAGTTTGGAAATGGTGTTGGTGTTGTTTTGATCTCTCCAGGCCAGGAAAAGTTTGTCTTTTCTTTCAAACTCAACTTTGAGTGCACTAATAACATTGCTGAGTATGAGGCACTATTTTTAGGTTTGAGGACGTCTTAGAAATATGGTGTTAAACACATTAGTGTTAAAGGAGATTCATAATTAATTGTAAAGAAAGTCAGAAAACTTTATGCCACAAAAAAATAGCAAATGAAACAATACAAACATGTAGTTTGGGATCTCATTGAGATATTTGATTCATTCAATATTGTGCATTATGATAGGAAGCTCAATGATTTGGAAGACAAACTTATAGTATTGAGATCTCATTTTGATAATTGTACAATGTTCCCATATTGTGAATATGATGTTGAGGTGTTAACTAGGCCATCTCATGTACCTGATAACATTAAACATTGGCAAGGTTTTGATGATGATGCTCAAGTCAAAAGATTTCTGCAGAACAAAGGGGAGTTTTCTGATCAAAATATTGATTGGGATCCAATGGTGTGCGTAGCAGAGGGTAAAGAAACCTTTTTGCCAAAGGAATCATCCAACTAAAGACTAATACCATTCCTAGAGGGTTGGTTTCTCTTGAATCCAACTTTGATAATGTTGATCACATTATTAATAGATGCATAGTAGGCTCAAGGGATATTGAGGAGCATGACCTTGGCACGAAGGAGAAACCAAGGAAGATCTGGTTGGGAAGCAATCTTAGAAAGGAGGAAAAACAATCTTATGTCCAATTGTTGAAAAAATATCAAGATTGCATGGCTTGGAATTCTTTTGAATTAAATCCATACAGAGAGGATTTTCTTGAACATGAGATTCCTTGGAATCTAATGCAAAACCATTCGTATAAACAAGGGCCAATTAAACCATTCCTATCTCTTAAAATGCAAGAAGAACTAAAGAAACTGAGGGATGGAGGGATTATTCAGCCCACAAGGTATTCTTCTTGGGTTGCAAACCTAGTACTAGTCAGAAAGAAGAATGGTGACATCAGGCTGTGTGTGGATTTCAGAAATTTGAATAGAGCATCAATGAAGGATAATTATCCTTTACCAAATATGGAAAACATGTTGCACTTAGTGACTAGTTCTGAGCTACTTTCTACCCTGGATGGCTTCTTTGGTTATAACCAAGTTGTGGTGAAGGAATCAAAAAGAATTAAAACAACCTTTACCACTCCTTGGGGACTTATGTATATGTCAGGATGCCCTTTGGTCGATGAATGCTTTGGAGAAACCTTTCAAAGAGTAATGGACATTGCTTTTGCTGGTTACATCAATGATTTTATTAATGTCTACCAAGATGGTGTAATTGTGTTCTCCAGAAAGAGAGGTGATCATTTGCAGCACTTGGAGAAAATGCTGGTAAGATGTAGAGAATATGGCATTTCACTCAATCCAAATAAGTGCCATTTTGGAGTGCAGAAGGTAAAATTGATTGGTCACATTATGTCACAAGAAGGGGTGATGATTGATCCAGAAAGGTAGAGGCCATCAAGCAAGGTTCCAATTTCAAGAACCAAGAAGGGGGTTCTGTCCTTCTTTGGGAGATAAACTTTATCAGGAGATTCATATCAAACTTTGTTGAGTTTACCATTCCAATCATTAACATGTTAGAGAAGGACCAGGCCATCAAATGGGAGGAGGATGTCATTCAAGCTTTCAATGGGATCAAGGAGACATTAAAGCATGCCCCTATTTTGGCATCTCCAAATTATAAGAAGCCTTTCCAACTATTTTCTTTTGCTTCAGAGAACACTATTGCATCTGTCTTGTTATAGAAAGATGATGAAGGGGCTGAGAGGCCAATTGCCTTTTTTAGTAAGGCATTGCAAGGGGCTGAGCTGAAATACACTATTATGGAGAAACAAGAATTTTCCTTGGTAAAACAACAAAGGTCTTTAGGCCTTACATTTTGAGCTCTAAAATTGTTGCTTATGTTCCCCACACTATGGTGAAAGACATCTTATCAAAGATGGAAGTCTCAAGCAAAAGATGCAGATGGGTGAACAAGTTGCAAGAATATGACATGGATATCCAAACCATGAAGTTGGTGAGAGGTTTGGGCTTGGCTAAGCTTATGGCTGAGAGAAACTTGCAAACTATTGAGGTAAATGAGGTAGAAGAAGGAAGGGTAGATGTTTTCAAAAATTTGATGATTTCTGAGTGGTACAAAGATGTAATTTTTTATCTCATACATCTATACTACCCTGAGCATTTGAGTAAGAACTAGAAAAGATCCCTCAAGGTGGATTCCCTTAAATATGTCATTACTGATTATGGGTTAGCTTGGAAGACCCCTAAGGGAGTCCTCTTAAGGTGCATAAGTGAAGATGAAGCCCCCAAGATAATTTTTGATCTCCATGGAGGATTTTGTGGGGGGCATTTTGCTGGAAGAGTCACAACACACAAGATCCTGAGGGCTGGTTATTAGTGGCCAAATCTCTTCAAGGATACAATTATTTTGGTTAGAAGATGTGAGAGTTGTCAGCAATTCTCTAGGAGACTGAAAGCTTTAGGCTCCATGCCTTTGAAACTCATCAATTGAAGCCCTGTTCAAGCAATGGGGAATGGATTTCATTGGTGAGATTTTAGACCCTTCAAGTGCTGGCCATAAGTGGATTCTTATAGCCACTAATTACTTCACCAAGTGGGTGGAGGCAATCCCCACCAAGAGAGCAACACACCAAATTGTCATGGACTTCATGTTGAACCATATCATCTGCAGGTTTGGGGTGCCAGTCAAAATTGTTGCTAACAATTCCATGAGCTTTAGAGCTAAACCCTTGGTGGCAATGTGCAAAGAATATGGGATCAATTTGACATATGCTTCTAATTACAATCCCCAAGGAAATGGACAAGTTGAGTCTAGTAATAAAAATTTGCTTGAAGATTATCGAAGAACCTTGGAGCTGAACAAGAGAAAATGGGGTGAGCAAATTGAAGTTTGTTGTCCTGCAGGATGACCAGATTACTTTTAAAAGAGCCACTAGAAAGAGTTCATTTGAGTTGGTGTATGGAACTCGGGACCTGCTGCCCTCGCATATGCAATTATCCTCATATGAGTTCATTCAACAACTAGAAGATCAAGAAGTAAGTCCATATGATGCTGCATTAACTGATTGTTGAAATTGATGAAGATAGGAGGACATCCCACCAAAGGCATATAAAGTTAAGAGAAAAACTGAAGAAGTTGTTCGACAAGAAGGTCACCCCAAGAGCCTTCAATGTTGGAGATCTCGTGTTATTATGGGATAGAAGGCATGAAGATAAGGGAAAGCATGGCAAATTTGACACATTATGGATGGGCCCTTAGTCCATTAATATTAGGATTGGTGAACATACCTTCTTCTTGAAGGACTTGGATGGGGAATTTCTCAAACTACCTAGTTAATGGTAGGAATTTGAAGCATTTCTTGGATTGATTCCCTAGAATCAGGGTAAAACATCTTTTTGTACAGTGTATAGCTTGTTGTTTGTTTCTTGTCTTTTGTGTTTTTGCTCATTCTAGTCCTTGGTGACCTATTTTTGCTTTGGTTTCTCTGTTCATTTTGGGAGATGGCTCTGTTTCTCTACTCTGCAAGTTGACTCCTTTTCCCAATGGATATTTTTGGCACTTGGTCTACCTTTGTTCTTGTGGCACTCATAGGGAGTGCCCATCCCCAGAGTCGAGCCGATGTTGGTGCTCAAAATAGTCTCACCCAATTTTTCCATTAAAATCTATCAATTTACAGTCTCTGTCACATTTTATCTTCCCGTATTGTGCCTAAAAATTCTCTACCTTCCTTTGTTGTTTTAATCAGTCCTTTCTAAGACCAAGGATCATTTGTAGATCTAAAAATTGTTTCCTCGTTTCTTTGTTCATCTGAAAAGGTTTGTATTTGGGTGTAAAAACTCAAGTTGTCCCGTTCTTTCCATTTTCACAATCAAAATTTTTCTCCTTGTCATTTTTCTCTAAATACTTGAAGAAAAATGAATGGATGTAGCTCAAAGGAATGTATTTGAGCCTTGTAACATTTCTAAATTCTCCATCCTTGAAGAAAATTTCATCTCGGGATCAAATGGTCTTTCTTCCGCATTTTACGGTTTGACGGGTGTTTCTCCCAGTCAAATTTACATCCTTGCATCAACAGGAAACGTGGCCTCTTTTGGTTAGACGTGGCTTAGTGGGGCACTCTAAAATTCTATGGATCACCTTGACCCAAAACTGGTCCACATGGAGGAACAACGCTCATTTTAAAGTTCACTTTTTGGTTTGGCCTTGAAGTTGTGCCGAGAGGACACGTGGAGGTTTCCTTTTCTTTTCCTAGACTTAGACAAATTTTTATGCAACTGGTATAGTTTGGTGGAACATGAACACGTGGTGAGCTCATGCTCGTTCGAGTCTCTACTCTTGGGCACCATTTTTAAATTGTGTCATGAAGACACATGGAGGGACCGCGTATGTTTGAGGACCAGCCCTTGAATTTTATTTTAAAGAAACGCTATGAGGACACTTAGAGGCCTCCACTCACTTTGTATTTTTCTTGGACTTTTCAATGGCAAAAGGAGATTACCTCGACCCTTGACACATGGCACCTTCTATTGAGATTTAAGCCTTCAAAGAAATTTTGTTGTGTGAGGACATGTGGTGAGCCCATGCTCATTCAAGGTCTCAACTTTTGGGGACCATCTCAAGATGCGCCATTGTGACGCGTGGCAGTTGGAAAAGTCAAAAAGTGGGGAAGTGGACCATTGGGGGTAACTTGGATTTTTGCCTCTTTTCGTCAAAAGGATTAAAACATAAAAATGGCCCGCAGCCCAACAAAGGATAAGTCAAAATTTGATGAGAGGGTCATATGGCGAGGTGCGCACTTTGGGGAAAATTTGGAAAATTTTCCGTTTGTGGAGAAAGGAGTTAAAAGTGTAAAATGAGGTGTGGTTCCGTTGGGACCCACATCGAGACTAGACGCATAAGGGAAGAGTTGCAGGGAAAATTTGTAAATTTTCTCTTCTCCAAAAAGGAGGTGAAATAGTAGAATTTGGTTGTAGTTCCTTTGGGACCCACCTTAGGACACATGTAAGGATCATTTCTCAAGGGCGGAGGCGCAGAGAAAAATGTGAAAACTTTACATTTTTAAAAGTTGTAAAAGGAAAAAAGGAACCCGCAAGCCCATCTTAAAGTGAATCTCCCACATGGATAGTCCAAATTCAAAATAGAAATCAATGGCAGTTATGCATCTGTATCTGATTTTTCCACCATTTTCACTCCAAAGCTCCTGGGGATGCGTATTCTTATGGTTTTTTATCATTTCTTGGAGTCTCCTACATGCCAAATGAAGAGGAACATTAATCTAGTAGCTTGGTTTGGTGGGGAAGGTTTGTAAACGTCTCTCACCATTAAATATGTAATTTGACTATTGGATTCGACCCGATTTTTCTTTCCTTGGCACGTAAAATACCTGTTGATATCTTAGTTTGGTGAGGAAAATATGGGGACGTCTTTTACCATTAAGATGAAATATGACCTCTGGGCTCGATATGATCTTCCATTTTTTCTCCCGAGCACGCAAAGAACTAGATTGGATAGATTAGGGGTGGAAGTGGTTGGTGAGTAAAGGGAAAAGTGATCTACCAGAAGGAGTTGAATGCGGGAGATGTTTGAAGAAATCTACCCCAGTACCTGACAACGTTTTATAGATTTGATTCTGGGAATCATGATCGAGATCATGGCGAGCACTAGTACACTCAATGTTTTGATTTTTTGGGGGGAAAGGATCTATTGTAAAATGTTATAAATAGGCATGATTTTGCCATGAAAATGGTTGGAGGTTGGAAGGTCGAGTGTCGGAGGTCGAATCGATTTTCTAAGAGAAAAGCTTGATAGATCCTATCTTTCTGAGGGACTGTTTGAGAAACCTATATATCTCTTTTGTGTTAAACTTGATCGTGTCAAGGTGGTTGCGAGTGTACAACCATTGACAAGTTCTGAGATTGTTCTAGAAACTTTCCCCTACTAATAAGTTTAATCAAATTTGAGTTATTACTGTGTTAACTCTAAGAAATTAGTGTCTGCTTTGTTTTAGAATGTCTGCAAATAGTTCTATTCATTCCTATTGCAATCTTATATTGAAATTTTTTGAAATCACATAGGATCTTGTCCCTATGATAATTTAATGGTATTTGCAATTTCATTTCAAGAAGATCCTTCATCTTGGATGAGATAAAAAAATCTAAAATCAATTTATCTTGTCATTTTTTGATAAAGATTGTTTGTAAGTCTTGGGTGTACCTTAGGCATGGTTAATCGAGAAAATGTAGTGTTTAATTGAGTCTTCTAATTTGATCCTTTATATTAGAGCCTTAAATATTGTGTGAAAACATGCTAATTTGGGCCTCCACTAAAGCACACCTTACGGTTGAAGGAATGTCTTGGATCTGTTACAAGCTTTACATTGAAGTTGCTCATTATTTGTAGAGTCCCTCAACGATCTGGTCTAAGGAACTTTATATTATTTCACCTCCCACCAAAAATTCATTTAAAAACAACCAATCATACCCATACTACCCCTGTTTATCATGTGTGTATACAAATGAATAATTTTTACTACCAAAACATGTAAGAATAATCGGAGTTTTCATTTTCTTTAGTGGCACAACCTTGCTTAGAAAATATCTCCATCATCTAGAGTGACAACTCATGAGAGTAAGGTTTTGTTGCATTGATCATATTTTCTTCAAGGTCTTATTAATAATTTCACAAGGACGTCTCCATCTCCTCCACAAACAAGTAGGCGACAAAAAGGGTCCTCTCACCTGTTTGAAAGGCACAACCATAAAGTAGTGAGATTAGGTCAAATACTCTTGGGTGCTACCCATTTCTCCACATCCGAGTGACAAAAAGAAAGTTTCATTTCATCCTCGGCTCTGAAAATGACACACTACATGATTTGCTTGCCTCTCTAAGCTTCCTACCAAACCGGTGATGCTTATCGGCTTCAAAGGAGAATCAATCTGGATACCAACACTACCTACATATGTTAACCCTTCTCATGTCCTAGGGAGGTATACATTTCACTTCCATCTATATCCAAGATCCTACATGTGACTACCCATTGTTAGTCATGTGTTAACATTTGTTATAAGGCCAAAAGTGCAAGATCCTTCACTCTGTTGATTCCCATCACATATGTATCAAATATAGTATAAAGTAATCATTTCACATTTTATTCTTAACCAATATTAAGGCACATTTTGATAAACATTAAAGTCACTTTACAATTTAAAAATCCATCAACATCTATCAGGAATAATATCAACATCTATCAATATCCATACAATCATGATCACATCTCAATATTACATTGCCAAATCAAAGACATCACATCAAAGTATGATCAACACATAAATCATATATAAACAATCATAAATCATATCATTGTATCATTGTACATCATCTAGAGTCTAAAAACTTTGTGTATCACGAATATACATCAAAACTAATATTCACAAAGAGTCGTGTACATCAAAACGTCACATTTACTTAGTAAAATCAACATTTCTCAACCGGTTGCCTCATCGAGTGTTACGTCTCTAATCATCATCAAGACATCCATCTAGTCCCCTATCAAGACCCTTTTCATTGTTAAATTCATATATCTATAGAAAGAAAACCCTTTGGTTCCTTTATCACTTGACTTATTGCCCTCGTAATCCCAAATTTGTGGAAACATCAATATTCGATCCTTTGACCTCATCAAAACATCCTTTTTATTTTCCTTTCCATCATTAAGTCATATGTCTATAGGGCACAAGCCCTTTGGTTCCCCTATCATTTGATTTTTGGACGACACCTATCTTGTTTCGTACCTCGTCTTGGGGCATCATATCTCATATTCCCACGCTTACATATTTCCATCTATCTCTTTTAAACTCATGATTGATTCCATTTTAGGTCATCAATCCCTAGTTTGAGGGGGAACACCTCATCATATAATTCCACATCTTTCACATCCCTATCTATCACATCTTATTTTTGTCTCGTGGCTTGTCTAAAACCACTCAACAAGAAGGGGCAAAGGTAGATGCCTAAAATTAGCATTGTTAATCCTCGTATGTCTCGCATCCGTTATCACCCCTTCATTATCACATCACTATCATATTATACATTAAATCCTTATCCTAAGTCTTATTTCTCCCCATTATATTTAATCCTGTAAATATCATTCTACAACTATAAAATCCTATTTAACTCCTCTTAAAACAACCAAAAACCACTTAGAAACCAAAATCAAATAAAAAAATCAAAATCAATAACTTCTCAACCATTTCACAACCTCCTTAACCTGTATAACCTATTTCCAACACACACCCTTCATCAAAACAAAAAAATCTCAATTTGGGAAGTAGTTTCAACCTTTTCCCCATAAAATCCAAATCCTTGACGATTCAACATAATTGCTAGCGATTCTCACTGGTTGTTTGTGACCCTATATAATCAAGTCTTAGACCTCCATTTGAGGTTAGTTTTTGGCTAAAGGACTTCATATCATATTTTCTTTGTATCATATTCCAGTCACATAACCAGAGATCATCCCAAAAATGTTAAAGGCACCAAGAATATCTTCTTCATCCTACGAATGTCATTCATATGTCTAAGAATCAACTCAATAATTTTCTTGCATCTACATCTCCCTCTCTTGGGTAATTTCACCTTCAAATATGCATTCATCAATTTATAAAAAGGTAAGTGGTTTTCCTTACTTCATTATATTATTATGCGTCACTTACAAGCTTAAATCAACCTTCTCATTATCCCTTTTGAGTTCTATCTCCGTCCTTTTCAACTTGTAAAATTTAACGGTGATTGTTGATGATTCCCCAAGGTCACGGACAATATCATTAATGACCCATAAACATCATTGAAAACCCATCGGGATCACTAATGATTCACTAGAATCTCTAACGATCATTCACCGAATTGCTAATGATTATTATCTTAAAGGTCTTTTGATGCCTATGTTTTCTTTTTAGACATCTATATCACATAATTGATTACTACAAGGCCCCTTAAGTGTCTTTCTAGCCATATCAAGCTCCTTTGATCCATATTTAGCACTCTATCATCTATCTAAATCAAATCTATCATATTTTTCACCTTTGTGAGTACATAGTTATCTAAATCTTTTCTCCTTTGAGCTATTTTTTGATCCCTAGACTCCCATTGGATCGGTATCACCATCAGACCATTATATAGCTGTGGACCACGTCAGTCCCTTTACCTTTGCATTTTTGGTTATATCGTATTTTTATCATTTTATCTTATCATTATCATATCGATTTCTTGAACGTGGATTGACATTCTAGAAAGGAATCCCATTGACTTCTGTAGACTGGACTTTTCTAGGAAATCCACTATATATCTATCTAATCCTATCTTTTTCCAAGTTTCTGTGAATTACAGTGAACTATCTTGTTGGAAAGAAGAAATTGAGTGAATTCTTGGTTCTATCAACATCAATCATCCATCAAGATCAACATCAACATTCATCGATGCGGATATCGATAAACCCCTTTGTCTTCCAAGGTTAGTTTGTTTTTGTTATTTCACTTCATTAAGTTAAATTCGGAAAGAAAATATTTTCGGTATAACTACCCATTCAGTCTTCACTTTAATCGGTAATTAACCATCACAATCACACACACTTTAATATCACGAGAGACATAGGGATCACATCTTTCTAGGTATTTTTAGACCTTCTTCACACTTATGTTTTAGTCCAACTCTTTCCTTATAACATGTTTCGTTAGTTTCATCATTTATGTTATTTCCCTTCCATCCATCACATCCACATACTTCTTCTCTTGGATCGAACATCCATGATCAGATGATGATTCAATCCTCTTCATGTTCCTTTTCAACTATCATCATCATGATTGGGGGAACCCTTACTATCATCTGCTAGGGGCATAATTAATTTTATATACCCATCACTTATCATCCTACCCTACACTTGGGGAAAATAACACCCATCCATCCATCCACACAGATCACCCTAATTTACACTTTGGGGCACACCACATCTATCCCTCAATCCATTTTCGCTATACCAGGGGCATATCTTATCATCTTCCATATACCCCATATATCCTTTACCACATCCCTATCTTATCTATCTATCTATCTCCTATCCCAAATCCCATATAATACTAACCTATCAAAAATCCATATCCTATCCAACCTATCTAATTTCCCTCAATCCTTCCCTTTCATCCTACCCAAACACACTTTAGGACTTATAGGAGAAAGTCACATCCCACCTTACATCCCTTCCCATCCCCCATGAGCTATCCCATCATGAATCCTTTCATCTTACATATCCTCAACCATTCCCCCAATCCCAAATCCAAAATCTCAACATCCAACATCAAATAATCTAAACATCCAAAATCCAAGATCTAAAAATAAAAACATTCAAAAATCCATAAAAATATAAAAATGCAATGTGTGTGTTTTTGCTCATATGTGTTTTCTTACTTATCCGCATTTACATTTTGGATGATGATATGAGGCCCATTTCATTTCATTTTCCTTTAGCATGGTCCAATGATATGAGGACCATATTTTTGTATTAATCTATCCAATGATATGAGGACACAAGCATTTAGAAATTCAATCATCATGGTCTTTATACCTTGGTGCATTTTTCTCTATGCCACATCAATAACATTGCTAATGATGATAACAATGGGAAATTTATGGTAGCACACCCCCTTCTATCATCATAATTTATCCTTATCATCATCCACACCTAATCCTCATCATCATCTAACTAACTATCTAACCTCCTCATCTTCCCATCCAATTAATCCTTTATCAATCAATCAATACCCACATCCAAATTTTATCCTCTCATATCCAACATCTAAAATCCTCACCCCTTAGCTAGGGTAGCTTCTAACATTCTATTATCAATGAAACTCAAACATTATTTCTCATCACTTAATAAATCATCATCCCAATCCTCTATCATCCAAATTGATCCAAAACCAATACTTATTCTCTAATACAAACATCCTTAATCTTCTAATCCTCCAAATCCAACCGCTTATACCCTATCTTCTTCGATCATGATCCTATCAAACCTCAAATGTAACATCCTCAACTCCCACATAATCACATATAACATCGTAAAATATAATATCCTCAAATGTACATCCCAAATCTTCCATTCTAACCCCTTCACCGGGGCATCCTATAATCCAAAATTCTCAAAACCTAACCCCTTGACTAGGGCATCCTCTAATCCAACAATCCTAAATCTTCACCCTTATCATACATCATTTACCAGTGCCATCCTTCTACTCTTTAATCCTCAAATCCAATATCCTTAATCTCAACCCGTCAACTAAGGAATCCTATAATAAAACCCTTCAGATAAATCTTCTAATCCTCTAATGCTCAAACTTTGCATTCTCTAATCCTCTCCGATCTACTAACCTAGACCTCTCATCTTTTCGAGTGGTTACACGACTCATACCCTCCCTTCCTAACCCCTCGAGGGGGAATCATATCACCATCATAACATCTTGTATTCTTTTTCTTTGAATGATTATTGTTCCACAATAACAATCCAAAGAGGGGAAAAATTTAGACATCTAAAATGTCGACATGATTAATTACGATTAATATGTCCCAAAAATATCCCAACATCATCCATATAATAATTAATTATTATTATTAATCCCTTTTATCACATTTCCCCTTTTATCATTCATCTAATATCCCATTTTATCATTAATCACTTTAATTCCTTATTATATCCTATTATCCTATTTTAATCCTTCATTAACATTTTCTAGGAATTTAATATTCCTACACCCACCTACTCTACATCTACCCTAAACATGTCCTTTCCAAATAATACACCCCTAATCATCTTTATCAACATAATCTAACTCTAATACTAATCACATCCTCCCACCTCTAAATATAAAAGATTTTATTTCTAGAAGCCTCTCTAAATATCCCCTTCCATTGATTTTTTAATTCAATGGAATATTTTTTCCTCCATGAATTTTGAATTAAAATTCTATAATTATCCATTCTATAATCCTCCAATGCTCACATGAATTCTCCACCTTTGATCCAAATCCAACTTGGCTTCATCCTAGCCATTGAATCTTCCACACCTTAATTATAAATTGAGCTCTCCTCCTCCATGAGAGCTAACTTAGAAATCCATAACAAACCTCTGTCATTTCACTCATGAATTTTATCTTATTAAGTCACTCATTGAATCCATCATTCATCTATAATATATCATCATACAATGAATTCATCTTCATCAATCAAGAAATCCAAGGTAAAATCAAGGGGAGGTGTTGCTCAAGTTTCTCCACCAAATCTAAAGCAACCAACATCAATCAAGATAAAATCCAACACATAAAAGGAGGATATTTGCAACTTGTAGGTAAGTTCGGGTATTTAATTCTCTCATTATTTCCATCCATTACTCTATTAGAGGTATGTTTGAAAATATTAGATTAGGAAAACAATTTGTTTGTGTTTTCTCATATTCACAACTAGTCTTTTTAACATATACAAACCAAATAATTATGATACTAGAGAAATGGAAGAATAAAGGGAAAAATAAATTCCATACAATTTATGATCATGAAATCCATGTTAGATTAAGTGAAGTGATTCTCGGTAAAAACTACCGAGTTTCACATTTAGGCACTTCATGCTCACCGCATCGAGGAATGAGAGAATTTTCTTAAAAATAAAGAGAGAAGCTCCCGTGAGTGTTAGGATAATTAGAGAATGTATAAAGGAATGATATGTGATCAATTTGATCTCATTTCATCCATTTACTTTTTTATCATGTTTATCATGATTATCCCATTTTAGCCATTTTCTACCAATTTTGTCAATTTTGTAAATTTTGAGTGTCTCGAACATGGGGGAATCAAATAAGATATCTAAATTCACAATTTTCTCAGAATTACTATTATTAGTAACCGCTTCCTATGAAAACTTACTAAATATAAAAATTGGTCTTCCTGTCGGGTTTGAATGAAACCACTTGCAGAAGTTTTTGTTTTGCATTTTAGGTCTTTGTTCCAATTTACGGAGGATTTGAATTGCCAGGTTTTTCGTAGATATGAAAAATGAATATTTTTGGCTGAAATTTTCACATGGATGTATAAAATGGAAGGTTTTATTAATGGAGGCATATAAATACTCCTCTAAAAGGAATTTTTTCAAGGATGGTACAGTTCATATTTCATGACAATCGATGTAAGGGTTTAGGAATAACGAGAAAATTTATATTTTTGAGCATAAGGGATTTTGGGAAATGTTAGTAGAATAACAACAAGGAGCATGTAATTAGGGAATTAAAAATATGAAAAATGAATGAGGAATGACTAATTATGACTTGTATACCTTCCCCTTTCATAAACCTAGCTAACTCATCCTTTGACTCGCCATGTTTGACCCAAGTTAGATGGCATGAGAGAGTGGGATTAAACTTACTAAATGGGTCTCAGATGTCCCCATGTACCTTACCAAATTTAGTAAGGGACAAAGGGACATCATGGGTGTGAAAATATGGAAAGGGTGGAAGCATAATGAAGAAGGGGAAAACTGATTAAACTAAAAATGTAAAAATGATAGCCTAATCTAATGTTATTAAAGCAATAAATAAATAAGTAAATGAAATGATAAAACTAACCAAGAAATCTAAGCAATGAAATTTGAAACCCTAATTTGCAAATAGGGTTATGAAATTCCTTAGTTGATTCGCAAATGTGTCGGGACTATGTCCCAAAGGAGACTGGCTGAATAGAAGGAGGAGATGACCACACGGGATCTCGGGAAAATGTAGACCTAAGCTATCTCGAGTAGAATGGAACACCTAGAAAGGGATGGGGTTCTTGGGGTTCTTTGGTCTAAGATTTGGGTTCCCTGGTATGTAAAAATGACCGGGTAACCTACTTTAACATATAACTAGAATATCTCCTATGTTCTTCTTCGATAGTGTGTATGTTGTTGTGTTATCCATATTTTGCCCCAAGTTAAAATATCGATCAGTCACGACCCCGCATAGAAGGGACCTAAAAAAACTCTTTTAGATCTATAAACTGGTCACGAAGGACTCAACAATGGAATAAAGGGGGCTGAGAGAGACTAAATGATCCTATGCATAAGAAACAACTCTATCAAGTCGTTCCTTCCTTAAATCCATATTTAAGTTACAAGGACTTAACCATGGAATAACAGGGGTTAGAATAGAAGGGCGAAGTGTCACAAAGTGAAAAGGAGCAAGAAGGGGAAGAAACGATGAAGATCTGAAGTCCTCGGGCTCGAAACTGTTCAGAAAAGGGTCCAAAATTGAATAAATATGGAGGAGGCAGTGGAAGGAACTACGTGTTCTAACGACGCTTCTCCAAAGGTGAATCCAAAAGGGGAAGCCCAAAATAGTGGCAGGCTTCCATGCATCCAAAACCCCAAAAAGTTGTGTGGCGTTGAAAATTCATAAACTAAGAAAGAAGATGCCAGGTGTTGGCTTGGCACAAATCTGGAAAGGAAGCCTAGGCGGAGACTCAAACTTGTGCTAACCCTCCATGTAGCAAATAGTCAAACAGAGTCAAAAGGTAGACAAGGTGGGCCTCAAAATTGGCTAAGTATAAAAGTGTAAGCGAGAGAATGCCAAGTGTCAGTGTGGCACATCTCCAAGAGTTAGTCCTAGAGCAAAGACCCAAATGAGCACGAGCTCGCCACATAGCCCAAATTCCAAAAGGGTAAGAGGGACCATTGAAAATTCCATAGACTAGCGGAAGCCGAAAAGTTTAACTCGACGCTCCTCCAAAGGAAAACTTTGAGTTGAGATTTCAAGCAAGTGTGGTGCCTCCACATGTCCAATCTTAGAAAGGGGCAGAGTCAGTTGAATAGTCAATGCATAGGCCAGTTCGGTGGAGCCTACCAAGTGTCTAAATGGTGTTAATTCAAGGATTGGAGAGAGAAGGTTCCTAAATGATCGCCAGGCTACCGTGTGTCCCAGATCAAGAGATATGCCCTAGCCAAGAAAAATACTTATCCAAAAACACAAAATGGGTTGTAACTCTACCCAAAGGAAAAATTCAACATTGGAGCCCGAGTCAAAGCCAAAGTGGGGAGTCAAAGGAAAAGGTAACAATTTTCCTTTTGTCAAAAAGGCACAAAGATAAAGATGGAAGCACCTTCCCACCAACCAAAGGGTGCCACGTATCCAAGCAGAGCTTCGGGGCCACGTGATGTTTTTGAGTTTTGCATCTTTTGCGCAAAAAAGGTAAAAAGATAAATTGTGGACCCGCAAGCCTAATGTTTTCTCTAATCTGGCCTCCATGTGTCTCATATCAAAAAGGGGACCCATTTTTCAAACTGTTTTCCTGCCCATTTGTACGGACTGATACAAACTTCAAAGGGGCATATCTTTCAACTCAAGGCTTGAAATATTGCAAATCTGACACCGTTGGAAGCATCTTGATGTCTTTTACACCATGGAAGGATGAAAATTCATTTTTTTCAGAGGCTGGTAGGTGAAAAATGGAGAAACATATTTGGGATTTTGATGCAGGATCTCTTTGCCTTAATAACTAGATTAGATTCAATGCATTCCATTTGTTTCCTCTTCCTTCAAGGTGCCGAACCAGTGGTTGAGGCAGTCAAGATAGATTTGGGGGTAGATTTTATCAAAGGCATTAACAATGGTAGTTGAGCTTCAACCTTCTTTTCCCACTTCTCTCTAAACGAGTCTATAAATTCCTCTTCCTTCTCTCGAACAAGTCTATAAATATAGGGGAAGGATTCATTATAAAGGGTTGAACATTCTTTGCTTAGCAAGCTCCCCTTTCTTACGAAAAAGAAACTCGTGGAGTTTAAGACCTTCTACTAGACTGTAATACATTTCTACCTTTTGGCCACTTTGTAATGCATTATATCAATATGTAGAGCAATAAAACACATCTATGATTGACTTTAGATCCTCTCTTGTCTCTTTTTCTTTCATCTGATCTTTCATTATAGATCTAGTTATCTATGCTTAGTTATTTGTATGCATTTGGTTGGTTTGTGTCTATTGGCAAAAAAAATGTCCATCATTCCTTTGGTGCATCACCTTATAGCTTAGTTTGATTTCTGTATTCCTTTTACCCCTGTCTCCTTGGCAAGTTTAGATTAGGTATAAAGAGAGATCCTCTGCAAGTTCTCACATATGCACTTGAATAGAGGAATAAGAACCAACCTTTAATCTAGAGAGTTTTCCATTTTTACAAGGTCTCACACCTTCAGAAAGTTCAATTTTATGCAATCACATCAAGTGACCTTGCATTAGAAAAGCATACTGTAGAACTCATTTGGGGGTGGTGTGATTTCACACTAATATTTTTGGCACACCTGGTGGGATAAATAAGTCTCCACCTCGTTATGATAGGGTCAATGTGCACTTGCTGTGATTCTAACTTTAAGAAGTTCTACAATTGTACATCCTGGCAACTTCAAAAAGAGATAAATCCACTAGTTTTAGTAGTCCAAACAAGTTCATGAGAAGAATACAAACATGGTCAATATCTAGAGAAGAGGGATTATTTGTCTATCTAGACTTATCCCCAGATAGAAGGAGGGAAAGAAGAAAATCTGAGAGGTCTCCATCTCCCCAAAAAGGGCCTTATCAACACCTCCTCTCAGAAGGCCATTCTCTTAATCAAGATGGGTGCTCAGGCTGATCAAGATGGCTCAGCCAAATCATTATGTCAACTTCACTAATGATAGTCAACTCACGCTGAATGCACAAAATCTGGTTACGATAGAAGCATTAAAAAGCATCCCATATTTAATCTGGAGAAACAAGACTTCTCCTGATCATGTCCAGTTATTGCAAATATTTGTACAATCCATGAAATCCATGAGATGGAGATTACAATCAAGCTTCTCCCTCTTCACTCAAAGGTAATAATGGTTAAGGAGTCTTGAAGTGTGCTCTATCCAAAATTAGAACCAGTGTGCATAACTCACCACAACCAGGTTTGGAGAGAAAGGTGATAACTTGTCTTTGTTCGAGCAAATAACAACAATAAAGATATCCCCGAATGAGTAGCTATGAGACTTCAACCTCAAATTCCGAAAGACTCGGACAGGATTCAAATAGTAAATAAAGCCCACTAATGAAGGTTCCTTCTTATAATTTCTTAGGGCTTTAAATTTTGATATTTCTTTGATGATTCATCAACGAGAGACACAACCATAACTGCAGCCTATAGCCTTTCCATAGGGGCTGAGAACCATTGGATTCAAGCTGAAAAAATCACTCATAGGCCATCCATGCCTCTATATCTTGAGTTAGGAAGCCCAGATGTGAGCTAAACGCCTACATTAGCTCCAATTTCCACCCTCAAGAGTCAAATCTCATCTAAAGCCTCCACCTCATCATCTAACACCTCTAAGGAGCTCCAAAAATTCATGAAACAACTTTAGAACTTGGGGGAATGAGTTAGTAACCATCAAAAGGCAACAAGCTCAGAGTTTCAGGTTGTATCGACCTCAGCTCAATCTCAAAGTCAGATGTCAGACTAGACACCAATACTAGCAAAATAGACCACCATCTCGGCTATAATGAATCGAACCAAAACCAAGGACAGCCTCAAGCTACTAGATCTTTCAGGTCATATGATCCAAACACATATTCAACATCAAGGGCATTGGTTCTAACATAGAACAATATGGCATAGGAATACGATTGGTGTTTCCCATACAATCAGCCACATAACTAATCAATTTGCTTTAATGGTGCAAACTAGTATAGTGCCACAGAACCTATCCAAAAAGGATATCAAGGAGATCAACAAGGAGCTTAATAAGAGGGACCTCTAGGTGAGACTATGCTTGTCAATTGGTAGGCTGAGGACTTTTGTGGGATGAATCAGTTCCCTTCTCAAAGTGTGGCTGCCAATACATGATCAAAACAAAGAAATATTGGAGAGGTTCAACCACTGAGTTCGGTAACCCTCAATCTTCCATCACTTTGCAATGTGTCGGTTCTCCAAATATAGCTCCCAACATGTAGAACCAATCCAAGTCGCCTTCCAAATCCACTCAAGCAACGATTGTGACAACCCATGTACAAGAGAAAATTGTGCACAGGAAGGGGCAGCAGAGGATAGTTCATTCAATATCATTGAACAAATGAAAAGGACAAGTGTGAACATTTCACTATGGGAGTCACTTGGACATTCCAGGGTAGAGGGATTTGTTGCAGACTACCATGCAAAATTGGTCAAGCTCAAATCAACCCCCTAACTAGCAAGAGAGAGTTCTTGCCAATGCAATTCAGCCTGGGAGGAACCATGGAGAACAACAAGGTAAGAACCTAAGACATCCTCCATTCTATGTCTCATTGGTTATTAGAGAAAAATTGGTGCATAATTGTATGATTTATTCTGGGGCTAGTAGTTCTATAATGCCTAAAAAATAGCTAATCAACTAGGTCTCCAATATGAAGTTATCTCTAGAGGGGTAGTGCAATTAGATGGGACAACAGTGAAAACTATTGGAATCATCAAGGATCTGAGCCTCACTCTACATGCTTACCCCAATGTAACTATTTTGCAAAATGTGTCAATCATAGATTTCCCACCAAATTTTTCTTTGTGTCTGTCTAGGGACTTCACTGCCAAAATTGGAGGCTATCTGTCTGCTGATTGGTCACATATGCTCTTTAGACTAGGTATGGGGAAAAATCCACAATCATATCTGAACCCATTGCTAATTATCATATCGAATCTTATGTGCCTATCCTAATCAATGCCAACTACTCAGCTTTTGATCAAGAAGACTTCTTAAGCACTTGTGAAGTAGATACCAAGGTGGGATGTATCCCATACTTGAATCTCAATGAGTGGGCCAACAAAATACATGCTTTTGACCCTATAAGGAGATGGAATAATTTGAGCTAGGTGTCTACTACCTACATGAAGAAAATCATCCTCTTCCTGACCTAATTAAGCTAGAATATAAGGATGACAATGAGGTATGGAAATTGTTCTTTGATGGCTCAAGGAGTAGACAAGGAGCTGGAGGAGGAGCTATGATTGTGTCCCCCAAAGGTATGAAATATTATTTAGCCTTTAGATTTCAGTTTTCTTGCTCAAACAACACTGCTTGAATATGAAGCTTTGGTCCAAGGTCTTCATTGGGAAAGGAAGCTTGGAATCAAGAACTTGCAAGTGTTTGGTGACAATGAACTGGTTGTCAATCAAGTCAGAGGACTTAATGTTGTCAAAAATTACCTTCTCAAGAGCTATAAGAGTAGGGTATGGGATCTCATGGAGGATTTTGAGGCCTTCAACATTGTGTCCATACCCAGGAAGGAGAATGAATCTGTTGATAGACTTGCAACGCAGTTGGAGCAATGTTTGATGTGGTCGACAACATCAAAAGAGATAAAGAACAACCACATATCCATATAGTTGTGAGGCCAAGTAGTGCCAGATAACAACACATGCTGAGTGTTCAAGAATGATCAACAAATCATTATTTTTTGCAAGAAGAAGCTGAATTCTTAGCTAGAAATCAAAGCAAATTAGAGCAGCAATACGGGAATCAAATAGTACAACTACATACAAACAAGCTTCCCAAAGGCTTAGTGACATTGGAGTCTATCTTCAATCCTAATGATTAGTTTATAAAACATAAGGCTAACATACAGATCAAAGGAGAATATTTAGAGTCAATCCTAGTTGGAGAAGACAAAATACTTCAAATTGGCAAAGTGGCCACCAAGAAAGAAAGGTATGAATTCATACAACTTTTCCAAGAGTTTCCAGATGTGTTTTCTTGGAGCTATGAAGACCTAAGAGGGTTCAATCCAAATCTAGCACAACACACAATTGAACTAGATCTAGTTGCTCAGCCCATCAGGAAGAAGAAGAGACTAGTCAACCCACACATTGAGCCTCTGATGAAGAAAGAGTTGAACAAAATGATAGAGGTGAGTATCATATTTCCAATCAAACAATCAATTTGGGTTGCAAAACTTGTCCCAATCAGAGAGAAAAATGGAGAGATTAGGTTGTGTGTAGATTTTTGAGACTTGAACAGAGCCTCCCTCAAAGATCACTACCCACTCCCTTCAATGGAGTAGATCTTACAAGTAGTGTCTAGGTTAGAGAGATTCTCCCTCCTAGATGGCTACTCAGGGTACAACCAAATCATGATGAAAGAATATGATTAGTTCAAAATAACTTTCACCACTCAATGGGGCACCTATGCCTACAAAAAAATTCCATTTAGATTATCCAATGCCGGAGCCACTTTTCAAAGGGTAATGGATATGGAATTCAAAGGGCTGATGAATAGAATAATATTGATCTATCTAGATGACATTACAATGTTTTCCAAAATTTCCACCTAAGACAGGTTGTTTCAAAGGTGTAGAAGATTTGGGGTGTCATTGAACCCTAAAAAATGCATATTCTTGGCCCATGAGGGTAGGATTCTAGGCCATATTATATCAAAGGAGGGACTAAAAATTGACCGGAGAGAGTGGAAGAAATAAGAGCATTGTCATTGCCAAGCCACAAGAAGGCTCTTCAAAGCTTCCTGGGAAAAATTAATTTTGTCCATGCAGGTTTGTACCAAAATTTGTTGCCCTTGTTAAGCCAATAACGTTGATGTTGAAGAAGAGCTTGGCATTCAGATGGACAACTAAAGGAAGGGAAAGATTTGAGGCCATTAAAGAGGCTATATCACAAGCCCCAACTCTCGTAAATCCATATTTCTCTAAAGACTTCATATTGTATGCCTTTGGTGGTAGTGACACAATTTCTACAATCTTATTTTAACAGAGTAGAGAAGGTATAGAACAACCAATTACTTTCTTCAGTCAAGGTCTAGAAGACTATGAAGTGAGATAATCCTTCATCAAAAAGCAAGTCCTGATAGTAATCAAGGGATTAAAGAAGTTCAAGCACCTGTGTTAAATAATAAAATCCAATTGTTGGTCTCCCATGTGGGAGTTAAAGAATTCCTTCACAGCAATGACCTGAATGAAAAATGTGCAGGGTGGATCACTCATGTCATGGAATATGACATTGAGATCAAGGTCACTAAGCTGGTTCGTGGGAAGGGATTGTGTGAATAACTAGCCTCAAGACAACAAGATGAAGTAAACAGTGAGAAGGAGGTTGTTTTTGTTCTACAAGATAATCAAGAAGAAGGGAGAGATGATGCACCTGCTCCTTGTTGGACCCAAGACATGGTGCACTTCCTTCAAATAGGAATTTTTCCTCATGGGATGAGTAAAACAAAGAGGAGGCATTTCAGACTACAAACCATCCCAAATGTTATTATTGATGGTGTCTTGTTCAAAAGAGACATCAATGGCATTCTTCTGAGATGCATTGGAACAATTCAGGCTAAGAGAGTACTACAAGAATTCCATGTCGAGCAGCTGGAGGCCATTTTGCTCCAAGGGTGACAGCACTAAAAATCATGAAAGTAGGTTATTATTGGCCCAGAGTGTTTAGTGAGTGCTATGCATGGATCAAAAGGTGCAATAATTGTGCATTCTTTAAAGGCAAAGAAAGGCTAGCAACACTTCCATTGCACCCAATTTCAGTCAACCAACCTTTCATGCAATGGGGATTGGACTTCATTGGAGTCATCAATCCAAATTCAAGCCAAGGCCACAAATAGATTCTGACAGCAACAGACTATTTCACCAAGTGGACCGAGGTAGTAGTACTCAAGGAAGCTAATGAGTCTAGTATACTAGATTTCTATGAAGAGATAGTGACCAGATTTAGAGTGACAGCCACCATTATATCAGACAATGCATTGACATTCATAGGTTCCAAGATTACAGGATGGGCTATTAAAAATGGGACTTACCTGAGCACTTCATCAAACTATTACCCTCAAGGTAATGGCCAAGCTGAGTCCATAAACAAGAACATACTAAAGATCATCGGATAACCCTTGATGAGAATCAGAGGACTGCACACAAAGCTCAAAATGACCTTATGGGCTGATAACATAATGTGCAAGATATCTACAGTGCAGCTCTCCATTCAAGCTTGTCATGAGAAAAGGAAGTGTTTCCTATATCACTTGAGTTTCTAGCAATGGAGCTCATGAAACAGCTAGAGATGTCTGAATTTGAACCAATGGAGGCTAGGTATGTAGAGCTAATAGAATTGGAATAATTCAGAGAGAGTAAGCACTCCAGGAAATAGAAAAGAATCAGCCTCAACAAGAGATGCTTTGATAAGAAAGAAAAAGCAAGGACCTTCCAAGAAGGAGACCTAGTTTTGAAATGGGATGTAGATCGAGCAAAACTAGGAAGGCATTCCAAGTTTGATGCCATCTAGAGTGGTCCCTACATGGTCACAAAATGTAAGAGTAGAAATGCATTCTAATTGTCTACATTGGAGGGTGAGGAGTTATAGATTTCAGTGAATGGGATCTATCTTAAACACTACTACTAAAAGGAAATTTCTCACCTTGTACATATTAGTTTAGTTTCTCTTTCCTCTAAGTGCTTGTGCACATCACATTGTTGTAGTTTAGGTTGCTTTTCTCCTAAGTGCTTTGCACACTCTACATGTTCTATTTGGAGCATGTATGATTTCAATTTTGTACATAGTTGTGGTGTTGTTTTGTTGCTCTTGTGCAGTCCATTTGGAGAGACAGATGAGGCCCGAGTCAAAACAATTTTATACTCTCAGAAACCTTCATTTCAAGATTTCTTATGAAAATTGAGAGTGCAAATAGCTAGGATCATGAGTCAGAGGCAGAATCAGTATCAAACCATCGTTCTTGATTCCATGCCCAACAGATATGACAAGGAAATTGGTCTTTCATCTAGCAGGTAGATACCCCTATGGGTCGCCAAATTGTTATCCATATTTCACCCTTGGCTCAAAATATCAGATCAGTCATGACCCCATAGAAGGGACCTAAAAAAAATCGTTCAGATCTGTAAATTGGTTGCAGAAGAAATCAATAATGGAATGATGGGGACCGAGAGAGACTGAATGAACCTACACATAAGAAATGACTTTGTCTATCTGTTCCCTACCTTAAATCCATTTTTAAGTTACAGGGGACTCAACCATGGAATAATAGGGTCAGAATAGAAGGGGCAAAAGTGCAAAAAGAGACAAAGAGCAAGAAGGGGAAGAAACAACGAAGATATGAAGTCCTCAAGGATTGAAACTGCTGTTTAGAAAAGGGTCCAAAATAGACTAAGTATGGAGGAGGCAGTGGAAGGAACCACATGTCCTAATGACACTTCTCCAAAGGTGAATCCAAAAGGGGAATCCCAAACTAGCACCAGGATTCCATGGATCCAAAACCCCAAAAAGTTGTGGGGGCATTAAAAATTCTTCAACTAAGAAAGAAGATGTCAGGTGCCAACTCGACGTAAATCCGAAAAGGAAGCCTAGGGTAAAGACTCAAACTTACGTCGGCCCTCCACATAGAAAATATTCAAATAGGGTTAAAAGGTGGATAAGGAGGGCCTCAAAATTGGCTAAGTATAGAAGTGTGAGTGGAGAATGCCAAGTGTCAGTGTGGCACATCTCCAAGAGTTAGTCCCATAATGGAGACCCAAATGAGCACGAGCTCGCCACGTAGCCCAAAGTCCAAAAGGGTAAGAGGGACCGTTGAAAAGTCCACAAACCAATGGAAGTTAACAAGTGTTAAATTGATGCTCCTCCAAAGGAAAACTTTGAACCGGGATTTCAATTAAGTGTGATTCCTCCATGTGTCTAATATCAAAAAGGGGCAGAGTCGTTTGAATAGTCAATGCATAGGCCAGGCCGGTGGAGGGCTGCCAAAAATGTCTAAATGGTGCTGATTCAAGGATTGGAGAGAGAAGGTTCCCAAACGAGCACTTGGATGTCACATGTCCTAGATCAAGAGATATCCCCCCCAAGCAAAAAGACTTAGCCAAAAACACAAAATGGGCCACAGTAAATCTACCCAAGGGAAAAAGTCAGCTCCACCCAAAGGAAAAAGTCAGGCGTTGGAGCCTAAGTCAAATCCAAAGTGGGGAGTTGGAGGAAAAGGAAAAAAAAAATTCCTTTTGTCAAAAAGGCACAAAGATAAAGATGGAAGCGCATCCCCCTAGCCAACCAAAGGGTGCCACATATCCAAGTGGAGCTTTAGGGCCGTGGATTTTTTTGAGTTTTGCATCTTTTGCACAAAAAGGAAAAAGATAAATTGTGGACCCACAAGATTGATTTTTGCTCTAATCAAGCCTTAACATGTCCCATATCAAAAAGGGGACCCATTTTTCAAACTATTTTCCTACCCATTCATACTGGACTCCAATTTAAACTTTGAAGGGCACATCTTTCACTCGGGCTCAAAATATTGCAAATCGACACCGTTGGAAGCGTCTCGATGTCTTTTAGACCATGGAAGAATGAAAATTCCTTTTTTCAGGCTATAGTAGGTGAAAAATGGAGAAATATATTTGGGATTTTAATGTAGGATCTCTTTTCCTCAACAACTAGATGGGATTCGATCTATTCTGCCGTTTCCTCTTCCTTCAAAGCGTCGAACTAGTGGTTGAGGTAGTCAAGACGGATTTGGGGGCATATTTTATCAAAGGCATTAACAACAGTAGTTGAGCTTCAACCTTATTTTTCCCGCTTCTCTCTTCTTCCTTCTCTCTGATTGAATCTATAAATATAGGGGCGGGATTCATTGTAAAGGGTTGGACATTCTTTTTTTATAGCTCCCCTTTTCTTTTGGCAAAGAAACTCATGGAGTTTTAGACCTTCTACTAGACTGTAATACATTTCGCCTTTTGGCCACTTTGTAATGCATTGTATCAATTTGCAGAGCAATAAAACACGTCTGTGATCAACTTTAGATCCTCTCTTGTCTCTTTTTCTTTCATCTGATCTTTCATTATAGATCTGTTATTTGTGCTTAGTTATTGTATGCATTTGGTTGGTTTGTGTCTATTGGCAAAAAAATTCATCATTCCTTTGGTGCATCACCTTATAGCTTAGTTTGATTTCCTATATTCCTTTTACCCTTGTATCCTTGGAAAGTTTAGATTGGGTATAAAGAGAGATCCTTTACAAGTTCTCACATATGCACCTGAATAGAGGAATAGGAACAAACCTTTAATCTAGAGAGTTTTTCCATTTTTGCAAGGTCCCACACCTTGGGAAAGTTCAATGTTATGCAATCACACCAAATGACCATACCTTAGAAAAGAAGACATGTAGAACTCATTTAGGGGTGCTGTGATTTTGCACTAACACGTTGTATATTCGCCAATGTCACAATAAACCCAGTAATGAAGGAATCATGTACAAAACCCCAAATAAAGCATCAAAACCCTAACAAATAATGATGCATATGAAGGGTTTGGTTTGACTGTCTTCAACCACCGATAGATGGAATTATCACTAATAATTTCACTACATCTCGACTCCAATGTATTTCTAGGTGTGTGTGTTGAAATCGTGCCCTAGGTTTCTTGTGCCAATCGCACTTTGTGAGTAGTGAGAAATAACTAGATGTAGAATGTAAATAGGTGGTGCATGGAATAGAATAAACTCCCCTCCTATGAATTATGATGCAAATGGATCATATTTTGTCCCTTGTGATGAATCTAGATGGATGTAAATGGAGCAATAGATTGCTTTGATGGATGCAACATTAGGTGGAGATACTAGTGCTTAGTGCTTGGTCCCTAATTGTTGTCTCATAGCGTTATATTTATATGGTTCTCTTGATCTAATTTTGTAATTAACCCCGAAAAGGCCAACCAAAAAATATAGAAATATCAAATGGCTATAAAGTGCCCAAAATGTGAGAGTAAAGTGTAAAGAGGACCAGGGTGATCCGGAAGAGACTAGGGCATTTTGGGTTCCCTAGTGTAATGCCCGCTAAAAATGCCCGCACGAGACCTAAGAACATCCTAGGTTTAAGAACATCCTAAGAATTTCTTCTATTGAGCATGATATGAAAAATTTTCTTAGACAATGTGATGAAACTAATAAAGAAGACAAGGTAATAAGGATTACACTTTAAGTTTCTATGCAAACAAGGTAACAAGGATTACACTCTTTGTGGAAACAAGGTGTGCAAACTATGGCAACCACGAGCGATGGAGAAAACTATGGCAACGCGGTTTCTGCAGTTCTGGCTGCAGAATGTCTGCGCACTAAGCTTAAAATTGCTGAGGAGAGGCTGATCTGTGGCCAGAATCAGACGATTGTAAGCATGAGTACGAGTGAAGGAGAAAGCACTGGAGGTATTGTCAGTGCAGTTTCTGTAGTTCTGGCCGTAGAAAGTCTGTGCACTAAACCTAAGAATGCTGAGGAGAGGCAGATCTCCGGCCAAAATCAGACGGTTATAAATGAAAATGTGGAAATGTTGGGATCCACACCTATGGCCTGGAATAAGTTGCTTCAAAGCCCTAACATCAAGGTGGGTCCGAAAATTACTGGTCAGTTCACGTGGGAAAAGGACAACGAGGGTGCCACCTACCTGAGGGTCCCAGATGGATGTGTTGATAGAGCCTTAAGCAAAGCGAATCTCTCCCTCGTTGGTAAGTTTCTTGGCTCTAGACCTAATATTGATTTCATTAGAAAATGGGCTTTGAGAAAGTGGAAACCTAAGGGAGCCCTGAGCATTACCATCATGCCAAAAGGCTTTTTTCTGGAAAAATTTAATCAGCAAGAGGATTTGGAATCGGTGCTTCTAGGAGGACCTTGGTGGCTGGGTAACATGGGCCTTTTTTTGAAAAAATGGTATCCTGGATTTGACCCTAATACTGAAAATATAAACACCATCCCAATCTGGTGTAGGTTACCTGGACTACCATTGCATTTTTGGGATGATGAAATTCTGCTAAATATTGCAAAATCCTTAGGTGCCCCTATCGGGCTGGATGGGCCCACGAGAAACAGATCCAGGCTTGCTTTTGCTCGTTTCTGCATTTTCTCTACAATGGAACAGGAGTTTCCGGAGCACATAATCTTGAAATCTAGATATGGGATATGGACCCAAAAAATTGAGGTTGAAACTTTGAGATGTAAACATTGTCATAGCATTGGACACTCTGACAAAAGTTGTTCCAAGAAGAAGACCCCTACATTGGAAGCTGAACAGCTGGGAGGGCTCAGTTCTGAACAAGGATAGTAGGGTTCCTAGCACGGAGATAGCTGGAATGAAGACAAAGCCCCTAGTCAGAAGGAGTTGGAGTTAAATAGAAAGGGAAAAAAAGGGGTTTTAGAACTCAAATAAGGAAACATCTGGTCTGGCGTCCCAAAGTCTCAGCAGCAACTTTTCCTGAAGCACCTAGCAAAGAAGACTTGGAAAATCCTGTGAAGGTATCCATGGTGGTGAACGAGCAAGAAGGCTCTGTGAAGATTAATATAGTCCCTATTGAGAAATTTCAGAGCAGTAAGGTAGTCGAGATAGATAATCAGTGTGCATCACTGAGGAAACTTCGAACAAGGACTGTATGGCTCTTAAAGAACCTTTACAGAAAAACTCCTAGGGGAGATGGTAATTCTTTTGCAGATTTACCTCCTTGTTCCAGCAACATATCAGCGGTTTCACCTGCTTGCTTCAGCACCAGAACAGCTGATACACACACACCTGACAGGATTCAGAAAGAACGTGAAGAGGGAGAAGTTACGCCTATCATGGATGAGGAGGATCCAGATTCTGGATTCACAAAGGTCATTTCAAAAAAGAAAAAAAGAATGAAAGGTTTTGAAATGATCCCAGAATCACTTTACAGTGATAAGAAAAAGAAAAAAGACAACTGGGACACCTCAACATCCAGAACAACTAGATCTTCTGCTAGATGAATAGTTGACTTTGGAGGAAGTACAAAAAGAGGAAGACCCTCTAAAAAGGCTCTTAGATCTAAGAGAACGGAGAGGGACATTGCAGATGGAGTTCAGCGTCAGTTGAACCATCAGAAATTCCAACCACCAATCATTCCAAATGAAGATTATTTCTTGGAACATCCGAGGCCTAAATGGAAACTCCAAGCAGAGAATCATCAAGGAGTTACGGGATTCCAGTAATCCTAGTATTTTGATTCTGCAAGAAACTAAGATGAAAGCTAAGACCCTAGAAACTATTAAAAAGAGTTTTTGGGATAACTCTGAAATGGCGGCTGTTGACTCCCAGGGAGCTTCTGGAGGACTGGCTACTCTTTGGGATAAAAGACACTGTACTGGTATGGTTCTCAATGCTAGTATTAATCATCTTGCAATCAAATTTGTTGCTATTGAGAATAATGGTGAATGGATCCTTTCTAACATTTATGCCCCTAATACGGTTAGTGGTAGAAGGAAGCTTTGGGCTGACCTTAAAACATTTAGAAACCAGCATTGTTCTGCTAACTGGCTTATTATGGGGGATTTCAACTCCCCACTAAACCTAGGTGAAAAGTATGGAGGTACCTCCAGCTTTTCTACTGGTATGGAGGATTTTGCTGATTTTATTTCGAACATAACCTCTTAGATGTGGATCTTCATGGGAATAAATACACTTGGAATAATAGAAGGTTGGGAAAGGAGTTTATTCAGGTGAGATTGGATAGGGCACTAATTTCAGCAAGCTGGATTCTCAGTCAAGACTTCCACCTCTCTTCCTTGCCTAGAGTTGGATCGGATCACAATCCGATTGCTTTAAATTTTCTCAATTGGACTAAACCCACCAGAAGCTCATTCAAATTTGAAAAGATGTGGATGGAGCATGACAATATCTATGAAAAGATAAAAGAATGGTGGGGATGGAATAGAGAAGGCAGTGCTCAATTTAGATTGGTTCAAAAGCTCAAAAATGTCAAAAAGCAAGTCAAAATCTGGAATAAAAGCGTTTTTGGTAATGTATTTGACAATAAAAAAAGTTAAAACAAAAACTTCAGGATCTGGAATTAAAAATGGATACTATGGGGAGATCAGCTGAAGACAAAGTTAATGAAAAGAATATTCTTTCAGAGTTGCATACGATCTGCAGCAGAGAGGAATCTTTATGGAGACTTAAATCTAGAGCTATTTGGCTTAAAGAGGGAGACAGGAATACGAAGTTCTTTCATATGACCACTTTGAAGCACAGAGCCTGTAATAGGATCTTAGAAGTTTCTAAAAACAACGGAAATATCATAAAAGATCCCAATAGCATCAAGAAAGAAGCGCTTGATTTTTATAAAAAACTTCTTGAGGAGAGGAATATCATCAACTCTGAAGCTATTTCTTTTATGTTGGAGGCCATTCCCCAAAATAAAATTGAGGATCAGAAATTTAGAAGTATCACCAAAGCGGTCACGCTTGAAGAGCTGCAAAAAGTTGTTTTTGCTTTAGAGGGTGACAAGGCTCCTGGTCCGGATGGGTTCTCTATAAATTTTTTCCAGAAATTTTGGGAAATCTGTTTGAGGATCTTCTCAGAGTGGTGAATGAATTCTATAGAACGGGAAATCTTTTAAAAGAGCTTAATAACACTCACATTGTGTTGGCCCCCTAAAAAAATGGATGCTAAAGATTTCAAGGACTTCAGACCTATCAGCCTTGTGAATGCCATCTATAGAATTTTTACCAAAATTATTACTACTAGGCTTCAGCTCATTATGAATGAACTTATCTCAAGGCAGCAGAGTGGCTTCATCAAAGGCAGGATTATACAAGACAGAGTGATTATGGTTCACGAGACCATACATTCTATGGAAAATAATAAAAAGGCAAATATGGTCCTCAAGCTTGATATGAATAAAGCTTTTGACAAGGTCTCTTGGGTTTTCCTTGACAAAGTCTTAACAAAATTTGGGTTTCCGAAAAATTTAGAAGAATTATTAAGGCTTGTATCTCTATGGCCAGATTCTCTGTGGTAGTTAATGGTGAGCCTGTGGGTTTTTTCACTAACAGCAGAGGACTTAAACAAGGGGACCCTATCTCCCCCTTACTCTTCATTCTTTTGGCTGATAACCTTAGTAGAACAATTGGCAAAGCGGTTAATGACGGGATTTTAAATGGCTCTAAGCCCACTTCCATCAGTCAAGTTGTCTCCCATCAGCAATTTGCGGACGACACTATCCTTCTTCTTCTGGCATCAGTCATTGAAGCCAAGGCTACCAAGGCTTTCTGTGTAGCTCTACGAATCTGCTTCTGGGCAAGAGATCAATTATGATAAAAGCACCATCTTCTTTTTCAACACTCCTGAGGAAAGGCAGCTTAAAATTGCTAAAATTTTGGGTTGTAAAATAAGTGCGCTTCCAGCCACTTACTTGGGCCTTCCTCTCGGCACTAGGAAAGTCTCTTACAAGGTGTGGGATGATTTATTGGAGAGATTCCAAAAAAAAATGGCTGGTTGGAAAGGATCCATTTTATCTAGTGCTGGTAAGTGCCTGCTCATCAAAAGTACTCTTCAAAATCTGCCCATTTATGTCATGTCGCTCTACAAGATCCCCTCTTCCTTCAGAGATAAGATTGAAAGGATTCAAAAAAATTTATGGCAAGGCATGGAAGAGAAGTTCAAATTTCACTTAGTGGCTTGGGATAAGGTTTGCACCCCGAAGTTTATGGGAGGTCTGGGTATAAAAGATATTGAGAAAATGAATGAGGCCCTCATTGCTAAAATGGGCTGGAGAATGTTGTCTGAGAAACAACCCTGGATTGATTTAATCAAAGAAAATATTTAAATCATCAAACTGTGTACTCTTTCCTACAAGATGAGCACCTCCCCTATGGTTCCATTTTTTGGAATAATCTGGTCAAGAGCAGAAATTTCATCAAGCAGGGAAGTAAATGGAAAGTGGGGGATGGTAGGGACATAAACTTCTAGGAGGATAATTGGTTTAATGGAAATCTCATGGATAGATTTGGGGCGGTTAAGGACAGTCTTATAAGCAAGTATGGCATTAAAATCAAGGACTATATTGAAGGAAATGGTACCAGCAAGAATTGGAAAAAACTTACTGTGGAGAGAAATGATCTGAAGCAAATTACTTCCTCCCTTCAAGATCAATTAGATCTTATTCCATTAAGTCAGCTGGATTCCAAGGATGAGCTGGTATGGAATAATTCCAATGATGGGAATTACTCTGTCAAAACTGGATATAATAATTTCTTCCACAGTAGTCAAACAGAGTTCAATTGGAACAAGATTTGGATGTCTGAATTAACTCCCAAAATATTTTTTTCCTTTGGCTGGCTATCAGAGGCAGGATTCTTACCACTGACAACCTGATGAGAAGAGGATTTATAATCCCTAATAGGTGCCATCTTTGTAAGAAAGATTCTGAGGATATCAGCCACCTGTTCATACATTGTGAGTATGCCACCAGAATATGGAGTTTTTCCCTCTCTAAATTTGAAGCTCTCTGGGTGTTGCCGAAGGATCTTAATCAGCTATGGACTCAATGGAACCCACCCTTTAGGCATTGTGTTGTTAAAAGGATCTGGAAGCTGGTTATCCCTCATTTAATCTGGAGGATATGGAAGGATAGAAATGATATTATCTTCAGAAATAAGAAGCAAAACTATAAACTTAGTATTGGTAAAATTTCTAATGGTATCAAAGAGAATATTGCTAGATTTAAACCCCCCAAGAACAAGAGATATCCAGAGAATGAAGAATACATCTTATCCAATTGGCAGATAGGAACTATCAATAGTCGAGCAATCCAGAATAGCATTGATAGATCTTCGATTAAATGGCATCCTCCTGATTTTAATTGGTATAAGTTGAACTTTGATGGGGCCTCTAAGGGAAACCCTAGGATTGCGGTAGGAGGAGGAGCGATACGGGATCATAAAGGTAATCTGATTGCTGCGTATGCTGGGAAAATGGGAATTCAAACTAATCATTTTGCCGAAGCATTATCTGCTCTATGGGGCCTGAGAATTGCCCAGACTCAAAATATTCAGAACCTCATTATTGAAGGGGACTCCCTGAATATCATTAATCTTCTTAAACAGTGCTCATCTCCAAGTTGGAGCATCAAGGATTTTATCTCAGAGTCCATAAGTATTAGTCATACTTTCAATAACATCAGGATCATGCATACTTACCGGGAGGGTAATAAATTGGTGGATGCACTGGCTAATTATGGCATTAATGTTAACCTCACTGTTTGGGATAATAATAGCATCCCTAAGCAGCTTCAAAACAGCATTCATGTGGATTTCTATACGCAAGCAATATCTAGAGCTGAGTTATGATTTTTGGGTGTGGATCAGCATCAATAATACTCCCACACGTGTTGACTTAAAGAATATGATGATGCAAATCATGTCAAATAAACAAGATAGTGTGAAATATATGGGGAATTCCAAGTGGAGTTACATTGATTTGAAAATCACGCATGCGGGCTGCACTGCGACTGCTAAAATCTGATACAAAGCTCCACGGAAACTGAAGACAGCAGTAATGTGATTGATGACAGGGAGCGGGCTATTCCCACATGTGATTTTCCATAGGCTCAGATCAGCAAACATGTAGCCATTCGTGGGAAAAGCAACGGCTCTCATTTCCAATATTGTGCAGATTACAATAGCAAAAAGTGGACTAGCTTCAGCGCTCACAAGAATTTGGGAATTTTTGTGAACAGTTAAGCACAGAGAAGATGGGGGTCCCCCTTGCCAAATTGAGCCTAGTGTGGACCCGGACTGGAAGGATAATATTGAGCTATGGAGCATACTCAGCAAGGGTGGCATCACCAACTTCATGGAGAAGGTTCAGGGGCATGATCAAAGCATTTTTGTGCGTTTTGCGAAGGATTGGAAGGAGCGAGACTGTTGAATATGGGGGGCAGAAGATCTTGGTCAATGAAGAACTTATTGCTGAAGCGACCGGCCTTAGTTTGGAGGGCTACCGTTTCTTTAACAAAAGGGTCGACAGAGATGTTGAAGAGAGGAGATTTGTGGAGGGATCTGAGAAGCTGATCTATGTTACAGTGGGCCTGCTTGTTAGCTTGATCCCTCCGCCTTATGATGAGGTTACTCGCATGATGATACGGTTCATCTCCTTGGAAGGAAGGTTTGTCACTATTCCTGCTAAGCACCTTATCTTTCTTAACCACTTCCGTAGGAATCGCATGGTTTGTTTTCCCCATTACTTGTTGAACTCTCTTGAGCGCTCCATTTTGGAGTTTCAGAAGCATACCCGTGGTTCCTTTACACCAGGGGCTTATTTTTCTACTACATAAATGTTGTCTTCTTAAGTATCCTAGTCTCCCATCCTCTCCTAGCTCGGTTCCCCCTCTGCTAGGTTCTGCTGCTGCTAGCCCTATTTCTCCATTCTCTGCCCCCGCCACCACTGCTTGTCACCCCCTGCCGGCCATCCAAGATTCTTCTTCCATTCCCCCTACTGCTGCTCCTCACCCCCCACTTCACCTCCACCTCGAACAGACCGGTTACCAGGGCTTCTAGAAAGCTTAACCTTGAGACTCTTGCTGTGGAGAAGGGTCCTCATGAAATTGAAATTGCACATGACCTCCTGAATATTAGCAGTGCCAGTCCCCGGGATGTGCATATGGAAAGCTCTTCAAAAAGGCTGGAAGCCTTAGAGGCTGATATGAAACTGTTGAAGGATGAGGTTAAGAACTTGGCTAAACAGAAAGGTAAGAGGAAAAAGGAGGAGGAGGTAGATATTGATAACGCCCAGATTGATGATATCTACAAGAAGCTGAACTCCTTAGACTCCCATTTAGGGAAGGCCAAAACTCGACATGATTACAACATGGCCATCTTTAGGGCGATTGAGGAGTTCATTGAGCAACATGTCAAAAGTGTCTCCAATCTCAGCAGAGTTCCGGCAACACTTTAGGGTAATGATAAGGAAAGAAAAAGGACCATTGAGCAGCGGTGGATAATATTGACGCTGCCCACATGACAACTTTGGGTATGTTCCATTCCTGGAAGAATATCAATACTAGCATAGACAAAGCTGCCAAAAAGTAGTAGTAGATGCTTTAGTTGTTCTTGTTTGTTTTTATGCTATTTTTTTGCAGTCTCTCTACTGCTTTTTTGCAGTATTTTTGTTGTTTTGTCTTGTTTGGGTAGCTGTTTTTTGGCTACTTTGAGCTTCATGGTCATATTTGGATTCTGATCCTTTTCTCTCTGGTTCTCATTCCTATTCTAGCTCCTAGGCCATCTTTTGTACTCAAGGGTATAGTCCCTTTCAAAAAACTATTTGCCAATAATAAAAAAAATCCTACGTTTAGCTAGAGAAATTATGGAATATATATATTTTAAAAGCGTGCCCGCATACAAGCTTCAAAAATATAGTTTCCAAAATAATGTTTCAAATTCAATTATGTTTTATGAATAAATTTTTCCCATTATAACCAAATATTTAACCCACATTAAAACAGTCGAGAGATTGGATGAATGTAAAATGACAATACTGATGGAAATTTTGGGTGCAAGATCAAAAGTAATGAAAGAAAGAAAAGTAAAATAGCCAAAGACATGGGTTGATTAGAAATATTTTTAACTCAAAAACCATATGAATAGTAGTATGAGACCAAGACTAAATATTTACCCAAACTGCTTGATTTAGTGTCTACAAAAACATGTCATGATGATGAGTTGAAAAAACTTGTCTAACACCTCATGTTGTGAATTTAAGTGATGAAATTTATCCTCTCCATTGCTGGTGCAATTTTGTGTCCCCCATGTTCCTTTGGAAAAGAGAAAATGGAAATTACCCCTCATAATTACACCAAAGTTTTGTTCATCATGAGAAGGGGGTAGGTGGGGTTAGGTGAGTGTATGACATTTTCTAACCATCAAGTTCTCTCTTAAGCGACACAAACTCATCTTTTCATTGGGGCACAATTTTATGTCCCCCACATCCCTTTGACTTTTACCAAAATAAAAATAGGACATAAAGGGTCTCTAAGTGTGAAATAGCCAAAAATAGATGCTTTCCTTCACCAAACACTGCCTGAAATAGCCACTTGAACACATTTTCTCACCACTAGAGCTAGGAGTGGACTTCCAAGGGAAAAAATTATATGATTTTGACTCCAAAAGGGATGATGAGAACATTCCCACAATTTTCAAGATCCAATTATGCCTGAAATTTGAAATTTAACCCCTTTTTCAATTTTGCTCAAGGGTGTGCGTTGGTGAAAGAAATTGTTAGTGAAGTTTGTTATAGTAAACAGGAGACCCAAGACATTACGTGTAAATAATTCCCAAAACATTTCACATTAGCATTTGTATAAGCTTCCAAATATCCTTGAAACTCCTAAAATATTCACTTGAATCTTCAACAGGATCAGAGATCTTTACCTATTCTTAGAGCCAATATCTATAAATATGCTCCTCAAAATATCTTGAAATATTTGAACTATGAATTTTACCATTTTAAATTTCCAACGAATATTTGATTACCTTCCAACTCTTTTCGAGTCCCATAAAAACTTTGGAACAAGCCAAATAGCTTTTTCACCACTTTCATTTCCTTATACCATTGTAGACACAAAATCTATGCACTTGGGTACATTTATAGGTCATAGAGCATACTAATATATACATGATTCCTAAGTTGAAAAGAATAAGTTTAAGTGGGTCAAACAACTAAAATACCAACATGTGCTCCTATTTTTGTTTAAAAAACATAATAGAGTGACTTTCATGCCCCCCACCATTTTTTGAGCACCATTTAGTATTTTTGAAAACCCTTTAGTAGAAAGATAGCTAGGAGCATCTAGTTTGTGTTAGAATTTATTTTATATTTTTTTAGTGAATATTTTTTTATTTATGATTTTTCTAGTACAAAAATTTTATGTTTTGAAAAATAATGGAGCTCCGACCATGCCCCCTAACTACCTCAAAAATATCAAAAATTAGATTTTTTTAATATGTATAGAATTATGCCTAGTTTGTGCCTAAAAAAATTTTTATTCAATTTTGATGAGTCAAAAAAAAGATACACAAAAAGATAGACATGTTTAAACTTCAAAAAATAGCTATAAAAAGGCATAGTTAAGAAAATAAATAATATGGAAACCTTGTATTTGTTAGAAAAATTGAAAAATAATATTTATACAAAGAAGAAACTTTGCTTTACGTCATGGTATAATTTTTTTAAACAAATCAATCATTTGATGTTGATTTATCATGACAGAAGTTGGATTTTTGTGTTTTTCTACAAAAACATGTGGTTTGTTGTTTGTGCAGGTCCATGCCTCAAGCTTGGGGATCCAAACCGGATCCCAAGCCTTGAGGCATGTGTTGGAAAAGGTAAAAATCATAACGTATATATGTTATTCTTTGTTTATATATTGTGGCCCCCAATGTCCCTTTCATCTCTTTCACGGGAATTTTGCATACATTCTATTTGGTCTGCAATTTTTGTACATTCTTACATGATTTTTAGTAGTTCATTTTTCCCCTACCCCACTAGTTGATTTTTTCTAATCATGGGTGATAAAAGTTGAGCTAAGGACAAGAGGAAAGTCAAGAACAAGACACCGGAGCAATTGGAAGAGATGAGAATAAAGAAATTGAAGAGAATGCAAAAACTTCATGTAGGGAAAGGTACATCTACTATATCAAATGTAGCTAATGTATTAGAATATGGGGATGAAATACATAATGAAAATGTAGAGAATAATGATTTTTCAATGAATAATGATTTTGCAATGAATAATGATATTGAATTGAATGACAATGTTGGTATGGATGAAGAAATTGATATGAATCCAATTGTTGAACCCTTACCTGAGAATCCAAATGTTAACCCCAAAATTTGTATGAAAACACTGAATGAAGAAAGTAACCTTGTAAATGAATCTTCACCTCTAAGAAACCTCCTTCCATTTTGCGAAGAAAACCAATTCACTTAATTGAAATTGATGAAAACATTATAAAACCAATGCCTAACAAAATGTCTGAAAGAAATGCGAGAAGAAAAGCTAGTGGAATTTGGGATAATTACTTTGAGAATTTAAATGACACACAAAGATGTCAATTATTTGTTACATTGATGAAATTAATTAAGATGAGACCTATAATGAAGACCCTGGGGTTAAGAACATCTAATGTTGTTGATCAAAATGTGTCAATTGTTGAAAACATACATAAAGCATACCAAACTATAGGTGGAAAAAGATGCACCAAAGATAGTAATGCTACACGATGTGCACTTACTAATTGTATAGTAAGTGATAAAATAGTTAATAAATGCTTGATTAGAAAAACAATAAGTGTTTTGAAGCTAAACAAAAAACACTAATGAAAGCAATAGAGAGATGTAAATGTCTTGAGTCAATCAATAACACTGACTATTGGGATTTCTCTAGTAGACTTCCATGAAAAGACAAGAATACATCTGATATTCTAAAAGAATTAATTGTAAAATTTTGGAATGAGAACACAAGGGTGTCACCGAATAGAAGAGATACAGTAAAAAGAAGAATAGGTTCTCGTAATCATGAATCATGTGTAAAAATTTCTTAGATATGACTCAAACACAATTGTTCTCTAAGTTTAAGAATGAAAATCCACAAATTAACATTAGCCAAAGATTCTTTGAAATGAGCAAACCCTTTTATGTGAAAATCAATCACTCACGTACCACTTGTTGTTGCAAGCATCATGTTGAATTTTCAATGCATTATGATGTTTTTTGTCAAATACGTCGTGTTTTACATACTTGACATCATGTTGCAGGAGTGTGGATTAAATGTCCCACCAAAATATTCAAGGGAATTTATTCTCGACAATATTTTGTGAAAAATCAACTAGATAATTTTTTTATAACAAAGCATGTTTGGATGGAACGTGCAATGTATGTGGTGGCTTGCCAAATTTGAAAAGTTGTATCCATGAGGAGAGTAAAGATTCAATAGGAAAAGAATTGGTTGGTTTCAACAAATATAAATCGGTGGCATATCAATTAAAATATGGAAAATAATCTAAGAGGTGTGAGCTTATTACAAAACAATTACATGTATCAGAATATATGGTCAAATTCGAGAGAAAATTTTTATGAGTATGTAAGGCACACACATAGAGCTCGATGGTTGGATGAAAAATTCAAGTTAAGCAAGGACACATTCCCACTTGGTACTATTGTTTCAGTAGTTGAATTCACAAATAATTACACATTGACCACAAATGGAGGTTCAGTCTCAATATTATAACTCAGTGCAAGTTGTTATTTTTGTGCATATAACATTCATGCACTCTCCGAAAAGCACTGAAAAATCAAAAAATATTAAGAGAGTATCATTTCTACATCAGTGATGATCAAACACATTCTATAGAATATATGTACAAGGGTGTTTCCAGGTGTTTTATGTGAACTTGAATGAGAGGAACATTAGTTTTGATCAACATTACATTTGGTTGGACAACTGCACATCACAATTCAAGAATGCATGGATGTTTTATTGGCTAAGCAAGGATGCACAAAAAAAAAATGTACAACATATCTAGAGTTTTACTTGAGGTAGGGCATGGAAAAGGAGAGCATGATGGTGCAGAGCATGTGTGAAAAGAGAACTTGCAAGAGAAGAGTTAAAGTTCAAGGATGGTGCTAAATTTACAAATGTAAAAATATTTTTGATTGGTGTGTCAAGAATATGGGCCATGAATCTCAAGAGAGATCAATGGTTCATAGATATTTTTGGTTGATAGAGGAACAACATCTGGAAAACTTTGAAGATTGTATGATAGTTGTAGGATCAAGTGATATGCACTCATTTCGTAGTTCAGATGCAAATGCTTGGACTATTTATACTAGGTGCATGGCATGTTTTTGTATATCATGCATTGATTTTGTGTGGAATGAATGTGAGTCATAGCATTGGGTGGATGAATGGACTTGTAGACCTCTAATTCCACTTGACACACATCAAGTTCCATGAGCATTACAACTTGCAGGGTCTTCAGATCAAATGACAACATCACCTGACTTTGACCAAGTCTCTGATTTAGTGCAACAAGGTACATACATATATGTACATGCCATGTTTTAGATTTATAAATTATTAAATGGTCAACTCTTAATGTATTTTAAATTTGATTGAACAATTTTACTTTGTGATGTAGGGCACATTTTTGTAGTTATTGCGATGAAATTTAATGAAGAGGGAATAGACTACTTCTTGTCTCGTTGTGTAGAGGGGAAATTTTTTTGACTTCCACAGTCATTGATGGTGAAGACCTTGAGTATCCCACTAGGGTCGTGGTAGTCACTAGAACTTGGCTTCGATGATATCCTATCAAAAAATCAAACATTTGGTTGTTTGAAGACTATGAAGTACATCGAAAGATACTTCACTATTCACATTTGGTCCTTGTAACAAATATTAAATTGATCAAATATCGAGGTTGGCCATTAAACAAGAATCATGTGGAAGGTTCATGAATCAGATCATGAAGCAATTCTTTCTACTGTCAAGAGTAGAGTTGATCCTTATGGTTCATTAGATTGAATTTGCAAAGGTATGTTCTTCATGAATTTAATTTGAATATTTACTTAAATGATTTTGTTTAAATTTTGTATGATTTAAAATTCTATTTAATTGCTTACTAACATGTTTATGTAGGTTAGTGGTGCCAAAAAGCTTCCACCTTCACGTGGTTGGCACTGTTAGTAGAGAATTTATTATTCTCGAAGCCAAGTGAAGCTAAGAGAAATTAAATATTAGAAAGGAAAAACAAATATAAATTCTCATTTCACCACCTATATTGTATGAACCACCTATATTATTTAGGGATCACCATTATTGATGGACAACCTTACACCGACTCGACTTGTAGTATTTCGTTTTCGTGCATTTACAAACAATAGGATAACGATAGAACCGAATGGAGATGGATAAAACCATGATAGTATTTTGTAGAGGGCCCCAACATGGAGGTTTCAGATCTGACGAGATGTCTCTAGGTGCCACGGAGTCTGAGAAATCACGTCAGTGTAGTCCCTTAAGAGCCCTAAGACCAAAACATGTTATATCTTTGACGGGTGATTTCTCGGACTCTGTGGCACCTAGAGACATCTCATCAGATCTAAAACCTCCATGTTAGGTCCCTCTATGAAATCATTTCATGGTTTTATCCATCTCCATTCGGTTCTCTTGTTGTCTTATTGTTTGCAAATGCGTGAAATAGTGTAGTCTGAGTCAGTGCAAGGCTACCAGATGCTATATTTTGCAAACGGTAGCTCATGGAACCAAAATTTCTATGCTGCAAACATGTCCTGGATGGCTATTTGAATGCTAGTGGAGGCTTTTTTTGGTTCCCTACACTCCCCATGCTTTCAAGCTACCTCATTTGGGTGTAGTCTCTTAAGAGCCCTGAGACCAAAACACGCTATATCTTTGACAGGTGATTTCTCGGACTCCGTGGCACCTAGATATGTCTCGTCAGATCCAAAACCTCCATTGAGGCCTTACATGATATCCTATCGTAGTTTTATCCATCTCCATTTGGTTCTCTTTATATCCTATTGTTTTAAAACACGTGAAATATTGCAGTCTAAGTAAGTGTAAGGTTGCCAGACGTAATACTTTGCAAACGGAAGCTCTTGGCACTGAAAAAACTATGCCAACATGTCAAGGTGGCCAGGTAAATTTTAGGGGATGCTTTTTTTTAGTTCCCTACGCTCCCCATGCTTTCGGACTACCTCGTCTGGGCATAGGCCCTTAAGAGCCCTAAGACAAAAACACGTTATATCTTCGACGGTGATTTCTTGGACTCCGTGGCACCTAGAGACATCTCTTCGAGATCCAAATTTCCATGTTAAGGCCCTCTAAAAATCTTTTCATAGTTTTATCCATATCCATTCGGTTCTCTCATTGTCCTATTGTTTGTAAAACGCGTGAAATAGTGCAGTCTGAGTCAGTATAAGGCTCAGACGTAATACTTTGCAAACGGAAGCTCTTGGCACCAAACCAACTACGCCAACATGTCGGGGTGTCTAGGTGAACACTAGGGAGGATTTTTTTTTGGTTCCCTACGCTCCCCATGCTTTTAGACTACCTCGTCTGGGCGTAGGCCCTTAAGAGCCTTGAGACCAAAACACGTTATATCTTCGACGGGTGATTTCTTGGACTCTATGGCACCTAGAGATGTCTCATTAGATCCTAAACCTCCATGTTGGGTCCCTATACAAAATCCTATCACGGTTTTATCCATCTCCATTTGGTTCTCTCGTTGTCCTATTGTTTGTAAACATGCACAATAGTGTAGTCTGAGTCAATATAAGGTTGTCAGATGCAATACTTTGCAAATGAAAGCTCTTAGTGCCAAACCAACTACGCCAACATGTTGGGGTGGCTAGGTGAACACTAGGGGAGGATTTTTTTGGTTCCCTATGCTCCACGTGCTTTCAGACTACCTCATCTAGGCATAGGCCCTTAAGAGCCCTGAGACCAAAACATGTTATATCTTCGACGGGTGATTTCTCAGACTCTGTGGCACCTAGAGATGTCTCATCAAATCCTAAACCTCAACATGTCAAGGCCCTATAAAAAATCCTATCGCAGTTTTATCCATCTCCATTCGGTTCTCTCGTTGTCTATTGTTTGCAAACACGTGAAATACTGTAGTCTGAGTCAGTGTAAGGTTGTCAGACGCAATACTTTGCAAATGGAAGCTCTTGGCACTGAAACAACTACGTAAACACATCTATATGGCCTAATGAATGCTCGGGGAGGATTTTTTTGGTTCACTACACTCCCCATGATTTTGACTACCTCATCCAGCGTAGGCCCTTAAGAGCCCTGAATGACTAGATTGGCTTAAGAATGAATTTGATAGGGGAATGTCTAAGAACACATGGGAGTTATCAATCACCTAGTAAATATTTCTTGTTTAGTTCTGAATGGGAGTTAGCTGGCCTATGGCTTAGTGACCTTCCATTCATTGATAATTTATGCTATGATAAACCCATGGATGCTTTCAAAAGTGCCTTCAAAAGGATAGGGGTAGTCATCAAGCATAGTGAAGGGTGTGATGTGATTTCCAAACAACTTGAAATACATACAAATTTAGAGGTAATAACATGAATTGGACAGGATTAGACAATCAAGAATCATTGAGTGTCCGAATCAGAATGTCATTGCATCTGGAGACATTCTCAAGCATTGGAGTAATGTATATGGAGATACATTCTCAAAATATCAACATATGAAAGGCATCAAATTGTGACGACTCTTAGGTGTTTTAACAAGGGAGAAGACTAAGAAGCATAGAATAATGTAGTAAGTGCATGATAAGATAGGAACCATTACAAAGAGACCACGAGCAAGAAGAAGCACAAGTAAGGTAAATACACATATACACATTGATAAATTGAATGAATAATTACTCAGATTAGGTAACTCTTTATATACATACATTATATAAATATTGATTTCCAAAGTTTGATGCATATTATACATTGAAAATGTTAGTACATGTACATCACCAATAAATGAAAAAATAATCCATAATGTCTTAAATATTTTCAAGTACACATCATATTAGTTTCATGCAAAAATAATCTCTAGAAATGTAAGGTCTCATACAAAAATATCAAGTTCCAAATAGTATTTTAATGTGCATAATAAATATAAAAATTCCCAAATAGGTCATATACCATCAAGTTCAAATGCCATATAGGTTTACATACAATGTCATGCACATAGGCATACAAAAAAAATGTCATGTAAGACATATATATTTCCTAATCATCAAAATCTATCCCTCTCTTGGCCTTGCTTGAAGAAGGCCCTCCCTTAGACGAAGATGGAGATCTATGAGATGACTTTGGATCATCCAAGCCCATGCTATGAGTCCTCTTCCATGAATACTCACCTGTAGATGATCCTATAAATGAAAACAATATTTTTTGTCAAAACTTAATTTATATATGTTTTCAACATGTATTTAAGACCATGCTAGAATGAAAGTATTTACATAAATACACAAACTTACTGCAAGTTGTCGATCATGCTGAATTTGCATCTCACGCTCAGATGAGTCATCGGGAGCTCTTAGAGTACGAACAGGGGTATGAAGATGATGAGATGGAGGATTTCGTGCCCTCGAAGTCAAAATGGAGGGGGTTGAAGTTCCCTACATACACATAAGATCAGAAAATCTAACATCAAAATTAGCAAAAATAGAACTAAGTACATGTATGTGTAATGACAATATTTTAACTAATTTTATCAATATAGAACTATTGTTTTTACCCACCACGCATGTGAATCAAATGAACAGGGATGCTACTTATCATAGTAACTCCTGCATATACACAATGAAGGACATTATTAACATAATTTAATAATTCTACAATGAAAGACATTACTAACATGTAATTTAACATAATATGAATTACATGAAAAATTTAACAAAATTTACATGTTGTTTGAATACCTCAGTGAGTTGTTGCGCAGATGAAATCGTAGCGGCAACACCTTTCTCTACTTGTCATAGAGATGGTGGGGTGTCTAGTGAAGTCAACATCTTTATCAAACATGTATCACATGAGTTAGATGAAATACAATAACATACATATATTTGACTTCAAAACTAATATATATATATATATATATATATATATATATATATATATATATATATATATATATATATCTATATATATATATATTTATATTTAAATTTATATATATATATGTATGTATGTATGTGAAAATTTTACACAATTAACATTCTAAATTACCTATGTGAATCTATGTGTATGCATACTCACCGCCTATGGTCGGGTGAAGATGTGCCTCTCGCATGCTTTAATATTAGTGCATGTACATGTGCGAATACAATTATTTCAAAAATTTAACATATATATGTGTAAATCAAATCAAGTGCTCCAAACTTTTTGTAACACACATAATAAAACATAACAAATACCTGCGAAGGTGATGCCGATGACTGTAATCCAAATGTCTCACTCAAAGAGGCATCTAACATAGTGACATTATCGTGTGCACCCCTAGCACCAACTTCACAAAATCGGTACACATGAAAGTATCATCATCCTCGGGCTCCCAAACATATGCTACCACATGATGAGTAAAGATGTGGCTTTATACCATTAATACCTAAGGGAATAATCATGTGTACCTCCACAAGCATCGGCTTAGAAATATCCCTCGTATGTTGAATAACGGTCGCAGATAGCCCCAGAAGTGTGTGGAGTGTATCAATCTCTATTGTCTCCTTCACTTCTTGAGGATCAATCTCGGGGTGAGGGGCTTCATGTGAGGACTCTACCTGGTGAATAGGTGCACGTTGTGCACCTGATCGATCTTGTGAAGATCCTTTTCCTCGGTCATGGAAATCTCAGAAATTAAAATAATTTGGGATCTCGTTGAGGATAAACTCACAATAGAGTTTCCTCAAAAAGTATAGTGGCACCTCGTTGTTATTACAAGGTGAAAAATCAAATACCATCCACCATCGGTCCCAAAATTATTTTTAATCAAATTATTATTGCACCAATGGATGGGAAACCATTTACATGACAACGGAACATGAAAATTAGTGTGGGGGTCCGTGAATAAGGCGCATATGAGGTATTTTGTAATTTATTTTTTCTTTACATCCACATATGACAATTTTTTGGAATAATAAACCCTACAACCCTCTCTGTAAGTTTTCTAATGATCAATTTTCCCGTTTTCATGTCAACTTGAGCAAGTAATGCCTCCAATGTGTTTACAAGAGAGGCGCGGTGGGGGTTTGTAGATTGTGAATCCCTCATTCTTTTGATTAAATCCTCAATTTCAATTTTTTTTTTCAACTATGTGGGCTGCTAAATATTCTTGACTACCCGGGGATGTTGAGCAATTATGGGAGGGATGGGAGGGATGACATGAATAATAGGGTTTGGTTATGGTTGATTCCCTCGACCTCGAACTATAACAATAAAAAAATGTATTCAATTCAAATTTTAATCTATAATTATCATATTTCAATGTAATTTTGAGAAAAGAATTATGCCTACCTCTTCTCCATGGTACCATCATCGATTCAGATCTTCCCAATGATCCAAAAATGATCCTTTGAGCTTGAGATCCAGCTAAATGAAAAAATGTGAGGGCACGGTTAAGCTCTGAAACTCGTGTTTGAGGGAGATAAAATGATAGAGGCTCGGGCCTATTTTTTTATTTATAGAAGACATAATGCGTACACATTATGCTTTGGTAAATCCCAAACCTGAGAATTTAAAACGCAATCGTATTATAATAAAACGCATACACATTTTTCTTTTTTAGTTTTTGTCCACTTTTTGGCCCCCCAACTTTGTGCACTTACCCAACCACTGTCAATATTTGACTGATTTATCTTTTATGGCCTTGAACATTAGCACAAATTTAGGATAGAAGTTTTGAGGTGCTCATGTCCCTTCTAGGAGCTCCTGACCTTCTTTTATTTCTTCTTACTCTTTTGGGTTTCTTTTACTTTTGGGTCATATTTTACAATTTTGGGTCGGCCTTTTAGTTGTCCATGACAAAATTCAAACAAGGGAATCATATATAACTATGTGTGTGTGTGTGTGTGTGTGTGTGTGTGTATATATATATATATACATAGTTATAGCTCTCAAATAAGGGGCCAAGTACTAACATTATCCACTATCACCTAATCTTGCATCTAAAGACACAAAGAGCATTATAAATCATCCATATAGTACATTCACTTAAGGGAAAAGGGTTGCATTACTCTACATACACAACATAGAGAGGAAATTTGATTTTATTCCATATCACACATTTGCATACTTGGAGAATTCTAGATCTATGTCGCAATCATTGTGCAACTTGCAAAGGCGAAACCTAGGGGATAGTTACACACACATTCACAAAGAACTAGTGTCATGTTATCCATATTTCACCCTCGTGCCAAATATTGGATCAACCGTGATCCCACATAAGAGGAAACAGAATCAAAAGTGGACCATTGGGGAAAAAGTTGGTTCTTTGCCCCTTGTTATCTCAAAGGGGGTAAAAGTTGCAAAATGGCCCGCAACTCCGCCCAAGGAAAAAGTCAACATCTGGGCCCGAGTCAAAGCCAAGCGGGGATCAAAAGAAAGGGGACCCATTTTTCGAGCTATTTTTCCTGCCCTCTTGTACAGACTTGATAAAAACTTCAAGGGGCATATCTTTCGACTCATGGCTCAAAATATTACAAATCTGATGTCGTTGGAAAGATCTTGGCCTCACCCATGTCATGGAGGTCTAGAACTTTAATTTTGAGGAGGTTAGATGAAGAAAAATGAAGGAAATGTCTTTGGGATTTCAATGCAGGATATTCTTGCCTCAACAACTAGATTAGATTTGATCTATTTCACAGTTACCTCTTCCTTCAAGGTGCCAAACCAATGATTAATGCAATAAAGATGGATTTGGGGATATATTTCATCAGAGGCATTAACAACAGTGGTTGAGCTCCAACCTATTTTCCTGCTTCTCTCTCATTTCTTTTTTCGGGTTGAATCTATAAATATGGGCCCTAGGGGTAGGCGTCATTGTAAATGGTTGGAAATTATTTATTTTGCAGGATCCCTCTTCCTTCTAGCAAAGGGATCTGTGGGGTTCATGCCTTCCACTAAAATTGTAATACGTTTCTGCCTCTTGGCTACTTTGTAATGGACTATATCAATCTACAGAGCAATAAAACACGTCTGTGATTGATTTTAGATCCTCTCTTGTCTCTTTTGCTTTCATTTGGTCTCCCATTACATATCTAGCTATCTGTGCTTGTTTATTGTATGCATTTTTTTGGTTTGTGTCTATTAGCAAAACAAGTGTTCATCATTCCTTTGGTGCATCACCTCATAGTTTAGCTTTGTTTTAATTTCGTATTCCTTCTATCCCTATCTCCTTGGTAAATTTTAGATTAGGATTAAGAATAGATCCTCTGTAAGTTTCTACGTATGCACCTAAACAGAGGAATAAGGAACCAACCTTTAATCTGGAGAGATTTTCCATTTTGCAAGGTCCCACACCTTGGGGAAAGTTCAATGTTATGCAATCACACCAAATGAGTCTGCCTTAGAAAAGAATATTTTTAGAACTCATTTGGGGGTGTTGTGACTTTGCATTAACATGTCCCCATATCCGTTTTGACTTTGGTCAAAGGGAAAAAGGGACATCAGGGGTCTCCAAGTGTGAAATAGCCAAAAATGGAAGCTTTTAAAATTGAAACTTTTCCCTTGACAAAAATCTATAACTTCTTGACAAAAATATTAATTGTGGATATTTGATACACTTTTCTATCATTCTTATAATGCTAAAATAAGAATCATGTTTTTCTATAGAATATCCATACATTTTTGTATATAATCAATTGAAATTAACAAGATAAACCAATTACAGCTTATGTTTTATTTAGGAAAATAAACCACGAATAGTAAATCAATATATACAAAAAGAAGGAATATCCGTACTACAAAAGACAATCCACAAAAAGAAGAAAAACATCTACATAAACAAGAAGACATCTGCAAAAGGAAAACATGGACACATTTAATTGGTTCGTATCATGAAAAATATGACAAAGAATAACATCATAAATTTGTGGCTTAACCTTATTGGTTTGGGTTTCACATTTTTCAAAAGACAAATTAACTAAAGTCTGGGTTTACAAAGAATGTGGATACGTTTTATTGGCTCGCATTATGAAGAAACTATCATTTGTGAAATTGATGGCTAAAAATACCAAGACTCGATACAAGCTTTGAAATGTGAAGCTATTTGTCATTATTTCATTGGTTGAACCTTCACAATGTCAGTAAGTTGAAAATTCAATGATACATGGGTCTCTCTGATTGTTTAACACATCACAAAAGGTATAAGGACTTAACAAAACTCTAACACTGTGAAGTACACATGAAATGTATTTATTGGTTCTAACTTCACATTGTTATATTATTTTGGTGTCGGGAAGATTTAGAACATAGAGTTAATGGTATCTAATGGAAATTATACGTCCATAGAATAAAAAAGAAATAAATATAGAAGACACACCATGAAATATAGAAAACCGATAATTTAACTTGAAAATACCAGTAAAATTGTAGGATTATAATTGAAATATGATTAATTACATACACACAATATTATGTTATAGTAATTTAAACATAATTTCTTTACAAATAGACATATCTATCTAATAGTACATATTTCATTAGCTTATTACTACAATTCACTATTTCTGCTAACATAAATATGTAATTTCAAGTTCTTCATAGAAAATTAACATAATACATACATTTACTCATTTCACAAAGTAAAATAGAATAATAAACTTCGTTCCATTAAATTTTTCAATAAAATGTACATATTATAGATATTTATATAGTTCACATAGAGAATACTTATTTGAATCAATGGATTACAAAATACCAATGCCAAAAGAGAACAAGGATCACGAATTCTGATTCAAAATTCCAATAGAGAGAGAGAACACTGATATGGAATTCTTAATACAAAATTCCAATGCATCCACAAGTTAATAGACACCAAACTATGGCCACTTATGAGAGGAAAATTTTATACACCTTGTGTATATTCACCTTACGCTATCCGAAACCATCGGGGTTGTACTATGTACTCCTAGTTAGGACACCGTTGGTGCCCCTATCTCTTCCCCATTTCCTTCTTGTAACTTGGCGATCCTGTAATTGCTTCCAAAGACTAAATTTACAAAGTTATTAAGACTCTTTTCAAAAATTGTTCTCTTTCTCAAATCAAAAGCACAATTCCTTGTCTCTCATTCCTTTATGTATTCATCCTTTTCTATTTTTACATTTACATATATTTTATAATACATCACAGGTGGTTATAAACCAACACAATGGTTCTCACACCTTTTCATAAGTCAAATTAAGCATCTTTAATCAAATTCTCGGGATATTCATCCCCTTACTAACCTAATAGATTTATTACAATATCTTTATAAAGAATCTTAACTCAAACTTGTATTAATAATTCTAAAAAAACTTGTCTTTAACATCCCAAAAAGTATTTAAATTCTTATAAAGATTAAGGGATTTATTCACATAACATTTGATGGGTGTCGTCATTCCCTTCATTTAATCAACTTTTTGTTGATGCCATATCAAACCAGGGGTGTGTCTAAAGCTATATGCAACAAGAGTACTTTAACCGATCTAGTAGTTGATTGTATTTATTTTTGTATTTCCTAGGGGATTTCTTTAATGTCTTAAGGACTTCTTAGTAAAACCTTATTCAAATAAAACTATGAAAACTTACTTGAAAGGAAACACACTTTGAGCTTTGTTGAAAGGAAACACATTATACGTAATGGAAACACACTTTTCTTTGGAAAATAAACACACTTTCTTCTAAAAGTAAACACACTTTCTTTCGAAATAAACAAACTCAATTTAGAATGCTTGAAAACAATTGCAAGAAATATAAGAATCTATCTAAACACCTGTAGGAACAAGTACACAACAAAGTTTAACTAAGAGAATTAAAACAATACAGAATTAACAGATCTAAGCTATTTGCTAAAGAAATATAAATACCAAATAAATGAATATCTTGGTCCTTGGGGAGTGGGCCCTTGCTCCTCCTCAAATCAGGATTTAACAACTCAGAATTCTCTCAAATAGGAATGGCTATTTTATTGATAAAACATTCGGAATTACAAATGTACTAGATTTGAGTACTTAGTCTATTTCTCTTCTCTGTTCTATTTCTCTATTTCTATATATCTAATAATAATTTCTATCTACTGCAGGTCTACTTTTATATATATTTTACAATCACAACTGTCTCAATGATTTTGATGAAATCGAATCATGCCCGAGAATATATTCCGAGTCGATTGCGGTTGATCGCTTAGCTATAAGATAACTCTCCTGGATCTACGTTCGAAATATTCTCCTCCTTCCTAATTAAAAGGGTCATAGATGCAAAATCTACAGATGTGGTTTAAAATAGATAAAATCCATCGGTTGCGAACTTCGTGGGAAGTTCCAGAACCATAGGAAATTGTTAAGGATCAAAACTTTGAGAGTTCCGGAGCTATCCCCAGGAGTTCGAACTAAGTCCGAAAATTTTAGAACTAAATACTGGAGTTCCAGAACTAAGTCCGAAAGTTCCAGAACTAAATGATGACTGTGTGATGGAGTTCCAGAACTAGCTTGGAAGTTCCGGAACTAAGCTGTGTGGGAACAGATGTTGCTGAAAACATACTGAACGCTTCCTGCTTCATTTCCTCGACTGATTAGACCTGCTTTATTACAAAATTGAATTCAAACACACACACTTGTCAAGAATTCTAGAGATTTTAAGATTAGAATCACAATCACCAAAAGAGAGATAGTTATATCCTAACTCATATCGATCAACTAAAAGTCACACAATGCAATCAAAATTAATCAAAAAGAGAGTAAGATGAGATCATATATTATACATTAATTAGGCATATTCTAGCCTCATCAACATTTCTTCCCCATTGAATACACTACTATCCTCGGTAGTTCCAAGTATACTCTGAAAATCGAAGAGAAAAACACCATTCATTAGTTAAATAATTGAGGGTATAGCTTTTAAGGAAATCTTCTCTTTTCATATAGCACTTGCAACATCACAGAATTTCGATTTTACTTTAACCTCTTTAATTTCTCTATTTCTAAGGTTCTTAGTTCTTCCGAATCAATTCAGTTCAATTTTAAATTCACATGTAGGCTCAATAACTATATTTTTCCAATCAAGAACATGATTAACATCATACACATATTTCTTTAACAAGATTACATGAAACATATTATGAATTCTAGACATTTTAGGAGGTAAAGCAAGTATATAAGAAAGATTTTCTTTCTTTTCTATAATTTCAAATGGTCCGCAATAATGAGGAGCTAACTTAGCATAATTTCCTAATTTCAAAGAACTCTTCTTCGCTTTAGCCCTAAGAAATACTTGATCGCCTATTACAAAGTCTCTAACAAATATTTTTGAATCAACCCAATTCTTCTACCTATCTTGGGTAGCTTTCATGTTTTGTTTTGATTTGTTTATGATTTCTTCCACTGATTTTAAGTTATCATTAGCATACCAAGATCTATGTTCAGGATTTGATCATGAAATAGGAGTAGTACAATTCCTACCATACACAGCTTCAAAATGTTTCATTTTTGTTGTAGTGTGATAACCTTGGTTATAAAAACTCAATCAAATGTAGATATTTCTCCCAATTTCAAGGTTTTTCACCTATATACATTCTAAGCATATCTTCTAAGATTCTATTTATCCTTTCAGGTTTAACCATCTGACTCAGGATGATAAGCAATACTAAAACTCAAACTAGTACCCAACTCATCAAATAAGGATCTCTAGAAAGAATAAGTAAATCTAGGGTCTCTATCAATTACTAAATCTTTAGGAAGACCATGCAAACGAAATATTTCCTTAGAAAATAGATGAGATATATCAGAAGTAGAGGTTTTGATCTTGGTTGGTAGAAAATGAGCCATTTTTTCAATCTATCAACCACCACAAGAATAACATCATGTCCATTCTTGGTCTTAGGTAAACCTGTAATAAAATCCATATTAACTGAATCCCATTTCCAAAAAGGAAAAGACAAAGGTTGTAATTGACCAAGCTTACTACATTGTTTAGTTTTAACCTTTTTATGAGTCAGACATTATTTCACATACTTCCTAATATCTCCCTTCTTCCTAGGTTAGAAATAATTATTTTTGATTGACAAGTAAGTATTTTGAAAACTAGGATGTCCAGCTATGGGAATGTCATGAGAATCTCTCAAAAAAAAAAATCTTAAATTAGGGAGACTAGGAATACATAATCTACCTTTATAATACAACAATCCATTCACACCAAGAAAATAAAAAATAAGTCTATCCTTTAAATGCACATTTGAAGTTCCATTTTTCAAACTAGAATACAATTCAGCAAAATAATTATCATTAGGAAATGCATCTTTTATTTCTTAATCAAATTGACTTCTTTCCAAAGACAAAGCATTTTCAAACATTCTTTTCCTACTTAAAGCATCAACAACTATTTTTTTAACCAAGAACATACTAAACTTAAAAATCATATTGACTTAGCAAATCTATCTTGGCAGAGCCTTAGATTCACAAATTGATCTTCCATTGTTCCCATTCAATAAACAATCATATATATATATATATATATATATATATACATGATTTCTCTCCTAATAAAGAGGAGAGCTATAATTTCTCTCCATAATAACTAACTCGCTAGATTATTATGAGTTTTTAAACACTCATAACTACTAACCACACCAACAACCCAATAATATACACACTAACAAATATATTTTCCTAACATTCCCTCTTAGTGTGAAAATGGGAAGAAAATGCATATGAAGAACTAGAAATAGAATCGTAGGCTGGACATACTTTTAGGTATGCATAGTGTTGGTTTAGATCTTACTGCACATGACCAATACACTTCACCATAGTGAATCCCATACCAGATGATCACACTTCCATTGATTCACCTACATACATGAACTACACAGTTCCCACTTTCACTTCAAGTGAACGCTAGATTTCACCGACCAATTGATGTTAGAAGTATGATAATCAAAGGATCTATGTAGTTACAAGATCACTCTAGTTATCTTCCCTCCTATACATTGTTCTCATCATCCAAAATGCACATCATCCATGTTTCAATCATAACAAGTGAATGAAATTATTGATGCGTAATCACAGACCCCGATATGTCTCTGCAACTTGATGGGTTGAAACTCTCAGTGTGATTGCATAACATGGAGATTTTCCCAAAGTGTGGGAATTTACAATTGGGAAAGCTCTCCAGATGAAGGTTAGTTCCTATTCCTCTGTTTAGGTGCACACATACAATTTGTAGAGGATCTACTCTAAAACCTACTCTAACTTGCCAAGGAGACAGGGTTAAGAAGACTACAAGAAATTAAATCTAAACTAACGAGGTGATGCACCAAAGGAATGCTTTGAACACCTGATTTTCCATTAAACACAAACCACTAAAAATGTAATACAACCACCATGCATAGATAACCAAGATTGTAATGAGAGATCGAAGACAACAATGAACATAAGAGAGGGTTGAGATCATCCATAGACTTATATTATTGCTCCAAAGATTTGATACAATGCATCACAATGGCCAAGAGGCAAGATTACATTTACAGTTTAGATGGGAGGTTTGAACTCCACAAATCCACTTGTAGACAAGAGAAGAAGGGAGGGTACAAGGAAAAATTGTCTAACCTTTTGAAAAATTCCCCTCCTTACAATATAAAGGAAGAATGAGAGGAGACGAGAAGAATTCAAATTCTTTCTTAAACCACCCCAAAAGAGAAATGAATTTTCCTGCAACAATGATGGGTTCCACTACAAAACTCATGCCTCCATTATTGTTCCTTATGTTAGGAATATTATATTGTTTACCTTGGTGAATGTTTTAATGTAATATATATTATCATGGAGATAATATATATGGGTGACTAAATAAATTGTAATATTATTAAATATGAGAAAATATATCTCATATTAAAATTATAGGTTTTATATATTAGTTGTGAGTTTGTTGTATAAACAACTCACGTTGGTATTTTTAGGATTAGTTGAGTGTGTTGAGATAACTAAGGGATTGAGAGAGATTAGTGGAAGGTTGAGAGATATGTGGGATAAAGGATGACTCCTATTTAATAGGACATCATATGTGTATTTATACCTCTCAATGTAAATGAAGACATATCCTGGATGAATTGAAAATTATTCTATATTATTTTATTCAAGTGTTTTTAGTGTGCCGATTATTTCCAATAATTTTTACCAATTTCAAGATCCGTATCGATCGGGGATTCTAGGATGAGATTATTTGAATAAAAATTTCTCATTGCAATGTCCATGGTCTGGTAAGGTGGATATACTAATTACATCATCCTATGTATTGGAGCATTCTTGCCTATGAACTGAATCATTCTACGTGTGCATTGCATGGTTGTTCGTGTGTATTATATCACCATTTTGGAAACTCAGATCATCCTGTGTATTGTATCACCATTTTGGTAACTCTGTTTTTTATTTTTATTTTATTGCCATTTTTGGACATACTGAAAAAAAAACACAAGAAAATAAAATTTTCCATTTTTGGAAAGGTTCTAGAAAGATGTCAGACTTAGAACTTGGAAGTGTCATATCTTTCACCTCGTAACTCAGATTGAGGTGATGTTTTTTTTTGAAAATGTATGTTTTTTCAAGATCTTTGCATTGATCATATGCTTTCTACTACCAATTGAAAATAAAATTTTACTTTATTGTAAGGGTGCATTTTCGACTGAGTTCGACATCCATAATGGAAATCCCATTACAAAAATTCAATGGAAAATAATTTCACACATGGCAAGTGCAAACTCAATTACTTTTGATCAATAAAGACTTGTGGGAAATTGTTGAAGGTAATCTTTCAAAACCAACTCGATGTTTATGAAGAAGAAGACAATGATAAGGAAGAACCAGAGGGTGATTTCAGTGGTTATGATTCTGAAGACTTCCTTCTTTAGATAACTTTCAGATGGAGGTAGGAGGCAAAGGAGGAGGAGGCAGATCAACATCTCTTGTTAGTCACCAACAAAGAGACTACTTCAAATGTATTGGTGACCAATTTATTTCAGTTGTGTGTTTGATTCCATTATTGTGTGTTTTGTAATAAGAACGAAGGAAATTCTTGTTCAATTGTAATTTCCTTTTATAAACCTCCTTGATGTAATGTTGTAATAGAAAGAAGAAAACACAAGTACAAAGTCAGCATCATGATACTTGAAGGGGATGAACAGAGGTTCATGAACAAGGGTTCTTACCTTGGACTGAGGTCCATATGTGTACCAAGATCATGAGAAAATAGGGGTGTGCAAGCTGCAAAGAAAGTGTAACTATTCTTTTCTACATTGTTCACATTAGGGGAGTGTAGGGGAAGTAATAATGTAAACAATAGGGGAGTGAATGTTAGGAATATTATATTGTTTACATTGGTGAATGTTTTAATGTAATATATATTATCATGGAGATAATATATATGGGTGAATAAATAAAATGTAATATTATTAAATATGAGAAAATATATCTCATATTAATAATATAGGTTTTATATATTAGTTGTGAGTTTGTTGTATAAACAACTCACGTTGGTATTTTTAGGATTAGTTGAGTGTGTTGAGATAACTAAGGGATTGAGAGAGATTAGTGGAAGGTTGAGAGATATGTGGGATAAAGGATGACTCCTATTTAATAGGAGATCATATGTGTATTTATACCTCTCAATGTAAATGAAGACATATCCCGATGAATTGAAAATTATTCTAATATTATTTTATTCGGTGTTTTTATTGTGCAAGATTATTTCCAATAATCTGTACCAACTTCAAGACCTTGTTGGGCAAGAAATGAATCCCATACCTTCATTATGGTGGTTGGTGAGAAACCTGGAACACCTCAAAAAATGGTGAACTATATTTTTAATTTTTAAGAACTCGGTCCCACTAATTTCAAGGTATACAATCATAGTTGTGTAGCGACGACGTCGAGAGATTTCCAAAAGTCCTTTCTTGTGCAAATCCAAACACCACTTGAAACACCATTCAATGTTCGAGATGAAAAATTCTGAAAGGATGAATTTCGATATTTTGGAGGTTGCATGCATTTTGCAATTTCGGTGTTTCGGAACTCCCACCCCGCCATTTTTGTAGAATGACACCTCAACCTTCAGATGGCCATAAATTTTGACTGAGAGCTTGGATTTGCACAAGAAAGGACTTTTGGAAATATCTCAATGTCTGCTACACAACTACAATTGGATATATTTAAATTAGTGGGACTAAGTTATTAAAAATTAAAAATATAGTTCACCATTTTTGAGGTGTCCCAAGTTTCTCACCTACCACCATAATGAAGGTATGGGCTTCCTTTCTTGCCCAATAAGGAACAATACATGGAGGCATGGGTTTTTCAATGGAACCCATCATTGTTGTAGGTGAATTCATTTCTCTTTTGGGGTGGTTGAAGAAAAAATTCAAATTCTTCTCATCTCCTTCTCTTATTCTTCCTATATATTATAAGGAGGGGAATTTTTCAAAAGGTTGGACAATTCGCCTTGCGCACGGTCCCTTCTTCTCTTGTCTACAAGTGGATTTGTGGAGTTCAAACCTCCCATCTAAACTATAAATGCAATCTTACCTCTTGGCAATTGTGATGCACTATATCAAATATTTGGAGCAATAATATAAGTTTTGGATGATCTTAACCCTCTCTTGTGTTCATTGTTATCTTCTGATCTCTCATTGCAATCTTGGTTATCTATGCATGGTGGTTGTATTACATTTTTAGTGGTTTTTTTTAATGTAAAATCAAGTGTTCAACATTCCTTTGGTGCATCACCTCTGTTAGTTTAGATTTAATTTCTTGTAATCTTCTTAACAACGTATCCTTGGAAAGTTAGAGTAGATTTTACAACATATCCTCTCGCAAATTGTATATATGCATCTGAATAGAGGAATAGGAACCGGCCTTCATCGAGATATATTTCCCGATTACAAAGTCGACACTTTAGAAAAAAACTCCATGTTATGCAATAAAAATGACAGTCTCCACCCATTGAGTTGCAGACATTTAGTGGTGTTGTGATTACGCATCAACAGAAACCACACACCACTAGAAGAAAACAACAAAAATATGGAAAAACCTTCACATCACATTCTATTAGAATCACAATGTTATTAATTATTAATTATAGCCATTGTTGTCTATCGCTGCCACTCGATCTCAAACAACACAGAAAAATGGAACTGCACTATAAGTTGCCCTTGACTTTAGCTGTTTTAGGTGTAGAATGGAAATGGAACATTGGTGTAATGTTCCCCCACAATGTGAAATTTCCATTTATTCACACAACTAGGAACACTGAAAAGAAAATCAAATCAAACTAAAAAGAGATGCCACCATACCAAAATGTGGCCTTGTCATTGGTGACTGACGAGAGGCGTTGATCACCCTCCATCCTTCGCTTCTCCATCCTCCAGCTTGTTTATTACTGGCTCAATTGAATATTACTTTTAGGATCATTTGAGAATTCCTCCCTCAAGTTCAACTCGAATGTTGGATTCCACCGAAAATGCATCCAGCTAAAAGTGAGGGAATTTTTTTATAATATTTGAAAAATAAAGTTAATGATAATACAACTCTTTTAAGACAAAGGCGACTAAACTTATAACTCTAACAAAATATTTAAGCACCAAAAACACATACCCTTAACAATGATACATTATCAAATAACACCTAATATTGATTTATATTGACTCACATACAAACTTATTGACATGCGAGACACTTCAACAATACAACATTTTTTAAAAAACATTTTACTTTGACGCCATTTACAAAATGATTAAAATAATCTTATAAAACAAACTAAAATGACTCACAAGACCGACCTTTTTGAGTTGGTATAGCTGGAATGGTTTGCATGTAGCCAAGTAGATTTACTCTCAGTGCAAACCAGATGGTGATGTGAATCTTCTATCTTAACCCAAAATAAATGCTATGTGTGATTAGGTATTGACATGAGGTTGGAATGAGAGGACCGTAAACAAAAAGAGAATACAATTTTCGATGCAAGTAGTATAACTGCGGTGAATGAATTCTAAGAAGGTGGGAGTTTCAATTGCACCGATTTGATATAGTAATAATAATAATTTTTTTGTTCATATATAAAATTCTAGTGTCTAATGCCTTCAAATCCATAGCTACCATTAAAATGGACCTCCTAATTCCATTACCCAGTTACGCCCTTTAATCTGTTTTTTAAGAATTTTTCCCACCGAGATGGCTACTAAAATTCTAGTGCAATTCAATGCCTTTGGATCCAAAGAGGAGTCAACAACATGTGATTTGTGTATGAAATATTTATTTTAATAAGGGCTAGTATGCAGGTGTTGATAAATAGTAGTCAAAACGTCATGTACTTTGATGAAGTTGATCCTCCAATCGACCCCTCAGATCTTGGATCTCTCCATGATAGTTATTGAAAATACACTTCAAATATCAACATGCCAATCTGATAGAATCCCCGCTTGAAAGATAAAGCCACATAATACCTTGGAGATAATGGCGATGTGCATAGGAATTATTTGATCTGTGCAAGTCTGTAGATATTTGTCTAACCATAGAGAGGAAGAGACAACAGAACAAAACTTAATGCGAACCTTAGAGATACGTCTTTCTTCATAAAAAAAATTTCTCCTACGCACAATCAAGATCTATCACACTAATCTAATCTAAAACAGACTTTTTTTTAAGAAGAAGACAAACTTCCATAATCGGGGCAATGAAAAACTTTAAATTTGCCCCAAATCTTTATTTCATTCCTCCATGTTCCCTACTCTAATACCAAATCTTGGCAGAGCCTTAGATTCAAAAATTAATCTTCCGTAGTTCCCATTCAATAAAAAAATAATCTATATATACATGAGTTCTCTCTTAATAAATAGGAGAGCTATAATTTCTCCCGTAATAACTAACCTACTAGATTAGTATGAGTTTTTCAAACAACTTGTAACTACTAACCACACCAACAACCCAATAATGTATGCACTAGAAAATATATTTTCCTAACACTTTACCCATCCTCTTTGTCTCATATTAAACAAGGACTGAGTAAAAATATATTGCAAACCTCTATGATTAGTGTTCAAAACAAATTTACGACCTAATAGATAATGTATCCAAATTTTCAAAGCATGAATTATCCCTAATAGTTCCAAATCATGAGTAGGATAATTCTTTTCATCAGAAACAATTTTCTACACCCAAAGGATATAAATATACTTTCTTGCATTAGTACACAACCAATACCAAAACCACAAACATCAATAGTAACAATAAAAGACTTATAAAAATCAGGAATACATAATACATGTGCATAGGTTAATGCTTCTTTCAATTTATTAAAATAAATTTCACATTCCTTAGACCAATGATATGCGTTATTTTTCTTTGTTAAGTTTGTGAGAGGACTAGCTATTTTAGAATAGTTCTTAATAAATATTCTATAAAAACCAGATAAACCAAGAAAACTCCTAATTTCTTGTACATCTTTGGGTGTATCCCAATCTTGTACTGCTTTTACTTTAGAAGGATCTAGTGCAATTCCTTTTTTAGAGATAATATGACCTAAATAGGAGACTTTAGTTTTAAATAATTCACATTTACTTAATTTACCATATAACTGATGTTTTCTTAAAGTTTCAAGTACTAACCTAACATGCTTCTCATGTTCTTCCTCATTTTAGAATAGATCAAAATATCATCTAGAAATATAATCAAAAATACATCTAGAAAATGTTTGAAAACATCATGCATCAATGTCATGAATGTGGCTGGAGAATTTGTTAACCCAAAAGGCATAACAACAAATTCATAATGACCATATCTAGTCCTAAAAGTAGTTTTTGCAATATCAGCATCTTTTATTCTAATATGATGATAACTAGAACACAAATCAATTTTATAAAAACATTTAGCACCATTCAATTGATCTAACAAGTCATCAATTCTAGGAAAAGGGTATTTGTTCTTAATGGTTAGCTTATTTAATTGTCTATAATCAATACATAGTCTCATAGTACCATCTTTATTTTTAACAAACAATACTAGTGCACCCCAAGGAGAAACACTAGGTCTAATTTTTCCTTGCTTTAATAATTCAGTCAATTGTATCTTAAGCTCAACTAATTCATGTATAGACTGTCTATAAGGTGCTTTTGATACTAGTTCAGCTCCAAGAATAAGATCAATAACATGTTCTACAGATCTTCTAGGTGGCAATTCTTCAACATTAGAAGGAAAAACATCCATAAATTCTTGAACTACTTGGATGAACATCTATATCTACTTTAAGCTTATCATTTTGAGTAATTACAACACAAAAAAATTTACATTTTCTTTAAGACTTATTTTAAGTTGAACAACAAAAATAGTTTTCAAAGTTAGTTGTCTTTTTGTTCCTTGCAAAATATGAGTATTTGCATATTGGTCTTGAATACAAACTTGTTTATTTTCACAATTAATGAGAGCATGGTTCTTTTCTAACCAGGTCATTCCTAAAATAACATCATATTGACCTAAGTTAAGCACATGAAAGATTCACTAGATACAATATTATCAATTTGAAAATCTAAATCTTCTACTAAAGCTCTTATTTTCTTGATTATCCTTCCATTAGCCATTTTTACAACTATTGGGTCAATTTTATGGAAAACAAATTCAATTTGTCAACTAAGTTAGGAGATATAAAACTATGACTACTACTAGAATCAATCAAGAAAACAAGGGTTGTGTTTTTAATAGACCTTGCTACTTCAATCAGAGACACTTGTTTATGCATTGTACTTATATCAACAACAACATAAACTTTCATATTTTTATTTTCTTCTTTAGGTTTATCATCAATTTTCTTATTTTTTTCTTATCCCAACTTTTATTTCTTTGAGGACAACCCCTAGCAAAGTGGTTACCTCCACAATTCCAACATTTAACCTCTTTTGGTTTAGATTTAACATATTCTTGTTTATTTATGATTTGAGTATTTTGCACTTAATAGTTTCACTGAATGGTCTTTTTCTATCCTAAAAATGAAATTTTGAATTATTGTTATTATAGTCTTCTTTCTTTGTGGTACTACAGTCTTGTATTTTTGAAATTGTTATGTGATTTTGGCAGTCCCATCTATCAAGTAGGTTTTCCACACCACACACTAGCCTTATATTCTTCTCTTAGACCATTTATAAATCTAACAACTCTGTCTATTCTAGAGATAAAAGACACAAATCTATTTAAGTTTTCAAAGGTTTTTTTATAATACTCATTCACAGTATTTTAACATTGTTTTAGGGCAAAGAACTCATTTTGATTTTACTGCAAGAAATGATTAGATAAATACTTTTTCTTGAATAAATTCTTAAATTTTCTCCATGAAACTTTATGAGATTTTATTTTCTCATATTTCAATGTGTCTTCCCACCAGTTAAGGGCAGCATTTTTCAGTTGATAAGAGGCTATATTTTTCATTCTTAGCTTATTAGTTTTATGTAATTCAAAATATATCTCAAGGCTAGATAACCAAGTTTCAGCTTGTTCCCATGTTCCTACTTCCCTGCATATTTAGGAAATTTTATTTTTCTAGAAAAAGTTCAATTTCTTTAGATTTCTTACTTGAACTTGCTTGTTCATTACTAGAAGAATCAGAGGATTCATTTATCACGATAGAAATGGAATCATCATTAGAAGAAGAATATTGTTTTCTCTTTCTTATTTTCTTTTCTGACTTAGAACATTTCTTTTACGATTCAAGACTTTATCTTCTTTATTAGTCTTAACACCTTATCAATCATAGCTTCTACAAATTGAATTTTTAAAGATTCTAATTTCTCAAATAAATAAGTTACTTCCCTACCCAATTGCTGGTTTTGGTGCTCCAATTGTGGTAAACCATGTCATTCGTGCATCCATTCCTTTCAAATCTGATTTACTTATGGTGATTTTCTCACAATATTATCCATGTTGTTCATGCTCCAATTATGGTGATCTTCTCACAAAGATAAAATTATATATATACAATTTTATCTTTGTGAGAAAATCACCATAATCTTTACTTCACAACATATTTACTTCCCTTTATCAATTTAACAAGAGAACATATTTTAATGAGGATAATTATCTCTGATACCAAATGAAATGCAACTTTTTCCCTCAACAAAATCTACAACTTCTTGACAAAAATATTAACTAGGGAAGTCGATAAATTTTTCTATCATTCTTATACTGTTAAAATAGGAATCATGTCATTCTACGGAAGATCCATACATTTTTACAAATAATCTATTGAAATTAACAAGCCAAATGTATTATAGTTATGTTTTATTTAGAAAAATAAACCCACAAAGAGAAAAACAATATCCATGAAAAGAAGGAATATACGCAGTACAAAGAGAATCCACAAAAATAAGAAAAACATCCACATAAAGAAGAATACATCCACATAAGGAAAACATGGAAAAAATTAATTGGTTCACAACTTTGATAAATCTCACAAAGAATAACATCATAAATTTGTGGATTAATCTTCTTTGGTTTGAGGTTCGCATTTGTGAGAAGAAAATTTAACTAAAGTTTGGGCTTACAAAGAATTTGGATATGTTTTATTAGCTCGCATTCGAATAAACTATCATTTGCGAAATTGATGGCTAAATATTATTTTCTAACAACTACCAAGACTGATACAAACCTAACGATGTGAATCTATTTGTCATTATTTCATTAGTTAAATCTTCGCAATGTCAGGTAAGTTGAAAAACCAATGATACATGGGTCTCTATGATTGTTTAAGGCATCACAAAAGGTATAAGGACTTAATGAAACTCTAACACCATGAAGTACACATGGAATGTTTTTATTGGTTCTCACTTCACATTGTTATATTATTTTGGTGTCGGGTATACTTAGAAAACAGAGTTAATTGTATCTAATGGAAATTACGGGTCCATAGTATATAAAAGACATAAATACAAAGAGCCACGCCATGAAATATAGAAAATGATGTTAGCAATATTTTAATATTGTGAACATTATTATTATTGTGCAAATAATGAGTTGGTGACAACTCGTAGAGATCTCTTAGAGAGATTCTAGGTTTGTTGAGTGAGAATAGGTATTGGGAGAGATTTGTGGGATGCTGAGTGATTAGTGGGATGAGTGTTGACTCCTAGAATCAAGGAGATCAAACTCTATATATGTAACCTCTACCTGTGAATAATATATCCCGAATGAATTGAAATCATTGTGTTCATGTTTACTGTTCTGTCTGTTTCACGGTTATAATCTGAGAAAAATTATATCATTGGTATCAGAGCGAAGTTCATCCTAGGATACTGGAGGTAGCATTGACTTCTCTGCATTGCAGTATGGTGGCTCAGATCTGACAAGAGATCAATCCAAGTTTCCAGCACGTCCCCCTGATCTGTATGCACCCTCTAACAGTGAGCACATCCTCCAGACGTCTGCATAAGGCACGAGTGCCTGGAAATGGACAGACTGTAGGCCGTGTTTTGTGATTTTAACCGTATTTCCTTGCATGTCTGTGCTATTCATTTTTACAATCATCACCATTTAGATCCATTCAAATATGAGAGTCATTCAGATCTGCACTCAGTAGTTGTTTATGATTTTCATATTGGATGTTCCTCAACACATCACCTGTTTGAATCCTCGTTATTATGTGAAATTAGTTTTGGATTTATAATTTATAGTGGTAGAAGTTGAAGCCTTCCATTTCGGTATGGATCTATAAAAATACGGCAATCACTATTGTGAGGATCTGCAAACAAATATAGGAGGACACTATCTTGTATTATTATTTGCTATATTCGAGAGTGCAGAGAAATGATACAGTTTTCTAATACAAAGATTACATGCACTATAATGGAGGCTTTCCCGCATGGATCAGTCGATACGCATGGATAAAGGAAGGAGAATTGGTTTTGCGTGGGAGGCTTCATAGATCGGGTGAAGCGCAATCATCTTCTGTTTCAGTTGATTCGGTGTTCCATCGACATACAGACCTGTGATCTGTCCGTGTGGCATCATAGTTCTATTTCTTCACTTTCATCCACGTATTTCCAGCGATCAAGCAACTCCCTCAATCACATTTGGTTCTCCATGGTTCGATGAACAGAGTTGTTATTGTTATTGCCTGTTATTCTATATTTGAATGATCAAATTTACAGTCTGAGAGATATCTCAGCATTCAGGATCATTTTTGTGTGTGGATCTCGGTCTTTGCATGAGTCGTGTGCCAGTTGTCTCGATTGGCTGAACCAGCTGTCATCCCGGAACAGTTTATACATGCCATGCGTGTTTGATCAAAGAGAAAGAATACAATTTTCTAATACAAAGATGTTCGTCCTTTTCTTATCTATCCACAAGATTATTTTATCATTCTGCCACTGATCTGGAAAGTCTCTTTGCATGCGACTCAGTTTTTCCGTGCACACACAAGGGCTTATTGATTTTCAGGAAAATTTTTACCTGGAAATGTTGCAGCAACAGGCCGTTAGTCTGGCCATTGAAGAAGAATGGAACGAGGCAAGCGTTGCAGGAAAACGCATAGAAGGATGGCTTAAAGATGTTACGGGTATCGCAAGCGTTCAAGACCCGAGGAGGACATATCCCTATGAAATCTCTGAACATGGCACCGATTTCCTGTTCATTTTTGTCAACCAGCGCGCCGTAAAAGAGGCGTTGAGAGCAGATGTTAACATAAATTGGAAGCGCTGGAGCGACGCCGTGGAAAGCAGAATGAGCGCGGATTACATGAAGAGCACGAAATGGAAGGTTGAAATGCTCGTAAAGTGGATGCCGGTTTTGGTGTATCAAGGGCAGTTTGATCTGGGGTTCGCTGTTTCGGTGGAAGAATGGTTACGGAGTGTGGATTGGAGTGGAATGAGTGAATTTTGGCGTACAGAGAGAAAGGTGTGGAAGGTAGGGACTGTTGTGGCGGGGTACATTAGATCCCATTCAAATCTGACAAATGTGGTGGTGGCGAGAGCAGGGCACGAGGCCGCTGTCGATCAGAGGGGTTCATGCCAGGTGATGATTGAATCCTGGGTTAAAAACCAGGCTGCTGCCAATACAGATCATGTTTTTCAGGCTCCAAGCTGGAATTTAACGATAGCGTAAAGTTTCTCGATGGAGGCTGGAGGCAACGGAGGCAGGAGGGCAATCGGTGACCTCTCGTCAGGCACCATCGACGAGGCCGCGGTATTGATTTGGTGGCCAAGTATTTCAGTTGTGTGTTTCATTGTTTGTAATAAGAACAGATGTCACATTCCTGTTCAGTATTTCCTTTTATAACCTCCTGATGTAAATATGTGATAGTAGAAAGATAAAAGCACAAGAAAAAGCAGCATCATGTTTTTCTTGAAGAGGATGAACAGAGGTTCATGAGCAGGGGCTCGTACCTAGGACAGAGGTCCGTTATTGTCGAACAGGGGTTCGTATTCGGTGAACAGAGGTTCAGCGTACCAAGATCATGAGCATGCAGAGGCAGGCAAGCTGTAGAAGACGTGTGAATGTTTTTCTCTACATTGTTCACATTAGGGGAGTGTATGTGTGGAAATAATAATGTTAACAATAGGGGAGTGAATGTTAGCAATATTTTAATATTGTGAACATTATTATTATTGTGCAAATAATGAGTTGGTGACAACTCGTAGAGATCTCTTAGAGAGATTCTAGGTTTGTTGAGTGAGAATAGGTATTGGGAGAGATTTGTGGGATGCTGAGTGATTAGTGGGATGAGTGTTGACTCCTAGAATCAAGGAGATCAAACTCTATATATGTAACCTCTACCTGTGAATAATATATCCCGAATGAATTGAAATCATTGTGTTCATGTTTACTGTTCTGTCTGTTTCACGGTTATAATCTGAGCAAAATTATATCAATAGATAATTTAACCTAAAAACACCAAGAAAATTGTAGGATTTTACTTGAAATAGGATTAATTACGAGACAAACAATATTATTTTATATTAATTTAAAAAAAAATTAAAAACAAACATATCTATCCAATATTACACATTTCATTAACTTATTACTACAATTCATTGTTTTATAACATAAACACATAATTTTGAGTTCTTCATAGAAAATTAACAAAATACATTCATTTACTCATTTAACAAAGTAAAACAAAAACATAAAATTCATTCCATTAAATTTTCCAACGAGAATGTGCATATTACGAGAGATTTATATAGTTCACATATAGAATACTTATTTGAATTCAACATTAAAAATCCCAATTCCAAGAGAGAACAAGGATCATGAATTCTAATTCAAAATTCCAATAGAGAGAGAACATTGATATGGAATTCTTAATACAAAATTCTAATGCATCCACATGTTAACAAACCGGACTATGGCTCAGCTTCGAGAGGAAAATACTATACACCTCGTGTATATTCACCTTGCCCTAGCCATGAACCATCTGAGGTTATACTCTGCACCCCCGGTTAGGACACCATTGGTTCCTCTATTTCTTGCCCAACACCTACACTGTATCCATTTTCACCCCATATGAAAATGGACAACTCCAGAACTTGGGCCCAAGCAAGTTGGAAAAGAGCAAGAAGTAGGCCACAGGGTCCACATTAAGTTGAAAATGGATAAAATGGCCAAAATTGAAAAAATTGTCTTGGGGCATCCCACTACATTTTCCCTAACTCTCTAGATTAGGAAATTTCCACAAAATTGAATAAATTGTAGATGAAAAGGAAAATAAAAATAAAAAATGAATAAGGGTTGAAAAATAGCTCGTTGAGTTGTTTGGAAAGCTAAATTCGGTGAGTTATGCATGGGGGTCAAGTTAATTTCAAGGGTCAGTTATTTTGGAACTCAGCGGGTTTCTCATTTAATGCAGCTCGGGAGTTGGCAAGTGTTTGGTTAACATGGCGGGGATGGGGCTCGAAGGGTGACTTGTGGCGATATGGTTGATTCGGGTTTACCGAGCTGTTGGGAATGAGGGTGGGTAGGGTGGGTGTTCCCCGCATTGCCGATGTAAGCACATGAGTGATAGTGAGCCCGATGGTCTTGGTAGGAATGATGGAATCTTGGGGCGGTGTGTATCTAATGTGGCCAAGGAGAGAATGGTGGACTCATGAGGAACATGGACCGATGGGGAGTACATGCCTAATGCGTTCGATAGAGGACTACGGGAACTCATTTCCCACGGAACACATTCTCCATGGAGTCATTTCATTCGCAACACAAGAGGGGAGTTAGTAGCCAAGGGAAAGGAAAATTCCAATGCTAAGTGAGAAAGGATTTTGGATGGGGTGCTAGTGTAGTGTGGAGTGGCATGTGTGGGATGCTAGCTTGTCTAATCAGTCGCGAGCTAGTAGTGAGCTAGTTGGCTCTTTTAAGCCAATAAACATGAACCCCCAAAGTGATTTTTAATGGAATTTGTTTTTGGGCCAGTACCTTAATTATACCACTCGAGAGTATTAAACATGAAAAATAAATGTAATTAGGGTGAAAGTGGAAAATAATCATCTCCACTCCGGAAAATAATTGCCTAGGCCCGAGAGTGTGAAGTGAACCCAAAATGTGACCTACACTAAAATGGCAATATCTTCCTCAATAATCAACCAAATTTGACAAAATTATACTCATTTGAATCGTGCTTTCTCCTTCGGCATGAAAAATTAAGAAATTAGATATTTGGTAGAGTTAGGTGGGTTAAAAATGAGGAAACTCTCCCATATTCAAATGATCAATTCTAGGTGGTTGGAAATGCAATTAATGAAGAATGAGAGGCCATTTTCTTCTACAATAAGCTATAGTACAACAAGAGATGGATTTTACAGGGTTCTCCATGCCTTTTTCAGATCATTCAATCATCCTTATTGGTGGTTAAATGTAGATTTTTAGAATTCTGCTTTCCTCTCCCTCTCTTTCTCCTTATATAAATGTAAAATTGAGAGCTCATTTTAAAGGTTATTGGACATTTTCTAGTCGCTCCTCCACCCTATAGGCTATTGCACGTGTTGCAAGTTTCAAGCCTCCCATTTTAGATATTTTGTAGGAATTCCATGCCTCTGTGACTCATTGTAATGAACTGTGTTATATCTTGAAGAAATAAAATCAAGTATTGTGATCATTGTTCAATCCTTGCTTGTGTTTATTATCTTTTTTGGCCTCTACTTTATAGCTGAAGGTATTTTGTGCATCTTTCAATTTCTTACAAACTCTAAAATGACTGTGTTTAATTGAAATAGTGTTGTAAATGTGTGTTTATAGACTGTGGTGTTTTGCATGCCCTCTCTATCTCCATCTCTACACATTTTTCAGTGCTTGGAAAGTGTACTAATCACCCTTTTCTTGGTGACATCACCTCCCTTAGTGTATTATTTTCTTCATTTTCAAGTTCTCTCTTTCTCCTCAATCCCTTGGAATTCGTAGGATAGTATTAGATAGCATATTTCCCTTCATTAGGAGTAGTTGTTGCATTAGATTAGTAAGAGGAACCAACCCACTCTGGAGAGTTACCTCAAGATCATGGTCCCACACCTAGAGATAACTCCATGTTACCCAGTTACATTTTTTTCCTATTAAAATCACATGATAGAAATAAAAGGGTGTTATAATTTGGTGATAACACTTCCTATAACCTAGTCAACCCTATAATTTCTTCCACAAACTAAATTCACAAAGTCCTTAAGACTCTTTTCACAATTGTTCTCTTTCTCAAAATCACAAGAAAAATTTCTTATCTCTCATTCCTATTTTCATTCCTTCATGTATTCATCCTTTTCTGTTTTTACATTTACATATATTTTATAATACATCATAGGTGGTTATAAACCAACACAATGGTTCTCACACCTTTTCATAAGTCAAATTAAGCATCTTTAATCAAATGCTTGGGATATTCATCCCTTTATTAAGCCAATAACTTTATTACAATATCTTTATAAAGAATCTTAACTCAAACTTGTATTAATAATCCTAAAAGAAAACTTTTCTTTAACATCCCAACTAGTATTTAAATGTTTATAAACCTTTGGGGATTTAGTCGGATAACACTTTCCTTCACTTTGAACATTGCCTAAAATAGCCACTTGAAAACATTTTCTCACCACTAGAGCTAGGAGTGGACTTCTAAAGGAAACACTTATATGCGTTTAACTATAAAAGGGTTGATGAGAACATTACCACTATATTTAGGAGCCAATTATGCCTAAAATTTAAAATTTAACACCTTTTCAATTTTTCTCAATCTTGTGCTCTAGTGAAAGAAAGCTGCCATTTGAAGTTGGATATAATAAAAAGGAGAGACAACACATTAGGTGTACAAAGGGCCCAAAATATGTCACATTGGAATTTGAATCAACTTCCAAATCTCCTTGAAAATACCAAAATCTTTAGTTGAATCTTCACCAGATCGAGATCTTTACCTATGTCATCAAGGGCCAATATCTCAAAATATCTTGAAATATTTTGAAAAATGAATTAAACCATTCTATCTTTCCAACATGTATCTGATTACCTTTCAACTACTTCTAAGGCTCCTAATTTTTTTGGAACAAGCCAGCTAGCTTTTCACTTTGCTTTCATTTCTTTATACCATTGTAGACACAAAATCAATGCACTTGAGTACATTTATAGGTCCTAGAGCATGCTAATATATACACTATTACTAAGCAATAAAACTAGTGATTGAAAACATATTTTTGGTTTTTTGCTTTGTTTCTTATACTTTTACTGACCTTACACACCCTACAACCTTGTTGGTATTTAATTGATTTATCTTTTATGGCCTCAAAAACTAGCACACATTTAGGACAGAAGCACTTAGGTGCTCATGTCCCTTCTAGGCACTCCTGACCTTATTTTCTTTCTTCTTACTCTTTTATGTCTCTTTTACTTTCGGGTCATCTTTTACAATTTTGGGTCGGCCTTTTAGTTTTCAATTATGAAATTAAAACATAATTATAGCTCTCAAATAAGGGGTCAAGCATTAACATTATCTACTATCACCTAAGATTACTTCCAAATACACAAAGAGAATTACAAAGCATCCATCTAGAAAAATCACTCAAGGGACAAGGTCTGCATTACTCTACATACACAACATAGGAGGGGAAATTCATTCTATTCCATCTCACACATTTGCATACTTTGTGAGTATTCTAGATCTATCCCGCTATCATAACACAATTTACAAAAATAAAAATTAGGAATTATTACACAAACATTCACACAAAACTACATGGAGTTTGAAATGTGGTGTAGCACTTGTACTAAGATCACTCTTCAAGTGACCACTTCCATGATCTGAATCCACATTCGCATCTTAAGATTTGTTGTGGTTTTTGGTTATGTACAACTAGGTATCTCTCTTTTCAGGTTATAGGTACAATCATCGACAATACATAAAAATAGACTGACAAAAAGAAGCTAACATCAAATATCCTCATGCACAAAAAGGACAGAACTTGAGCATTTGATTGGACACTAGCACCCAAAACAGTCTTGATCGCTAGCACCCGGCATTATTTTCCTCCCTTGGGTGCTTATTTCCTGCACATTTGTAGGTTTGAGAACCTTCTGTGAGCCTTAAAAAAATTACTTGTAGTATATTTCAATAATTCCTCTACCCAGATCATCTCTAGATTGTGTAAAATCAATGAATTCACCCTCTCTCTCTCTCTCTATTTCTTAGGGTTTCCTATTATTGCTTTCTTGTTACTTTTCCTTTTACGATATAATATCATTACATATCATTCATTACATTAGTTACTCTGAAATTATATTTAATTCAATTTAAATTAAATCATTTGGTGAACCCCACTCATGATCAAACATTTGGATCTTTTTTTCATGTTCTATCAGATCTTCTTTCATGGCTCCTTAAGTCTCCTTGTATCAATTAATTCAAATGCACCCACCTTGTAAAGATGTTCTCCAAAAATCCCTAGACACTATATATCTCCCTTGCAATATACCACTTGCATAAGTAAGTTCCATTTTTGATCATCTCTTTGATGACCCTATCAGTCCTAATATCACAACCAATCAACCCATCGTAGAGTCAGTTCAATATTTACACCATGGTTTTAAAGATAAATTTCAAGCTATGGAAACCATGATTACATCCCTCACAGCTGAAATCCAACATCTTAAGGATTCTTCTCATGACCATGCTAGTTCTTCTTCTACACCTCATCCTAATCCCATGTCTACTACATGTGATTATACAAGTGAAGCCAAATTCTTACCGCTACCAACACCCATGTCAAGTTTGATATATATGTTAAATAGCATGTTATTATACCTAAGCTCCTCAATCAATAATTGGTCTACTTGCCACCTACTCATTACTACCCTCCTTATCGGCTTGCAAAATACAAATATCACCAATTTTGTAATTATCTTAGAATCAATGGACATCGTGACAATGATTGTTATGCTTTAAAATAAAGAATTGGGTGCCTTGAGCATCGGGGTTTTCTTCATTTACTACATAAAATCTTACTACATGCTCATATTCAATTTCTAAATCCCACTGGGCTCCCAAATATGCTCCCTCTATGTCTAATGAGCATCATGCCATAATTACTAATGTTCCTTCTCTAGTAAGTCAAGAGCCGCCTATCCAACCTAATGTCATACCACATTTAAAAATACTTACCCTTTACCTCCTCTTATCAAGTCCTCTACAACGTTACCAATTCTAATCAACCAACCACCTTTTTAAATACGTACCCCACTACCTCCTCCTATCAATTCCTTCATAACGTTACCAATTCCAAATAAGCAACCAACATCTAAGGAAGCACCACCACTTCCCTCACTACAGATGAGATCCCTCACCAACCTCCTCTAATTAAACATATAATTCCTCTTTTTAATCAAGATAATTCCTACTAGCATGGTATTTCTCACATCCTCATATAAATATTCATCACTCGCACACTTGGGAGGAATTAGACCTCCCCCTCTATCACTCTTGGTTGTCTCTAGTATATACTTATAGTTTCTCTACTGCATTTCACGCTTCATGATCTAGCATCTACTCTCAATCACATACAACACCTTCATTACCTAATAACACACTCTAGTTCTAAGGTTCATACTCAACTGTTGAGGGTCCAATTATCAAATGAATCTCACATCACCTATGTTTTTGTTTCACAAACAACCTTTATCAACACTCTCACATCTCTTGTATACACATTGTACCATTATTTCTTGGTGACGCACTATTTTTCTATGGTTCATTCTTGATTGTTAAGGGATAATTTCTAAATTAACCTCATTGTATGCACATCCATTGGGGGCCAACGTGGATCTCCTCCTATTCACTTCCTCGACATTGCATCCCACCATCATACTCACAAATTTTACATATCCCAGTTACATTTACTCTTGTTCGCTTATTCTACTAACATGTTATACTTTGTTTCCCATGCTAGTTGGATACTTAGTATGTCATTATCTTTCTCTATATGCACATGTGTGTTCACTTTGTATCTTGAGGTGAATGAAATACCTTTCACAGATTGATACATGATGCATGATGCTCGACAATGATCCATAACAGTCCCACAGAGGATCCTGGGGCCATCTACATTTATTAATCTCATACTCTACCCATCGTAGGTTCTATTATTTCATTATTTACTAGTCATTACTACCACTTTTCCTTTCATTGATCTTTACACGTTTTGATATAATATTTATCTCTCTAACATGCTAATGAGTGCTCAGTGTGTATTATTTTCCTTGCAGGATTACATACAACCATGGTTATTTGGAAAATTTTACTTGTTATTGTTGACTATTGTTTGTTATTTTTTTACTTGACTATGCCATATATTATGTTTTCTTGTGGAATCTTCGGTCCTGATTGTCTTGTGACATTGTGAGAGATGTACCATGTATTAAACCCGCTTTTTATGGTACATCTTGTCTTCATAATTGCTTGTTATATATTTTTATATTGTATGATACTTATTGCTAAAATAACACTTGTTCCTAGCCCATCTTGTTTTTATGTGTTTTAGTTTCCACCATCCACATCCCTTACCCCTTATAGGCATCCATTATCAAATATGTATACTAGTATTTGGTCCTCTCGTTTGGAACGCCTTCTCCCACTTTCGTCACATACACCCTAAACAATGGTGGCATCATTCAAGTGAGAAAATCACCCTTACAACAGCATCGATTTACATATTAGAGAAGAGAAGTACCGATTTAACAACATAACATAGTCATTGAAGGGCCTAGAATTAGACCAGTCGAAACACGAGACTAGACACTAGCACCTAGATCGATAATAATGGTGGGTGCTTGTGTCCCACTCAGAACTTGTGTCTTATGGGAAAAATAATCAATTTCTCGGTTTAACATAGTTTCTAGTAGTTCACAACATAGTTCTATAGTAATAGTCACTTGACTCAAGTTACAACATATAATTTACATTCAATTACAAAAATTACATATAGTTACATACCAAAGTGACATGTCGTTTGCGGTGGTAGTTATTTGGTAAATGTATGGGAAGGAGAGTAAAACACACATCTCTCCCCAACACTCAATTCTTAGCATGAGATTTCCAAAAACAATTGACCTTGTGAGATTTCCCAAAAACTCATTCTTTGTGTGAGATCGCACACAAATATCACCCATTTGACAATAAATATAACGTTATCTCCAAGTAAAATCAAGAAAATTTTCTATCTCATACTCTCTTATACATTAGGTGTTGTATAAGAAACCTCATTCTCGCGTGGGTGAAAGCTGATATTGGAAGCCACCAACAACTTCAAATGATGGAGGGCTTAGGACCTTATATGCAGATGTGGATCTATGGGCACAAAGAAGATAGATGTGTAATACAAAGAAGATAGATCTGCAAAACTAAAATAGATGTGATTAGATACAATATATAGGGGTTTCCCAGACAGGTCCCGACTTCAAGAGGATGTTAACTCCCTTGGAGGATGTCAACCCAGTGTTTAACAAGATAACAATAGATTGTGAACATTAGATATCATGCAAAAATAATGGACTATAAAATGACAAGTAACTTGAATGATGGGGGACTTAGCTTGTCCTTTGATATGAATATGAAATGGGCATCGGGGGTGGTAGGATAATGATCAATGTAAAATATTATGGCCACCCTCCTCACCTTCTAACTTCTAACAATGGAGAAGGTTAGCCTTGACCTCAAACTTACAGAATGGTCTTTTATCCCTTTCCATCCCTTTTAAAAGATGGGGGAAAACCCATATTTATAACTTGGAGGTGAGGTTAGATTGGGGTTAACGAGTAACCGTGGGTTTGATAAATTAAGCCGTGTTAAGATACATTATGTGATCACAAGGGGCCCATGGTTTGAATTATTAGATGGAGTGGGGAGCATGATTTACATGGTAGGTGAAATAATAGATTCCATCTTTTGAATTTAAGAAAGGGGTGTTGGATGGGTATATTAATACCCATGAATTGAATAATTTGTGAGAGATGCCAAAATTCAATTATTAAATGGGTTTATATGGAGCCCATTTGATAATTAATTAAATTTGGGTGAGTAAATGGATGGGATTTATTTAAATTTAAGAAAAAGAAAAGTGAGAGTGAGAGTTGAATGGATGTGAGATGACAGAGGGGCGCTATACCAAAAATTGGTGTCTACATTTCCCTTTTTTATTGAGTGGTTTGTGATAGCAAGACATGAGACAAAAATAAAAAGGGTTGGATGAAATATGTTTCGAGGATGGATGAAGAGATGACCAAAGGCAAGATGCTCGAGGTAAAAAGGATTGCAATAACAATGAAAAATATGGCGGTGACTCCAATATCACATTGGTAGAGGACAATTATGGTCTCAACAAAGACAGGCGACAATGTTCTACAAACCAGTGAGTGGGTGAAGATCACTACAATATGGATGTAAACCATGATGACCAATGGGTCATAGGAAAACATCAAAATATGTGCAACTAAATGTGAATAGTGTGTGGGATCCTTTGTACACAAGGACTCGAGTGAAAAATCATGCATCCGTAAAAGGGACAAGGATGAAGAGAATGATGCCCAACACAAGGCACGAGAAGGAAAAAAAGTGAGCTATATGCGTCGAAAAGTATAAGGATGAAAAGGTGTCCCAACATAGGACATGAAGATGACATAATGAGAGATGGATGTTGAAATAAAATATCCTATGGGGAATGAGTATGGCCACGAATGTGGATATGAAGAATAGATTGGATAAAATGCCCCAAGAAGGTGTTACATATGATCTGAATACATGTTTCTAAAGAAAGGTTTGTAGTTGAAAGAAAATGAAGAATTGGGTGAAGAAAAAGGAAATTAGTCTGATTCTTTGACAAACATCCGTGGAAGAGAACAAGATCAGATAGGTGATGGTTGTTATGGTATCTTCCAAGATAAAAATGTCAAAGGAAGATGGGAATAGATTCTTAGAAATGGATATGATGATGCCCTCATGAGAGGATGGATGAAGATAAAATATGTGACAGGGGTTCTTAAAAAGAGAAGAGTTCAATGCTACGTAGAGAAGAACGAGATCGGTAATGAAATTGATTGACGATGGTACATAAACGGAGAAAAATAAGAATTGATTGTGAATGCTAGGTGTGAGGGTTGTCGAGAAATAGAAAAGGGAAGAAACAGGAGGATTGGTTGATTATGAGAAGAGTAACAAAGATCAAATGTGAAAGTGAAAATGGTATGGAATAGAGGACTAGATACGGAGGAGGAGAAAAACATGTGAGGAAATCCAAGGAAAAGAATAGGGTAAGTGCACCAAGATGGTGGACAATTAAGTGGACATAAAAACCCAAAATTTAGGTACCGTGAGCATGGTTTATAAATCTGCGCGATTTCTAAACCGTGCTCACGTAACTATTTTTATAGGCTCAGTGATTTCCAAACCTAAAACCGTGATCGCGGTCCTTTGAGACAAAAAATAGACCCACGACTCCTCATTTTCCCTCATTTTTCCTTTCCAACCATGATTTCTCCTAGACCTTTGGCACTCGCACTTTGAATACCCCCTAAAAATTACTCTTCGACTTGTGGATCACAATAGTTTCAACCATGCCACCAAGACAAAGAGGTAAGCCCTCGATTTTGATTAATTTGTTTGCATTTAGGTAATGTTTTGTGATTTTCATGATTTTTTCAATTTTTTGTTTATGTATACAATTTTTGTTTTGTCAATTGCTCGGCAAGCTCGTAATCCTACAAACTATCAAAATATTCCTCAAAACCCTCCAAAAATCCTCAAAACCCTCCAAACATTCCTCAAAACCCTCCTCCAAACATAGATCCGCCTCTTGTGGCTCCTTCTGTCCCCACAAAACCAATAGGAACACAAGATGATATCATTGGAAGAATCTGAAAAAATAAAATTGTCATTGAGAACCTTATTCAGAATATAAGACAAAATCATGCCACAAATCCGTCCCACATGACTTTAGCCAACACATTACAAACATTGATTGGCGAAGTTGACTCCGCAACCAACCAAATAGATAGATGGAATACCTTTAAAGGTGATTGTAGGTAGTGGTATGTAAATAAATTATCCCATGCGGTCATAAAAGACAAAAAATTGGAAAAGACCGCATTTGTGCATTATTTACTGACCCAAGAACCAATGCCCCCGCAGTTACTTGTAAATGGTTCCCAATCCATTGGTGCCACGATGACCGAATCAAGAACAATTTTTGGGACCGATGGTGGATGGTTTTTTATTATCCACCATGCAACAACAATGAGGTTCCCCTCTATTTTTTGAAGAAATTATATTATGAGTTCATGTTTAATGAGGTCCCAAATTATTTTGACTTTTCTAATTTTTATGGGCGAGGTAGTGGCTCTGGGACAGTAGACCGGTACATATGTAGGTCAACCAAGGATCCCCATGCCCCAAAACCCTCCACTTCCTTCGAGTTATCCCTCCAAAAATGAATGAGGTTGTGGAGATTGACACACTACATGCATTAAGGGAGCTCATTGACACTCTGACCCAGCATAATGAGCAAATTGCATCTGGTGATGTTGGTGGAGGTGTAAGTTCTAGCGCACCACACCACTATGGATCATGTGGTGCCGTATGCACTGCGGGTGAGACATCATTTACCGAGATCACATGATTTATTTTCTCTAGATGAGATGATGGCAGATTTTTTTGGAACTGGTGCAAAGGATCTTGGTCTTTCACAGGTAAATGTCAAATAAATATTTAATATATATATATAATAGTTTAATTCATGTTTGAGATTTTAATATATATGTATTTCATTGTCACGTTATTACATACATGTAAAAATAATTTTTTAGTTAATTTTAAATAGCAAGAAGAGTCGGTGAAGGAAACATTCAGCATTGACATGCTAGCTACTGCAGTTAGGCATGTTACAAATTTAAGTTTCAAGTTGTACTTAAATTTCAAATTTCATTTGATTGTGCACTTTTATTATTATAATGTTTCACCTATACATGTACATATTAATATATGTTTGTCTTTTATACGTAGGAGCTTAACGGTCATCATCTGCTTTGGGAACTAAGGCTACTGGCATGCCTCATGTGACTTTTACACATGTTAGTTTCTCTTTACACTTTGTTTCTAATTGTGGAAGTTCACATGAATTATGATTTGGCTCTATTATGTGGCATTCATGTAGATTAATATTGATTTGTACATGTTTTTGTATAGCTTATGACTGCCAGAGAGACTCCTCCATATATGCAGACTATGGAGGTTTTCATAGATACTACCATAGCATCTACAGATACACTAACCGAGGTACAATTTTTCAAATTTGTTAAATTTATTTAGGAATTATTTCTTATTGCTTAAATCTATAATATCAAAATTTGTACATGAAATATTTAATTTCAAATTTAATTATTTGTATGTAGCTTACCTCTCATGAGTCTATTGTTGTCCCTGCCATGTGTCAATGAAAAATTGATAGGGATCATGACATTGTGGTAAGATTTCACATGCATTTTAACTAAATTCTAAGTTTCTAAATTTTGAATGTATTTTAAAAATCTGGGTGTTAAAAACTTGTTGTTTATGAATGTGCAGGTTAGGTTGCAGGCCTGCTTAGAGATGCCTAGGACCACATGGATGAAATATGTAGTGGCATCTCCCTCCACTACATCCCTGTGTCACATGCTACTTCTAGCAGAGAAAAGAGAGGGAAGATGTACATAGATATAATTATATATGGCCCACCTGGTCCTATTTCATGATTCTTCATAAGACATTGTATATATAGCCTTATGTGACCACATGTGGTCCTATATGTATGACACACTTGGTTCAAGATGTACACATGTTATGAACTTATATTTTTAGAGACGTGTGTTCAACACACTTAGTTTGATACATTATATAACCATGTGTTTTTTTTCATAACGATATTACTTCTATGTTTGATTTGAATTCATTGCACATGATATCCTTCTATGTATGTATATTCTATGTATATTAATTCTATATGTATGTTTGATTTAAAATTAAAAACTATGGTGCAACATATATGAATATAACGTTACTATGGTGCAACATTGCATGGTACAATTGTTAAGAAATTAAGGGAAGCATGTGTATTCCTCCATCAACATGGGCAACTTATCATTTTCCTCTTAAGTCATGAAAAATATTTCATACCTTGAATCTTGAAATAAGATGTCTTCCCTTGGGTCATTTGGTTTTTGAACTATGTATTTAATTTTATTTATCAGAAGGATATTATTCATTTTACCATTGATGAGTATGGTGGTGTATGACCAATCCATATTTATATCCCCACCAATATCATGATAGAAACTTTGGCTCAACAATATACCATACGTAGCTAGCATGTCTTCCACAAGTATTTCCATCTTGATTTTCTTGTCAGGGAAGTCTACAAATTTTGGCTTGAGAATATTTCACCTAGCTGAAAAGAGGTAATTATTTTGTTTTCATGTAGTAACAATGGCCAATAGCAAGGCTGAGAGTAATACCAATAGAGTTAGCAAATTTTATAAGCATGACATTGTCAGAGGTGTCGAGTCAATAATGCAATTATTCAATTTATAGGTCCATTGACCAACAAGGAAAGATAGAAAGGTTCTTATTTCCTAGAAGAGGAGGATTTTAAGGAAAGAAGGTTCTAGGAATGAGTGGTTCTAGGAGTGGGAAGTGATTCTTTAGTGTTGGTAGGATTCTTGGAACATGTATTTTTACTACTTCCTTTGATAAACTAGATGAGGATTAAAGTGTTTTTCTTGGGAAGTAGAAGAAGAGGCTTTTTTTTTGAGTGGGTGAACACTAAACAAGAGTAACTATTCATATCATCTATCTAGATTATTCAGGATCTTTGTTGGGTGAGTATTCACAATAACCAATAATTGCATAACCATCTTCTTCTTCTCTTTCAATTTCTGATTCAACAATTTCTTGAAAAAGTTGTAATTGTTGAAAAAGTTGAAAAATTTGTAATTGTTGAAAAAGTTGTTGTTAGTGCAAATCTACGGCACCCTAAATGACCTTGAGATCTGCGGTCACTGGGTCATTTAGTTTGATTGCACAACATTGAGCTTTCAAAAATGTGGGACATTTGTAAATGGGGAAAAATCTCCAGATTGAAGCTGATTCTTACTCCTCTATTTAGGTGTATGCATGTAATTTTTGTAGAGGTTCGATTCAAAATCCTACTCTAACAACTACCAAGGAGACAGGGTTGAGAGAAAACATGGAAATGAAAACAAAACTAAGCAAAAACAGAATGGTGATACACCAAAGGAGTGCTGAACTTCTTGTTTTGCAAAAATAGACATAGATCATGAGGATGTAGCATCAAAACATGCAAAAATTGCCAAAATGCAATGAAAGATCAGAAGGAAACAAACCAACACAAGAGAGGATTGAAAACTCATTCATAGAGCATGCATTGTCAGTTCCAGATTTAATACGATACATTGCAATAGCAAGGAGGAAAAAAACATGATGTAGTCCATATGGGAGGTCTGAAACTCCTTCAAATCCACCTGCTAAGGAGAAAATAAGAGCTTGCAAGAGCAAGGACGTCCAACCCTTACAAAATGAGCCAAAATTGGCTTTTAACGATGAAGCAGAATGAAGAAAGGTGAAAAAACGTGGGAAAATTGATTTGACATCTCCAACCACTGAAAAGATTCATTAAAATAGCAAGGGAACCCTCAAAAATCCATTTTTTGATGCATTCGGCCATGCTGGAGAAGAAATGGATGCCATACTTCATCAATTTTGGTGGTTGGGGTTAATTCTACATTTTTCCCATGCCGAGACATTTGTTCAAATTTTTTCCATCAAACTCTATCAAATTCAAAATTGAGGGGTCCATGGCATGAGTGCATTGATATTTTTCAAATGGTACCAAATTCGATGATTTTCAACCACTCGGATCGAAAGATATCTTTTGAAATTTCATGGGCAAATTAAGGAAAATTAGGGCAAAAAAATGGGTTCGCAAAACCAAAATCCTCCCTTTTTCCCTCTTTTTTCAAATTGGGAAAATTTTCCAAAAATATCCACACCCCACTTCTTCGATGACATGTGGCACCTTCTGGTTTATCCGCGGCTTCAAAACAACATTTTCCCCTTTTCGCAAAAATGGAAAATTTTCCCAAAATTCTCCGTGACCTCCTCCACCCGAGGACACGTGGCATCATTTCATTGGTGTGGGCCTTAAGCAATTTCTTTTCCTTTCCCTTTTTGGATCCGTGAGCCAATTTTTGACTTTAACCTTTTCACCCCAAAAGCTAAGTGCCAAAATTTTCTCCTTGGCCCGTAAGTGCGCTTCATTCCTTCTTCGGGCCTGCGGGCCAAAATTTTCCTTTGTGCCTTTTTTCCCCAAAAGGGCTAAGTGCCAAATTTCTCTTTGCACCTCCACCTAACCCGCCAATTTTCCTTGGCAAAATTTCTTTCCACTCTCCATCGGCCCGAGACTCTCCCTTGGAAATTTTCCTCCTTACCTCCACAGGGCTCACCCAGGGAAAATTTTCACTGTTAACTCCGCCAAGCCATAACTCAAAAATACAGTAGTTAGAATGACTTATTTACCTTTCTAGAAAGGTGAAAAAATTATCTCTGATGAAGCCATACCTAGAAAATTTTGAGTTCTTAAAGTGTGCAAAAATCCATTTTAAGTACTAGCAAAGGAAAAGGAGGAGTTAACCAAAATAAGCATGGGCTCATTTTGGATAACAATTCTGGCGACTCAGAGGGGTCATCTGCCTGCTAGATGAAAATACCAGCTACCTTGAAGCATCCATTGGGCATGGAGTCATGATAGATATCCTGCAAATTGATCTTCACTTGAAAACTTTCCCTTTTAAGCCTCTTGAAACCATTGAAATTGAAACCGGTTATGACCAAATGCCAAGACAATGCACTGTGCAAGAGCAAAAAACACCACAAAAACTATGTACAAACATGAAAATCATACATACCCCAAGTGGGATATGTAGAGTGTGCACAAGCACTTATTCTGTTGAAAACAAACCTACCTACACTACTCTAACCAAGAGTAAAGGGAGCTCAAACAAAGCCTGCAACTGGTAGGGAGAAATAGCTTCCCTTCCTCAAAAATGGCAGCCATGCAACTGATTTGGCACTGAACATGGTTGGTTGTATGAGTGAAAAACTGACCATAATCCAGTCCTCCACCCAAATCATCAAGGTATCAACATTAATGGAAAATATCTCCTCAAACTGACCTGCCTTGGACTCCTGGAGGTATTGATGGTGACCCTTGATACTTTGATGCTCATCCTCATGCCCTAAAGTAGGCATGACTAGTTTTGGTTGCTCCTTTATCTCCAACGAAGCAAAGTACCTGATTGGCACATGGTCTAATCCTTTGGATGTGCCCCATTTCTCTAAAATTCAACTCCAAAAATGGAGTCTTCTTGTGGACCTTCTTGGATGGATGGCATGTGGAAGAAGTGGTGAAAATATCTTTCTCTTCCCCTTCCTTTTCCCATGAAGCACATGGAAGATTTAAATCTTCCAATCTTGGCTCCAAAAGGCTGTTACAAAATGCAAGCTATTGTTCTTCAATGTTCTCCTTCATGGCAGTGGGCTCTTGATGTTGAAGAATGAATGGTGGAGAAGAGAATGTTGTAATTTCAGCTAGCTCCTCATCCAAACATTCTTCTAAGTCTGATAGACAATCAAACTCTTCAATGTCCCGCTGCAACAAAGTCTCTTCCTCTTGCATGGTGACCTTCAAATCTGCATTTCTTTCACCATGTTTAGCTTCATTTTCAAACATGAAACTTGGCAGCTCGAACTCATCCAAAAAATCAGATTTTTGGAGAGATGAAGTGGGAGAGAAACATGAAGTTTCTTGTGCATCTTGCTCATAATTCAATGCCTTTGGACCTATTTTGTTCACCTCCATAATGGCTTCATCAATCAAATCAGCCCCTTCAAATGAAAGAAAAAATTCATCAATAATGCTTCCTTCTTATCCAATGTTGTAAAACATGATTTATATCTCCATTTGCTCCTCAAAAATGGGGTTTGGAGCTGGTTTTTGTTCCTCAACTGCTGTTAAAAATTAGCCTTTTCCACCACTTGTTCTCCAACTCCAAATTCCTCTTTGGCTTCACCATCAAGGGGATTTTTGTAATCCTAAATTTAAGAGCCAAGTTCAACAAACTTTTGATCTTTTCATCCTTGTTTGGCTCTTCTTCTTTCTGTTTTCCTTGACTGGCATTCTGATTTTTATCTTCCCAACATGGATTTGGGAATGCAAGAGGAGGGGTGGGTTGTAACTCAATTGATTTTGCAATTTTTTGTGGTGGTGGAGGAGGTATAAACTCTTGTTTCTTTGGAGGGAATGGCTGTTTGGAATGGAAAAGAGTAGGAAATTGAGGTGGGATGGGAGACTAGGAGATGAAGAAATGGAATTAAATTTTGGGACAATAGATGGGAAATTTGAAAACTTGACACTTGTTGAAATGATAAAATGAGAAAGAGGAAAAGAAAGAGTATGAGATGGTGTGCTTACCCATTGACAAGGTTATTGAATACTCCTCTCATACACCTCTATTCCTTTAGTCCACTTTGTAAGCAATGGCAGCATTGCAACAATGAAGTCAAGTTTCTCTTGCGGGCTATAATGCCTTGGAAAAGGTCCCACCCATGGACAAGGTGCCCTACAACCGATTCCAAATGCTTTCATTTGTGCTTGAGCCCTGGATTGCACCATGTTTGCCTCCATATTTTGGATCTTCTCCAACAAATCTGCATTTTCTTCTTGACTTCCCTCATCATATGCATATTCTTGTGCTTGATATGCTTCATAGCCAAACTGATTTTGGCATTGCTCATATGGATATGCATATTGGTTTTGAATTTGATCAAAATGTTGATCTGGAGGATTTGAAAAACATGTTGGAGGTGGGAAACATTGCTGCTATTGTAAATGCAAATTCCATGAGGGAAATGAAGTCATGATTGCACAACTTCATGGAATGAAAGAAGAATGAAAGATATGGAGGAAAAATGAAATGAAAATGAATGAAAATGAATGGAAAGAAGGTCTGCAACTTCAGAGATGGGTTGCTGATCAGATGGAGTCACTAGATGTCCTTGCAAATGCCTCCAAAGGTTGAAATCCTCACCAAGAGAACATAAAATTGATGAGATGAAGTGGAATACCTCTTGGGTCCCACCGGGTGTGCCAAAATTGTTAGTGAAAATCTACAACACCCCCTAAATGACCTTTAAATTTGCAATCCAAAATTGGGTCATTTAGTGTGATTGCATAACATTGAGCTTTCCCAAAGTGTCAGACCTTTGCAAATGGGGAAAAGTCTCCAGATTGAAGCTCATTCTTACTCTTCTATTTAGGTGTATGCATGCAATTTTTAGAGAGGTTCTAATTCAAAATCCTACTCTAAAACTACCAAGGAGACAGGGTTGAGAGAAAACATGGAAATGGAAACAAAACTAAGCAAAAAGAATGGTGATACACCAAAGGAGTGTTGAACTTATTGTTTTGTAAAATATACATAGATCATGAGGATAACATCCAAACATGCACAAATTTCCAAAATGCAATGAAATATTAGAAGGAAACAAACCAACACAAGAGAGGATTGAAAACTCATTCACAGAGCATGCATTGTCAGTTCCAGATTTAATACGATACATTGCAATAGAAAGGAGGCAAAAACATGATGTAGTCCATATGGGAGGTCTGAAAATCCTTCAAATCCACCTGCTAAGGAGAAAAGAAGAGCTTGCAAGAGCAAGGACGTCCAACCCTTACAAAATGAGCCAAAACTAGCTTTTAATGATGAAGCAGAACAAAGAAAAGGTGAAAAACATGAGAAAATTGATTCGACATCTCCAACCACCGAAAAGATTCATTAAAATAGCAAGGGAACCCTCAAAAATCCATTTTTCGATGCATTCGGTGATGCTAGAGAAGAAACGAATGCCATACTTCATTAATTTTGGTGGTTAGGGGTCGGTTCTACATTTTTTCCGTGTCAGAGACATTTCTTCAAATTTTTCCCATCAAACTCCATCAAAATTTAAAATTGAGGGTTCCACGGCATAGAGGGCATTGATAGCTTTCCAATGGTACCAAATTTGATGAATTTTGCTATTGGATCGAAAGATATGACCTTTTGAAATTTTACGGCCAAATTAGGCCAAATTCGAGCAAAAATGGGTTCATGGGCCAAAATCCTCCCTTTTTCCCTCTTTTTTCAAATTGGGAAAATTTTCCAAAAATCTCCACACCCTACTTCTCCGATGACATGTGGCACCTTCTAGTTGATCTGCAGCTTCAAAACAACATTTTGCCCCTTTTCACAAAAATGGAAAATTTTCCCAAAATTCTCCGCGACCCCGCCATGGTTCGAGGACACATGGCATCATTTCATTGGTTGTGGGCCTTAAGAAATTTATTTTCCTTTCCCTTTGTCAGATCCGTAGGCTGATTTTTTACTTTAACCTTTTTGCCCCAAAAGCTAAGTGCCAAAAGTTTCTCCCTAGCCCCGCGAGTGCGCTTCTTTCCTTCTTCGGGCATGTGGGCTAAAATTTTCCTTTGTGCCTTTTAACCCCAAAAGGGCTAAGTGCCGAATTTCTCTCCATGCCTCTGCCAACCCACCAATTTTCCTTGGTAAAATTTCTTTCCCCGCTCCACCGCCCGAGACTCCCTAGAAAATTTTCCTCCTTACCTCTGCAGGCCTGCCCAAGGTAAATTTTCACTATTAACTCCACGAGCCATAACTCAAAAAATACAAGGAGTTAGAATGACTTCTTTACCTTTCTGGAAAGGTGAAAAATCTATCTCGATGAAGCCATACCGATAAAAAATTTATTTCTTAAAGCATGAAAAAAATCTATTTTAAGTACTTGCAAAGGAAAAGGAGGAGTTAACCAAAATAAGCATGGGCTCATTTTGGATAACAAACATTGTAATTGTTGAAAAAGTTGTAATTATTGAAAAAGCTAAAAAGTTGTAATTGTTGAAAAAGTTGAATTTTTTTTTGAAAGTGGAATGAGTTTGTTGAAGAGGAACTTGTTGCAAAGGAGAAGAATCTACAACTTTCTTTTTCTTGTTCTTGTTATTTTTCTTCTTTTTTGTTTCGAGAAGAATCATGGATCTGCTTTCAACCATTACAAATTTTTCAACAATTATGACTCCATGGCACTTAAGGATGTCTTGTTTAATCCTACACCTCAGCGTAAGTACCCTCTACAATATCCTGTCTCAGCTTTTTCCTTCTCCAATTGGTGCTCTCACTGCCTATTGTTTGCAAATGCACCAAATAGTGTAGTTTGAGACAGTATAAGGCTGTCAAATGGTATATTTTGCAAATGGTGGGTCATGGCACCAAACCAACTATGTCAAAATGTCTGAGTGGCTAGGTGAACACTAGAGGAGGTGTATTGTTGATGCGCGACAACGTCATTGCTTTCGGGCTACCTCGTTCAGGCGGAGTCCCTTAAGATCCCTGAGACCAAAAAATCATTCAACTTCGACGGGTGACTACACGTAATCCGTGGCACCTAGAGATTTCTTGTTTGATCCTACACCTTGGTGTAGGGACCCTCTACAATATCCTATCTCTATTTTTCCATCTCCAATTGGTGCTCTCACTGCCCTATTGTTTACAAACATGCGGAATAGTGTAGTTTGAGCTAATGTAAGGCTATCAAATGGTATATTTTGCAAACGGTGGGTCGTGGCACCAAAATGACTATACCGACACATCTAGGTGGCCAGGTGAATGCTAGATGAGGCATCTTTTTGGTGCGTAACAACTTTGTTGCTTCCGGGCTACCTCATTCAGGCGTAGTCCCTTAAGATCCCTAAGACAAAAAAATTGTTCAACTTTGATGGGTGGCTATGTGCACTCTGTGGCACCTAGAGATGTCTCGTCTAATCCTAGACCTCAACATAGGGACCCTATAAAATAGCCTATCTCTTTTTTTTTTCCTTCTCTAATTGGTGCTCTCACTTTGTTCTATTGTTTGCAAATGCGTGGAATAGTGCGGTTGAGCCATCAAAACTTTCAAACGATATATTTTGTAAATGGTGGGTCATGGAACCAAACCAACTACACTGACACATCCGCATGCCTAGGTGAACGCTAGAGGAGACATCATTTTGGTGTGTGACAACGTCGTTTCTTCCGGGCTACCTCGTTCGGGCGTAGTCCCTTAAGAGCCTTGAGACGAAAAAATTGTTGAACTTCGACGCGTGACTACGTAGACTCCATGGCACCTAAAGACATCTCATATAATCCTTCACCTCATAGTAGGGACCCTCTACAATAGCCTGTTTCATTTTTTTCCTTCTCTAATTGGTGCTCTTGTTGCCCTATTATTTGGAAACGTGCCAAATAGTGTAGTTTGAGACAGTATAAGGATGTCAAACGGTATATTTTGTAAACGGTGTGTCGTGGCACCAAACCGACTGCGCAGACACATTTGGGTGGCTAGGTGAATGCTAGAGGAGGTGTCATTTTTTGTGTGATAATGTCGTTACTTCCGAGCTACCTCATTCGGGCATAGTCCCTTAAGAGCCCTGAGACCAAAAAATCATTCAACTTCGACGGTTGACCACATAGACTCTGTAGCACCTAAGAACATCTCGTTTGATCCTACACCTTAGCGTAGTGACCCTCTACAATAGCCTGTCTTGGTTTTTTCCTTCTCCAATCGGTGCTCTCATTGCCCTATTATTTGTAAATGCGCAAAATAGTGCAGTTTGAGCCAGTGTAAGGCTGTCAAACAATATATTTTACAAACGGTGGGTCATGGCACCGAACCAACTGTGCACACACGTAGGGATGGTCTTGTAAACACTTAGGGAGGTGTCATTTTGGTTCTCTAAGCTCCAAGTCCTTTTGGGCTACCTCCTCCGGAGCCAAGAACCCCCTCCACAGGTACATAAATCATTGTTAATTGCTTCTCTTTTCTTGTAAAATAATGAAAGCTTCTCTTAGCTTCGAGAATTTATAATTCTCTACTAATAGTGCCAACCACATGAAGGTGGAAGCTTTTCTAGCACCACTAACCTGCACATAAAAGTGTTAGTCAAAGAAATTTAAGTTTCAAATCAAAACCATACTAGATATATACAAAATAACATATATGAACTTAAAGTATCTAACTAACAAATTTATATATACCAAAGAAATTATATATACCGGACATGAGCATTGTAAATTCATTCCAATGAACCATCGTGGATCGGATCTACTCGAATAATGAGATAGGATTGCATGATCCGACTCTCGGATGTTTCAAAGAATCTTGTTAATAGGCCTTTCTTGATATCTATACAGCTACATATTTGTTGCTAGAACTAGATACGAATATAAGAGTATTTTCATGTGTGTCTGAAAGTCTTCAAACACCCAAACATAGGATTTTTTTAATGGATATCATCGAAGCCAAGTTCTAGTAACTGCCACTTAACCCTATAGGGTACTCAATATCTTTGCCATCTATAACAGGAGAAGTCAACTTCTTTCTTTCCTCGATGCAATGACATAAGAAATAGTTTGTTCCTTCTTCATTGTCTTCTGTCGCAATAACTATAAACACGTGTCCTACAAAAAAGGTTTCAACTCAAATTTAAATTGTACATATTAAAATTTCAATGGACATAACTCAATACAAAAATTGTAAATAACCCTAAATACCTTGTCGCGCCAAAATAAAAACTTCACAAATTCCTTGGATGTTATAACTTCATCTGCGAAAACAAGTCATATTGCTTGTGGAGGTTGATAACTAGGAAGTGGAGTCAGAGGCCTAAAAATCCATCCATCCACCCATTCTTGTGAATCACACTCAGCAATGAAAAATTTGATACAAGATGCACAAAAACATATCAACTTTCTTGTCCATGTGGCCCATGAAGTAGCGTCTGAGTTACAAAATGAGTGCATATCACTAGACCCATTGAGTGTCATACAATCCTCGTAGTTAGCAATTTTTTGTTCCTCTATCAACCAAAAATATTTGCGAACCGTGGAAATTTCTTGAGAACCTCGGGCCATGTTATCAATACACCATTCCACTATGCTCTTTGCATCTTTCAATTTAGCACCATATTTGTACTTCAACTCTTCTCTTGCAAGATCTCTTTTCACACATGCCCCTGCACCATCATGCTCTCCTTTTCCATGTCCAACCTCAGTGAAACTCCAAATATGTTGCACACCCATCTTGACATGCATCTTGCTCATCCAATAAAACATTCATGCATTCTTAAACTGAGATGTGTAATTATCTAACCATATATAATGTTGTTTGAAGTGGATGTCCCTATCAGACAAGTTTCCATAAAATAACTGAAACACCCTTGCACAAATTCAGTAGAATGAGTACGATCATCACCGATATAAAAGTGTAAAAAAATTTATCATTCTCTCTATCGGAGAATGTATAAATTCTATATGCACAAAAATGACAACTTGTACTGAGTTGTAATATTGTGATTGAACCTCCATTTGTGGTTATAATGTGTAATTCTCTACAAAATCGACCACTGAAACAATAGTACCAATAGGAAATGTGTCTTTGCATATCTTGAATTGTTCATCCAACCATCAAGCTCTATGTGTATGCCTAGCATACTCATAAATAATTTCATCCTTAAATTTTCTCATAAATTGAAAAATAGGCATATGTTCTATAACTAGCTCACACCATTTAGATTATTTTCCATCTTTCAACTGGTATGTAACTGATTTATATTTATCAAAATCAACTAAATTATTTCCTATTGCACCTTCAATTTTCTCATGGATGTAACTTTCAAATTTAGGTAATCCACCACACGTACCACAACTTCCATCTAAACAATCCTAACTATAAAAAAATTGTCCAACTTCTTTTTCACAAAATATCATAGGAATGACATCCCTGGTAGATATTGGTGGAACTTGAACACCACATTCTAATAACATAGTTTCAAAATTAAAAATAGAATGAATACATAAAAAATTAGCATAATGCATAGCAAATTCAACATGTTTCCTACACCAACAAGTGGTGCGAGCATGGTTGATTTTCACATAGAATGGTTTTAACATTTCAAAAAAATGTTGACTAATTGTAATTTCTAGATGCTCTTGTTCAAACTTACGAAAAATTGAGTTTGAGTCATATCTAAGAAATGGTTTGGAAGTGGTTCACAATTAATAGAACCAACTCTTCGCTTTACAACATCTCTTGTATTAGGTGAAACTCTAGTTTTATCATAACAAAATTGAATAACAACTTCTCTTATAGCATTGGTATTATATTTGTCCTTACGCGTTCTCTAACAAAAATGCCCAAAAATTGGTGTTATTGAGTGATTGAAGGATATTATGTCTTTCAATTGCTTTCATTAGATTTTTTTGATTAACTTACAATGTTTGACTTGTTTGCGTACTCAAACATTGTTTTTATTTATTCACTTACAACACTAGTAGCAAGTACACGATGCACAATATTACTATCCCTAGTGCGTCTCTTGACACCAATAGTGTGATATGCATCATGAAGGTTTTCAACAATTGTAGAGGTTTGACCACATATATTAGATGTTGTCAATCCTAAGGTGTTTAATGTAGGTCTCATTTTATTCAATTTCATCAAACTAACCAACAACTGACATCTTTGGGAATCATTTAAAATTTCAAAATGATTATCCCAAATTTCAATGGCTTTTCTTTTGATTTTCCATTCAGAAAGTTTTTCACACATTGGTTTCAAAAAAAATTCATCAATTTCAATAAAATAATTAGGTTTCCTTCGAAAATTCGAGGAGGTGTTTTTGTCAAATTTTGCTTTTCTACAGTTTCAACCTAAATTTCTTTATTCACATTTTCATTGTCTCCTTCAATTTCAACATTTGCTACATCACGAGTATTTAATTCTTCTTCAACATTGACAGTAAAAACATCTTCATCACGAGTATTTAATTCAACTTCAACATTGATAGTAGAAACATTACCTAGTTCCTCATTGCTTACAATAGTAGGGGTTGAAGATGAACCTCTTCTTGATTCACGAAGATTCCACATTCGCTCAGTATTTTGAAATTTGTTTTCCTCTAATTCATTTGGTGTTTTTTTACTTAATGACTTCCTTTTTGACTTCGTTTCTTGTCTCCCATGATGTTTTACTTGGTGATAAGAAAAACGTGCAGAAAATGACATAATTTCATAGTAATTTGTATGATAAAGTCAAATAGTAAAAATCACATGGTAATTAGAACATTGGGATGCGTATAAATATGATTTATGAACCGTGATCACGATTTATAAACCACATTCACGGTTTATAAAGTGCGATCGTGGTTCTTGTTTAAAACCCACGATCACGGTTTGTAAACTGCGATCACGGTTCTTTCTGTATCATCAAATCTGACCCTAAGGCTCGGGAAATCTTTGTTTTGCCCCAACCAAAGCTATGGAAGGTCATTATGAAGTGTAAAGGGTCAAAAAAATTCAAATTTTCTCTTCCATAGACTTGAACCATGCTAAAAACTGAAAACATTTCACAAAAATGGTGCCATCACATAGGGGAGACTGTTAGCTTCGTAGAAATATTGATTTTAAAGTGAATAGAATAAGATAAATATCATTTTATAATTTTTTACTAACAATAGGTCTTTAAGACATTTTTTCCCATGAATGTTCATGTCTATGTTTAAGACTGCAACTTTTGTTTCGCTTATTAAAATGTGATAAAACTTATACCATCCCAAGCATGGAGAAATTCTATACACATTAAAAAAATATTGATTTTGATATTTTTTGATATAGTTATGGCGGGAAAATGGAAAGCACTCCATTTTCTAAATCTTTCTAGACCACTTTCATGGAAAAAATCATAAAAAAATATATTGCTCGAAAAATACAAAATAAAATCCATCCCAAGATAGACAACTACATCTAACTTTTCACCAAAGGAAAAAAAAATAATAAGATTTGGTACATCCAAATCACGGGAAAATGAACTACGATATTATAGGTTTTTTCAAAAATAAAACCAAGTCATATAATTTTAAGTGTTTAATATAGCTAAAGTTGTCCATTTTTAAAAAAATAGTATTTTTGTAGACACTAAAATCATGTCGTAATCACCTTGGTCCCCTACCATGACCCTATAATCTTTTCATCATCCTCAACACTTTAGCACCTACGCCCGCACCCCACACATTTTAATTTATTTACTTTAATTAAATTAATTCCATTTATCTCCATACATATTAATTTAATTATTTTAACTAAGTTAATGACCTTTTACCCACACACACATTCATTTAATTATTCATATTAAATTAATTCACCACCCCCACACACCTATTTAATATAATGGCCTTTATTAAATACACTTCACCTAACCACCCCATCATTTGACCCATTAACCTAAACCCTAAACCAATGGCCTAAATATAACCTAGCATTAGGCCCATTCCCTCACCTCACATTAAAAGCCTCCTAAGGTCAATTTTCGTCCCGAGAAAAGAAAGAGACCCTTGTCAAATGGTGAAACAACTGCCTAGGCAACTTTTGAATAACCCAAGATATCTCACCCAAACTCGATGCTATTTCACCCTAAACCAATGCCGGTTATACCGTGATGGACCAAACATCCTATATAGACCCATCTAAACCTTTGTAATCGGGGTTGAACCTTGGGCATTGGATTTCCTTATCGTGAATTCAATCTTTTCAGATGCAGCAACAAAGCAAGGATTAATCTGTGATCAGCCAAGATAACTAGATTCACTAGGACAACAATGAAGCTTCTTCTCAACACCTTTCAACATAGTTAGTCTTCCACTGGGCTTCAGATCAGTAGTTCACCAAAAAGAGTAAGTATCCTCCTTCCATCTATTTCATTTCTTATCATCAGTTGTAGTCCTTGTGGTAAAGGAACTCACTCCTTTACCCACTATCCATTCCATATTTCTAGCTACAGCCACCTTCTATAACCAATCATCTTAATACCTTTCCCTATTATCTATCTGATCTCTTTAGTAATTTCAGACCTTCACAATATATTCACACCCCCTCTGTGATCAATCCCTACCTTCTACCAACTCCACCTTTGCCCCAAAACTCCAAAAACCCAGATTGTGTGATTCCACCACCCACTTAATCGTCGTCGGTTCATTTCTAACCATCGCTGGTCACAATCAAACCATCAATGGTTATAGGAAAAACGTCATCGGTCTCTATGTCACCCGATCTCGAAAGAATAAAAACCTTTTTTCGACCTATACCTACTTGACGCCTATTTGACCTTCACATTTGTATCTAACCTAGCATGTTAGCTCATATTTTCCTATAACTAACCTACTTGACCTCTAGATATCCTTCTAGCCTAGCCTATTAGATTAGGTCTAGCCTATTGAATTTTGTATGAGATGCCTAAATCATATCAAAATACAATAGGATTATCTTTACTTTAATTTCAGCATTGAATTGTTTTAAACAATGGACCTGATAGCCATCTAAGAAGTATCGCACTCCCGTGATCTAGCACATGTTAGGCAAATCACCGCATATATCATTTAACTCTTTTTGTGATCTTGTTTTGGTTCTTATACGGTAGTTCCTCCTAGCCAAAACGAAGGTCTCATAATCACTTCAATCTAGGATTCAGATACGCGTGCATATAAACTTCAACCATCTCAAACCAACTATTCCTCTTACCACCTTTACCTTATCTGTTTCATCAAGTACTTCTCAAAAAACTAAGAAATCAGGTGAAACATTTTGGCACGCCCGATGGGACCCATTCGAGGTTCCTTGCATCTTTCTTCATTCCTAGGTGAAAAATTGTGTGTGTTTGTTTCCCTTCTAATAGCATTCACATTAATACCTTCTCCTTGGTAACATTCTCTTCTTTCTATTTGCTCCAAAAGACACATTTCTTTTGGTGTATTTAAAAAGAACCTTCTTATTCTTGCTTTCTGCATTTTAGTGAAAGAGCATCCCTCTTCCTGTTCATCTATTACTTTCATCGAATATCATATTTTTGATTTGGGTTTAAAACAAGTGCATTCCATTCTAATTTGTTGCATTAGCTCACATTAATTATGGGTAACCTATACGTTGGAAGTCATGACTAGCTGATGGTTGACAAATGAATCATAGAAAAGCACTTCTATCCTTTTCTCTTTCTCTGAGTCTTACCAAACCACACAAAAATTCAAAATACATACATTCTTAAACAACATCTTACCTGGAAGAAGTTGTAGGTGATCACACGATCACGGTGCATGTGGTCACCAGACTTATTGCTCTGTCGAGTCATACTTCAGAGTGAAGCCCGCCCCCACCATAACATTCCTGAAACCTCACCCTTTAGAATTATTTCTTTGTAGGAAGCCTTCCTCACCAAGAAATTCTATTATTCATTCATAACAGTGATCGAGTCCATAAAAATAGTACAAGCTAAACAAACATAATAGAATAGGCACTCTAGGAACGTTCTTTCTTAGTGTTATGCTTGATTTGTGTTCTGAGGTGAGAGCTTTTGATCATCATTTTTGTCTTTCCTTGCACACTCCCAATCATAGTCGGTGTATTCTGACTTCATCTGAGTGTGCCTGGACCACATCTACATCATCCTCAGACTTCTGGGTTTGATTCAACACCAAATTTTAAATTACAACCACTTTTCTTATTCTCTATTTCAATTTCACAAGAATCAAGCTATGGTTATCTTTAATCGACATCGCTTTAACCTAACCGCATCGCTTTGAAGTCTTCCGGATACCTATCCAAAAGACACATATTTCACCTTTCGATTCGTAAAAGGCTCTTATCACCTTCCATATTGTCGTTACTTCAATCACAGTCACCTTATGTCTCATCCTGTGTGAAAATTGTCACTCTGGGACTATCATTTAACAAACTGTTAGTTTTTCACAGGAACTTGAACATCGATTAAATCTAACTGAATGGTTTACTCCGAATCGTGTCACCACACTGTGCTATTTTTTATAGCTCACCAACCAACCTAGTTCACTCACCATGGACTACTTTTCCTAGTTTTGTTGTCTTCTCAGTGTCATTCGGACATAATACGCCTCACCGAATCAGTTCCTATCCACATGGTGCTAACCCATAGTCAGGAAAGTGCCCTCGTGTTTCATACTAGTCGACTACCGCTCCCACCTAGCCCTTCATCACCTAGTCCTTCGTCACCTTCCATCTCATCATCCATGGATCCCAATCAACCCATCACCATTCCTATAGGCGATACAGAGTTTGCACGACTCCTGGATCAAAATCCCACTGCTTTGAGCCACTACCTCACCCATGCCTCCACTTGAAATGCCTCAAGTCAATTGGTCTATGGCATGCCTGTATCCTTATCTCCATCCCTAATGATCGCTTCCGTCTCGGCTCCACCTCCTACCATGGTGACCTCACCCATTTTGTCCCCGGGTTATGTCCCAACTAGGCCCACTCCAGCCTTGACCGCCACATCCACCACCTCCATTACACCCGTAGTCTCCACCATACCTTCATCCACTACCCAAAACATAGCGTCCTCCATAATTTTTGTCTCATATATACCACCGCAATGATACCACCATTGGTGTAGTTAACCTCCACTCCATTTCAAAATGTTGTCCTTTCTATTCCCCAATCTCGACTCCAATCTCTACCAGGGTAACTACGAGTGTCCCACCTCGACAAACCTACTAGTAGCCACCCCCTATTTCATCGGTCATTCAGTCTGGGTATATACCCTTGATGTATGTCTCTCAATTCCCACCTCCTTATTTGACACCACCATATTTTGTAATGTCCTATTCTTCACATGTCCAACAACAACCTCCTTTCACTCTGGGGTACCCAATCTTCACACCCTAACAATGAATTTATTAAGTTAATGATGGACAAGATGCAAACATTAGAAGCATCTATTTCTAGCTCCCGCAATTCTCTCACCTATGACAAGATTTATAATGAGCCTATTCACCCATCCATTCCCATTCACCCATATCCCGTACTAATTGGGAGATGCCTAAGTTTAACCGCTTTAATAGTAAGGAAGACCCACAACAGCATTTGCAATCTTTCAAACATGGGTGTTATTTAATTGCCCATGATGATGCCTTACTTTTGTGAACCTTTCCCATGTCCCTAATAGGTCCAGCATTGGATTGGTATAGTGGATTACCTAGACATTCCATCTTCTCATTCAACCAAATAGCCTAAGCCTTCTTGGATCATTTTTCGATTAACATTGTTAAGAAGGTTACCATGACTGATATTTACTCCACATGTCAATATGATGATGAATCTATCACAGATTTTGTCACTCGTTGGCGTAGCCTAATCAACTAACTCACTTTCCAATTACCACAAACTGAACTCATAGAGCTCTTCACATGAGCCTATGCTAGACATATCTCACCTACCTTACAGGTGCAAACCTTCCACACATTCGATGAGGCTTTCACCATGGCACGTAAGCTCGAAATTTGTGCCATCGAAGAGAAGAAGATATAATTACGAAACAAAAACTCCTCGTTTAAATCACACGATACTTCCTCTTCCTCGAAACCTCAGACGAGTTATTCCAAAGCCAAAGGAACTGCCAACACAGTGGTACTTAAGGCTAGCCCTGCCCATCCATCCAATCATGCTAAACCTTCATCCAATCTATCACTAGTCCAAGCCTTCCAATTCAAACGAGAACAAAAGAAATACACCTCAATTGGGGAACCATATTCATCTATTTTAGAAAATCTTATTAAAGCTAATGCCATCACCCTTCCTCCTATCAAACCACATACTAGTTTTGACCCCTCTCACCCCATACCAGGTTGGTATAAGGAAAATGACTACTGTAACTATCACCGTGTAAATGGCCATAGTGATAGCAATTGTATCACCTTTAAAAACATTGTTCAAGGAATGCTCGAGAGCGGCGAGTTAGTCCTAGATATGTTAGGATAAATTTTATTATCCTATTATTAATTATGCATAGTAGGATTATTTAATTAATTTTATTAATTAAATAATAAATGGTTATACTTGTTGTATGGTTAAACAACCATATTTGTCTGTATGCACATTGTTATATTGTTATAAACAATATATTTGTTTTTATGTAATTTTGCTTCCCGGATGTTATTGGAAGCTTGTTTATTCTGGTTTGTGGTTGCACCTGTGCAACTCATTTTCCCAGATGTATTTGGCTGTGCAATATCTATAAATATTGCAGCCCATCCTCTGTAATTTTTACTGATTGAGATCAATAAAATCTACACAGGCTTCCGTCCCTGTTTCTCAATCAACATTTGGTACCAGAGTGAAATTCTGGCCCTGTGAAGGTGTGGAAGAGAGAGCAGCAGAGAGAGAGGAGATTGGAGACGTGTTTGCAGCATTTGAGAGCCTGTGCAGCCTCGTGCAAACTCCCAGCCCCATCCCTGCCTCCCCCACATCCGCCTGTTCCTTCCAGGTACTTGGAAGGCAAATTTTTTTTGCACTGGTGCACTCAGCACCAGGCAAAAATTGCTACAGGTATTGAAAATAAAAAAAAATATATAATTTCCCAATCAGGGTTTTGTTTTACTGTATTTGGAGGTTGTTTTGCTTGTCTGTATATGTACCTGCAGTGATCAAGTATCAAACAGAGCAAAGAAAATAAAAAAGAGAGGAGGCGTTTTTCTTGATCCAGCAACCTGTACAAGGAGAAAAAAGCATTTTTTTGAGAGCATATGCGCCCTTTGCTGTCCCATGCGCGGCCAGCATAAGGAAAAATGTTTTGTTGGAGCTAAAAACCCCATTCTCCTCTCGCCCGCGCCCTTTGCTGTCCCATGCGCGCCCTGCACAAGCAATAAACAATTAAAAACGAAGCCATAGCTCAAAAACGCACCCTTGCTGTCCCCCACGGCCTGTCCAAAGGCAAACAACAGGAAAAACGCGCCATTTGCTGCCCCCAGCGCCTGCACAAAGGAGAAAAAAACGTTTTTGTGAGCACATTCATCAAAAACGCGCCTCAGGCATTGAAAAAACGCGGCCAGTGATCAAAAACGCAGTCCCAGGCAAAGAATACAGCAAAAAATGTGCCCAAGCAAGCAAAAGTAAAACAAGCACAAAGCAAACACAATAAAAAACGCGCCGGCACTCAAAAACAGCTGGCCAAAGGAAAAAAACGCCCCAAGGAGACAAAAAACGCGCCCAAACACAAAAATCGCGGCCTGCACTTGTAGATCAGTGCGTGGAAAGGAAAAAATGCGGCCATAGGCGAATACAAAGGCGTGGAAGTGAAAAGAAAAGCTCCAGATCCGTTTTTTGGGCAAATACAACCCTAAAAACGCCCCTTCACCAGCATGCGCCACGTGGCATCCATTTTCCAAGAGGTAAGTCAATTTATTTGTCAATAAATACAAATTGCTTCCTTCCATAGTCCAAGCGCCCCAAGTGGCCAAGTTGGTTAGTGCATGTGCCTTGGGAGTGAGAGGTTTGAGGATCAAATCCCACTAAAAACACTCAAAAACTCTCCTTTTGCATCTGGCGGAATTTTTGGTGGAACTGCTAAATTTAGCAGGTTTTTTGAATTTAGTTACAGCTAACTAAATTTAGCGGAGCAATCCCTAACTTAGGTAAAAAAAAATTTCTCCTATTTGGTCTGTTTTCTCATTCCAGACATTTTTTGCAAAAGGAGACCCACCTAAAAATTGCATTTTCAGCTATTTTTTTGCAATTTTTAGCATTTTGGGTTCAGGAGGCCACCAGGACCCCGAAACTGTAATTTTTTGCCTGTCATTCAAATTGTATTGTATATTGTACTAATTTGCAGGTTGCCATAGTCAACTGCAAAACTTTGTAATCGCTTAGAAACCGCGTAATTGTAATAAAAAAGTAAAATTGGTTCTCAGAACACTCACGAGATCCTAGATCTCATTCGCAGCTGCTCGGTATACACAAGGCCTCTGGGAAGCGCTTACGGGTAAAGCCGTCGCAACTACTACTACACTTAATGCCTAATATAGCTGCAACAATGTCGTCAGGCATCGTCCCTATAAATCGACGGGGAGTAATAAGGTCACAGTGCACACACTATGAACCATCCCATCCGTCTGTGAACGATTGCAAGACATAAATCCGGACTGAGAAATTATCCGAGTATATAGCGAAGTTACGTGCGCGTATGAGGATATTTCTTTGATCCAGTGTCAATAATCGCATTGCACACCATCAATCTGCCTTGTACCACGTGATCGAATTCTTTCACGTACGTTAATGCCTCTTTCACGTATCGGGTATATAGAAAGGGCGAGCTTCTTCCACGTACTGACGGGTATATCGGAAGGGCGCGTATATAGAAAGGTTCGGTATATCGAACTGACGGTATATAGATTGGGAGACCTTATACCTGGAGTGATAAGAGCCAAACCCTGTCAGTGATCTCTGCAAAATGGGCACCAATGCCCCCAAATTTTTTCTTCCGGATTCACAATTGCTCGCAGAGAAGCAACTATGCCGCTTGAAGACAAAAATAAAAACACAACTTGAGTTTGAAGAAATCTGGCCTGTTGTGACTGGTACTCTAACCAGATCACCAACGGATGCAACACAACAATGACAATTTGATAGAGCAGATCAGAAAGCAAAGCTCATCATCTTGTTTGGAGTATCCGACGATGTGCAAGCCCACATTCGAGATGCCACATCAGCAAAAGAAGCTTGGGATAAGCTGAGCACAATATATGAGGCCAAGAACAAGAATGTCATACTCAATTTGCAGAGTCAGTTACATACATTGAAATTCAAACAGAATGAGAAAATTGAAGCCTTCCTAAGAAGAGTTGCAGAGTTGAGGGCTTCACTTCTAGCCCTAGGAGAAGAGGTCAAAGATGAGTCTCTCGTTCCCATTGTTCTGAGAGCTCTCCCTTCTTCTTACCGAATTTTTGTCACAACTCTAAACTTGTCAGATACGACAATTAGTTTTGACAAGTTAGTAAACCTACTGCAACAAGAGGAAGCAATGCACAACAAGGATGATGAAGAGGAGCAGGCACTGTCTTCACATCAAAAATGGAAAGGAAAAGGTAAAGGAAAACCTAAATCCTATCAGAAGTCCCCACATCAGAATCAGTATCATGGGGACAATCAACAGAAGAAGCGATGTCCAATTTGCAAAAGAGGACATGACTTGCAAGAATGTTGGTTTAACACATATAAGAAAGGTTCATCAAGCAATTCTGGACCACAACAACAACAAACTTACAAGGGACATTCAAACAACTATCACGGGCAGAAAAAGGGGAACTGGAAAAGAAGACCCCACCAGCAAGGTAATATTGTTGAGCAACAAGATCACGATAATGAAGACTTCTTGTTCACCGCTCGATCAAGTGAACCATCCACGCCATCTAGTGACATCTGGTATGTTGATTCGGGAGCCACTCCAACACATGACCGCCACAGAGATCGGTTTATTTCAATGAGGGACACGCTATCGAAAAATCATGTTTCGTTGGGAGATGATTCTTCATATACAAATCAGGATTGGAAACATTTCTCCACCCCTTGGTTCACGCAAATGCAAACTATCGATGTTCTATATGTCCCTAGGTTGACAAAGAACCTTATTTCGGTCACCAAATCCTAGATCACAACCTGAAAATTGACTTTGATAGTCAATCCGGCAAGAAAATGTGTCTCGATTCGAGATAAATCCAGAGGCTCGAAAATAATTGCAAAAGCCTCAAATGTGGGACGAATTTTCAACTTGATTTCATTCAAAAATGATCAAGAACTCGTGGCTAAAAACTCCATCTCACTCGGTTGTGGCATCGGAGATTTGGTCATGTAAGTTTCAAATATCTCGACACACTTCGCCGGTGTAATATGGTACATGGGCTACCATCTCTTCGTAAGGATACGCATAAGTGTCCTCACCGCTTAGCAGAAAACAACACAGAGTTTCATTCCAAAAAGTACTTTTCAAGCTCATGGTAAACTTGACTGGTTCATACCGATCTCAGTGTGGTCCAATGCAGCCAAGTCATTCAAGGTTCCAGATTTCATGCTCGTGTTGATGACTATTCATGAAAAATGTGGATTTTTTGTCTTTGCAAGAAAAGTGAAGCCTTTAAAACATTCAAAAAGTTCAAAGTGGCAACAGAAAGAAACTGGTCGTCACATCGTAACTCTCCGCCGTATCGAGGTGGGGAATTCACCAAAGATGAGTTCGAGACTATCTACAAACTCACGGATTCGTCGAAAATGCCTCCTCCACACACACCGCAGCAAAATGGTGTTGTCGAGAGAAGAAATCGTACTATCATGGAAATGGTGCGATGCATGATCGATGATTCCGAACTTGCAAAGACATTTTGGGCGTATGTTAAAAACAAAGCAGTATTTGTTAAACAGAGTGCCCACAACTGCTCTTGATGGAATTACACCACAAGAAGCATGGTCAAAAAGGAAACCATCCATTGCACACCTCAAAGTATTTGGGTGCAAAGCCAGCATGCACATACCCAAACAGAATAGAAAGAAATTGGACATGAAGTCACAAAATCTCATCTTCATTGGATACAGTGAAGAGACTCTTGGGTACAGACTGATGGATCCTAAGACCAGAAAAGTCTACACAAGCAGAGATGTTGAGTTTTTCGAGAAGAAGGAAGCAGAGACTCCTCCTCCGGACTCGCAAGATGTAGATTTTTCACCAGTTGTAAAAACTGAAGCAAATGTTCCCTCAGAAGATGAAAGTGATGATGGGGATGATGGTGTTGATCAGATAGAACCACAACCCATGGGAACAGCTCAACGTATGCCTAAATGGTGTACAAGTACATTACGAGATGCAAGATTGGATGCTCCACCGGATACATCCACCCCTGGACCACGGACTCGCAGTAAAGCAAGAGAAGAAGTTAACTTTTCTTTGATGAGTAGAGTCATTGAATCAGACGAGCCCTCTACAGTCCAGGAAGCCCTACAGTCAAAAGCTTGGAAAGATGCCATGGATTCTGAATATCAATCAGTGATGAAGAATAACACTTGGCAGCTTGTCGATCTTCCACCAGGGAAGAAACCCATTGGTTGCAGATGGATATTCAAAACTAAGTACAAAGCAGATGGGACAATGGACAAGTGTAAAGAAAGACTTGTAGCAAAGGGGTACACACAAAGAAGGCATTGACTATGAGGAGACATTTTCTCCCACAGCTAAGATCAAAACGATCAGGATGATCTTTTCTCTAGCTGCTCAGTTTGGATGGAAAGTTCACCAGATGGACGTAAAAAGTGCCTTCCTGAATGGAGATTTGCAAGAAGAAGTCTACATGACTCAACCTGAGGGATATGTTATACCTGGTCAAGAAGAAAAGGTATGCGCAGACTCAGAAATCTCGTATGGCCTCAAACAGCACCCTGGCATGGTACATCAAGATTGATGAGCATCTCGTACAACATGGATTCGTCAGAAATCCATACGATCCCAATCTCTACCTCAAAAAGCAAGGGGGGGAGATGGTGATTGTTGTAGTTTATGTCGATGATCTAGTCATCACTGGCAGTTCAGTGAAGATGATTGATGAAACAAAGAAAGATCTTAAGCGATCATTCGACATGACAGATCTCGGGCTTATGCACTACTGTCTTGGACTGGAAGTATGGCAGAAAGAGAATCACATCTTTGTTTCTCAGATGAAATATACCAAGACAACGCTCGAGAAGTTTAGGATGATGGATTGCACACCAATTGCTACACCTATGGAGAACAGATTACAGTTATCTCGTTCAGATCCATCTCCTGAGGTAAGTGCCACTCTCTATCGGCAGCTGATTGGGAGTCTCATTTACCTAACCTACACTAGACCGTATATCACTTTGCAGTGAGCTATCTATCCGTGTTCATGCAGAACCCAAAATTTGTCATTGAAAGCAGCAAAGCGCATTTTGAGATATCTCAAAGGATCAAGGATCTTGGTCTAGAATACAAGAAGAACGAAAACTTCTTCTTGATCGATATTCGATTCGATCATGCGCAGTAACATTGATGATAGAAAATCCACTTCGGATTTGTATTCTTTATGGGATCTGACCAATATCATGGGGAAGTAAGAAACAACACTTTGTTTCTCGCTCTTCCACAAAAGCCGAGTATCGTTCACAGAGAAGTCGTCAGCGTGAAGCGATTTGGCTACATCGCATATTGGAAGGACTTGGAATACCACAGACAAACCGACCACCATGTATGTTGACAACGAAGGTGTTCTCAAACTTGTTCGCAATCTAGTTTTTCACAAGAACAAAGCACATTGAAGTTCGTGTTCATTTCATACGCGAACATGTGTTGAAGCACAACATCCACTTCGCTTTTGTCCAACAAATTTAACAACGAAAGCGATATTTTCACAAAGTCACTTGCACGTGACAAGTTCGAGTTGTTCAGAGCATTTCTCTCCTCATCTCTTCAGACAATGCACAATTAAGGGGGGGAATGTTAGGATAAATTTTATTATCCTATTATTAATTATGCATAGTAGGATTATTTAATTAATTTTATTAATTAAATAATAAATGGTTATACTGTTGTATGGTTAAACAACCATATTTGTTTGTATGCACATTGTTATATTGTTATAAACAATATATTTGTTTTTATGTAATTTTGCTTCCCGGATGTTATTGGAAGCTTGTTTATTCTGGTTTGTGGTTGCACCTGTGCAACTCATTTTCCCGGATGTATTTGGCTGTGCAATATCTATAAATATTGCAGCCCATCCTCTGTAATTTTTTACTGATTGAGATCAATAAAATCTACACAGGCTTCCGTCCCTGTTTCTCAATCAACAGGATAACCCTAATGCACTCGCTAATCAAGACCTTCATATTTTCAAGAAACCATTCCCTAACCATTCCCCATCTAAAGATCAACCCGTAATGCCTCTCACAATGAAAGTAATACATGAGAGGTACATGTTATCTTTACCAACTTACCACATATTTCCCAAATATCTCTTATCCCCTCCATTGAGGAAATCCTGTCCCGTAATCCTCTACCCCCACAGGAACCTACTTTATCTGTTCCTCTACCCATAGCAGAAATCCCTTCACCTCCCCTTACGCCTATGGAGGAGTCTCTCGTTAGCACCAAAATCATTTCCCTTCAGCTTCCCTACCCAATGAACCACTACCAATTGTACCTCCTCCACCCACAGAGGAGTACCCATCATCTTCTCCATCTATCCAGGACCCAATAGATTTGCCATTACCACTTGGTGACCATTCTCCAATAGCTACCCAAGATCATACGGACCTACTTTCGGCTCTCTTACCTACAGAGGCTAAAGCCAGTGAATTCCCTATTTCTCAGACACATTTTATAGGAATACCCACTCGCTCCACATCTACCTCATCTACCACAGTGTCGTTCTCACGTTTGGCCGACCACCTAGATTATGTTGATAGGTCTTTACTTTGGGGGCGTATCTTACTCCTGGTCTCAACCCAAATGCAATCATCTTCCACTGACACTTCTACCATCTATCCAAATATGTTTCAACAACCCAAACTACACATGAACATAACTCTCGATACGTCTTCTATTACATCATCCTCATCTATACCCGCCTCTCTACCTACTAGTCAACATATTCCAACACCATCTCTTGTATCTAAACCCACTAGTGTCCTAGGGGTCACACCCACATCGAACCTTGCACATCCTCCTGTCAGGATATACTTGACCACATCTTCCCATATACCTATTGAACCAATGCCTCAACCTAAACAAAAACCCCAACCTTCTAAGCTACACACACCGACCTCATCAACTATACCTTTATCACCTTCACCCCTACCATCCATCTTGGGACCTCACCCTCTACCTTAATAGAATCTACTCTCTCCAGGGGTAAATATAAAATTCCATTGACACCTTCACCATAGCCTTCCGCTCTACCTAGGTGAACCTTGCATCCTTCATCACCATCTATACCTTCTTTACCTCTTATACCACCATTACCTTCTATACCTCCTTCACTACCTATGATGTTTTCTTCCACCTCACCCGTGCCTCCCTCTCAACCTCGACCAACACCTACCGCTGCACCTCATTTTTCCTCTTGGGTCAATCATCCACTCCCACCATCTACGTGAAATGCTCCTCCTACACCTCTACCTAAGAAAAAGCACCAAAAACCGCAAAAATCATTAATTTCCAAAGAGGTGGTTAAACCTACCCCTCTTTCTGTTGTTTCCCCTACACCAAAGCAAGCACAACCCAAATCCAAGACTGCATCACCTCACCTACCACCACAACTACCCAATCTTCCAACCAAACCTACTTTCACTTTGCATTGTGATCCACTAGTGGGATCATACGCCACCATCTTGGCTAACCTCCTAGAAAGCTCGGATATCACCCTCCCTCCTCTTAGACTTTACGACCATCTTAAACCTAAACCGGAAGGGTTTGACGATACTAAAATTTACGCTTACCATCATGTGTCGGGACATGATGTTGAGAACTATAAGGGTCTAAAGGTTTCCCTCATTCAGGCTTATGTCCTTCGATCCCAATTTTGATGAAAATGACCTCTGGATGATGAACCTATTTTACCCTCACCACCTTCTTCACATCTTCCTCCTACACCTATACCATAACCTCCACCCTCACAACTCATTGAGCCACCCCGCAATTTGAGATTAACATGGTTCACATTAGAGAACTTACCACACCTCCACCTAAATTTTGTTGCGCCACTAACCTCATAAGGATTTTCCCCTCCAGTAGGTTTTTTCCCTTCATGTCGTTATACCACTTATCCTACACCTTCTCCATTTGATAACTTCCCTCAAATCAACATGGTACACGTCACTACATGTACGCAGAAGGGCAAAGAAAAAAGTAACGACCCACCAACCAATCTTGTACCCAACATACCATATGCACCCATACCTACAATAACTATCTCTGTGGCCCCGCATACCCCATTTCTAATGGCGTCACACATCACACCATGCTTAAACAACTACACCAATCTCCCCTCAAAATGTCATTATACGACCTCATCCAAACCTCGAGTCACATCGTCAAGCCCTCATGGAGATCCTTCAATCTATTAAGGTTTTACCTAATGACCCCACACCTGTAGCATCTATTATCACACCTCATCATGTCACCTCACTCACCAAATTTCCATCTACCTCATCACCTCCACCTGTTCACCAAGTTTCTATCCTTAGTTTCTCTGATGACGAAATTGTTCCCCACCAAACCGATGACCTAGATCCTGCACTTTTCATCTCCATCCATATCGATAATATACATGTCCGATGTGTTATGATCAATGGGGGTGCTAGCATTAACATCATCTCCTCTCACGCATTTGAAAAATATGCTTACCCAACAATGCGCATGCATAAACATTCACCATGTTGCACTCATTCAATGACGTTATCACCTCTACACTTGGCACTATCATCCTCCACATTCGTGTGGGTCCTCGTATTGTTCCCGATATATTCTACATGTTGGAAGGAGAGTTTCAAATCAATTTTTACTCGGAAGACCACGGATCCATGCCATGGGTTGTGTTCCTTCTACTTTGCACCGATGCATAAAGTTTGAACATGAAGGACATCCCTATACCATTCCAGCTGACCCATCACCTTTCAAAACCTGTAACATGCTTTACCAGCCCAATGATGTCCTTGTACCTATTAAGGTGTCTACCTCCCTACCTACATCTTCTTCACACATGACCCCATCCACTAGTGTCATTGCAACCTCACCTTCGCCTAAATCTTCTATTCCTACTGTTGTTATTGCTTTTACCAGGTCCACACCTCAGCTACCCAACTAACCACGACACCTCCTCCGATTTAGCTTCTAACGCTTCCTCCATTTTAGCCACCAATATATCAACCACTAATTCCCTAGAAGGTGTTTTTAATGCCTCACTATGGGGAGTATCACCTATATAATGTCAATACACTCCTTACTCCACAAGAGTATGAAAACCTTCACCAACATCGTCACTATGATCATTGCATAGGTGAGCATCTCCTTTATGGTCCTCCCCACCTCTGTACCCATCTTACCTATCGGGAATTGACATTTCGACTTACACACCCGACCCACCGTCACAAACCCGACCTTTATCACCGACCTTCACTCACTTACCAACCGCCGATTTTCTCACAGCTTTCCTATCTGCTATGCCTAGAATGGTTTTGGCTTTGGCCTTTACGAACAAGGTCATCACACCATTATTTCATGTACCATGCGTAAAAACAATGATCGTAGTGGAATCAGTTTTACCGAACTACCTGCCAAAAAGCCCTATATTGAACTCATTGAAGACATTGACCCTTTTCCACCTTCTTCACCTACCCCACCTTCACCACCTTCACCAATGGAGTCGATGGATCCTGAATCTATCCCTCCTACCTTTTCTTCCATAAATACCATTTCCTTGGGGCCTCTGACCTATCACCGTGATGACGAGGCTCCTTCCTCTCTTCCTTTCTTGTATCCTGACATGATAGGGGATGATAATCCTTCTATTAATGTCATTCAATGCTTGGATGAGGAGTCCATACTCACCTACCTTGGTGCCAAAGACTCTTATATTCATCAGTCATTACCTTATGAGACATAAACAATGTTGAACGAATCGACTATCGAAGTCAACATCCACACTCAGGATGACCCCCACATTCTCAAGATTGGCCAATCTCTGGATGCTGCTGAACAAGAAGCCCTCACTTCTTTTCTTAAAATTCATAGCCATGCCTTCGCTTGGTCCTATGCTGACATGCCTAACATTGATCCCACTATCATGGTTCACAATATTGTAACCATTCCCTGTGTCAAACCCGTAAAACAAAAGTTACGGAAAATGCACCCTCGCATTGCTCTTCTTGTTAAAGAACTTCAACGCCTTCTCTCAGTTTCCTTCATCTTACCCATCGATTACCCCCAATGGGTTTCTAAAATTGTTCCTGTCACTAAGGTGACAAGGGGACTTTACATTTGCACCGATTTCTGTGATCTTAACCTTGCCTACCCTAAAGACAATTTTCCTCTTCCTAGTATTGACCAGTTGGTTGACCTTACCGCTAGCCATGAGATGCTATCACTTATGGATGGTTTCTCGGGTTATAACCAAATCTTGCTTGCTCCAGATGATCATCATAAAACCGCATTCATTACCCCTTGGGGACCTTTTCTGCTATCGAGTTATGCCTTTAGGCCTTAAAAACGTTGGTGCCACATATCAGCGTGCTATGACCTACATCTTCCATGATATCATGCATCACATATTGGAAGATTATGTGGATGATATCTTGGCTAAATCTAAATTTTGGGATGATCATCTCACTTGTCCTCGGAACCATCTTTGAATGCCTCATTAAATATTACGTGCTCGCTTTCACCTAAAAAGTGTGTCTTCGCAGCTCTCGGAAAGCTCCTGGGATTTATCATTTCCTTACGTGGTATAGAAGTTGACCCTGCTAAAGTCAAGGCCATTTTAGAAATTCCTCCACCCACTACCCTTAAACAACTTTGTAGCCTGCAAGGTAAACTGCAATCTATTCGTCGATTCATTTCCCACTCTCCGATCATTATCAACCATTTCATCACCTCCTCAAAAGCATGTCTCTTTCAAATGGGATGACCACTACCACAACGCTTTTGAGGCCTTAAAATAATACCTTCTCCAACCACCCGTACTTATTCCACCTAAAGATGACCAACCCTTCTACCTATACATTTCTACTACGATCACTCTTTAGGGCTATGCTTGCTCATCATGACAAACAACATACTCATCATGACGAACAACATAAGGAGTAGGTGGTTTATTACATAAGTTGTACCATTCTCGGATTATGAAACTTGATATACTCACCCTGAAAACCTTTGCTTAACCTTAGTTTTTGTTGCTACCAAACTTTTCCATTACCTACTCAACCAAAAACCTATGTTGTGACCAACACTGACCCCTTGCACTTCATGTATGCTAAGCCTTACCAAAATCAATGTGTCGTACGTTAGCTCATGCTTCTTGCTAACTTAGACCTCAAATTCATCCATCAAAAATCTATCAAGGGCCAGGCTATTGTTGACCAGCTCAATGATGCACCTATTCCTTGGAATCAATCTTCAAATTTTGATTTCCCTGACGAGTCCATTGGTAACCTCTCTTTGGATGATGACCCTTACCAAATGACCTTATTCTTTGACGGTTCCAAATGTCAATGTGGGGGTGGCGCAGGAATTATCCTCATTCCTCTTGATGGTGAACCCATGCCCTTATCATTTACACTCAACTTGAATGTACCAATAATATCTCCGAATATGAAGCACTCATATTAGATCTCATGATCTGCCTTGCCTTAGATGTTAATTCCATTAATATCTTTGGTGATTCTCAGCTCGTAGTAAACCAATTCAATGGTATTTATCAGTTTCATAATGAAATACTTCAAGAGTACAAAATTTACGTCAAACATCATGTTGACTACCTTTGACCACTATAAAATTCAAACTATTCCACAATCCACCAATAAATTCATGAATACCATGGCCTCGCCTTGCTTCCCAAATACCCGCTTAACCGATGATTCGACATCTTTGTTACCATAAAACACATACTGAGACCTTCTTATAAATGCTGGTGTGTTAACCTCGTCTAAACCGCCTCCCTAACTACATAATACCTTTGGTATAAGAAGCTTGCAAACTACCTTTCCCTTTCTATATTGCCTCCTGCGCTCACGCGTAATGGACAATGCACCTTTCTCAAAAGGGCCTCTCGTTATGTCATCATGGGTGGCCTTCTTTATAAATGAGGCTTTGACAATATTATATTACGATATCTCACCAGCTTTGAAATCCCTTATACCATTAAAGAAGTTCACGATGGAATATGCGGAGGTCACTTCATGGTGGCCTTCTTGTTGCTAAGCGCATTCTTCACCTAAACTATTATTTACCGACCCTCAATCATGATTGTTGTGATTATGTTAAGCATTGTGTAAAATGCCAACAACATGCCAATATTCATCATACACAAATTCATGCCTTACAGTCGCTCGTGACCTTTGGCCCTTCTCTCAATGAGGTTTAGATCTTGTCGAGAGATCAATCCCCACTCTTCCCTAAAACGTCAATGGATCATCACCACTATCAAATATTACACCAAATGGGTTGAAGTTGTACCCCTCATCTCCACTAAAGCTGAGAAAATATGTGAGTTCATCAATCATCACATTATTTGTCACTTCGGTGTTCCACATCACCTTATCACTGATAATGGAAAACAATTCAAAAACAAAAATCTACAAAAACTTTGCGACACCTTCGGTATCCATCTTAGCTTCTCCTCACCATATTACCCACAAACCAATGGCCAAGCTAAATCCACCAACAAAACCCTAAACAAAATTCTCATGAAAGTGGTTAACAATACTGGGAAGGATTGGCATATGCACATTCCTTTCACTCTTTAGGCATACCATACTAGTATTCATACTTCCACTGCTGCTACCCCATTTTCTCTAGTCTACGTTACTGAGGATGTTTTTCCTCTCGAAGTCCAGATCCCATCTCTTTATATCTCTCTCGTAAGATATGCTTACTTGATGATTACTTTTAACAAGACCATTTAGCACAACTTGAGTTATTGGACGAATGTCATCTTCATGCCCTCGACCATCTCCAAGTGTACCAAAAATGCGTTAAGTGTGCCTATGATAAATGTGTCCATGAACGCACCTTCAAGGTTGGTGATCTCATCCTCAAGGAAAATAAACATGTAACCAAAGCAGAAAAAGTAAACGGGGTAAATTTTCTCCTAATTGTCTTGGACCATATATCGTGACCCATGCCTATGGATCAGGTGCTTATCGCTTGTCTTCACTTGATGGTAAGCCCGAACCTGAGCCCCTCAATGCCTTGCATCTTCGACCATTCTATTGTTGACTTCTAGTCCTACATCACTATTTATCTAGTTCATGCTCATCCCTTGAGCACCATTTCCCATTTCCTTTTCCACCCCTCATCTGCAATGACTAAACAAGAATCATGTGATTACCCATCACCCTTTTGCCTTATCTTAAATATGTGCACCACGGCTCTGCACATGGCATGATTCTCATGGATACTTTTCATCTTCTTTTAGATGAGATCCCATGGTCATTCACCCTTGCCTTCTCAACAAGAACCAAATGCTTTGTTATAGTCTCGTCCATGACTTAAAAGCCAAAAAAAGACAAAAGATGAATCCCTCAAAAGGACATCTTCCACCTTCCATTGTCACTATAAGTAGACTACTCCCTCGAAGGACAGCTATAAAAAGCTTACAACTCTCTACATAGTCTTGCCAAATAGAGGACTATTTTTCTCAAAAATCAAAATTCGAAGCTTCCCGCATCGATCGGTCTATCTACAAAGTCAACAAAGAAAAGAAAAATAAAATAATAAGCTTTTTCGTCATGGACTTGCCTATTGTGATCTTGGCTCTACTGTCTCATGCATTCCTTTTTTCCATTTTATGACCCAATTACCTTCACTTCCTTATCCGTTATCTCTTCACCTCATACTTGCCTCAAGGGACCTGCTAAACCTATGACATTTGGTAATTTTGTGACTATTCCTCACCTTTAGAATAATCATTCATGTAATGTCTTTAGGGTATTACGTTCACTTGCCTAGTTGTAGATGTGTTTCATACATTTGGATCCTTGCCAATCGGGTGGCTTTCTCGCCCCCTCTTATCTTTTCTCTTCTTCATTCCTTTTTTATCTTCCTATATAGGACTAGACCCTCGACACCTATCTTTTGGGGTTTTTTCTTCCCATACCTATCTACCTATATTCCACCTAACCTAATCAACCTTGACCTAATCATACCCATGGCCTGGAATCAACACTACCTATCAACCTAAAATCACCCATACCTATCTACCTATATTCCACCTAACCTAATCAACCTTGACCTAATCATACCTATGACCTTGAATCCAACCTAACTATCAACCTCACTACCTATTCTTCTATCTTCTCATATTATTTCCTAGCTTATGGGAGAACTACATCGGTTTGAGGTCCCTTTTCACTGGGACTATGTAGGCAACACTTCCAGGGCATGGGGCCCTAGAAGGTTAGCTCGGCCACTCTTTACCCTAACCATTTCCCCCACCTTTACCCGATTTCCTTATTTTTGCAGTTCCTCTCCACCATCCTTGGTTCATCTCGACCACTTTTGATTACCCTACCTACTCATTGCCCTCACATTGAACTCATTCTCCTTACCTCATTTTTCTTTTGCCTCCCCTAAACCTACCTAGACAAATTTACCTTCTTCTTTGGCCCTCCACCTTATTTAACCTCACCTCGTTAGCTGATTGGCGTCTCCTTATTTTACCCCTACCTCGGCCTTACCCATACTGTGACCTATCTACCTGGACTTAAGAACTTGTTGGTGACTTGTGACTTCATGTGCTCGCTATACCTTGTGACACCGTTACCTATATTGTTTGACCTAATGACCTTACCTTGCCTATTTCCGTGACAGTTGATCCTGACCCTACCTTTGGTGTACCGGAACATACCTAAACATTCCTGCACCATCCCTACATTGTGTTTCTTGACCATATCCTATACCTTGGATACTAGAATCACTTCAACCTTGTTTGGATAAACCTATCGACCTTAGACGATGTAGAGTTTGCAAGCTCTTCAACCTAGTACCATGTCACAGTTTATACATGTGTGTGTGTGTGTTTAACCGACCACTACCTTTGACCTTGGCCCGTTTACCCATTTACCTATATGCCCACTTGGTCCTTTACTCCTTTCCCCATTTTTTTCACTATACTTATTCACATCCACTTTTATCAAACCACTCACCAATGTGCTCGCCACCTCATCGGTTCTAGTTTGAGGGGGATCACCCTCATTCCCACTTGGGGCAACCACAGTCTATTCTTGTTCACGTCACTTACCAGCTACGCAACAAGAAGGGAAAAATGTAGACACCGAAATCATATCGTAATCACCTTGGTCCCCTACATGCAGCCCTATAATCATTTCCTCATCCTCAACACTTTAGCACCTACCCCCTGCACCCCACACATTTTAATTTAATTACTTTAATTAAATTAATGCCATTTATCTCCATACATATTAATTTAATTATTTTAATTAAGTTAATGACCTTTTACCCACACACACATTCATTTAATTATTCACATTAAATTAATTCACCACCCCCACACACCTATTTAATATAATGGCCTTTATTAAATACACTTCACCTAACCACCCCCATCATTTGATCCATTAACCTAAACCATAAACCAATGGCCTAAATATAACCTAAGATTAGGCCCATTCCCTCACCTCACATTAAAAGCCTCCTAAGGTCAGTTTTTTCCTGAGAAAAGAAAGAGACCCTTGTTAAATGGAGGAACAACTACCTAGGAAACTTTTGAATAACTTTGAGATATCTCACCCAAGGGTAAGTGCAGGAAGTTGATGGACAAATATAGGGTCATCCGTGGACATCATATTGCAAATAACAACATAATATCAACTTGTAGGGATTATTAGCAATACATACACTCAAAATTAGACAAAATTATATTAATATTAATCATAGCATTCGGAATCTAGTTTCTAAAATACTAATTTTTGTAAAAAATGGACAAGATTAGCTATATTAAACACTCAAAATTCAATGACTTGGTTTTTTTTTAAAAACGCCGATAAGATTATAGTCCGTTTGCCCACAATTTGGATGACCAAAAATTGATATATATTTTTTTCCTTTGGTGAGAAGTTATATGCCACTATCTATCTTGGGATGGATTTTATTTTGTATTTTTTTGAGTAATATTTTATTTTTTATGTTTTTTTCCGTGAAAGTGGTATGAAAACATAAAGAAAACAGAGCACTTTCCGTTTTCCCGCCATAACTTCATCAAAAAATATTGAAATCAAATAATTTTTTTTTTGAACATGTATATAATTTCACCACGGCTGGGATGGTATAATTTTTATCACATTCTGATAAGTGAAACAAATTTTGCAGTCTTAAATGTAGACATAAACATTCACAAGAAAAAGTGTCTTAAAGACCTACTATTAGTAAAAAATTATAAAATGATATTTATCCTCTTCTATTCACTTTAAAATTAGTATTTCTACAAAGCTAATAGTCTCCCCTACGCAATGGTACCATTTTTATGACATAGTTTTTACTTTTCGGCATGGTTCAAGTCCGCGGAAGACTAAATTTGATGTTTTACTGTTTTTAATGTAAAATTCAAGATTTGATGTCCACTTAATTGTCCCCCAACTTGGTGCACTTACCCCCAAAGCGACATCGGTTAACCCTAAACTAACGCTGGTTCACCCTAAACCGATGTCGGTTATATCGGGATGGACCAAACAACCTATATAGACCCATCTAAACCTTTTTAATCGGGGTTGAACCTTGGGCATTGGATTTCCTTATCGTGAATTCAATCTTTTCAAACGCAGCAAGATAAAGAAAGGATTAATATGTGATCAACCAAGATAACCAGATTCACTAGGACAATAATGAAGCCTCTTCTCAACACCTTCTAACATAGCTACTCTTCCACTGGGCTTCAGATCAGTAGCTCACCAAAAAGAGTAAGTATCCTCCTTCCATCTTTGTTTCATTTCTTATCATCAGCTGTAGTCCTTGTGGTAAAGGAACCTAGTCTTTTACCCTCTGTCCATTCCATCTTTCTAGCTACATGACCACCTTCTATAACCAATCATCTTCTGTTAGATTAGGTCTAGCCTATTGCGTTTTGTATGAGATTCCTAAATCATATTAAACTACAATAGGATAATATTTACTTTATTTTTAGCATTGAATTGTTTTAAATAGTGAATTGTGACCATCTAGGAAGTATCGCACTCCCAGGATCTAGCACATGCTAGGCGGTCCCACCGTATATATCATTTAACTCTCTTTTGTGGTCTTGTTTTGATTCTTATACGGTAGTTCCTCCTAGCCAAACGTAAGGTCTCACAATCACTTCGATCCAAGATTTAGATACGTGCACATAGAACCTTCAACCATCTCAAACCAGGTATTCCTCTTACCACCTTTACCTTATCTCGCTTCACAATTACTTCTCAAAAACTAATAAATCGGGTGAAACAATTTTAGAAACTAGACTCGGATGCTACGATTCTTATTTATATAATTTTTTCTAATTTTGAGTGCGCATATTGCTAATAATACCTAAAAGTTGAGATTTCATTAGTTTTTGCAATATGACGTCCACTTATGACCCCTTTTTTGTCCACCAACTTGGTGCATTTACCAAATATGGAACTGAATGCATGGAAATGCATGTGGATGGTGAGAAGAAAAGAAGATGGGACACACCGAGCAGTCGAGGTTAGTAATGGGGAAGTAAGGAGGAAGTGTGAAATAAAACAGGAAGAAGAAGATATAGAGGAAGTGAAATAAGATGAGGATCAGAAAGGAGGAGAAGACAACAGAGAAAATTATGCAGAAGGAAGGGAACGAAGAACAAAGATATTTGATAAAGAGTGAGAAGCTTAAGGAACGTAAATAGAATCTTGAGGAGAAGAATGACACGGATCGGAAAAGATGCAGAGATGAATGAGATGGGGATAAGTTGATGAAGAGAAAATAGAGAGAGGTTGCTTGATGAAGACAATGAAGAAATTTCCAAGGAATAATTAAATATGGAGAGGTGGCGAGGAAAAAGAGAGGAAGGGATAAGAGAGGAAATGCCAACGAATGGATGTTAGGAGAAATCCACCGATAATGATCAGTAGGGAAGGATGGGATAAAAGGTGAGACGAGGTGGAAAGTAAATGAGGAATGGAAGAGGGAATACCAATGAAGGGACATTAGGAGGAGTCCCCCGATAATGATCAGAGGGCATAGAGGAAGGAAGGAATGAAGATAGAATGGGGAAGATCAAAGAGAAGGATCTAGGCTGTGCAGAATGGGGATGAGTGATTTTTAGGAGAAGTCCACCGATAATTATTAGCATGGAAATAGAAGATGATAATGAAATAATGTTAGGATATGATCAATGATAATGACAGATAGTATGGGGTAGATATGTGGGAGAACTCTAGAAGATAAAGTGTAAAGAGTAATGACAGTAGGGATAATGATGTGTATGAAGATGAAAGAGAGGAGAGGACGTAGTGGATGAGAATGAATGAGATAAAAATGAAGAAACAAGACACTAAATGAATGGGAAGAAACATTTAAGTAATATTACCAAGTAAGGGATGATGGAGATGAATAGGGGGCAAGTAAGAAGTGGTGTTTACGAGAATGGAAGAGGAGGTGAGAGGATGTGATGATGGGGAATGAAGAGAAAATGTAGATGGAGAGAATGTGGAGTGGTGAACGAGTGCAGGATCAAAAATCATACTTATGAGGGACTCTTAAATAATATCACCATGCCGCAAGATAAGTTAAGTAAGACTACCAAACCAGCAAGGTGACAATATGAAAGGAGAAAGACAACATTTTATTAGATACAAGTGTGGAATGGCTGGTTGGAGTGGATGAGTACAATGAGATGCGGGAGATGGAAGATGAGGAAGATATGATGGGAGGTGGAAGGGTCGATGGAAAACCATTCTTAAGAGGGAATCTTAAGTTAGGTTGCCATGCGGCAGGGGATGGTTAAGTAGGATTACCAAGCCGAAGAAGAAGAAGAAGAATGATGAAAATATTGAGCAATGTTTACCAAAATGGAACAAGAGATGAAAGGAGGTGATATCAAGGTGATAACAAGGAAAAAAAGGAGTGTGACATGAGTGGATGGAGGAACATATGCAATGTAGATGGAGAGTGTAAGGGAAATCTTTAATTTCGATACCTACGTGGTGGGAGTGATGATGTAAGAGTGTCAAGCGAAAAAGGAGCGAAAAGAAGTTTGTGGTGGTGATTGCCATCCATTGAAAGAGGAAATGGTAGAGAAGCTTCTACGGTGGGAGGATCCAAGGAATAAAATATACCTTAACTAAGATTCTCTAGCTATATGGATGGTTAAATAAGATTCTCAAACTAAAAGTGGAAGAGTGAAAGGGAATCTTAAAAGGAAAGATAAGTAGGAATCGGGATATCCGGCATGGTGCAAGGGGACAAAAAGGTGAGAAAGATGGTGTGGAGACAAATGGTGACGAGTGGAAATGGGGAGCGAATAGAAATGGATTAAATACGTTATTCAACATGTTGGAAGATGAGAAGCTACAGGATAACAAAATTTCCGTGAGAAGGATATATTAGTGCGAGAATCACAAAGCACCCCGAATAGCCTAGCTATGATTGGGGTATTCGGTGTGATTGCATAACATTGGACCATCTCTCAAGCCGCGTGTGACTTGCAAAACTTGATATGGACCTCCGTGAGAAATTCGGTTCTTACTTCTTAATTGACTGCCATAAGACACTCCGGTGCAGGGAAGAATCTAACTAATCCTAATCTAACTGTTCCAAGGGGACATGGAGAGAGAGGGGGTGAAAGAGCCTACACTAAGCGGTGATACACCAGAAAAGGAAGTGGCGAGATAATATATGAGGGAGAATGAAACAAGAAAAAGGGGATTGAGGGAGGTCGAAAGAAGTGACACAGATCCGAGATCCAAATTTGCCATCGAAACTCCACGAAGCATGACATCTTACACTTGAAAATGTGAAATACATGCACATGGAGTAAACATGAGATCGAGAGGCATAGAGAAACAAAAAAACAATTCCAAGGGTTGAAAGACACCACAAAACAAGATTTTATTGCTCTATAAGGTGCACAAACTATTACATGGGTGCTTAGAGGCACAACTACACTCTCTAGGAATAGGAGAAGGATTGAAACTCAAATGGAGTTGATAAATGACTTTGACAAAGTTTCCCCACATCTAGAATGACTCTCCTTTCTCAAAACGAGAAGTGTTACAATATATTGATGATAAAAATAGAGGAAAGAAAAGAAACTTGACTCGCTGCTCTTAAAATCCAACCACCAACCATTAATGTCCTCCGCAAATCCACCTACAATCTGATCCGAGTCCACCGCTCTATGTTTATTCAGTGTGTTGAAGAAGGAAGAGCGGTGAATCAAATCAAATCAGATCTGGTAGTTGAAGTAATCAGATTCTACATTACTGACTTGGAAGACGTTTTCCCATTTTTCACCCACCTAACCTCATCAAAATTAATTTTTCAGCTCCCATGGTGTAGACGAGGTCGAGACCTTTCCAATGGTGCCAAATTTGTTGAATTTTGGGCACTGGATCAAAATATATGTCCATTTGAATGTTTGAGTGGGTTCATACAAAAATGGTAAAAACTAGTTAGCAGAATGGGTCCGCGGGCCCGAAACTCACTTTTTCAACTTTTGGCAACAAAAATAAAAATACCCCGTAATCTCACAATTCATTTTTCTAAAAAATCATCTTCGGGCTTATCGTCCGCATTTTCCATTTGGGTGAAAAGTCTCTCCTAGGCCCACCGGCCTGCATACAATTGAGGCTTGACACATGGCTCCTTGGGCATCAATGGAGGTGCAGCTCATTTTTTCACTTTACGCCTTCTCGAGGCAAAAATTTCAAACTACCTCGACGACCCGCCTTCCCACCTTGACTTTTCAACATGGCCACATGGTGAGCTGCGCTCATTTAGGGACCACTTTTAGATTTACCTTTTGAAGATGCACCAAAGAGACACATGGTGCCTTCCACGGCTTTCTCTATTCCTTTGTATTTAGCTAAGTCCTTTTTTTTGGCGAGGCCATAAGTTTGACCCTTGACACGTGGATGCTTGGTGCTTGTTTAAAATCCTACTCCTAATTTTACTTTAAAGTAGTGCCATGATGACACTTGGCCCCTTTCGCAGAGCCTAACTCTGCTTTGACTATTCAACCCCCAACTCTATCTTTTTTTAGACCTAGGACATGTGGCGAGCCTATGCTCATTTGAAAACCCACTCAAGATTTTACCTTTGAAGGAGCGTCATGTCGACATGTGGCTTCTTCCGCCGACACCTTTATACTTAGTCATTTTAGGCCCGCTCTCTTTTTGGTCCCTAGACACGTGGAAGCCTGCGCTTGTTTGAGTCTCCGGCTTTGGCTTGATCCTTAGAGATATGTCTTTGAGACACTTGGTAGCTTCTGCCATCTCTTCCATACTTAGCCAATTTTGGGCCCACTGAATCATTTATGAGGCCCGAAGACTTTGAACCCTTACCTCGTTTCTCTCCCGAGACCCTCTAGTTTATTTGACACTTGTTCACCTCCTTAGCTAACCCCTGATCTTCCATTTTCGAGCCCATCTCGCAACCTGGTCATTAGATTTGAAACGTTGGCTCATGCGATGGAAGAGAGACCTTAGATTCCTTCTGTGGCATCATTTCATCTTTTGTAGACCCTGCTCCTCCATTGTAGAGTCCCGATATTTCCTGACTCTGCTGGATTTGAATGTGAGTTATCGGGATAGAGCCGACCTTTAGATTATTTGTGCGGGGTCGTCTTTGATCAATTTTGTTGGGGTAAAAATATGAGATAACAATTTAGCGACTCACATGGACATCTTCCTACTAGATGAAGGGACCAATAGCCTTAAAGCATCCATTGGGCGTGGAGTCAAGAATGATAGCCTAATACTTATCCTTTTTCTTTGAAATTTCTCCCCGATTGCCTACATGTTGTTGACCCTGAACTCACCCTACTAGGGCTTTACCTAGTCCCGAGAATGGACATTCTTGAATCTAATTTTAGTTGCTCTGTATTTATGTTTTATTGAAACTAGCAACTTTTATAGGAAACCAGGTCTCTCTATTTTGAATACTAAAGGCCTACCTTCTACACCTCTAGAGCAATGCAAACAAAACTTATGTATAAATACCAAAATCATACATGCCTCAAATGAGACATGCAGAGTGTGCACAAGCACTTCTTTTATTGAAAACAAAATATACTCCTACTCCTATACTAACCCGACAAATAAAAGCTTAAACAAAGCCCACCACAAGAAGGGAAAATAGCTTCCTTTCTCAAGAGAGGCAGCCATGTAAATGCTTTGACACTAAATATGGCTGCTTGGATGAGTGAAAAACTAACAATAAGCCGGTCCTCCACCCAAATCATCAAGGTATCAACATCAATGGAAAATACCTCCTCAAGCTGATTTGCATTAGACTCCTAGAGGTGTTGATGATGACCCTTGGTACTTTGACACTCATCCTCATGCCCTGAAGTGGGCATGACTTGTTTTGGCTTCTCCCTTGGCTCCAATGAAGCCAAGTACCTAATAGGGCATGGTCTAATCCTTTGGAATTTCCCCTTGCTCAAATTTAACTCCAAAAAGGAGTCTTCTTGGTGAACTTCCTAGGTGGATGATGCGAGAGAGATGATGACATCCTCTTTCTCTTTCCCTTCCTCCTCCTATGAAGAACATGGATGACTCATATCTTCCAACCTTGGTTCCAAAGAGGTGTCATGAAGTGTATGTTGTTACACTTGAATGTTCTCCTTCATAGCAGATTTCTCGATGTGCTTAGAATGTGGATGATGGAGGATCAAATGATGTGATCTCCTCGGGCTCCTCTCCATCAAATAATGTGCTAGTAATTGAGGACTATCGAAGAAATATTCCAAGTTTGATAGATAATCTGCCTTCTTTTTGTCCTGTTGCATCTTCTCGACCTCCTCCATGGTGTCCTCCTGATCTGCAACTTGATCACCATGGTTCCCCTATTATTTAAACATGGAGTTTGAAAGATCAAACTCTTCTTCGACATTAGAGCATGGAGGGGATGAAGTGGGAGGAAGAACTGATGGTTCTTTTGTAGTCTACTCTACACTTGAAGCCTATGAAACTGTATTGTCCTCCATATCCGGAATGTACTCCTCTTCTTTTAGATTTGGAGTAGCTCCTTGTTTTTCCTCCTCCTTAACTAGTTGTATATCTTGGATCAGATCAACATCCTCTTTAGACAAAGTGCCATTAGGGACACTATATTCGAGTAAACGATGTTGGTCTTCTTCTTTTTGTTTTTGTTCCTTCTCTGCTATAAACTCAGCCTCGGCCACCACTAGTTCTTCAACCTTGACCTCCTCTGTTGGGTTAGCCATCAAGGGGATCTTTGTAAACCCAAATTTAGCATCCCAACTCTTCAGATTGTCTTTCATTTTTTTCTATTGGGTTCCTCTTCTTGTTGTTCTCCTTGACTGGATTATTGAGTCTCTTCCCAATATGAACTTGGGAAAGCAAGAGGAGTGGCGAGTTGGGTTTCAACCACTTTGCAATTGTTTGTGGGGGAGGGAAGTGGAACTTATTTTTTGTTTTGAGGGAATGACTACTTAGGAAAGAAAAGGGAGAAGCATTGAAATGAGATGGAATGCTAGGAGATGGAGAAAGGAAATCAACACTTGGGGAGTAGATGGGAAGCTTAACTCTTGATCATGCTGAAATGATGGAGTTTAAGAAAGAGAAAATGAAGGATAGGGAGCTAGTGATTGAATTACCCATCGACAAGGTTGTCTCACACATTGCTCCTATGGCTCACTATCCTCAATCCACTATGTAAGTTGAGGCAACATTTTAACCATGAATTCAAGCTTCTCCTGAGGGTTGTAATGTATTGGAAAAGGGCCTCCCCATGGAAAAGGTGTCCTCAAACCAATCCTGAATGCATTCATTTGTGATGTACCCCTAGACTACACCATGTTAGCCTCCATTCCTTGGATCTTCTTCAAAACCCATCTTTTCCATATAGTTGTCACCATTTTATGCGTCCCCTTGTTCTTGATAAGCTTCATGGAAAAAATAGTTTTGAACCTGCTCATATGGGTAGGCATAATGGTCTGGATCTGATCATAATGTTGATATGGAGGAGTTGAGAAATACATTTTCTGCAAGTGTGAGTTCCATGAAGGGAATGAAGTCATGATTGCATAACTTCATGAAATGGGAGAATATGAAAGATGTGGAAAGAAATATGAATGAAGATGGATGGAAAATGGATGGAAAATGTCTGCAACTCAGAGAATGGGTTATTGACCAGATGGAGTCACCAGATGTGCTTTGAATGTGCCTCAAAAGGCTGAATATCACAAATAACATGTCAACTTGATGAAATGAAGTGAAGACCTCTTGTCCCACCGGAGTTCCAAAATCTGTTAGTGTGGTCACACATGGGCTTAAGATTTGTTATTGATAATGAGATACCTTGGAAAGATGGAAGATCTAACCTCAGTGTCCCATCGGGCATGCCAAAAATATTAGTGTAGAAGCACAACACCTTTGAATTTCCTAGGTGTGAGTGGGACATTCGGTGTGATTGCATAACATTAGACCATCTCTCAAGCTGGGGACTTGTAAAAATTGAGATGGACCTCCGAGAGAAATTTGGTTCTTTCTTCCTAATCTACCCGCACAAGCTACTCCAATACAGAAGAATATAACTAATCCTAATCTAACAGCCAAGGGGATAGAGAGAGAGAGAGGGTGAAAGAGCCTACACTAAGCGGTGATACACCAGAAAAGGAAGTGGCAAGATACTCTATTGAGGGAGAATGAAACAGGGAAAAGGGGACTGAGGGAGGTCGATGGCGAAGTGACACAGACCCAGATCCAAATTTGCCATCTAAACTCCATGAAGCATAACATCTTACACCTGTAAACGTGAAATACATGCACAGGAGAAAACACGAGATAGAGAGGCACAAAGAAACAACAAAACAATGCCAAGGGTTGAAAGACGCCACAAAACAAGATTTTATTGCTCTATAAGGTGCACAGACTATTACATGGGTGCTTAGAGGCACAAATATGCTCTCCAAGCATAGGATAAGGCTTGCAACTCAAATGGAGTCGGGAAATGACTTTGACAGAGTTTCCCACACACAGAATGTCTCTCCCTTCTCAAAATGAGAAGTATTACAATATATAGATGATAAAAAAATGTAGGGAAAGAAAATAAAATTGAATCTTCTCTTAAAATACAACCACCAACCATCAATTTCTGCCATGAATCCACCTACAATTTTTTGATTCCGTCGCTCTATGTTTGTTTGACGTGTTGAAGAAGGAAGAGCGGAGAATAGAATCAAATTGATCTGGTAGTTGAAGTAATCGATTCTACCTTAATGTCCCGGAAGACGTTTCCAAAATTTTCACCCACCTAACCTCATCAAAATTAAAATTTCAGGCTTCCATGGTGTAGATGAGGTTGAGACCTTTCCAACAAAGTGCAAATTTGTTGAATTTCGAGCTCGGATCGAAAGATATGTCCATTTGAATGATTGAGTTGGGTCTGTATAGAAATGGTGAAAACCAATTAGCATAATGGGTCAGTGGGCCCGAAACTCACTTTTGCACCTTTTGGCACCAAAAATATAAAATGCAAAAATGCCGCACAGCCCCGCAATTCATTTTTCCAAAAAAACATCTCCGTGCTCGCCTGGTCCACATTTTCCATTTGGGTGAAAAGTCTCTCCCAGTGCCCGCATGCAATTGAGGATGTACACATGCCTCCTTGGGAATCGTAGAGGTGTGGATCATTTTTTCACTTACGTCTTCTCGTGCCAAAAATTTCAAATCGCCCGACAACCCACCCTCCCACCTTGACTTTTCAACATGGCCATGTGGCAATCTTACGCTCATTTGGGGACCTTTTAGATTTACCTTTTGAAGATGTACCGAAGAGACACATGGCACCTTTGCGGCTTGCTTTGTTCCTTTTATTTGGCTAAGTAGTTTTTTTCTTGGCAGGGCCATAAGTTTTACCCTGGACACATGGAGGCTTGGCGCTTGTTTGAAAGCCCACTCCAAATTTTACTTGTGAAGTAGCGTTGTGTTGACACTTGGCTCCTTTTGTTGGCTAGCTCTGCTTTGACTATTCAAACCCCAACTCTGCTGTTTTTTTTACCTAGGACACGTGGCGATCCTATGCTCATTTCAAAACCCACTTAGTATTTTACCTATGAAGGAGTGTCATGTTGACACGTGGCTTCTTCCACCGACACCTTTATACTTGGAAATTTTGGGCCTGCTCTCTTTTTTGTCCCTAGACACATGGAAACCCCACGCTTGTTTGAGTCTCTGGCTTTGGCTTGAACCTTGGAGATGTGTCGTTGAGGCATTTGGTAGCTTCCACCATCTCTTCCATACTTAGCCAATTTTGGGCCCACTTTGAATCATTTATGAGGCCCGAAGACTTTGAACCTTTTTCTCGTTTCTCTCTTGAGACCCTCTTGTTTCTTTGACACTATGCGGCCTCCTTAATGGACCCTACTCCTCCATTTTCGAGCCCGTCTCTGCAACCTGATCATTATATTTAAAATGTGGGCTTGTGCAATGGAAGAATCCCTTATATTCCTTATGTGTAGGGTCTTTTGATATTTTGCATACCTTTCTCCTCCATTGTAGAGTCTCGCCGTTGCACGACTCTACCGGATTTGAATGTGAGTTCTCGGGACAAATCCGACCTTTAGATTCTTTGTGCGAGGGTCGTGTTTGATCAATTTTTGGGGGAAAATTTGAGATAATGGGATCCTCAAGTAGGATTCGTAAATGAAACTACGATCAATTAGAATTCACAAACTGAAAAGTGTATTCACAAGCACATTCATGGAGATTATGGATAGATATATAATTCATAGTTTGAAATTTGATGTGATTTCAATAAAAGATAACCTTGATTAGATGAATGGAACATAGTTGTAGCAAGGGGCGTATAGGGAAACTATGCTTTGAACTAGATTGAGATAAATAAGAAAGGTTACACCTCAATGCATTGTACTTGTAGCCAATAACGGTGTTAACATATAACTAATGATAGTTAGTTATACCAAAAGACCGTGAGGGAAATATGGATGAAATATGGTTGTAATACAAAAATACAAAGGATCGGAGATGTAACTTGTGCGCGGGAAGAGGGATCTCCATAGATGGTGTTCCTTAAGTCTATTCCATAGCTTTGGGAAAGGGAAAGAACAATAGAAGAAATTTGATCAATGAAAGAAGCTTTCTGAAAATGTTGATAAAAGGAAGGTTGATCAGTGCGGGAAACCTTCCAAATGCCATAACGAAAGAGTAACCATCCATCGAGGGTATGGTTTACTATATAAATAATATGGATGGAAAGAATAATATATATGATAGCCGTCCTTCAAGGGATCGTTCTATTTATTTTTATTTTTATTTGATTTTTATTTGTATGTTTTTCTTTTTTTTCTTTCTCTTTTTTTTTGCATGAACAACTATCCTTCGAGAGGTCACCTATTTTTATAACTTTTCTTTTACCTTTTACATACATGAATTTTAGCATCACATGGGGGAAGAGATGGGAATAGCTAAGTAGACCATTTAGGAGGGGATACTGAATGTACAAGATACACCCCTAGACCCTTTGCATGGCTGCAATAAGAGAATGAGAAGGTGATGGATGTAATGGTTATGGGGTCATATCAAAGTAGTGAAGGTGGACCACATAATTCATATCATTACAATGAAAAATGGAAGGGGTTAAGGATGGAGGAATGATCTAAGGATACAACTAAGTGTTCATTGGTAGATATATTAACAATAGAAGTGTTGCAAAGTGTAATACATTAAGAGGCAATGTCTTTGGTTTACTACCAAGGAAGGGAAGACAAGAAGTTGCAAAAAGATGAGATGATATACAAGAAGGAAATAAAACTATGTCCTTAAGGAAATAAAAATATGATCATGACAACGTGTTTTTGTGCAAATGTGCAACAAGGAAATTGACAATTTCCAAGCATGACAACTAGACCCCTCAACCAAAATTTTCATGTTTTATCATTCCTAGATAACCCTGGCTTTGTCCAGTTAGTCCAAATTACCTCCCAACTATTTTTATATCATTCCCCTAGGTGATTTTAGGACTTCATTGAAAATGCAAATTTTGGGGAGTCACGAGAAGGGCTATTGTTGGCCTTCCCAGGACTGGATCAACCCCTAGAGTGGAATGGAAGGGAAAAATTCAACATGGAGGTGAATGGAAGACCTTATAACATCATGGAAATTATCTTGGAAGGTTTGGGGAAGTTTTGCAAGACTTGGAGTAGTCTGAGTTAAAAACAGGGTTCACAAGCCTAGGCGGTACACAAGCCTAAAACAACTGTTGGGCTTCAGAAGAAGATTCTGGGAGCTCTAGATGGAGTTAGAAAAATAAAAACATCATCAAAAATATAATTCCAAGAAATACATTATGGTGAAATAATATTTTTCACAAAACCTTGGCGCATATGATTGGCAGGCAGTTTTTCTCAGGCACAAGTGGAGTCCTAGATACAAAATATGATTTTTCAGAGATCATATGGTAGAATCAAGACAAGATACCCCCATAATTGGATTCAAAATTCCATTTCCAATCATAGACATATACAATTTCACCAAGAAATTCCACCCGATTCTCAAGTTATCTTCGTTCCAAGTTACCCTCTCAAAGGTAGTTCGGTCTTAGTCATTTTTGATAGGACACATGTCGACCAGGAGCCTAGAGGCATTTCATATCCTATATGTCCCCGAGGTCAGGTACATGAGCCCTTGAAAAATGTGCCCAACCCCCATGTGACCTCTGGGACCTTCATATGACCTCCAGACTTGACAGTTTCGGCCCCAGTGCTTGTTTGGAGCATTCATTCCTTGCCATCGGATTGGGCGCCACGTGTCAACTCCAGACCCCGTGGAAACTGATGTCCCTTATGTACCTAATATGGGGGACATAAGTCATGGAAAAATTCTCCCAGCCCCTATGGGGAGTCATTTAGACACCCACGTGACCGAATTTCAACCCCTAGGTGCATTTTTGAAGCATTCATTCCTCATTGTCAGATTGAGCGCCACATGTCACCTCCAGGGACCATCAGTGGAAACTGATGTCCCTTATTTACCTGAGGTGGGGGACATCAGACATGGAAAAATGCACCCAAACCCTATGGGGAGTCATTTGGACACCCACATGACCGAATTTCAACCCCCAGGTGCATTTTTCAAGCAAATCCCATGCCGTCGGATCGAGGACACATGACATCACCTTGACCACCGTGGAAATTGATGTCCCTCATGTGCCTAAGGTCAAGGACATCAGGGACATAAAAATGTACCCAACCCCTCCATGTGCATTTTTGAAAGTTTAAATCGCACTTAGCCGCTTCTTCCCCCTCATTTCTCCTTCACAACTTCATACATTGCCATGGCTCCGTGCATGATTATCCAGACACCCAGTCCACCATTTTTGCTCCAAACCAGCTCTACCATGACCACATAAACCCTCCACACCATGAATACACAACAATATGCAGGTCTCAGTTAAAAAGGTAGTGAAAAGAAATGAAGAACGAAGAGAAAATTATGCTTTTTTACCAAATAACCATGAAGTCACCCGATCAAAAATATTCATATCTCACAAGATACAAGTCGATTGTGATGCCGTCTTTTGCATATTTCCTCATTTTTCAAGGTGATAAAGATGCAAAAAAAAAAAGGTAAAATGGTGCCTAGAATCATTTTCTCCAATAAAATCCTCTCTTCGTGCACCGGCTCACATTCGTCGGATTTCTGTCATTTTGGCAATGGAAACGAGCTAAAAACTTACACATGAGCTCCAAATAAAAAACCTATCACAATGGATTTTTTTCATTGCAAATGGATACAAAAACCATACCTACAAATTTCGAGCTCCATTAATGGCCGCCATGGTAGCTTCGTGCATGAAGCCACTGCTAGGTCAAAATTTCTAAATTTATTTCCAGGAATTCTAGTGGGCAAAACTATGTGAAATTCAGAGGGTGTGATCGTAATGACAAGAAGATTCCAAAAACATATGTTCCATTACAAATCAAGTACTGGAAACACCCTTTCTAAAAATAGTAAGTTTTCCTACACATCTTTGCTAATTTTGGTAATTCTTCATCAAAAGTGGCTATGGAAAGAGAAGCATGTATGCATTGAAGATCTCCAAAATAATAGAATGATTATCCGGAGCAGAAAATAGTGAAAATGACCACTTACTAAAAATAGTAAGTCCCACATCTGGGAATTTACTAAAAATAGTAAGCCACGCTCAAAGAATAGTTTTGGCACAATGGGACATTCAGAACTTCGCCGCATTAGAGATTTCCATGAACGGGGACCAATGACTTCATCGGTGACATCTCCTCCTCTTCTTCTCTCTCTTTCTCTCTCCTCTTCCCCCAAATTTCTCTCACTTTAAAATTTTCTAATTCTTCGTTGGGGTTTGCACTTTTCGATATGGCTTTAAGTCACTTAAAAGTGTCTTTAGAAACATAATGTAAATTAAGTCGCCTTGATTTTATAAAAGGTACGTAATTATTTTGGTAGGAATATGAATATTCTAAATTTGGAAATAAGGCATATGGAGGGTCATGAGGAAGACGATAAGTCACCTCTCCTTCTATAAATTGTAATGCCATTCCCATGTCAAGGTGTTGGTGATTGATCTTGTAAACTCAAGAGTATATTGTACCTTGAGAGCAAAAAAGAGATAGCCATTTTCTTCCATTTCCCACCTTCTCAATTTCCTCCATTTCTCCACTATGTACAACTTTTATTTGAGAAATTAATACAAGAAGAAGTAGTTTCTATCTTTCTTTGACTAAGAGATTTCTTAGTACTTTGTGCTCATAAAATTTCATCTGGTCTTAATGATGCTTACAAAGTTTTTCTTCTCATGAATGCATATGTTGAAGTTTCTAACTAGTGCATGCAAGAATCTGATTTTCTACCTACAACATTAGTTCTCCTACCTCAATTCTCATTCCCTTCCTCGCTTTCAGACAAAGTCTTCTCTAACAATGGATTGCTAGCTTTGCTTAGTAGGGTCATTGGAGTGCCTTTGTTAGATCCCTAGTCAAAAGGCCACCATAGAAATTCACCTTTTCATGCACATGCACATACGGCAGCTACACCGGTTAAGTAAAGGGACTTAGATTCCTAGAGCGTTGACAAGAATTCCACAAGTTTTTCCACCTGAAAATTTTTCTCACCAACACAACGAATTTGGATGAAAATAAATTATGCACCGAGAGAGACACAAATATGGCAAGAAAAATATGGCCACAAATGTGGACTTGATGAAATAGATGGTGTCCCAAAAGAGACACGAGATATGGTCAAAATGGCGGACTTTAGTAAAAAAGGGTCCCTTAATGGAAGGAAAAACATGGCCACAATGGTGAACTTAGAATGAGGTAAATATTTGGACAGAACTAGTTTAGATTGGATGAATTTGGATGAGTTAAATAAAACATTGTCAAGGATTGAAGTGCCCTAGTGACAAAGGTGTTAAATGGATGATACACTCAAGGGCGAGGGAAGGTGAATCCCTAAGTGAATTAAATGTGAAGGAGTTAAAGGATGTTGAAAGAGTTTAGATGAGATTCTTTTGGATTTGGATGGGATAAATGATCGGATACCACAAGTGTGCTTGGAAAGATAAGCGGTATTGATGGACAATGAAGGACATTCCTTAGGAGGAATTTCATGTGCAAGAGGGATGTTAAGGGATGATATGGATGGAGGAATCGTGGGAGACCTGACAGATGGGATATGAATTGGATTCAATGTAGATGGAGAAGGAACTTTCCCTGAATGAGGAAATCATCTTTCTCAATAAGGTTGTGGACGATTGTCCGAAATGCCTTACAATGTTCGATGTCATGGCCCGGGGTATGATGATAAGCGCAACTACAATTAGGATTGAACCATGATGGATTTGGACCATAGGGATTAAAGGATTTAATGGGAGGAAGTGTGATGGAAAATATTCAAGTTAAATGTCGAAGGATATCTCATGGAAGACCCAATCAAAGTGTTATGAGGAAGATAACTCTTATGATGTTTTGGCTTGGATTTGGATGTAGATTAGATGGGTAAATTATGTGTTTTGGAAGAAAAATAAAATTTGGTTGAAGGATTGTATTGTTTGGATTTGGATTTAGGTGAGGATGTACATTGGATGGGTAGATTATATGTCTTAGACAAAAAAATTGAATTGGATTAGAGGATTAGATTGCATGACTATAAATTTATTATTGTAAGATGTCGTAGATGGAGTGACTGATCCTAAAATAGATTTTTGGCATTGGATTGTTAAAAGAGGAAAATTCTAAATGTTTTTGAGGATGTGCAGGGGACTATCGGGTATGTTTTCCACAAGCCTCGGACCTTACCCGAGAAGATTTACCCCTAGTAGGGATGATAATAATCTCAACCAAAGGATCTGACAATGGTGGTGTGGTTATTAATGGAGAAAATGTCCTAACAAGACGAGGATGTTAATGGAGAAATAGGTGTTTGTATGATGTGATTAATGAGATCTTTATGCAATGTGGATTGTTTAGGTTTTGGCATGGAAAGAGTTGATTTTGTAAAGGGAGAATGTAAACCATCTTTATTTGATTTAGGTGGAGATGTTTAGTCAATAGATGTTCCAAAGGGTATCTTTGATAGGGTTACAGATCGAGAGGATTTTGTTGGTTTGATAGAATAGATTAGGTAAAGAACATTAGGATAAAATTGGTGATGTGGCCATGGGCGAGGATATAGGTATAGATGACAACGTAGGGACAAGTGGATTTTTGATATGATAGATATAGGGGTAGGTGGGATAGATAGGGATGTGGGCATATTTGGGATATTGGGAGATGTGGGTGATGTGATAACTGATGAAGTAGACATTATGGGTAATGCAGCAAATGCGGGGAGAATTTTCGGTGTAGAAGTAGGTGGACTGGTTCTTTCATAAATTTTTAGAGGGTAAGAATTATATACTTGCTAATGGGGTTGATGTCAAAAGTGGGGCTATATAGGTGCATGTAGTATAACTGAGTTTAGTTGGGATGGTTTTGAGTAATGTAGGTGTAGTAATAGGTGTGTTTGAGGCAGATGTGGGTGAAGGAATAGATGTGATAGATGTAGGGATATGTGTGGATATCATTGGGGCTGAAATAGGTGCTAAGGATGAATATAATGTGGTATATTGGGGTGTGATTGAAGTGGATGAAGTGGATGGTATAGTAAAATTTGATGTGGATGTGATAAGGATAGGAGAAGGTGTAGGTTCAGGACAAGTAGTAAAAGTTGACATAGGTGTGTTAGGTTTTGAATAAGGAGTGGGAATAATACCTAAGGTGGGAACATGTGGAGTTGTCGATAAGATGAGATCTTGATTGACGAGTGTCAATCATATAAGCATTTGATAGTTGAGATGTAAAGGGGGTGACATGATTTCTTGGTGGTTGAGTGGGAAACGTTTTTGTAATTTGGTTGAAAGGTTGGCTAGATGAATTGGTGGGGCTTTCCACTTGGATGCCTCCTTTTTTATGAGTTTTTGGACACGATATTTGATGGAACGACATTTCTCAATGTTGTGACCTTTCACACGATGATATTTACAATAGTAGGCTTTGTGATATAAAATAGGCTTAGCTTGCGAGTTGTGCATGGGTCATATGGGTGGAAGTTGGATGGATTTTACGGCCACCAACTTATCAAATACATAGCTGTATGATTCTCCAAAGGGGGTATAGTTGACTGCTAGTTGAGGGTCTCATTATTGAGGCCATGTGTTGGCTATAGATGGGGATGAGGGTTTAATGACCACAATGTCGGTCACACCCTTAAACTTGTCATTATGTGTGAACGGTTTAGTAGATTCAAATTTAGGTTTGGCTGATCTGAATTTGAGATGACCATGCTCAATGGCACAGGTTTTGATTTTACGAGCCATCATGAAATTTTCATCAAAGGTTCGGAATAATTGGATCTACAAGTAGATGATATATGTTTTGCACACGAACGCAAGAATAATTTGATGAGTTCGGTTTGTGGGAGAGTGAAGGATAGTTGGTTTATAACACCATGCCATCATGCGATGAAGTCGACGATGGGCTCATCTTCAAACTATTGGATGGTGTATAAGTCAGCGATAGTAGTTTTGCATGCAATATTAATTGAAAAGTGTTCTAAGAACAAATGTGCAAGTTGAATGAAGGAGAATATAGAATGTCGTAGGATCTTTGTTGAACTAGTCCAACCCGAGACTAGATAAAGAAATGGGGAAAGTGCAAAGAAGTAGATCGTGATCATGCGCAATAAGACAACATGCGTATTTAAATATGAGGATATGTTTTTGGGGATATTCTTTATTGTTGAAATTAATAAATTCAGAAAGTTTCGAATGAGGATGGTAGGGTTTGATTGGAACTGATGGATGAATCGGTTCATTACAGATTTGTTCATAGGATAAAGTATCCTTAGGTGCCAAGGTAACGGTTTCTAAATTAGCTAACTGATTCATTAAAGTGTGAATAGGATCATTTGATGCGATGTTAGGTTGAGATTGGATTGGTTGTGTGGTTTGAAATGTAGTTTGATAAGGTGAATGATACGTTTGTGGATGTGTGGGTATTTGGGGAATTATTTGATAAGGTGGTTGATAAACTTATGGGTGTGTAGGTGTGTGGGGAACTGTTTGGTAAGGATTAACATGTGTCATGGGTTGATATTGTTGTATAGGCTGACATCAAATAATAGGGACATGATGTATTTTTGAAATTGGGTAGGTTGTTATGGTAAATGATAAGTGGGGATATGGGTGTTAAGAGGTTGAGATGGTTGGAGCATACGATGGGTAGGAATGTAAGTGTGAAGAGGTTGAGATGGCTAGATAGGCATATTAGTAATGGATGAAATAGAATTGTCAAAATGGGATGTGGGTGGAATGCGATCCACCAATTTAGGAGATTGGGAGGATTGAGAGATTTTGGAATATTTTTGGAGTAAGAAGTCATACGAGGGGTTAGGAGGAGGCCCGAGTATCTCTAGAGAGAGTAGGAGATGGTGATGCGGTTAATTTAGGAAGATTGGCTTGGTGAGGGATATGAGGATTAGTTTTAAGATAGGGATAATCGTGCATGACATGGTTCTCAGGAAGTGAGGTCATGGAGACTGGAGGTTGGGTGACTGATGACGTGGTTTTGAGTTTAGAATCTTGTTGGGAGAGATCGTTAGGAGAAGTAATTTTATTGGATGGAGGACATTGTTGTTTTATTTCGATTTGAGAGAGAGTGACAATAGGTGTGAAATAGAGAAACATTTGTTTATGTATTTTGTTGACAAACAAATCAAGCAACATATTTTTTATCATCATGATTAATTTAGAGGGTGTGAAAAGAAAAGTGGATATCAAGGTGCCTAAGGAACAATCGTTTAAGGATGGTTTCAAGTAGTTTTGGCTTGGGAGATGTCTGAGGTGGTTCTTGTTGGGTGTTCAAGTCCCAATCAGTTAACCGGAGTAAGAGGAGTATTTTGATGTGTTGATTTTGTTCATGAAGTTTTAGGAAATGTGTGATAAGTGAGATAACACCATGTCATCATGCGATGAATTCGATGATGGGCTCATCTTCAAACTATTGGATGTTGTATAAGTCAGTGATAGTAGTTTTGCATGCAATATTAATTGAAAAGTGTTCTAAGAACAAATGTGCAAGTTGAATGAAGGAGAATATAGAATGTCGTAGGATCTTTTGCTTGTTGAACTAGTCCAACCCGAGACTAGATAAAGAAATGGGGAAAGTGCAAAGTAGTAGATCGTGATCATGCGCAATAAGACAACATGCGTGTTTAAATATGAGGAGATGTTGTTGGGGATATTCCTTATTGTTGAAATTAATAAATTCAGAAAGTTTCCAAAGAGGAGGGTAGGGTTTGATTGGAACCGATGGATGAATCGGTTCATTACAGATTTTTTCATAGGATAAAGTATCCTTAGGTGCCAAGGTAACGGTTTCTAAATTAGCTAACTAATTCATTAAGGTGTGAATATGATCATTTAATGCGATGTTAGGTTGAGATTGAATTGGTTGTGTGGTTTTAAACGTATTTTGATAAGGTGAATGGTACGTTTGTGGATGTATGGGTATTTGGGGAATTATTTGATAAGGTGGTTGATAAACTAACGGGTGTGTAAGTGTGTGGGAACTTATTGGTAAGGATTAACATGTGTCATGGGTTGAGATTGTTGCATAGGCTGACATTGAATAATAGGGACATGATGTGTTTTTTGAAATTGGGTAAGTTGTTATGGTAAATGATAAGTGGGGATATGGGTGTTAAGAGGTTGAGATGGTTGGAGCATACGATGGGTAGGAATGTAAGTGTGAATAGGTTGAGATGGCTAGATAGTCATATTAGTAATGGATGAAATAGAATTGTCAAAATGGGATGTGGGTGGAATGCAATCCACCAATTTAGGAGATTGGGAGGATTGAGAGATTGTGGAATATTTTTGGAGTAAGAAGTCATATATGGGGTTAGGAGGAGGCCCGAGTATCTCTAGAGGAGTGGGAGATGGTGATGCGGTTAATTTAGGAAGATTGGCTTGGTGAGGGATATGAGGATTAGTTTTAAGATAGGGATAATTGTGCATGACATGGTTCTCAAGAAGTGAGGTCATGGAGACTGGAGGTTGGGTGACTGATGACGTGGTTTTGAGTTTAGAATCTTGTTGGGAGAGATCGTTAGGAGAAGTAATTTTATTAGATGGAGGACATTGTTGTTTTATTTCGATTTGAGAGAGAGTGAAAATAGGTGTGAAATAGAGAAACATTTGTTTATGTATTTTGTTGACAAACAAATCAAGCAACATATTTTTTCATCATGATTAACATAGAGGGTGTGAAAAGAAAAGTGGATATCAAGGTGCCTAAGGAACAATCGTTTAAGGATTGTTTCAAGTAGTTTTGTCTTGGGAGATGTCTGAGGTGGTTCTTGTTCGGTGTTCAAGTCTCAATCAGTTAACCAGGTAAGAGGAGTATTTTGATGTGTTGATTTTGTTCATGAAGTTTTAGGCAGTGTGTGATAAGTGAGATGCAGAAGGTTAGAACCCTTATTTAGGCTATGTGAGAAAGCAGGATGCATGAGGTTTATTTTAGACCAAATTCGAAATGTGACATTCAATGCAAACAATCACTCAGGAAAGGGAAATTACAATGCAGAAGAGAGAAAATAGAGAAAAATGAGTAAAATCTGGAGAACACTTTTCCCTGTTATTTGATTACACATGGTGATGACATACTTAGAAGCTTTACGGTTAGTGGTCGAGAATTCTCGAGTACCCTAAAATTACATCGTTTATAATAGCGGATGAGGCCGGTAAAAGAATTTTGTCTATGAGTTTGATTTCAATATTGGTCTTTGACAACGTTATTTTGTTATCACAACATTGTGGAGTTTGTAGATTTCACCTGCAAGAGAGAATAAATGTAATTAGCTGGTGTAATTAAGACAAAAGGCATAAATGTCGTAAGTATTTTGTTTACAACAAGCATCATCTGAAAAAGTAAAATGATTCTAATAAAATCATAATTTAACGCTCCTTTTTTATTAGAGTAACTAAGATATGAAAATCAATTGATAAATTGTTATCTAGGGAATAAACTAAAAAGTGACAAATGACAAAATGAACGATAAAAGAGATTATGACTTATGGAACATATTACGAATTATATAAAGACGTTGAACTATGGACAAATTAAAGAGAAAATAATAATAAAAGTTATCTAAATAATGAAGCAAAGCATCATGCTCTAAACAACAATAGTACTGATTGGTGAGATAAATGATCAGTAAGATACTAAGAAGCAAAAAAATGTTTTGATGAGGGATATATTTTAATTGAATCGATTAAAAATGGATATACGTATTTATACGTAGGTAGATAATGTCAAACCATTTTATTTAATGTGGTTTATCCAATATGTATTTATATATCAAGTCTATAATAATTATTCATTACAATTATCTAACACGTAAATATACAATTTGATATATATTTAAATACAATTAGATATACATATTAGATAATTATATACATATACAATTAGATATATGTAAAAATAGACAATTAGATATATAGATAATTGTATTTTAAACGATGGGCTTTGTAATTAGATATCAGCTGACTGGAACTTACAACCACCAAAAAGAGATAAGTCATCGAATATTTTGATTTGATAGGAAACTATAATTTGACAGGCCTGGTTGGAAAGCACAAAAAAATAGATCAAATCTTGCTTTTAGGAAAAGCAACAAAAGTTGAACTGTTGTTGGAAAGACTTACTACACATGGACGTGGCTCTTCACATGTTGGATGACATAAGGAGAATCACATAAATTATAAATGAGAAATATATTATTGGCTATGCTACCAAAAATGTTGTTTATAAATGTGTCTAGAAGAATTAGAAGCCAATCGCTATAAGGAGACTACACCGTAGTGACCCACAAAGCTTGTGTGAAGTTGAAATGAAGTTACAAACAATTGTTAGAAAGCAAGTTGATTGTTGTTTAAAGAATTATAATCCGCCACTCAAGGAGATTTTACGATCCACCGCCCACAATGTTTGCATGAATTTGAAAATAAGATTGGAACAGCTTAAATGCATCAAGCATTCGAATCATGTGAGCCTGTATTAAATAGTTGATTTAATTTAATTACCGTCTGAGGAGGTAGCTTGGGAGGCATCTTGGGAGTTAGATAGGAAGGTGGAATTGCTCAACGAGGAGAATCGAGTAAGTTGATCTGCGTGGAGTTAGGAGGAGGGGGTGTTTGGCCTATCCGTGTAAAGATGGGATGTTGGGACAGAGTGGGAAATCAATCACAGGGGATTGAGAATGGATTTGGGGAGAGATACATGGAGGGGTAGGTTGAGAATGGTGACAGGGACGTGGAGAGCTCAGGTGGAAGGGAGCTCGGTTGAGGGGTTAGGAAGAGTTGTGTGGAAGGGGAAAGGAGTTGCGTTGAAAGGAAGGGAGATGGGTGTGGGATTGTGGGTCAATCCGGTGGGAGACTAGGTGTTAGCTGCTCATCCGGAGGTGGTGGTATGTGAAGTGGCTGGGAGAAATGGTGTGGAGCTCGGGTGAGATTGATTGGGCTTCTAGAGAAGGTGTTGAGTGGTGTTAGGGAGAGATAACTCGGGGAAGGGGATGGTATTTCAGGTCAAGGATTGAAGAGCTTGGGTACAAGAGTAGGGTGTATGGTGAAAACCTCATTCTCGCGTGGGTAAAATCCGATATTGGAAGCCACTAGCAAATTTGAATGATGGAGGGCTTAGGACCTTAGATACAGATGTGGATCTATAGACGCAAAGAAGATAAATGCATGATACAAAGAAGATAGATCTCAAAACTGAAACAAATGTGATTAGTTATAATATGTGGGGTTGCCCAAATAGTCCCGATTCCCAAGAGGATGTTAACTCCTTGGAGGATGTCAACCCCATGTCTAACAAGATAGCAATAGATTGTGAATAGTAGATATCATGTGGAAATAATTGAATATAAAATGACAAGTAAATGAAATGACGAGGGAACTTACCTTGTGCTTTGGTATGGAGATGAAATGGGCATCGTGGTGGCGGGATAATGAACAATGGAAAATATTTCTCCCACACTCCTCACCTTATAACTTCTAACAATGGAAAATGTTAGCCTTGACCTCAAACTTGTAGCATGGTCTTTTTTTCCCTTCCATCCCTTTTGAAAGAGGGGGGAAAACCCATATTTATAACTTGGAGGTGAGGTTAGATTGGGGTTAACGAGTAACCAGGGTTTGATAAATTAACCCGGGTTAAGAGACATGAAGTGATCACGTGGGGCATGTGGTTTGACTTATTAGATGGAATGAGGAGCATGATTGACATGGTAGGTGAGATAATAGAACCCATCTTTTGAATTTAAGAAATGGATGTCATATGGGTATATTAATACCCATTAATTGAATAATTTGTTAGAGATGCCAAAAGTCAATTATTAAATGGGTTTATATGGAAGCCATTTGACAATTAATTAAATTTGGGTGAGTAAATGGATGGGATCTATTTAAAGTTAAGAAAAATAAAAGTGAGAGTGAGAGTTGAATGGATGTGAGATGACAGAGTGGAACTATACATAAAATTGGTGTCTACATCAGTGTACACACTTTGCTTTTACACAATTTGATATTTTTACTTACTTATACACATGTTAATTTGATTTTTCATATACATACTTTGACTAGTTTCTTGCTCTTATTTTGTAGGTCTATCCTTATACCCATCAAGAATCATCTCACGTTAGTAAGCACAAGCTCCAACACATATGCTACACCCCTAGGGTCTACAGCCCCTTCCTAGTTTCCATACTTGGCATTACAATAACTTCGCACTTCACTTATACACTCAACATGCTATTGGCTACACACTTCTCTACAGGGTTACAAGGTACACATATTCTATCTACTTTATGTTATCAAGTATTCACTCAACAACATAAAGTGGAGGAAAATGTAGAATCAAAATCTATGTGCTTGGGTACATTTCTAGGTCCTAAAGCATACTATTATATACATTATTCCTAAGCAATAAAAATAGTGATTGACAATGTCTTTTGGTCCTTTTTCTTTGTTTCTCATACTTTTATTGACCTTACATACCCTAAAACCATATTGATATTTGATTGATTTATCTTTTATGGCCTTGAAGATAATCACCCATTTAGGACAAGAGTTCCCGCACCCTCTTGTTCCTTCAGGTGCTCCCGACCTTATTTTCTTTCTTCTTACCCTTTTGGGTCTAGTTTACTTTTGGGTCATATTTTACAATTTTATGTCGGCCTTTTAGTTATCAATTACGAAATTTAAACAAGGCAATCATACATATACATAGTTATAGCTCTCAAATTTGGGTCCAAGCACTATCGTTATCTACTATCACCTATTCTTGCATCCAAAGGAAAAAATAACATTACAAAGCATCTATCTATCACATTCAATCAAAGGACAAGGGATGTATCACTCTGCATACACAACATAGGAGGGGAAAGTTCATTCTATTCCATATCACACATTTTCATACTTGGAGAATTCTATATCTAGCCCACTATCATAGTGAAACTTGCAAAAGGGAAACCTAGGGCATCATTACACACACATTCACACAAAACTACATGGAGTCTGAAATGTGGTATGTTGGTGCTTGTTTTGATCTCGAACCATTTGCCCCGATTTTCCTCTAATCTACATGTTATGAAACATTTTGTCTCTCGATGTGGGTGTTCGAAGAATTTACCTCCATTTGAATGCTTGAATTGTTTGTAGAATCCATTGTCATGTCCCTCCTTGAAGGAGTCTCGATTTTTCCCTATTTTTTCCCTAATTTCTTCAAAATCCACAGGCTTTGTTGTTTTTCCTATTTTACCCCAACCATGGAAGCTCAAGAATGACCAATTTAAATTTGCATGCATTTGAAAATCCAAATCCATGGTCAAAAATATGCTTGGAACCATGATTCACTTGGTTTTGTTTCAAAAAAATTCATCCTTAGCGAAAAATCGGGTTATGGGCATGAATGGTGAATTTCTACATTTTTGATGATCTGAAGGGTGTCCTTTTCTTGTCAAAATTATTCCTCGGCATTCGGCGGTCACTTGGCTTCTTATTTTTGGTCATGGGATGGCGGGAAAATGCTTTAACTTATCGCTCTTTTCTTTTTTGGCAAAAGGAAAACTTGGTCCCGTAGCTCCACTGAAATTTGATTGGTTCTTTTCGTGCTTATATGGCTTCTTCTAATTGGATGGGGTGCGGTGGGTTTGTTTTTTTTAACTTGTTATTTTTGCTACTTTGGAAAAAAATTTGAACCCGCCCATTAGGCTTTGATTAAAGCAAATTTTAAGTGGCAGGGAAAAAGTCTTACTTTGACCCCGTAGAAGGACACGTGGCAAAGTTAAAGGTAAAGATGTGGGCCTTCGAGGTAAGTTGGATGTTTTTCCCTTTTGGAAAAATGGATTAAAATTCTAAAATGGAAGCATGCCTCTGCCAAATAATTTTGAAACCTTAAGGTTTTTTTAAGTTACACCATGACGACACGCGGTGAGCCCATGCTCATTCAAGATCTCAACTTTTGGGGACCATCTCAAGATGCGCCATTATGACATGTAGCAGTTTGAAAAGTAAAAGGGGTGAGGAAGTGGACCATCATAGGTAACTTGGATATTTGCTTCCTGTCATAAAAAGGATTAAAATATCAAAATGGCCCACAAGCCCAACAAGAAGGAGGTCAAGGTTGGCTTTGAAAATGTTAAGAGGTGGGGAGGCGGGCCATTGGGGGCAACTTGGATTTTTTCCCCTTGATATTCAAAAGACTGAAATCATCAAAATGACTCATGGGCCGATGGGGAAAGGTCAACGCTTGGTCCAGAGTTCATGGTGGAGGTGTGGACCTTCAGAGGAAAATTGGAAAATTTTCCTTTTGTGGAAAAAAGGAGTTAAAAGTGAAAAAGGAAGCGTGGTTCCGATGGGACCCACAATGGGACATGTGTCAGGCCCATTTTTCAAGGGCGGAGCTACAGGGAAAACTTGGAAAATTTTCCCTTTTCCAAAAAAGAGGTGAAATAACAGAATTTGGCATGGTTCCTTTGCAACCCACCTTAGGACACATGTCAGGATCATTTCTCAAGGGCGGAGCTATGGAGAAAAATGTGAAAAATTTACACTTTTCCAAAAAGTGCAAAAGGAAAAAAGGAACCCGCATGCCCATTTTAAAGTGGATCTCCCCCATGTACGGTCCAAATTCAAAATAGAAATCAACAAATGCGATGTTCATCTATATATGTTATTTCGCATTTTTCACTCTAGAGCTCCTGGAAATGTGAGTCTTCATGATTTCTCAATATTTCTTACACACCAAATAGGGAAGGGGAGTTAATTTGATATCTAAGTTTGGTGAGGAAGATCTGGGGACGTCTTTTTCCATTAAGATGAGATCTAACCTCTGGGCTTGATCTGATCTTCTATTTTTCCTTCTCGAGCACGCAAAGAACCAGATTTGACATATTAGGGGCGGAATTTGTTGGAGAGTAGAGGGAAATGTGATCAACCAGAAGAAGGAGTTGAATGCAAGAGATATTCAAAGAGATCCACCCCTTGAGCACCTGACAACATTTTACAGATCTGATTTCAGGAATCACGATCGAGAATATGGTGAGAACTAGTGCATTCAATGCTTATATTTTTGGGGAAAACTCTCATTGTAAATGAAGTATTATAAATTTCATGAATTTTTCATGCAAAGGGTTGGATTTTGGAATGTTGGAGTGTTAGAGGTCATAACACAATTTTCTGACCTAAGAAGAAAGCTTGATATAGCCCTTCTTTCTGGGGGACTGTTTGAGAAACCTATATATCTCTTTTGTGTTAAACTTGATCTTGTCAAGGTGGATGCAAGTGTACATCAATTGACAAGTTTTGAGATTATTCTAGAAAACTTCCCCTAATGATAAGTTTAATCAAATTTGAGTTATTTTGTGTTGACTACGAGTAATAAGTGTTTGTTTTGTTTGAATGTTTGTAAATAGTTCTATTTGTTCCTATTGCAATCTTATACTAATTTTTTTGTGAAATCACACAAGATATTGAACCCGTGATAGTTTAATGGTATTTGTAATTTCATTTCACGAAGATCCTTCATCTCGGATGAGATAAACAGATTTAAAATCAATTCACTGTCATTTGTTGATAAAGATTGTCTCTAAGTTTTTGGGTGTACCTTAGGTGTGGTTAATCAGAAAATATAGTATTTAATTGAGTTTTCCAATTCAATCCTTCGTATTGGAGTCTTAAATATTATGTGAAAATGTTCTGATTTGGGCCTCCATTGAAGCACACCTTCTGGTTGAAGGAACATCTTGACTATTTTGAATCTTTTTGTTGTGAATTTTCTCATTATTGTAAAGTCCCTCCAAAGATCTGGTATAATCAACTTTATCCTGCTTCACCTCCCACCAAAAATCATTTAAAAACAACCAATCATACCCATACTACCCCTATTTGTCATGTGTGTATACAAATGCATAATTTTTACTACTAAAACATGCATAAACAATCAGGTTTTCATTGTATTTAGTGGCTTAAACCTTTCTTAGAAAATATCTCCATTATCTAGAGTGACAACTCGTGAGAGTTAGATTTTGTTGCATTGATCATATTTTCTTCAAGGTCTTCTTAATAATTTCACAAGGAAGGATATCTCCATCTCCTCCACAAACAACAAGCTACAAAAAGGGTCCTCTCACCCTAGTTGAAAGGCACAACCATAAAGTAGTGAGGATAGGTCAAATCCTCTTAAGGGTGCTACCCATTTCTCCACATCTGAGTGACAAAGAGCAAGTTGCATTTCATCCCCGGCTACAAAACAACACACTACATGCTCTTCTTACCTCTAAGCTTCTTGTTAAACCTGTGATGTTGCTCAGCTTCTGAGGGAGAATCAATTTGGGTACCAACACTTTACCATCGGCATCGTTCATCGGGACCATTGTGGTTACAGATTCATATTCAAACCCTAGTAAACACTTCTCGTATGCTCGAGTGCTAATACATTTGTTCAAACATCATCTTGTGTTTGGGCTTGTAAGAAGTTTTCAAATTTGCAAGTGTTGTGTGTAAATTCTTTCAGTTTCCACACCTAGTGCACTAGCTTTTATTGATAAATTTTGGTAAAGAAAATTCGGATCACTCCATTTCTAGTTTCTATTATTGACAGACATTTGAAATATTATATTTTAGTGCATTTTCACAACTAAGGTAGAAATCCTTAGTGGCGAATCCTGTTGATCTGATTCTTGATGAGTACTAGTGTCTTAACCTATGTCAAGTGATATTTGTTACTAATCTTTGCAAATATGGAAGGAAGAAGATCTTTCTTTTCTAGGGATCCTACTAGGACATTATTTCTAGAGCTAGGAAAAATAAATTCGAAGGAAGAAAATCCTGGAGAGTTGTTGGAGATCAAAGAGACAAGAAAAGGGATCTCCATTGATGAAAGTGATCGGCCTATCATTGAAGATTGCCATTCAAGTGCTTCTGAATCAGGTAGCCTCTTTGTGGAATTGAATTCTCCAACTGGAGAGGGGCCTTCATTTGATTTTGAAAAGTTTTCTTCTCATTCTGCCCCTATCTTTTCAGAAGTTGATAGGGTTTTCCAAGAAACAAGGCCTTTAGGGGATATCCATTTTGAAATTTATACTCCTGTGTTTCAAAGACCCTCTGCCCTTATCAATTTGTCTCCCCTCTAGGGTCACCTCCTCAAAAAAACATGGCCCTACCCCCACCCAGACCTCCATTTGTTGTAAACACCTTTGGTCCTATAAATTTTACAAGGATGGCTAGTTATCCAAATGCAGTTCCCCAGGATGTAAGAAATAGATTACCAAAGTTCCAAGGAAACAATGCTATAACTGGTGATCAACATCTAAAGCTTTTTATCAATATGATGGAAGACTTTGAGATTGAACATGAAGATGTATATATCAAATTATTTATCCATACTTTGGAAGAAGATGCAAGGGACTGGTATAAAGCTTTGCCAGATAATTCCATTGATTCTTGGACAGAGATGAACAATGCATTTAGATTGCAGTATGGTGATAGAACTAACCCTAGGTTTCTTCTATCAGAATTTGAAAACATCAAGAAGAATCCTAATGAGTCAGTACATGATTTCAACACAAGGTTTAACAATACCTTGAGGAGATTTCCTGTTAGCTTAAGGCCATGTGATGAATCATGTTTGATCAAATATTTAGATGCATTTGATAAAAAGATACTTACTACTTTAGAGACAAAAACCCTACTAATTTGAGGCAGGCCTTCACCATGGCTCTACAAAATAGAGAGAAAAATCAAGGAAATTTGAAAGCCTCCAAAAGGGAGGGTGTAAAAATAATTAACCTAAAAAAGCCTCAAACAAGTAAGGCTACTGATTTGGAGGAAGTTGTGAAAACTTTGGTAGGGGTTGTCAAAGAAATATCATACAAATTAGCCTGGGAAGAAAAAGGAATTTGGTAGAGTTCACAAGGTCAATACAAGAAACAAGGCCAAGACAGGTTTACAAATCATCATAGAAATGATCAGAGACCTGATGACAGAGGCAATGGACCTATTGGATTTGGAAATAAACAATCCCAGGCTAGGGAAAATAGAATGGTACCTGATCCTTTGGCTTCCAGAGTTACTATTGTGGAGGAGACAAATGTCATTGATTGGTGTGATAGATGTTTCATGCCCCATGCTCCATGTGAAGAAGATCAGCAGGAAGAGGAAGAAGCTGGTGATGATAATGATGATGATGTTTGCATGATGGGTTGCTCCATGATCTCACAACAAGGGGCAACTTCAACTAAAGTAATAAGTGCTAGAACTACTTTGCTGATTTTTGGGATTACATCCACCGAGTACCTATTCTTCCTCCCTCTCATACTTTAGAAGTAGATACTATACAAGATTTTGAATTTCCCAATAATGACTTTGAATATTTAAGAGCTTTGATGATAAAGAAGTATGATGGAGGAATCCCATCTGAGGAGGATAGGAAGTTGTTGATGAACATTGTTGTTTCCCAAGAGAAGGAGTATAACACAAGAAGTAGGGTTGTCAAAGGGATAGGGCCTCAAGCCAAGCCAAAAACTCCATTGCTTTCAAATATTCCTAAAGAGGCTCCTAAGAAAGATGCATCTTCCAAGGGCCTTATTGTCCCAAACAAAAATCATACCCCTCCTCATGCCCAAGATGTCAAAAATCTTGTGCCATCTAATGAGTGTGCCAACATTCCTTCCAATGTTGCCTTGCCAAAGTCTGCCCCTTATGATATTGCCCAAGTCTTGAGTCAGATCAAGATCTCAGTTCCAATTGTTGAGTTGCTTAGGATTCCTGAGCACAAGAAGAGGGCATTAGAGTATTTTGGATTGAAGGAGGAGAAGAGTGCCCTAGGTAGAAATGTAAATATTGTGGAGACTCCTCCAATCATTGAAGAATTAGAAGCACCACCAGCATCAGAAGAGCTAGATGAACCACCTAAGGTTTATTTGGGAACATCCTTGGTAGATTCTCAGCTAAATGTGGATCCATTCTTCACCACTCTGATCATTAAGGATAGATTGTTGCACAACTATATGTTTGATTTGGGGGCATCATGTAATGTTATGCCTCTAGAAGTCATGAATGAGATGGATATCAAGGTAACAACAACATATGGGAAGTGCACTGCCATGGATTCTAGAGAGGTGCCAATGGTGGGATGTGTGAAAGGTCTGGTGGTACAACTTGCAGCCTATCCGGGTAGGAACTTGAAGCTTGATGTAGTTATTATTGACTTCCCAGCCAAGTGGGGTATGTTGTTGTCTAGAAAATGGGTTGCAAGTGTTGGTGGGAGTTTTCAAATGGATATGTCCTATACCACCATCCCAATTGAGGGCAGCCTTGTCAAGTTGTATGGGGAAAAGAAGATGTTGCACCTTATTGAAGATCCCAACAATGCATCTTATGAAGTATTGTACATAAGTGTTGATGCTGATAAATTTTTAGGATTTGCTGATGGAAAAGAGCACAAGATTGAATAATGTAAGTGTCTTGAGAAGGCAAGCTCTCCTTAGAATTTATTGTTTGATGGAGCTTTCTCCAAGATCGGAAATGGTGTTGGTGTTGTTCTAATCTCTCCAGGCCAAGAAGAGTTTTTATTTTCCTTCAAACTCAACTTTGAGTTCACTAAAAACATTTCTTAATATGAGCCATTGTTGTTAGGTCTGAGGATTGCTTGGAAATATGGTGTTAAAGACATCATTGTCAAAGGAGATTTAGAATTAATTGTAAAGCAAGTCAGAAAACTTTATGCCACAAAAAATCAGCGAATGAAACAATACAAGCATGCAGCTTGGGATCTCATTGAGATGTTTGATTCATTCAATATTGTGCATCATGATAGGAGGTTCAATGATTTGGTAGACAAACTTGCTGTGTTGGGATCTCGGTTTGATAATTGTACAATATCCCCATATTGTGAATATGATGTTGAGGTGTTAACTAGGCCATCTGTACCTGACAACATTAAACATTGGCAAGTTTTTGATGATGATGCTCAGGTCAAAAGATTTCTACAGAACAAAGGGGATTTTTCTGATCAAAATATTGATTGGGAGCTAATGGTGTGCATAGAAGAGGTAAAGAAACCTTGTTTAGTAGAGGCATCATCAAACTAAAGACTAATACCATTCCTAGAGGGCTGGTTACTCTTGAATCCAACTTTGATAATGCTTATCGCATTATTAACAAATGCATAGCATCCTCAAGGGATATTGAGGACCATGCCCTTAGCACGAAGGAGAAGTCGAGGAATATTTGGTTGGGAAGTAATTTTAGCAAGGAGGAAAACCAGTCTTATGTTCAATTGCTAAAAAATATCAAGATTGCATGGCTTGGAGGTATTCTAAATTAAAGGCATACAGAGAGGATTTGTTTCAACATGAGATTCCCTTGGAATCTAATGCAAAATTATTTAGGCAGAAGCGGAGGCCAATCAATCCACTCCTATCTCTTAAAATTCAAGAGGAACTAAAGAAACTAAGGGATGGAGGAATTATTCAACCTACAAGGTATTATTCTTGGGTTGTAAACCTAGTACCAGTCGAAAAGAAGAATGGTGACATCATGTTGTGTGTGGATTTCAGAAATTTAAATAGAGCATCGATGAAGGATAATTATCCTTTAACAAACATGGAAAACATGCTACATCTAGTGACTAGTTCTGAGCTACTTTTACCCTGGATGGTTTCTCTAGTTATAGCCAAGTTGTGTTGAAGGAATCAGAAAGAATTAAAACAATCTTTTCCATTCCTTGGGGACATATGTGTATGTTAGGATGCCCTTTGGGTTGATGAATGTTGGAGCAACCTTTCAGAGAGTAATGGATGTTTCTTTTTCTGGTTACATCAAAGATTTTATTGTTGTCTACCAAGATGATGTAACTATGTTCTCTAGGAAGAGAGGTGATCATTTGAAAAACTTGGAGAAAATGATAATAAGATGTAGAGAATATGGCATTTCACTCAATCCAAAGAAGTGCCATTTCGGAGTATAGAAGGAAAAATTGCTTGGTCACATTGTGTCACAAGAAGGGGTAATGATTGACCGAAAAGGGTAGAGGCCATCAAAGAAGGTCCCAATTCCAAGAACCAAGAAGGGGATTCAGTCCTTCTTTGGGTAGATAAACTTTATCAAGAGATTCATATCAAACTTTGTTGAGTTGACCATTCCAATCACTGGCATGTTGAAGAAGGACTAGGCCATCAAATGGGAGGAGGATGCCATTCAAGATTTCAATGGGATCAAGGAGGCATTAAAGCATGCCCCTATTTTAGTAGCTCCAAATTATAAGAAGCCTTTCCAACTATTTTCTTTTTCTTCAAAGAACACTATTGCATCTATCTTGTTGTAGAAAGATGATGAAGGGGCTGAGAGGCCAATTGCCTTTTTCAGTAAGGCATTGCAGGGGGCTGAGCTGAAATACACTATTATGGAGAAACAAGCATTTTCCTTGGTAAAAGCAACAAAGGTTTCAGGCCTTACATTCTGAGTTCCAAAATTGTTGCTTATGTTCCCCACACCATGGTCAAAGATATCTTATCAGATATGGAAGTCTCAAGAAAAATATGCAAATGGGTGAACAAGTTACAATAATATGACATGGATATACAAACCACAAAGTTGGTGAGAGGTTTGGGCTTGGCTAAGCTTATGGATGAGAGAAACTTGCAAACTATTGAGGTAAATGAGGTAGAATAAGGTAGGGTAGATGTTTTTGAAAAATTGATGAGTTTTGAGTGGTACAAAGATGTAATTTTTATCTTAGAAATCTATACTTTGCCCTGAGTATTTAAGTAAGAACCAGAAAAGATCCCTTAAGTTGGATTCCCAAAAATATGTCATTACTGATTATGGGTTAGCTTGGAAGAACCCTGAGGGAGTTCTCTTAAGGTGCATTACTAAAGATGAAGCCCCCAAGATAATTGTTGATCTTCATGGAGGAGTTTGTGGGGCACTTTGCTAGAAGAGTCACAACACACAAGATCTTGAGGGTTGGTTATTGGTGGCCAACTCTCTTCAAGGATACAACTCTTTTGGTTAGAAGATGTGAGAGTTGCCAGTGCTTCTCTAGAAGACTGAAAGCTTCAGGATCCCTACCTTTGCAACCTGTATCAATTGAAGCCCCATTCAAGCAATGGGGATGGATTTCATTAGTGAGATTTTAGACCCTTCAAGTGCTGGCCATAAGTGGATTCTTGTAGCCATTGATTACTTCACCAAATGGGTGGAGGAAATCCCACCAAAAGGGCAACACATCAAATTGTCATGGATTTTATGTTGAACCATATCATCTGCAAGTTTGGGGTGCGCTTAAAATTGTTGTTGATAATGCCATGAGCTTCAGAGCTAAACCTTTGGTGGAAATGTGCAAAGAATATGGGATCAATTTGACATATGCCTCTAATTACAATCCCCAAGGAAATGGACAAGCTGAGTCTAGTAATAAAAATTTGTTGAAGATTATCAGAAGAACCTTGGAACTAAAAAAGAGAAAATGGTGTGAGCGATTGAAGTTTTTTGTCAGGCTAACCAAATTACTTATTAAAAGAGTCACCGGAAAGAGTCCATTTGAGTTGGTATATGGAGCTTAGGCCCTACCCCCTACATATGTAATTATCCTCATATTAGTTAATTCAACAAATGGAAGACCAAGAAGTAATTCCATATGATGCCTACATTAACTAGATTGTTGAACTTGATTAAGAAAGGAGGGCATCTCACTAAAGGAATGTAAAGTTCAGAGAAAAGTCTGAAGAAGTTGTTTGACAAGAAGGTCACCCCAAGAGCTTTCAATGTTGGAGATCTCGTGTTGTTATGGGATAGTAGGCATGAAGATAAGGGCAAGCATGGTAAATTTGATGCACTGTGGATGGGCCCTTACTCCATAGATATTCAGATTGGTGAGCATACCTTCTTCTTGAAGGATTTGGATGGAGAATTTCTCAAATTTCCTATTAATGGAAGGCATTTGAAGAATTTCTTGGATTGATTCCCCAGAACCAAGGTGAACATCATCTATATAGTGTATAGTTTGTTGGTTTGTTTTCTGTCTTTCATGTTCTTGTTCGTTCTAGCCCCCGGTGGCTTGTTTTTGTTGGTTTCTTTGTTCATTTTTGGGGGATGGTCCTGGTTTTGTACTCTACAAATTGAATCCTTTGCCCAATGGATATTTTTGGCACTTGGTCTACCTTTGTTCTTGTGGCACTCACAGGGAGTGCCCATCCTCGAGTCGGAGCCGATGTTGGTGCTCGTTTTGATCTCGCACCATTTGCCTTGATTTTCCTCTAATCTGCATGTTATGAAACATTTTGTCTCTCGATGTGGGTGTTCTAAAGCTTTTACCTCCATTTGAATGCCTCGAATTGTTTACAAAATCCATTGTCATGTCCCTCCTTGAAGGAGTCTCTGAGTTTTCCCTGTTTTTGCCCTAATTTCTTCAAAATCCACGGCTCGCCATTTTTCCTATTTTTCCCTGACCATGGAAGCTCGAGAATGACCAATTTATATTTTCATGCCTTTGAAAATCAAAATCCATGGTTGAAAAGATGCTTAGAACCATGATTCACTTGGTTTTTTTCAAAAAAATCATCCTTAGCGAAAAATCAGGTTATGGGCATGAATGGTGAATTTATGTGTTTTTGACGGTCTGGCGGGTGTCTTTTTCCTGTCAAAATTATTCCTCAGCATTTGGCGGTCATGTGGCTTCTTTTGGTTGGTCAGGGGACGGCGGGAAAATGCTTTAACTTATCGCTTTTTGATTTTTTGGCAAAAAGGCAAATTTGGTCCCATAGCTCCACTCAAATTTGATTGGTTCTTTTGGTGCTTACATGGCTTCTTCTAATTGGATGAGGCGTGGTGGGTTTGTTTTTTTACTTTTTATTTTTGGCTACTTTGGAAAAAGTTTGAACCCACCCCGCGCCCCACCAAGCTTTGATTAAAGCAAATTTTAAGTGGCAGGGAAAAAGTCTTACTTTGACCCCGCAGAAGGACACGTGGCAAAGTTAAAGGTGGAGATGCGGGCCTTTGGAGGTAAGTTGGATGTTTTTCCCTTTTGGCAAAATGGAGTAAAATTCTAAAATGGAAGCGCGCCCCCGCCAAATAATTTTGAAACCTTAAGGTTTTTTGAAGTTGCGCCATAACGACACATGGTGAGCCTACGCTCATTCAAGGTCTCAACTTTTGGGGACCATCTCAAGATGCGCCATAGTGACACGTGGCAGTTTGAAAATTCAAAGGGGTGGGGAAGCGGACCATCGGAGGTAACTTGAATTTTTGCTTCTTGTCACCAAAAATATTAAAATTTCAAAATGACCAGCAAGCCCGATAAGAAGGACGTCAAGGTTGGCTTTGAAAATGTTAAGAGGTGGGGAGGCGGGCCATCGGGGGAAACTTAGATTTTTTGCCCCTTAATTTTTAAAAGACTGAAATCATAAAAATGACCCGCGGCTCGATGCGAAAGGACAAAGCTTGCTCCAGTCAACGGCGAGTGCGTACCTTCGGAGGAAAATTGGAAAATTTCCATTTGTGGAAAAAGGAGTTAAAAGTGAAAAAGGAAGCATGGTTCTGATGGGACCCACAATGGGACACGCGTTAAGCCCATTTTTCAAGAGCGGAGCTACAGGGAAAACATGGAAAATTTTCCCTTTTCAAAAAAAGAGGTGAAATAGTATAATTTGGTTGTGATTCCTTTGGGACCCACCTTAGGACACGTGTTAGGCTCATTTCTCAAGGGTAGAGCTACAAAGAAAAATGTGAAAAATTTACATTTTTCCAAAAAAGTGTAAAAGGAAAAAAGGAACCCGCAGGCCCATTTTAAAGTGGATCTCCCATGTGTATGGTCCAAATTTAAAATAGAAATCAACGCCAACCATGCATCTGTATCTGATTTTTCCACCATTTTCACTCCAAAGCTCCTGGAAGTGCTCTTATTCATGATTTCTTGATATTTATTGCACGCCAAATAAGGAAGGGGAGTTAATTTGATATCTAAGTTTGGTGAGGAAGATCTAGGGACATCTTTTGCCATTAAGATGAGATTTGACCTCTGGGCTCAATCTGATCTTCCATTTTTCCTTCTCGAGAACGTAAAGAACTAGATTTGATAGATTAGGGGTGGAAGTGGTTGGCGATTAGAGGGAAAAGTGATCTACCGAAAGAGTTGAATGCGGGAGATATTCGAAGAGATCCACCCCCTGAGCACCTGACAACTTTTTATAGATCTGATTCTAGGAATCACGATCAAGATCATCGCGAGCACTGGTAAATTCAATTCTTAGATTTTTGGGGGGGGAAACTCTGTTGTAAATGAAGTATTATAAATTTCATGAATTTTTCGTGCAAAGGGTTAGAGGTTGGAATGTTGGAGTGTTAGAGGTCAGAATTGATTTCTAAGAAAAATCTTGATAGAGCCCGTCTTTCTGAGGGACTGTTTGAGAAACATGTATATCTCTTTTGTGTTAAACTTGATTGTGTCAAGGTGGTTGCGAGTGTACAACCATTGACAAGTTCTGAGATTGTTCTAGAAAATTTCCCTTGCTGATAAGTTTAATCAAATTTGAGTTATTTTGTGTTGACTCTGAGAAATTAGTGTCTGCTTTGTTTCAAAATGTCTACAAATAGTTCTATTTGTTCCTATTGCAATCTTATACTGAAATTTTTGTGAAATCACACAGGATCTCATCCTTGTGACAATTTAATGGTATTTGTAATTTCATTTCAAGAATATCCTTCATCTTGGATGAGATAAATAGATTTAAAATCAATTCATTTTCATTTGTTGATAAAGATTGTCTGTAAGTCTTCAGGTGTACCTTAGGCATGGTTAATCAGAAACTATAGTATTTAATTGATTTTTCCAATTCGAGCCTTCGTATTGGAGTCTTAAAGATTGCATGAAAATGTTCTGATTTGGGTCTCCATTGAACCACACCTTCTGGTTGAAGGAACATATTGACTGTTTTGAAGCTTTCATTGTGAAGTTGCTCATTATTGTAAAGTCCCTCCAAATATCTGGTATAATCAACTTTATCCTACTTCACCTCCCACCAAAATTCATTTAAAAATAACCAATCATACCCATACTACCCCTGTTTGTCATGTGTGTATACAAATGCATAATTTTTACTACCAAAACATACGAAATAATCAGGTTTTCATTTTCTTTAGTGTCTTGAACCTTTCTTAGAAAATATCTCCATTATCTAGAGTGACAACTCGTGAGAGTTATATTTTGTTGCATTGATCATATTTTCTTCAAGGTCTTCTTAATAATTTCACAAGGAAGGATATCTCCATCTCCTCCACAAACAACAGGCTACAAAAAGGGTCCTCTCACCCTGGTTGAAAGGCATAACCATAAAATATCCATAAAAAATAGAGTAACAATACATCAAAGCTCCTCATGTACAGAAAAGGATAGAACTTGAGAATTTGACTGGACACTAGCACCCAGATAAGTCACTAGTGCCCAGTGTGCTCTGTCCTTCCTAAGAACTTTTGTCTTACATGTTTGTAGTTCTCAAAACCTCCTTTAGGCCTTGATGAAACTACTTGCAATTTGTTTCAATAGTTCCTCTACCTAGATCATCTCTAGATTATGCAAAATTAGCTAAGTCAGCCTCTCTCTCTCTCTTTCTCGATTTTCATATATTATTTCTTATTTTTGCTTTTCCATTTACCATATATTATCATTGTATATCATTCATTATAGTAGTTACTCTAAAATTAGATTTAATTCAATTTAAATTAAATCAACCATGCTATAAATAATCCGATATTGCATAACTTGTTCCTAAACCTAAGTTTTCTTCCAAAACTTTCCTAAAAGACCTATTGATGTGTAATCACAACACCCCTGAATGCCTACAACTCGATGGGTTGAAAATCTCACTAAGATTGCATAACATGGACATTTTCCCAAAGTATGGGACTTTACAATCGGGAAATCTCTCTGGATGAAGGCCAGTTCATATTCCTCTGTTCAGGTGCATACTTTCAAACTGTAGAGGATTTAATCTAAAACCTACTCTAACTTGCCAAGGAGACAGGGTTGAGAAAGATGCATGAAATAAACCTAAACTAACAAGGGTGATGCACCAAAGGAATGATGAACACCTGCTTTAAAATTAAACACAAACCATTAAAACTGTAATACAACTACCATGCATAGATAACCAAACTGTAATGAGAGATCAGATGAATGCAATGAACACTGAGAGGGTTGAAAATCATCCACAAACATGTATTATTGCTCCAGAATTGATACAGTACACTACAATGGCCAAGAGGCAAGATTACATTACAACTTGAATGGGAGGTTTGAAAACTCCACAAATTCACTTGTAGACAAGGGAAGAAGGGAGGGTGCAAAAAAAAAATGTCCAACCTTTTGAAAAATACCCCTCCTTACAATATATATGAAGAATGGGAGAAGGAGATAGAATAAATCCAAATTCTTGCTCCAACCACCCAAGAAATGCATTGAATTTTCCTACAAAAAATGATGGGTTCCATGACAAAGCCCATACCTCATTAATGGTGGTAGGTGAGAAAATTGGGACACCCCAAAAATGGTGAATTGTATTTTTCATTTTTTAAGAACTTAGTAGCAGACGTCGAGAGCTTTCCAATAAGTCCTCTCTTTGAAATCTGAGCTTCCAGGTGAAAGATATGGCCATCTGAAGGTCAAGGCGTATTTTGTGAAAAAATTACCCGAGAGCTCCGAAAGTCCGAAAAGAATGCAACCTCCGAAAACCCAAAATTCAGACTTTTAGACTTTTTCATTTTGGAGAAAAAACACTATTCATATGCCAAATTTACTTGAGAGTTCTAAAAGTTCGAAACCCGAAAGTCTCGAAATTTTAGGCTTTTGTAATTCAGAATTTCAGACATTTTGTGGCCACTTTTCCATTTTTTGCTTCGAGATTTCTGAAACTTGAAACCCGAAAGTTTGAAATTTTAGACTTTCAAAGTTTCAGATTTTGGGATTTTTCCTCTCATTAAGATCTCTCGAAACCCTTAAGTTTGAAATTTCAAACTTTCAGAATTTCAGGTTTCTAACCTTTCCTCCATTTTTCGACTTCGCACTCGAGAACTCAAATCCCAAACCCGAAAGTCCAAATTTTAGAATTTTGAAGTTTCGAGTTTTTTGCTTCTTTTCCCGAATGCATCCCGAGGCCAATGAAAGCCCGAAAGTCCAAAATTTTGAACTTTTGGAATTCATAATTTTGGGCATTTTCATTGACTCTTTTTCCATGTTTTTCCCGAAAAACCAAAATTTCTGAAACTTGAAAACTTCGACCCTTTTCTTGATTTTTTCTCCTCCTGAGCTCGATCTTCTTCAACATTTCCATTGGCCATTGATTTTTGACCTTGCATTTCCATGATGATGTTGTCTGCAACCTAAATTTTGAAAATGAATGCGACTTGCACAACTGAGCCATCTTCCCATTACTCTTGTGCAAGGTCATGTTTGATCAATTTTTCCCAAGGGGAAAAATTGGATAACAAGACCTTGGAAGATTGCATATCTCTACCACACACTTCTTGGATTCTTTGACGTTTCCCTGTACTTTCCTAGAGGATTCTCACAAGGCACAAAAGGTAAAAAATATCCCTTTCGAGACCTTCAAGAACATATGCCTTATCATGGATCTCCAAATATTCATGAATAAAATTGAATAACATCTTTTACATATGAAACACACTTGAAAATCACATTAGCACATTCCTCCTAGCCATTATGAGGGAAAAAATATGACTAAATTGACCGAAGGATAGGTTTACATTGACTAGGAGAGGGATTTTTGAATGTGGGTTAGGTTATCATGACAAAATTTTAAAGGTTTTCACTCTCCCATGCATCTTAAGGTATCAAAATCAATAATGCATTAGGGGAGATCAAAATAACTACACTTTGATTCTCAGTAGGAGGTTGCAACCATTTTTACACATAGGTTGAAAATATGCCAACTTTTTCTGTCAACTACTTCTTTGTCTCCTTATTTTTATCTATTTTTTTGAAGAGGCCTCCCATTAAAATCACGACTTCATGTTTTAGACCCTCACTTCTCTATTTCCCCAATCAGAATTGTGTAATTTGTTAGTTGGTAGGAGTAACATCATCCCTGAAAATATCACCTTGTGGAATAGTAATATCTATAAATTTATCTCCTTGTGGCCCCATCATGGTTCTTAACACATGTCTAGATTTTTTGGTGCCCTAGATGGTTTCACAGAGATGAAACTTTGAATGTCCACTTCCTCCAACATCACCTTCACATTATTCTTTCTTGGGAGTGCTACTCCCAACCATCTTACACTTGGGGTATTGCCCTCTCCTTGTGCTTGTTATTGTTGATGTGAAGTACTTGAAGCAACTCAAATTTCTTTTTAATCAGAGAGGGTGAGACTAGAATCAATAATTTTCTCTTGTGCAGTTTCCAAATTATCTTTTTCTTGCATAAGGGTTGGGTATGAGATAATTACATCAGTTCATTTTGCCACTTCAACATCTACCCCCAGCTCCTTATGTCAAGCTAACTCCTTGACTAGTTCCTCTGTATTTTCATTTTATTCCTAATACTTTATTTCTTCCATTATTTTTGCAACTTCATGAGTTGTAACTACTCTTTCATTTATCTCCAAGGCTTATTAGAGAAGATCCAATAATGAAGATTCTTCAACCTCATTGGTTGGATTTCCTTCTATCTCTAGTTGTTTCTCCTCTACTATTGTAATTAACTCTATGATATGATGTTGAGGTAATACTGGGAACTACCCTTGTTATTCTATATATATAACTTGAGTGGGTGCTACATGGACATTCTACGGAGAAGGTTAACCCCAACATCTTGACCTAGACCTTGCAACAAGTTAGTAAACAACTTGTTCTTGAGAAATATCCCGCACTTCACACTCCACAATGTCAACTATTTCAACTTGATTTTCTTGAATGGTAGTTGTGGTAGGGACCTCTTGTGATGAAAAATTTGGAGTGGTATCAACCACCTTGGGATTCTCCATTATTTTGGAAGGCATTTCAAGGCATGTGGTAAGATGATTCACCAATGTACTAGCAAGAATATTTGCTTAGGAAATATTTAGATTGCATGGAATACTTGAGTTGATCATATCAGATAGAGATCCTAGAATGAATTCCATATTTTGGTAGATGCATAATTCTACCTTGGGAAAAAAATTGAATTTTAGTTCAGCTTAACACCTAGAAACCGATGGACAGACTGAAAGGGTAAATCAATCCTAGAGGATATGCTAAGTTGACACAAAAAATCATGCACTTGCGTTTATAAGTCCTAAATACATACTAGCATTCATACACTTCCCAAGATAAAAAACTAGTAATTGAGGACTATATTTGGCCCCTTTTCTTTGTTTCTTGTTTTATATTTGGTCTTACATTCCCACAACCCACTCGATAATTTAATTATTTATCTTGTTTGGCTCAGGACACTGCCTAGTCGTGAAAGGAGCGCCCCAGGAGCCCATGTCCCCTCTTGGTTCCCCTAACCCCTTTTCACCTTACTCACTTCTTTTAGGTATCTTTTATCTTTTGGGTACCCTTTTCACTTATGGGTCAACCTTCTAGTTGTCAATCACAATATTCAAACAAAGGAATCATATAAATACATAGTTATGTATTCAAAATCAATGACCAAACATTAATCATTACCACCATCACCTAATCTTGTATCCAAAAGTCACGTAAATCACTCTAAAGAATCCATATAACACTCACTCAAGGGGATAAGGGGCTACATTTTCTACATACACAACATAAGGAAGGGGAAGTTTCTTTATTCCATCCATATATTTTACTACATTGCTACATTTAACTATAGCCCACTATCAACTACACTTGTACATGGACATCCTAGGGAAAAATTCTTACACACACTCACCAAAACCACATGGAGTCTGAGATGTAGTGCAATGCTTGGTCCTAAGTTCACTCTCAGGGTGAATTTTGGGGTTAGTTTGACTCCCCCTATATTGGACAAAGAGCATCATGTGTAGTTCATACCAAGATAAACTTAATTGTAAATATAATTATAGATAAATGCCAAGAATAGTATTCTTATTTGGTGTGTGTTCTCTTTAAATGCTTTGCTTGCATAATCTTAGGTCACGTTGACATGTAAAAGCATAGATGTATGTCCAAGATTAATCTTGTGATGAACTTCCACTAGGTTGGAGGATTGAACTGATATAACAAAAAAAATGTAGGCCTAGTATTAATTTTGTGATGAACTTCCACCTAGTTGGAAGATTGAACTAATATAGTTCAAAAATAGGTATATTAGTTGATTATTGTATTAATTATGTGAATTTGAGAATGGAAGTAGTTGGGGATTGAAGTGATATTTGTAACCATTTTTTTTGAATTTGTTAGTACTCAAATAAAAGTCCAACTAGCCTGATGAATGTTAAAAGTTCTTCTTAGTTGTAAGATTGAACTCTTACATGACTTAAGATTGGTGTGGGTATATTTATTAACTTGAATCAAGATTATTTTTTTGATATTTGATAAAAGGAGGGTTTTAACAGGGCCCTACCCTATTATAACAAGGATATACAATCCAGATATGGCCATAAGTTTCCAAAGAGACCAAAAAAGACCAAATATAAAAACAACTGGTGGGAAAGACAAAACACACACAAGAACAACACGTAACCAGAAAAAATCCCAAATGCATGACATAGCGAGTCGAGGGCTAACAAACTCCAAAACAAGAGGAAACAGAGAGACCACACCTCAAGGAATAATGAGAGGCCTCCATTGCAACTTGAATGATGTGATCTTTTTATTTATCAACAAAAACTAAAATCTCAACAGGAGTGTTGTCCACTCCAATCCAATTTTGCAATCTTTCAGAGTTCACACCTATGTTTACACACAGTCAACAACTTTATTACCTTCCCTGAAGATGTGTGAGTTTTCATGACTAGGGAAATTCTTAAAAATAGATATGGAGCCCTCAATGATCTTGTTGATTCTCCAACTCAGGTGGATTTAATTTGGAGGTAGTTTATAATATTCATTGAATCACCTTCCACCCAAGAGCTTATGAATATTCAATGAGCTGGCAAGTTGGACTCCCCATGATGTAGCTAATACTTCATCATAATGATTAGTTTTGTCACCAATATTTCCAGCGTATGCTGAAATAAGTTCTCCTTTGTCATTTCTAATTACTCCTCCTCCCCATCTCTGTCAAAGGGTTACCTTTGGCCACCTTGTCAAATTTTAACTTGTGCCAACCTTATTGAGGTTGTTTCCAGATACTCTTACACCTGGAAATTTTACTGCTCTGAGATTTTGGGTCTTATTCGAACCGAAGTTGCCATTTTCTAAGGAATTTAATGTATGAAACTTTTAGACTACCCTTCCTACATTTAATGGTTGTTTTGATATTCTTAGTGATAAATCTGATTAGATGTTTGAAGACCAGTTCCACCTTTAACATTTCTTCTTTGAATATTCATTTATTCCTTTCTTTCCATATGACCCAAATCGTATGAGGGAGAGTGAGATCCCATTAAAGTCTAACTAAAAAAATTTATGTGATAGAACCAGTTTTCCTTCACCTCTTGAACCATATTTGGGTGGACCCATTTTAGACCAATTTTTTCTTGAATGATCCCCCAAATATTATAGGAAAAATTTTAGTGTATGAAGAGATGAACAACAATTTATTCAACCTCCTTGTAAATAATGCACATGTTATAATAAAGTGTCCTTTCTTTCTCATAGTTTCCACTATGTGAATCTTGTTTTGGACCATGAGCCACCAAAATAAATTGACCTTTGGTATTATCTCTCACCATCATGCGGGGGAGAATGAAACATCCTTGCAGCCTTTTCGGACCCGCCATTTTCCTTGCATCATAATCTAAGCACTTTATTTTGAATCTAGAGGAGAAATCATGTGAAGCCCAAGTTACCTTTGAACATTTAGAAGTAATTGGATAGTCACCGTGAGTGCAGGAGTAAAATTTAAGCTTTGATACAAGTGGTAAAATAGAGTTTTATACTCTCATAATGAAATAAACTAAACGTGACAGGATCTCATGTATAATAGGAGCTCTCGCTAACAATTGTCGATATATTAGTACATTTTGTGTTAAAACAAGTCTTTGCTAAGATTAAAATTTGACCCGAATAACTTGATTGATCTTGAGCAAGATTCGTATTTGAAGTGGGGTCATTAGGCCTCTAAGAGGAAAAGAACTTATTTATGCTATTGTTTAGTTTTAGTCTATAGAAGAAGGAGAAGGATATTGAAGGGTAGGAGGCGTTTCCTTCTTGGCATAATGTTTCATTATATTTTTTTCTTCTACTTCTAATACCTTTTATAACATTGTAACTTGGTAACACCACTCTCGGAGTATATGAGGGCTACCACCCTACTTTTCCTATTCCTTATATTTTTATTGCAAGCAGTAGTTAAATTGTTAAGGCTTTGAAATTTTCCCTACCTATTATCCCACATATGTTTATGGAAGAATTCTCTCTTTCACTATTCTTGCACCAAAATGAAAGCTTGAAATTGGGCATGGACCGTGGATTATATAATAAGCTAGCACCATATTTTGTTTCTACCGATAAGAGAAAGAAGTATGGCTTAAAGAATGCATTTTCAAACAACAAGGAGTCATCCGGTTGATCTACTCTATAAGGTCAATCTCAAAGAGACATGTAAATTTCTTAATTATTTTCCCACATTGTAAGAGAATAATGGTGTGAGTATGAATCTCTTATTGGGTTCTCCACGTGGTGGATATGTTTAGTATTAGCTCAGCATTGAGAGCCATTGATTCTCGTGATCTCTATTTTCTGTAAACTAGGGGATTGGTTTCTGGAATAGTTGGAAGTTCTTAATGTATAGAACAAAAGGAGGTTGTTAAAAATGGCCACATAGATATTTAGGAAAATTCCTTGGGTAGGTTCTAAGGTAAAAATCTACAAATATTGATAACTTCCTCCAATCCTATATCAAAATGAGTTTGTGTTTTGTTGGTTCACCGGGTACATGTTTCCATGTGATCAGTTCACTTTTGTTGCCACTCTCATACTGTGACTTTGGTGACACCATGGCTAGTTGTTAGTTTTGTGGAGCTCATCATGATTGGTCTCTTGGTTCACACTTAGTGAATGTGGCAAGATGATGCGTCTCGTTGAATTCGGGAATCACTAGTTTCGTGAAAAAGTTATGGTTTTCCTCTTTTCTCTTGCATTAAATTTCACTTCATCATTTAAATAATTTTCAAAATGAAATATTGAATGATAGGGAGCATAATTCCAACAAATTAAAAAATATTTCCTTTACGTGAATCACAAAATATCAACAAGAAAAACAAATTAAAAAAAAACCTCCAATCTTGAAAGTCACACGCATGGAGTGCCACACCCAAGTATACCGCAAACCCGAAACTCCTAACATGACCCCTAGTAACGTGGGACACCATGGGGTTACTTATCCAAGTTATTTGAATTTATTTAGTATCCTTACAAGTCAAATTTTGAAGCCACTTAGCTTAACAATCACTTGTGTGATGTGTTCATTTTAATAAAACATGATCGGTTTCATCTTACGGTTGCTTACTTAGTTTGAGTGAAATTGAAAAATCCATGCCACCTACCTCTAGAATACCAATAAGAGAATCGTAACCCACATTCATTCCATTGAAAATTTCTTCAAAAACTAGTTTTGCAAGTGGGTTTTGTGGCCCACGGGTCTTTGTGTGATAAGAGCTATTGACATAATTATGATATATGGCCCGAAGTTTTCCTCAGTAACTTGATCTCTGCTCATCATAATCAACTTATGTCGACACAAAAAAATCTCTATATATGGGAGAGTAATTAGGAATTTTCAAACTTTGTGATCAAACTTAAACCGAGTGTTTTCAAGACCCAGTTTGTAGGCACTTTTGATGTTTTGTTTAGCTTGCACCAAAATTGTAACTTTAGCTAAACACACCTTTTAAGGGTTTTGTTGACTCCTAACTAACCGTGGAACCTTGTATATATCATTTTCACACTTTATAGAGTATGAATTGATCAAATTATTGTATGAATGCTTTTTGGTAAATTATGATGTTTCTCTCTCTTCCCTTTTCTCTTTCTAGAAGTAACTCTGATATTTTGACTGGTTCTAAAAATGTAAATGAGTTATAAATATCATGGGTTGGAAATAAAATGAAATTTAATAATGTATATGATTGTGATGTATGATGAATAGAAAGGAAAATGAAATCCAAACTTTCTCTCTTCCCCTTTCTCTCTCTAGAGATAATTATGAAAATATTGATTGGGTTTTGAAAATGTAAATGGGTCAAAATGTATATGATTTGAAATGAAATGAAAATTGGATACAGGATGTTACGGTGATTTGAAAAGAAAATGAATCCTAGATTTTCTTCCTCCTTCCCTTACTCTTCTATCTCTCTCTCCTATCTTTATCTCTCTCTATTATCTTTCGATTGTTTGAAATGATGGATGCGTGGAATTTATGCTTGAGTGTAGGGGATTTCCATACTCAGTCCTAGGACTAACGCAATGTTGGTTGCAGGTACTCCGAACAAGAGGAATTTTCTGGATGTGATATGTTGTAATTAATGAGTTGTCATTGTAAAGTTATATTCACCTTACAATACATGTATTACCATAGAATAATGATATGTATTATTGTTTGAAGAATTTTTCTTTGTATATTTTGAAAAGAGAATGCCAATGTGGTTATATTTTATTGTGTCGAATTAGATGTGAAGTTGTACTCAATGTTGTACCTATGTTATAAATATATCCAACTAATCTTTAGCTACATTAATTATTGGTTTATTTTCTTGACAACCAAAATGATAGGTAGAATCTCCTCTCTTCAAAACTAATATAAATAAAATAATGATCTATAATTCCTATAGAACTTCCTCTCCCCATTTGATTATTTTCCAAGGTGTAAAAAATTGATCATGTTAATAAAATACTCTGAACTCATTCGTCATCTCCTTATTTTGCACCTAAGACATCTTATTAAGGACCTTTTTACCTAAATATTTGATGACATGGTGATTTTATGCTTTGAAACGTATACTATTCGGACGAGTGAGGTGATCATGTCTTATTGATGTAGGTATGACCATATCATGAATAATTTTAACCCCCTACTGCATAATTTTCCCTTCATACCCTAGTGGGTGGCCAAAGCCTTGCAAGATAGTTGGTGGTTGTACCTATGATTGATCCCTTGTGAGATCTAAATTATGTGAGTGGAGACTACGTTTTGAATTACTTGTGTATTTACCCAACAATTGAAATAGGTCCTTAGGAGGATTTTATAATGCTTAAGATTATTTGGGATATCTCTCTTGCAATATACACTTAATACTTGCATGTCTAAGAGAAATGAAATGAGTTGTCTTGTGCGAGGTCGTACTCCTTGTAGTATTAAATTCCTAAGTGTTACATAAGTTTTATAGGAATAAATTTACTCTAAATGATGTTATACAAGACCAAAGTAACCACTTAAATGTAGTTAGTAAAAAGGGTAAATAAGATTAAACTAAGGAATGACCACTATGAAAATGGTACACCTTTGAGTGATGTCAAAACCAACTAAAATGTCAAATGTGATTATAAAATGAATGTAATAAAGTAGAGGTCCACAACTAATACAACAACCTAATAAATCAAAAACCAAAATATGATGCATGATCACATGCTTTGTTTTCATAAATATGAATCAAACAACGATGCTAATGAAATAATAAAATGTAACCTTGAGAATGGGATACCTACAACTGTAGCCAAGGTCTTGTGAGATAAGGAGATTGCACTCTAGTTGGACTTGTAAAAGTTAGTAGAACTCTTGGCGTAGTTAGGAATATATTAAATCTAGGATCACTCAGAAGTATAATCTATGGTCGAAACATGTAATTAACTCATTGCTATTGAGAGTGAACCCTTAAGATGATGAAACATAAGTAGTTTGAAATGTGAAATTCATCACTTAGATTCAAGAAAAATATATATCTATAAGGGGAACATAGGTGTAATGTGCTCTTCCATGCGCAATATGATTGTGAAAATATGAATTCCTAATAGGAGCAATGGATTGTGAATCAAGAATGATACAAATTAATTAGTTAACCTTCATAGTTGGTCATAATAACTGGAATATAAAAAAATTTATTGTCGAAGATTAAACAATGTTATGAAATGAACTCGGATAGGTTTTCTATTGATCTAGTAACCTTCCTTTTTCTTCCTGTGAATTTTCCTCCTTATAACAAGAGTATTTTTCCAAACCTAGTAAACATGGCTCTTTCAATCAAATCCTTAAGTCAAATACTAGAAGACGTGTGTGTGTGTGTGTGTGTGTGTGTGTGTGTGTGTGTGTGTGTGTGTGTGTGTGTGTTTCTAATCACAATCATGCTATATAAAGTTATTTCCACAAGAGAAATAATCGAATTCTAAAGGAACCACTATAAGTGAAATGTTAAACAAAAACATGTAGCCTAGTTGTAAAGGAACAAAGGGTCCCATGTTATGTGTTCTTCAAAAATTATAGTCAACTAAACAATTTTTGAGAAACAAACCTTTAACATAAGAATTGAATATTAGGAGACTCATAGTTGTTTAAAATTAATTTATTTAACAAATGAGCTCTAGATAACTAATGGAATTAGAGAAAGGAACCAACCACACATTCTCCATTAAATACTAATGCTCTTCAAAATAAAGTAATTGGAGTTTGAAAAATAAGAAAATTTAAACCTTAAGTGTTTAATCCTCACATTGCAAAACTATAAAGTCATACAATAGAAACCTAAATGTAATGAATATGTAAACCATGAAAAGGCCATGTCGAGGAGTATGTCTATCCTGTGTTTTTTACTATAATTGTGTCATTATCCAGTTTTACGTCATTTGAGTAAGACATTGATGTGTACCCTATGTTATCCTATTGTATGTGTGGGTTCATGTTTATGTAAGTGTCCTGCGTGATGTCGAGTTTATTTATTTGGATTCCATGTGGTGTTGTGTATTGTACAATTAACGTCAAAGAAATAATTATTTTGATAATTTTATTGTTGTATTTTGGTGTTGAAAATGTGGGTGTTATAATACAAAACTTTCTTCCAACAGCTCTGGGTGTTGAGGATCTGATTTTGACTATTATATGTAGATTTGACACTTTGCATTTTTAACTCCTGAGTCTTTCCATATTATCTCATCCTTGGATTGCTATTGGGGATGTAGATTTTTGAAATCTTATGTTGAATGAGTGTAACTTATTGCATTTCCAGTTCATTAGTCTCCTCAAGAGATAATATTCTCCAAATTGATTTCTCATTTCTGCTTTCTATATAGCTATTTGCATTTTCTACATATTTCATTATGAGTCGGCTTATCTCGATTATGCAAATCAGTCCTCTGTTGTTGGCCGAGTCCCAAATTCTAGTTATTGTCCCAAATTTTTATCTTTATCCCATCTTAATCAATATTGTTTTATTAGCTGGAAGCTAGCTACAAATCCATGTCCACTACGCAACACATTTTATTGATTGTTCTCTTCCCCTAAAACACCAAAAAAATACTCTTCCAATAGTTTTTTTTGTACCTCACTATCATTCTTCTGACAATTCTTTTTGTACCTCATAATCATTTGTTCAATCATGATGTGAACATAAACTCTTATTTAATTAATTAATTGATATCGAGTAAAGAATAACTCCCTACATACACACCTTCCTCCATAAATTGATCACACCCTAGTGATATAAAGCTCTCCAACTCTACAAAACTGACAAATTGACCCAAAAAAGTTTATAGCATTAGGCCAACAGATCATTTCTGCAACCAAAATATGGTAAATAATATTTGGTGACACCTGAAGGGTAACATTTAATAAACAATCCCACATGATGCTACCTTTGAACATCTTGTTAAATTGTAACAAATTTGAAATGTAAAGATAGAACCTTTAAATGTAATGCTTCATCTTTATTCCTACACTTACAAAATAAATCACACCCCTTATCAACATCAAATACAAAAGTAATAACTATCCTTCTAAATCAAATAACATATAGAGGTTACAAGTTCAAATCCTGTAGGGGTAGGGTATGTGCGCCTCATTTGTAGAAAAATAGTTTCCTCCCACATCTGAGTACGAAGTAGTCCCATATGTTATAAGCCACTTGTAGACCCAAAAATAGGCTTCCCCGACATCATGGACTATAAAATATTATTATTACGACAAAGGTGTTCCCCCTATGGGAAAGGCACTTCTGGACATTTCTACGAATGTGCTAAATTTGACGGCCGTTTAGAAGTTTTTCATTGTTATTAAATTTGATGTTCGTTTGCCTGTATTTTTCTGTGTGATGCTTTGCCACATGCGGTTTCTTCATTCCCTTTTGTTTTTAGTAAACTACAGCTGCTCGGGGATTATATGAAAATGGTTGACACAAACTGGTGTAGCCGCATTGAATGTGGAAAATAGGTAGATATTTGTGCTTGTGGAAGTTAGATGAAAATAATAATTCATGGGCAGGAGTGAAGCCATTTCCTGATATTTCATTTTAACCGGTCAAGGCATAGGGTAAGCTAAAAGAATTTATATGAATTGAAAATGGTTGGTTTGATAACTATAATTTCTGCAGAAGGGGGATAATATTACAAAAATACCATATAAAGTTGGAAACATAGATAAGCATTCACCAAACAAACTGGAATTGAAACAGTACGCAAGTCACCCTTCACCATCTTCATTCGGTTCATTCTCTGAAGCAATGAAAACCTTGAGTGCATCAGGTAGCTACGTGGCACATACCCAATTGCTTGATGACGACCCTTATCCCTCTGCCCATAATCTGCATCATTTTAATTGTAGTTAATCAATCCGAATGAGGGAAGTTGTAAAATGAGCTTTTATGAAATCCTTAACATTAGTAATTGCCGCATGGAGAAGTAAAGAAGAGCCACTTCCTGCCACAAAATCTTGTGTGGCCAAGGCCTTTTCCAATGCATAATCATCTCGCCTCTTTCTGATCTGGCCAGAGTGTGGCATTAGTATGCATTGGGGAATTTATCAGGGGTTTTATTCTCTGCATCCTAATACTTTACACACCATCCACAAATGAAGCCACATTAACAATAATCATTTTACTCACCATGTAGGATGTCCCACAGACTTCCGTTTACCATGTAATTATAAAACAACAGTTTCCATGTGGAAAGGAAGATAGACAGGAATGGTGATGTGAAGGATTACAGAAGATGAGGCACTGGATTAACTAAATTAGAGACTCCCATTTAGGGGTCCTAACATGAGTTCAGGTGAGCATTTCTCCCCTATAATATTGCAGTAGGTTAAGAACAAATAATGATAGCTTTGAAGGGGTCCATTGGGACAGGTTTCCAAATCGGAAGGGGTGTTGCAAGCCAAAAGACCTTGGTTTGAGTCTCATCAAAGCGGAATGCCCCGAGAGTATATGCATTCATTCGTATATTAGACCCCATAATATTAGATGACACAACAATAAAGGAGGTGTCTATATCATAAATAGAAACAATAGACTAAAAACTATAGAATAAAAAACATAAAGCATGATAAAATATCGTGTTACCAGTAAAATTGAAATAACAATTGTTGTCGCAGTTTACAAATCGGAAGGGGTGTTGCAAGCCAAAAGACCTTGGTTTGAGTCCCATCAGGATGAATGCCCTCAGAGTATATGCATGCAGTCAGATCTTAGACCCCCATAATCTTGGATGACACAACAATAAAGGAGGTGCCCGATATCATAAAGAGAAACAATAAACTAAAAACTATAGAATAAAAAACAAAAAGCATGATAAAATCTCTTGTTACCAGTAAAATTGAAATAGCAATTGCTACTACAGGTTTCCAAATCGGAAGAGGTGTTGCAAGCCAAAAGACCTTGGTTTGAGTCCCATCAGGTTGAATTCCCTAAGAGTATATCCATGTAGTCGATCTTAGACCCCCATAATCTTGGGCGACACAACAATAAAGGAGGTGCCTGATATCATAAAGAGAAACAATAAAGTAAAAAATATAGAATAAAAAACACAAAGCATGATAAAATCTCTAGTTATCATAAAATTGAAATAGCAATTTCTTTCACAGGTTTCCAAATCGGAAGGGGTGTTGCAAGCCAAAAGACCTTGGTTTGAGTCCCATCAGGTTGAATGCCCTGAGAGTATATGCATGCAATCAGATCTTATACCCCCATAATCTTGGATGACACAACAATAAAGGAGGTGCCTGATATCATAAAGAGAAACAATAAACTAAAAACTATAGAATAAAAAACACAAAGCATGATAAAATCTCTTGTTACTAGTAAAATTGAAATAGCAATTGTTGTCGCTACCCTGTTTTAGGTGATAACATTCATATAAATTATTTTAGCTTACCCTATGCCTTGATTGGTTTTCTTTGATTTTAGTACACCTGCCCGACCTCGGTTTGGTTGTTATGGACTCACAAGGAACGATGATTCATGCCATTGAAGCTGCATCAATCAATGCGCCAAGGGGATTCACCTATGAAATTAATAATGTTTTATACCCTTAGAAAAACATCGTGTTTGAGTTTGTACAATTTTGCTGTCAAGATCCGAGGGTTTTGAGTTTGTAATCAAAGTTTGTAAAGGTTTAACCTATTTGGAATTTTTTGGGTTTATTACTATTTTAGTCTTTTTATCTTTTATTTATGAGCATTTCATGAGATTTATATTTTTGATAGATGACAACACGATATCTTTTAGAATAAATTACTTAATAAGGTTATACAATTTAAATAGAAACCAATACACTTCATAGCTGGGTAGATTATGATGACTACTCCCTTTTGGCACCCTCTATCACAAGCCAATTTATGGGCCCTCCAAAGAGCTTGACCTCTGTAACAACGATTTCAGAGGTACTACATATGGGGAACACAGAGAGAAATGAATGGGCCATGGTTCATGCAGAAATCACAAATATCAACATGGAAAACTTCTTTTACAAGGCATGTCCTCTTCAAAAACGTGACAAACAATGTAGGAAAAAGGTGAGAGAGAATGGTAATGGTTCATGGTTATGTTCGAGTTACAACAGACAAGTTCAAAACTATGATTATAGATATGCACTGAGGATCGATCTAAAGGACCCAACAAGAGAACTTCCATAACCTTTACGCAAGGATTTCCAACCCACCCATCCCTTCAAACATTACACCCTCACCCATCCCATTCTATACTTTGAACTATCACCATTATGTTTCTTATTTCATATCTATGTTTCACTTTTTCCCTACTTCAAAAGAAAATTGTTGTATTCCCTTATACACTAACATATTATTGTCTCCTGCTACTATGTGGATTGTTAGTACTTTTAAGAAAATAAATATAAAATACATGCACTTTTGTTATGTACGTATTTACATCCTTGTGTACTATGTGAACACATTGTATGTTTCTATATATCTAATACTCTTTTCCTTAAGAAAAAATGTAGTTTCTCGATACTCAAATTGTTACCTCTTATGTGTATTTCCCATTGGAACTCCACATGCATTACAATTGAATTTAGTTTTATATTTTGACTTATTTCTGCATTTGTATGTCATCAAACTATGTATCATTCCTTGCTAACCTACATGATCTTTATCCAACAGGTGGTACTCCATAATCCCTTCTCTTCATGGAACAACATGGACCCTGAAAAATAGCCTACCATTCTTGCGTCTTTAACCCAAATCGAGGAGATGCTTATCGCATGAGTTAATCCATTCATGCAAGTCACCCAAGTACGTGGCGGGCAATACAAATACTCAGGACACACCATAAGTTTCCCGTAAAACATTACTTCAATAGAAAAGACCATACCCCACTGCCTTGGAGATTTGGACATAGTTCTCATACAAAGGGAAGGATCTAATTTAAAAATTATGATTTCTACGTCAGTAGATCTCGTGTTTGTGCAGCCTTGCAATATAAAATCCAACACGATCCCTATTACAAAGATGTCTTAATCGACGATGACACCCTTTCCTCACTACCATCCGAGTCGTCAAATGTTCCCTCCTCTCTCAACACAACCACAATGGAACTGCCCCAAATGAAAACTTTCTCTACAACTCATGGTATTGGTGTTCCCACGCACTTTGATGAAACATATGAACACTCATCATCTTTCATGTCAACACCTCACAATACAGGAATAGAAGAAGAGGAAATCAAACAGTTCTTGCTCAACCACGATGGTAACACTCCATTTACCATGCCATGGCTAGAGCTTGGGATTTCGCCAATAAATGATTACAATACAGAAGGCATGTTCTCAATGGATTTCCCAACTTTGTTTCCAATAGAAAAGAAATGTGGCAACAACCCCGCATTAAAGAAGTTCCAATGCATTAATATGCTCTTCATTTGATGTGTTATCATGATGGGTGCTTTGGTTCCCACCCAAGATTTCGTTACTTCCTTCTAAACCTCATAATGTGACATAAAAGCCATCACAGCAGTAGTTTTAATGAAAAAAATGTCGAATCTAGACAACTACTTTGGAATGCCCCAAAGACAACCTCCCGAAAACTTAATGCACTTTAGATCGAGCCTTCGAGGGACATGTTCATTCTAGGAAAAAGTAGAAGCGAGCTTTCGATATGGTGGAACAATTGAGGACACCAACCTTATTCTTCACTCTAAGTGCTACGTGACACTAAATGGCCGATCTCCACAATATTATACTTGGTGAATGCCCAATAGATCCTCGAGCCACACAACATTGGAGAAAACTTAACATCAGTATCTAACCCCATCGAGTATCAACATACTTGATCACAGATTCACAATATTTCAAGAAGAAATATTGTAGAAGGAACTGGAGCAAAGAGACTTTTAGTACAGTAATCAAATATACTTATTTCAAAGTTTTTTCCAAACTACATATCTAATATTTATGTTCCCTCGTCTCACAGGTATGAATGGTAACATAGAGGCTTCACACATGTCCATGGTTTATTGTGGCTCGAGAATGCGCCAAAATTTGATGAAATGGACTGGGAGGATACAACGGTTATTAAGGTGACAAAACAATACTTTGATAAGTTTGTGTCTGCCTGGAACCCCCGCCCGACTTGCAACCACTTGGATTTTGTTCGCAGGTCACTCCTAGACGACCCTTTCTTGCTAGATACAACACAAATTCTATCCACCTCCCCGCATACAGACCTTGAAGAACTGCTTAATCGAGTTCAGCGCCACACTAAATGTTCAGAGTAGACATGCCCGGTAGAAAGCAATCACAAACTACGGTGTGGGTACAATGCCCCCTGGGCCACGCAACCTACTTCTTCCTTGCACATTGAAAGTGATGGGAAAATTAAGTACCTCCCTTCCAGAAACGATGACATATTGAACATCCACAATTGAACAATGATATACATATGAAGAGAAAATGTTGATTTCCAACCGGTACTTTCCTGCCATACCGTTCTTAATTATATTACAAAATATGCTTCAAAAGTGAGCAACATTAAAAAGCATATCACTAAATGTTGTCCATATTTTCAAGAGACGCAGACGTAGATTCTCCGGCACATATCACGATCCGTAAAATGCTCACAGAAAGCATTGTTGAACATGACATAAGCTCATAAGAAGCATGCCACGTGTTGCAAAATTTACCACTTGTTATGTGTAACTGATCCATTTGTATAATTAAATGTTGGAAAAAATCTGAGACGTGTCATTGAAAGTGACGTCGATGCACAATAAACAACCGCTTTCTTGGATGCATATAAATTTCTCCAACAACCATGGAACACCTACCACTTATTCAAGTTGCTCAAGATTGGAGCTACAACAAGAATCGTAAAGGTGATAAATAGAAAAAGAAACCGACAAAAGCAATTGTTTAGGTCCACTCGAGATTTGTGGATGTCGCAACTCAGGATTCAACGTCATTTGACCTTTTCTGTTGGTCAGAACTCCTTTTATACAAGCCTTTTCAGAAATATTACGTCTCGAATTTAGCTTAACCCCACATGACATAAATGGCACTTGGGACATGTTCAAGCATAACTAAAGACCATGGCATGTTCTACACACTACTACGCAGACACAAGACTTGCTACAGATGTTGGTTCTGACTCTGAGCCTGAATACAATATTCAACAAGAACCATTGCAAGAATGGCAGGTCTTCGCACAACTTCGCCTCGGAAACAACACAGGTCTAAACAGTCTTGACATGTTGGGGAAATGAGATTTCGACATACACAATAATTGGACCATACATGACGTTCCCCATGATTTGCAGATAACTGGTTCATCATTCATTGAGAGAGAGAAGAAAGACACAATTAACAACAACATACATGCCATACCACCATCTTCCACACTTCATTTGTCTCCCGTAATAACAAATAGCTCTTGATACCATACTACACCATTCAAAAACAAAACCCTTCTACCTCCACTAATATTGATAATTCAATGAACGAATGACACAGAAAAATCATTTCGATAAATAAAATTCAAAATTCATTCACAACATCAACCACATCTCTCTCACCTCTACTTGTGCTCACCTCTATCGGTGTTTCAAAGATTCAACATCTTCGCATCCATAATCCATGCAACCATGCGTATTCCAATCAAAGAACCGAAACCCATTAAAGGTAGTGCATTATCATATTTTCAAGAGTCACTGAAACATATAGAATATATTCTTATTGATGAAATGAGTTGCATCGGGCCTTCTAAGAAAAAGTGACAAGAGGCTCCGCGAAGCTTTCCCACACTTAAGAACATCTAAATTTGGGAACAGATCGGTCCATCGTCCCTGACCTCGGTGACCAATTACCGCCGGTTTTGGATAGTCCTCTTTATGTAAGTAATTCCTATGGAGCAACCCTTTGGAAGGGATTTCAGTCTTCCATTACATTGCAAACAATATTTCGGCAACAAGGAACAACCAATGCATAGGTTTCATTCTGGAATTTACTACTCCACATGCGAGATTCAACCCCTCTAATTGAGGATTGGGAACTCCTAATGTCTTGCACAGACACACACCTAACTCAACAGGAGCTCAACATTTTTAAAGACGCACCACATTTGTTTGCAAAAAATGATCTAGTGGACTCCCACAACCTACAAATGTTGAAGGCATTGAACATTCCAATTGCCCAATCCATTGCTGAAAGTAACAGGCGGACTGGACCAGGAAATCCTGATGATGATCAGTTGGAACACAAAGTTCTATTGTGCAAACAACAAAAAATCATGCTTATTGCAAATTTATGGGTTGATGCAGGCCTCGTGAATGGTGCCACAGGAACAGTCACCGACATTGTCTACGACACATCAATGCAACCACCAACATTACCTTTATTTGTTGTTGTAAAATTTGATAGATACAACGACCCATATTGGGATCCCTCCAACCCATTACATATTCCCATACCCCCTATTTCGAGAGGGAATCAAAGACAATTGCCGATTAAAATGGCCTGGGGATTAACTATCCACAAGTCACAAGGACTTACTTTGCACAGAGCAACCGTTGACATTGGAACCATTGAAAGGAAGGGTCTGACATTCATAACTTTCTCCAGAGTTCCCTCGCTTGCAAATCTACGCATTTCACCTAGCTTTTTCATTCGAGAGATACTCAAATATGGCATACGATCAAGACTCGTAACAAGAAGAAAGGAGGAAGCAAGACTACTATCACTCAACCCATCGTAAATACTACCCTCTGCTTTGATAACACCTCCACTACTACTATACTCAACACTTCTTCTATCCAAACCGACATTGTCGTTCAAGGGGTATCAAATGTAATCATGTTTATTGAAACTAAAATTGCCCACTAAAGGCTACCATTCATGATATAAATACTGCAAATGTATACATGTCTCATTATGTGTATGTATATCTTCATTTATTTGATGTTTTCAAATATGAAAAGCAACTTTAAATGTACGAATCTGTAACATAATTAAATGTACACATACAACATTTCAATGTAATGTTTCAACTAAATTCCTACACTACAACTTTCAATCACACACATTATCAACTGTACAATAAATGTTTTTCCAACACCAACCAAACAATCGATGCACAACTAACACAATAAAGCCGAATTAAATACATACAACATCAACTATAAAATAAATTAACTATTGAAAATGGTATCAAATGTATTCATGTACGAATTTATAACAACTTTGAAATGTATAAACAACCTTAAAATTAAGTGGCCCATCTATATTTCTACACTTACGAAAACAATCACACCCCTAATCAACATCAACTACAAAAGTAATAACTATACCTCTAAATCAAATAACATATACCGTTCGGCGTTCACATCTCATGAAACACATGTGATTGCTAGTTATTATTATTATTATTATATACCATTCGGCATTCACATTGCATTGTACACATGTGATCAATAATATTAAGGTCAATAGAAATAACCACCCTCCCAATAATATAATAATTGATTGACTAAAATAGGTTGATTGTTTACTTACTTACTTGGTCCCACTAACATAACGATTGAGTGACTAAAATCCTCCGAGTGACTTAAATGTGTGTACTTTTTTCTGTTTCCCTGTCACGTTCTACTGAAAAGAAATCCGCCACATATAGAATATACGTCTTCATTCCGTCATCCTTCATTGCCTTCTATTTTAAAAAAGAAAATTATAAAAAAAATTAATGATATTATGATGGGTTTCCAATTTAAATTAATGATATCATGAAATTGTATTATTTATAGCCAGAAAGTCCTACCTACCAATTTATGATATTATGAGGCTTTCAGGTTCTCTCGCTCTAAGTCACAGCCACCTTTTCCGCAGCTTCTACATCCCAAATAGAAATGGCCGAACAAAACCATAAGCCCTTGCTGCCCTGCGAAGCCCAAGAACCAGAGGACAATAGAAGCGCCCGCGAAGGCGAATGGCTTATCCACGTCAAACAGCATCTACATTCTCAGAATTCTATTGCTCGCCCCCGACTATGTGTATCTAGCCTCAAGCTCTGGGCTTCCCAAAAATGATGAAGAGCCTCCACCCACTCAGAGATCGAGAAAATCAGAGACAGCTACGAAAAGGTCATCGACTCCAACTCTGAAACCCTGGCGAGGATGATGCTCTTGGACGCGTCTTTCCTCTTGGAGCTTCTTACAACGCTCCCTGCCAAAGATCACTTCCATTCCTCCGAGTATTTCTAACCCCTTTTCGATGAAAAATAGAATCGAGTCGGTCGGATTTGCAATACTCGGGGACATTATAAAGTTAGAAAATCAAATGCCTCTGTTCGTCCTGGCCAAAATATTAGAATTGGAGGCTGGATCGGAGAAAGAAGCACAAACCAGGCTCTTGAACGCCGCTTCCACGTTTTTCCCTTTCAAATACTTGCAGCTCTCACGATTTGAGCTAGATTCGCCGTTTATATGACGGGATCATTTTTTAGTTTCTTGCACGGGTTAACCCTCGCTTTTTTGGCGTGCGTGACATTTAGGCTTCTGCCTCGTGTTTTTCGGGCGCAAAGTCGTCGTCTTCTTCTTCTTTATCAACTGCAGAAACACGGTTTAATCAAGTTCTCCCTTCCGTGTCAAGGTTAAGCATAGGCGGAATATGCATCCGGCCGTATACCGGAGATGGGGGCAACGCCCTGAGATTCGACAAGGAAGAATCTACCCTTTACCTTCCTGTCATAAAGATATCTGAAAACACCGAAACTGTTGTGAGAAACCTGATGGCTATGGAGGCGTTTCTACCATCGGAATTACAGGTTGTCTCTTGCTACGTTGGTTTGATGAAAAGTTTGATTTACACAGAGCAGGATGCGAATTTACTGAGGATGGCGGGGATTTTATATATCTATGTGGGAAACGATGCGCAGACAGCTCAGTTATGGGATGGTTTTTGCAAGGGCATGACCATATCTTTGCTTCAGCCGCTCAAGGCTTTGAAGAAGGAGATTATGGAGTGTTACTGAGCCAAATGGAGGGCTCGGCTGATCGAGTTTTTCAAGAACCGTTTTACAAGGCAATGACGTACCGCTGTGTCTGCCATGGCTGAAACATTTATTTTCGTGTTTACATTTGCTCAAGCCCTTTCTTCAATGTATGGCTTCAAAAAGACTGGTCCCTGAATCGAAGTTCAAATAAAATGTAGCTGTAGTTAAAAGGAAGAATGGAAATTAAATTCGCCAGGAAAAATGTATATTTTGTATGGCAATTGCATCTTCTTATTAGTACTGCCCAAGGCACTATAACTAGTTTTACGTTACTTAATATGTTGTTATTGTTTGTAATTTTCAACCAGTCAAACACGGCTATTATTTTCATCAACAAAATATACACTATCTACATTAATAAATATTAATAAACTCACACATTTTTAATAAAATAATTGTAAAAATGTAATTATCTTTGATGTGGTTGATCTAAAAATTGACATGTTATTACAGCCTTCAGTATTTTTGAGGAAAACATGATGTCGTTAGCATTTATGATGTCATAACATTTATGATAGCATTTATTGATAATGTGGGAATGACCTCGCTTTGTTTGCTCCAATGTGGCATCACCAATGTAACACCCACATTTTACACACACAAATACAACAGTTAAAATACTAGAATAATTTTTTTGTTTAAATTACATTGCTCACTACACAACACCACAAGGGCTCCAAGAAGAGAAACTCAACAACGCATAAGACGCTTACATAAGTCATCGACTCACATAGATACACAAAAACACCATATACATGTCGATGCCACACTTTCCCCAATGAACGAATACTAGTAATGACCCCACCACAAGAAAGGGACTCAAGGATTGGCAACCCACAACACATCATTACCATGATTACATCTTAATTACGATTAACATTCCAAGAACATTTTTATACAAGGATAATTTTATCTATTTTCCACCCACAGATTCTTAAATTCATTTCACATTCAACTTACAGATTCGACCATTTAAGTTGGCTCTTTATCCCTTACGACAATCTCCATAACTTACATAATTATTTGCCATATTTCAAATTGCATACAAGGTTCCTAATTCTCTCGTTCTTATGTTAAGCTTATGCTTCTCAAACATTCATTAAATGTTTAAATTTTACCCTTACTACATAAGTGATTTGACGTGATGTCAAGAAAGAAATCTTAGGATTTAAGGGAGATTTAGATTCAAGATACCTTTTTTCCCATAAACATTCTTCGTTCACGGTATATTTATTCCACTACCATAGTTAATATAGTTCAATAACTTGTTGAATCCATTCAACATTTCCACATCAAGAAATTTTATTTAGATTTATATATATATCTTTTGTTTTCTTGAAGTTTGATCTCACCAAGGGCAATTCATATTCTTTCTAACACATGAAAATGTTTAATTGAGTTATAAGGACTCCAAGAGTGACATTATTCCTAACCTCAAATCTTGTTTTACTCTTATATGCTTTACTCTTACATCACACTATGGTCTCATTATTAGCATTGTTTTATAACAAAAGGAGTTACGGAAGTATTTGTCTAACATCTTGAAGAAGTACATGATTGGAAGCATTATAAAATACACATGAACCACAAGAGATTTGTGTTCAAGGTAAGATCCCATGTTTCGCATTTCATGATTCCGCATGTGAAATTTATTTTATTCTTAATGTCAAAAAGGACATAACAAGGGATTACGGGACTAAGATTTTGGTTTCTTGGGTTCTCTAAAGTCAACATCTTTCAAATAAATTTCATTTGCAAGGAGTTACTTACCATTTTCTACCCACAAGTTAACCTCCTAATCAACCGAGGTTTAGTTTAATTCCAATTTGCACTCATAAAGGTGTGAAAACATATTTACCCTATAAACCCTCCATAAAATATCAAGGCGCTATATTGTCACTAGCCAAAGTAACACATTTAGCTGTGAGGAACTAAAGAGATCATTAACAAGAGTTTAAGTCATAGTAAAACTATTTCACTAGGTCCATTTGTGTCGTCTAGATCCCACAAGGAATTCATTTGATGATGAAGAAAATTCCTAGATCTAACTTTGTAAGACTTGGTAGATGACTAGGATACTAAGGAGGTGTTAGTTCTACTTACTCCAGATAAAGTTTGTTCAAGTCGTTCCTAACCCAAGGGTTCAGGATGATAACATTAAACATACCGACCATGACGATAACACAAACTAGGGGTCTTATTTACCTAAGCTAGGAGGTTCCATCGAGCACAAAAGTTTAAGTTCATTTTACGGTTTCAATTTCTTTTGGGCTAAGAAAGATCATGTGAGAAGGATGACATCGAGTGTAGAGATTGAATTTTATCCTAAGGTTTTGTTTTCCACACTAAAAGGATTCACACATGAAAGGTAGTTATACACGAGTCTTATACTAGGGTTGAGTGTTTCGTTTAGATCTCTTTATTACATTTATAAGGTAAGAATACAACACACTAATTAATTAATCATCTATTGAAAACTGGAAATGCACTACAATATTTTAAATTCAAATTCATCTAGCATACATATCCAACTTTTACAATACAAAATTTGAGGATCAAAATAACACTCATGTGTGGATGAACATCTCTTTAAACCCTGGCATCTAAAATATTACAGAACTTCAATTATAAACCTTTTCATACTTCACAAAATGTTGAAATATCCTCTACAGTTTCATTTAACATATATACCCAACCCCATTTTTTTTTCCCATATGTAAATATGAATCAAAAGAATACCTATAGTTAAATGTACATTTCCCAAAACACCCCTAAAACTAGCATCTCATTCATATTGTCAAATTTCAATAAATAACTTTATTGTAACATAATACATAAAAATTCCTTCTATTAACATTCATAAATTCTAACAATATACAATGAATCACACCCACGTTGTTCCGCCATCTTACTTGTATCCTACAAAAACATGTGAGCATGAAATCATCAATAAATTGTTGGCATGGCATCCACCCAAATCTAGCATAATTAAAAATTTTAGTTTCCCATTTACATAATAACATTAATAATTTACATTCGAAAGGAGAAGGTTAGAAACACATATTTATTTCATTTCTTAACCAAGGAGAGAGAAGAGATAGGGAAGAGAGAGAAACACTATTTTGCCAAAAGTCTAATTTCACACAACAAGTCACAAGATAGAGTTCCAAACAATTATTTACAAGTGTTAATAAGTTTCCACAATGGTTTGCTAATTTGGTTGGGGTCCTACAATGTTTTTTTTTTGTTTCCTATTAGCTACAAAGACACCCAATTTAGGATCGGAGGTTGAGAAACATCGCTCAAAATTTATCTTCTCGTTAGGTGATGAATCACGAGTAAATTCCTATGTGTCCTCCTATATACCGAATTCACAAAAATGACGAAAATCAAAATGGGTGAATGGTTTTCAATTGGGAGCTAGGTTTCCATAGCCACCGGTTGTAATTGGTCTAATTTTAATTTGTCAACAACGATATGAGGCCTACAAAGCCCCCTTACCAAACTAGCCAGGAATGTGTTTTTCCCAAACTGAATGTTTTAGGTAATTTTCTAGTAAAAATACTAAAGGATTGCGAAGGTAGGAAAGCATTTCGTTGCTCAGGGTCCAAATGACAAGTTGAAATGAAACCCAACTTTTCAGTTTTAATAGCTCCCTAAAAGTGCAAAACAGAGTAACAGGGCTCCTAGAGGAGTGGTGAAGAGAGTGCAAATGGTCAAACGAGGTTGAGATAATGCTTTATGTAACTCTCTACATAAAAAGGAACCCATATGACATTTGGCATCTCTTTTACGAGGCTCAGAGTGTTGTTTTACAAGTCTCTTGAAATTGCGTTTATTTCTAACTTTGCAAGGTAGACAACAATGGTTGTTTTAGTTAACTCATCTAGCTCTCACCAAAACCAATGGACACGAGCACCAAGTTTTGACACCATGGGTTTATCAATGCATAAGGTTTTGGTCGTGACATGGTTGAGGGTCAATTGTAAGTCGGTATGAAAGATCACGAGGTGTTGCTTTATTGATTACATTAGCTGTCTAGTTAATTATTTGAGCAACTAATTGTTTAATATTTTTATTTTATTGCAAATGAATAACCAAATTATATGAAAATTATAAAAGATAAAGGTAAGGAGACTATGCCCGAGAGACAACAAATCGAACAAAGTGACTTTAAATAAGCACAACGTGCACAAGTTATTAGCGTTTAAAATTGTTGTCAAGCTTGCAAGGGCCAACTCATCTCGCCAAATAACTAGTACAAGGTATCGAAGCCAATATAAGGAGAATCTAGCTCTTATTTCATTACTACACCGTGTAGATATATTCAAGCACCTTTCATGGTTTTATGACCCTTTTCTCAACCTATTTGCGTAGATCCCGTAACCATGGCATTCCATGAGATGACATTTCTTTTGACGCATTTTGTTGAACTCCATTTTTTGTTCCAACGCTTCCTCTTCGAAAATATGGATCCTTTTCTTAACAGATTTGAGGCACCTTTTCTTTTTTTGGTCTCAGTGGCAACTATAAGCCCTTTATCGCCAGGTAAAATTCCTGTTTCTTGCTCATAAATAGGGTTAGACAGACTTTTGGGAAAATGAAAGGCTTGAAATTCAAGGCCTCTTTGTCTTGCACTGTATTTTTTTGTCTGTGATATTGCGGCTCCTGGTGCACATTATATTATTCAGTGCTACCTTTTTATTAGTGGCTGGTTTTACTTGATGGCATCAATTTTCTTCAAACAATGCTTCATTATCTGCTCGCCTATCCCCACGAATGGAGGATTTCATCTCCATAACCGCCTTAGTCCATTTTTTTCCATGGCTTCAGGCATGTGATTGGCTTGAGGCTTAGCCATTGTGAAAAATATTTGCTAGAAATTGGATTCTGTAGTGTTGCTGCCATCTCTAATATAAAGAAACACTACAATCCGTATGATCCAAGTTCAAAAAGTGAAAAAAAAATATTTGAAATCCTTTGGTTCGAAGCTGAACAAATAAATTAATGACAAAAACCTTGAATCCTTTGACTTGAAGCAGAAACCCCAAAATTTATACAACTCACACAAGAAAGGCCTTAAAATACTTTGATGAAAAGCTTCCAAAGTCCTCCATCCTCTAGGAAAAATCCTCGCACACTTATTACTTACTCTCCAAATTACAAATTTCCTTTCCACATTTCATGCCCTGCTCTTGCAAAATTGTTTGCGTGGAAACTAAAGAAAGTTTCAAAATCTTCAATCCTTATCTTTTCAAGCAAGATTTCTGTCAACAAAGAAAACAAAACTCTACTTATGCTAGAAAAGGTTCCAATTCCAAATTCCTGAAATAAGACACAACTTATCATCGAAACGAACAAGAAGAGACAGATTATCTGTGGAAATGTTATCAAATCTTCACTGCTCCAAACCAAACCAAATGTTAACCTGGGTTCCAACATGGTTAGTACCTTAGATCTCAATAAGTGCCTAAATTATTTTGCAAGGAACATGACTAGTCAAAAGGTATGTTTTAGGGTACCCATGTGTTGTGTCAGACCCCTCCCACATGGCAGTTAGCCCCCATCCTCCACCATTCATCCTTTCACCAATCTCTTCCCACCTACTCACGCATTCAATTTTTTTAAATGTTGGGCACAACAACCAACACACGCCCTCGTGACGCTAGAGAATGCAAACTGATTCAATTCTATGTCTTCTCTCTGCATCCGTTGAAAAAACTCAAGAGCGTCTTCCCGATGTCTGCTATGTGTACATCCTACAAGCATGGCATTTCACAATATCATATCCCATCGAGACATTTTTCGAACACTTTGCGTGCATCATCAATGGAGTGGCATTTAGAGTACATATCAATAAGAACGTTATTTGAGATAATATCTATAAGACACCTAGTCATAATGATCTACGATTGAACTTGTTTTCCCTATTTCAGAGCTTCTAAGCTGCCACAGGCCTGTAGAACTGCATTGAAGGTTAAGTGGTTTGGCTTGATGCCTTCATGTTGCATTTGACAGAAGAGATCTAACACCTCTTTACTTCGTCGGTTTTGTGCATACCCCGTAATCACGGACATCCAAAGCCTAGCATCTATGTTGGGCATTTTTTCAAATAGCTGGCGCGAATCCTTCAATCTCTCGCATTTAAAATACATGTTGAGAAGAAAATTTTCAAGAGGGACATGTCCATTAAAACCAGTCTTGGCAATGTGGGTATGGAGCTATTTTCTTATACTGACCTCTTTTCGGAGAGCTGAACAAGCTAGATCTCATGAATCCACATGATAACCAGTTATCGGGAGGAATTCCCAAGACAATGGAGAATGCCTCCTCACTCACGCTTTTGTTTCTTCAGCAAAACCAGTTTGATAATGCAAGTCCAATGGGATTCAGTCCTAGATTTCAGTTCAAGTATTTGTTAATGTGTGAAACAATCTATTGGGCCCTTTACCCTTACAGTTTTCTGAACAGAAAAAAATCAGCGTTCTGAATCTGACAGGGGATGCACTTACAAGAATGATTCCCCTGTGGCTCTCAAATCTGCCAATTCTGAATTATCTAAGCTTGGGACAAAATAGCTTTAGAGGTAAATAGGGTATTATTATAGATATTTTGGCAATTTTCACTAGATTTTCAAAATTTAAACTAACCTGTTATCAAATTTTCCTTTTAAAGTCCTCAAATTTTCATATAAACATCTCTTATTTTTTGAGCTGAAAAGATTCAACCAACCATTCTATATTTACAAAAAGTTTCCTCCCCTGAAAAATTTTCCCTACAGGTAAGATACCTCCACAAATCTTCGACATACAGTCTCTGCTATCCTTGGATTTGTCTCAGAATTTGCTTAATGGATATATACCTCCACAAGTTGGAAATACAACACAACTTCAGATTCTTAACTTGTCTACCAACAGCTTCATCGGAGAATTGCCTTTAAGCATTAGCAGACTCTCCAAACTGCAAGTGTTGGATCTCTCATGGAACTCTTTTACTGGAAATATGCCCCCAAATCTATAGAATCTTAGTTCTCTCTGCATACCAAATGTTGGCGATAATCAGCTAAAAGGAAACATTCCACCAGAACTTGGATTAATTGGACCATTGTGGTATTGAATATATAGTTTCTATTATCCCAATTTCCCCCATAAAAATTGATCAAACACGACCCCCGCACGTAAGAAAATCGGAAGGGTCGGTTCATACTGCGAGATCACAATCGATCCCAAATCGAGGGCCAAAGCGAGCTCTAGAATGGAGGAGCAAGGTTGACGATGGGGCCGAACGATGTTAAAGGAGATCGAGCTTGACGGGAGAATATTGAAGAAAGGACTTGAAGTTTCATACTTCACATACGAGTTAACTCGAGCCAAGAAACAGTCAACGAAACCTCCATGTAATCGTAACCCGATGAGGCGTTGTTCACTCAAGGTCCTAAATCAGCTAAGTATAGAGCAAAGCTGTGAAAGGTGCCATGGGTTTCATCAGCGCATATTCAAGGTTAAAATATAGAGGCAGTCCCCAAACGAGCGCAGGCACCACGTGGCCAGAAGTCAAAAGGGGAGGCAGAACCAACCCGAATCGGCTAAGCATAGGGCGAGGCGGCAGAAAGATCCACATGTCTCTTCGGCACTCTTTCAAGAGGAAAATCCAAAAGTAGGTCCCAAACGTGTGCCAACTCTCCACGTGTCCAATCGGAAAACCTACGAAGGTCAAGTCCAAACAGAGTCTCCAAATGAGCAGGAAGCCTCCACGTGTCCTGGGTCAGACAGAAAGACTTTTCCAAACAGAGTGACTTTATCAAAACACAAAAATATAGAACATGCTCACAAAGAGACATGTGGCCATGTTTCAGTTCAAAGCGGGTCGTGAGCCTGGGGAAAACTTTTCGCCAAAGGGGAGATTGTGGACCGGGCGGACTGGGAGACATCTTGGCACTTTGCACTTTTCGCTAAAAAGCGCAATTTACAATTATGGGCCTGCGAGCCCATGGAGGATCTTTGTGCCTAATGAAATAAAAATTCCTAAGGCCCGCAAAGGGACATGTGGCCATGTTTCAAGTCAAAGTGGGAAGGTGAGTCACTGGAGGCAGTTTGAATTTTTGGATTTTTCTTGAAAGGGAGTAAAGTCATGAAATGGACCACTACTTTGCGCAAGGATAAGATAAAGTTACATGCTTGAAATGGCACTAAATGTTACATGTGGGAGGTAGGACTTCAGGGAAACTTTGGAAATTTCACAACTTTTGCAAATGGCTCAGTTTGCAAGTGCGGGCCCACGAGCCCACAAAAGGTTTTTTACCAAATGCAAAGTTTGCGCTTTTGGGCTCCGCAGAGGCTTTTGGGCAAAATTGAATTTCAGACCTGCGGGGCTATGGGAGGTTTTTGTAATTTTTCATTTTTTCGCAAAAGGTGCCAAAGTGAATTTTAGGCCCACGGATCCGTTTTGTAAAACTAGTTTTTCACCATTTTTGTATAGATTCAATTCAAATATTCAAATGGGCATATCTTTTGATCCAAAGACGTGAAATTCAACAAATTTGGTACCGTTGGAAAGATCTTGACCTCCTCTATGCCATGAAAGCATAAAATATTATTTTAGTAGGCTTTGATGGGTGAAAATATGGAAAAAGTATTTCAAGCCATTAATACGGGATCTAATTGCTTCAACTACCTAGATTTGATCTGATTTGCCATCTTTCCTTCTCCAACATGCCAAACAGACATGGGAACCATAATTGACATATTGTAGGTGGATTTGCATGTCATTGATGGTTGGTGGTTGAGATTTTAGAGTAGAGTTTGAGTTTTCTTCTTTCTCTCCCACCTCGACGTTCTATATATTAAAAATACTTCTCATTTAAGAAGGAGAGACATTATGGGATGTGGGGAAACTTTGTCAAATTTGTTTCTCAACTCCATTTGAGCTATAAGCCTTCTCCTATGCCTGGTAAGCATATTTGTGCCTTTGAGAAGAAATGTAATGGTCTGTGCACCTTCTAGAGCAATAAAATTGTGTTTTTGTGGTGTTCTTAAACCCTTTCTTAGGTTCTGATGTTTCTTTGTGCCTCTCCATTTCGTGTTTTCTTCATGTGCATGTATTTCATGTTTGCAGGTGTAAGATGTCATGTTTCATGGAGTTTTGATGGTGGATTAGGATTTGGGTTTGTGTCACTTCTGTCTGACCTCCTCATCTCCTTTTTCCTTATTTCATCCTCCCTCAGCAGAGTATCTCGCCTCTTTCCTTTTCTGTGTATCACCACTTTAGTGTAGGCTCTCTTTCACTCTCTCTTTCTCTCTAGTTCCTTGGAATGGTTAGATTAGGATAGATTAGTTTTTCCTGCACTAGAGTAGATTGTGGTAGGTAGTTTAGGAACAAGAAGTCGACTTTCTCTGGAGGTCCATCTCAAGTCTACAAGTCCCATAGCTTGAGAGATGGTCCCATGTTATATAGTCACACCGATACCCTACCTTGATCTAAGGCCATTCGAGGGGTGATGTGATTTTGCATCAACAGCCCCATAACCCATCAAAATTGCAGTTCTCTCTACATACAAAGCATTGATAAATTCACTTTTACCATTTCATAGTTAACTTTTACTACCGCTGCGGCAGTACTTAGCAGCATTGCTGCTATTTTTCTTAGTAGAATTGAATGTGGATAGTTTTTTGTTAACTTATTGTTATTGTAAAGCATGTTAAAAAATTGAAATTCACTTATAATTCAAACAACCAACAGAGACAACTTTTTCCTACAAAGAAAACATGATTGTGCTTGTAGGATAGTCAACTTATATATATTTTATTTTATATGTTGAAAAATGTATTAACGTGTGATATGTTTTTTTACACTTCAAATAAATGAATTAGATGCATGACAAATTTTAAGGGTTGTTTGAGAGATGCGGGCCCCAAGCCTAGAAATTGATGGACCAGGCCCTTTTTAGCGACTTAAATCATATATGATTGATTAAAAATCAATCGACCATAGACAATTATGATGGGTTATTGCCTCTTTCTATGCAAATGTCTACATGTGTGCTTGGGTTATTGTTAGGAGTGTTTTAATTTAAGAGAAAAAAACGTCAAAAATACTTAGAAGTTTAAATTTAATTTTGTAAGAAATAGGCTACACGAGTTTCTATGGAGAAGAAAATCTTTGAGGTCGAAAAATGTTCTAAGAGGATCATTGCAGATCCACCTCCAATAAGATTTTTAAATCTTGGTTAACAATTTTGGTGGGTGAGTGGAAGTAGTCACCCAAGCGAGATCTATTGAAAATGTTGAAAATCATGTCAAAATAGTAGATCAAATACTAGAGAGAGAATGTTTTTATGTAAATAGTTGTGTTGGATGAGTTGAAGACTCACCAAGGTGACAACTCATAGTCAACATGACAATCAAGGTAGAAGACTCACTAGAGCAATATCTCGGGAGTGTAAGGAATGTGGATGAAGAATCACTAAAGTAATATCCATGTTGGAGCAAGGTAGATGAGGTGGCGGGGAATAGTCACCCCCATGACACCTTGTGAGTGGTTTTTTTGGAAAAGGTAAGGTGGCATTGAAGCTAACAAATTTTTGACACCTTGTAGGGGTTAGTGTTATACAAATGGAGGTAAGAAGGTAGTTATCATTTCCACAAGACCTTGTCTTGAGCAATTATAAACTGACAACAAAGATGAATGCAAGGTAGTTATCTTGCTTATGGGATTTTTCGGTAGGAGATGTCAATATTGTGGTGAAGGAGTGTTCACCTAGGTGGGAGCTTAACATTCGCAGTACTCAATAAATAAGTAGGGAATATCTCACTCATGCAAGATGTTGTTTCTAGTAGTTTTAAAGGGTTCTAAACATAGGCCATATGTATAGAGAATGAATCACTCGGATAGGTATTGAGGAAGTTAAGTTCGGGAGAACAAGAGTTCTCACCCCTATGAAAAATTGTGATCGAAAAGGTCAAGGATGCCATATCGAAGTAGGGAGATTTCTTACTCTCATGAAAAATGGAAGTTTGAGGATAAAAATTAGGGGGAGCTCTTGACCTTGTAAGATCTCAAAGTGGAAAGTGTGGTGGAGTACTTTCAGACTCAAGATTTCAAGGTGAAGGCGGGGATTTGTTGGAAGATGTATTGTGTGCCAAGGAGGTTGCTTGGTGTAGGGATAGAATGGGCATAACATTGTGTGGTTATTAAAGAAAGAAGTTTTTGTTCTCCTTGTGGAAAAAAGTCAACAAAAGGGATATTGTAGGGTTATTGCTTCTTCCTATGCAAACAATCACGTGGGCACTTAGACTATTTTTTGGAGTGTTTCAATATAAGATAAAAACAACACCAAAAATAACGAATTCTACTTTAAAATATTATTTTAATACTTAATATTTGTTTCCAAGAAAGATTAATTGTAGGATATACTTTGGTTATAAATGTACACACTCTCATTGAGAGAGATTAGACTTTGAGAATATTAATTGGAACTCATATATTTGTTGAAGGAATATTGTATTTGGAGCTAGTTTCAAGTTAATACAATAACAAGGTTCTCGTGGGTTTTGTACACAAAAAGTTTTATCAAAATAATCAAAGTGTCAATATTCTTGGTGATTTAACAATTTTTTATTGTAAAACCATATATTGTAGAGTAGTAGATGATAAATAAAAAATTAAAGTATATATCTAACACAAGAAATAAGATAGATAAAAATCAATCCCTAGTTGTAATAGGGAGGATAAAAGAATTAGTTGGTTTCACAATTAATCCTGAAGTGTATTGACTAGAAGCCCGATGAACAGGAGGAAGAAACTCACAACCAAGCCCGATAAATTATAGAGTTTTGGATCTTCTTAGACATGGGTTCCTAGATAGGGTCAAGGGCACATGGGCGCTAGAGATTGCTTTTGGGTGCCTGTGACTATGAAAGACCTCACAAACTAGTTTTTCCTATATCACAATATTTTTTTGGCCTACACTATGCCTATGTGTCACACTATGCCTACAAAAGTCACCTGTTACTTAAAGGGAGAGATAACCCGCAAAAATCCGAACACATCAAATCCTAAAAAGAAAAAGATGTAAATGAGGAGTCGATATGACCCTGGTGGTAACCCACCTAAGTGAACTTATGACCAAGCGTTGGACTAGATTTCGTGACTCCATGGAGTTCTCGTGTGTGTTTGTGTAAGAATCGTGCCTAGGTAGATCTCGTGCAAGATGCACTTGATAGCAAGAAAAATAGCTAGATGTAGTAATGTAAATTTATGTCTGGATGGAAAAATGAATTTCTCCTCCTATGCGTGTATGCATAAAATGCAGTCCCTTGTCCCTTGAATGAAGCTATATGGATGATTTGATGCTCTTAGAATGCCTTTGGATGTAACCCTATGTGATAGTAATAGATGATTAGAGCTTGGTCCTTTATTATGGTCACATAATTTTATATTTGTATGATTCCCTTATTTAAAGTTCACAATTAACAACTAGAAGGCTGACCCATAAGAAAATCAGATGCCCAAAAGGAGTGAGTAAAGTAATGAGAGGTTGGGGGCACCCCAGATTGAGGGGGTGGCTGAGCACTAGCATCTTGATCGGGCATTGGTGTATGAGTCATACAAGATAAATAAGTAAAATATCAACCGGGTTCTAGGGTGTAAGAGGCCAGAAAGAAGACATGAAACATAGACAAAAGGCCAAAGATAACTGTCAATTGCTATTTTTATCACTTAAGAATCATATGAATAGTAGTATGTGTGTAGACACCTATTTTTGGTTATAGCACCCCTCCATCATCTCACATCCATTCACTTATCACTCTTAATTTTATTTTTCTTAAATTACATGAAATCCCATCTATTTGCTCACCTTATTTAATTAATTATCAAAGGGGCTCCATGTGGACCCATTTGATAATTCAGATTTTTTGACATTATCCCCCATCTCTCACATTTTATTCAATCCATGGGTATTAATATACCCATCCGACACCCCTTTCTAAATTTCAAATGGAATCTATCATCTCACCTACCATGTCAATCATGTTCCCCACTCCATCTAATAATTCAAGTTGTGGTCCCCATGTGATCACATCATATCTCTTAACTCGGGTTACTCTACCCAACCCCGGTTACTTGTTAACCCCAATCTAACCTCACATTCAAGCTATAAATATGGGTTTTCACCCATATCAAGGGTGCGACCGATATATTTTTCAAGAAGACTCGGAGAACTCTGGACTGGAGAGACCTAGGAACAAAGAAGAGAAGAAAGAGTTTAATTAAGTTTTATGAGTTTGAGGGAGAAATATTTGCCATGATCTCGTTATCTTACCATCTAGATGCCAAGTTCATCTCCATAGCAGAGTACAAGCTAAGTCCTCTCGTCATTTTAGTTACTTGTCATTTTATATTCCATTATTTTTACATGATAACTACTATTCATGATCTATTATTATCTTATCTGACATGAGGGTTGACATCCTCCAAGGGAGTTAATATCCTCTTGGAACCGACACTGTCTGGGAAACCCCGCATATTGTGATCTAATCTTATCTGTTTCAATTTTGCAGATCTAGCTTCTTTATATCGTACATCTATCTTCTTTGCACCCGTAGATCCACATATGCATCTGAGGTCCTAAGCCCTCCATCATTCAAAGTTGTTGGTGGCTCCCAGTATCGGCCTTCACCCCGCTTGAGAACGAAGTTTCTTCTACAACACATTTGGCACACCCGGGGGATCGGATCCTAGATCTGGTCATTTTGTTTGTTATTTTACTCATCTTTTCTAACTTGCTTGTTTGCAATATCTTAGTATTTGTCGATTTCAAGTCGGTAATCACTTAAAATCACCTCGAAGTACTTTCTCTTCTTTTTTTCTGTTGACATCTACCCGCATGGGAAGAAAATACGGAAATTAACCTTGTTGCTTGGTTGTGTTTTCAAGTTTGATTGCGTAATTCATTATTCTCCTAGTGGTCGTCACATGATAGATTTTGTGAATATATTCATTTGTAAGCTCACTCATTTACAAGATTTAATGTGATCCCGCCATGTGGTGTCCTTTGTACATGTGGTCATTTTTTTCGTCGCGAAGGTAAGTTCATTGTGTTGTTTGGAAAGGGCGTATACTTCATATTAAACTTTCATGTTATTACTATTTAAATATATATATATACAAAACAATTAACACAATTAAAAATAAATAAATAAAATTATGAAAACAACAAAAAAACTTTTAGAATCCTAACTAAGCCATCTCCACTCCCCTCGGCTCACCTACCTGTTCACCCACTGACTCACTGCTTCACCACACCCATCTCTCTCCTCTCCTCGGTTCACCATGCACACTCCACTCTCCACCCAACTCCCATTTCCAACTCAGCTTCTCTCTCCACTCAACCACCTCATATCCGGACTGCATTTTACCCATACTCCTCAATCCTCCCCCATCTCCCTTCCACCAAACTCTCTTCCCTTCCACCATCTACCTCTCCCCATGACTCCCCCACCGAGTCCTCCACTCATCCTCACCCTTCCATTCCGACTCCACTCACTACTCCCTTCCTCCCAACCAACTCCCCATCTCCCACTCGGCCACCTCACATCCCATCCCGTCCTCACCTACTCACCTACTTCTCCAACTCGACACCCCATGCGAGCCACCACACAACTTTTCTCCAGATCCAACACCGCGTCCTTGGCCACTTGGCCATGAGATCTCCCACGTCTCTCCCCTTGAACATATTTGCCCTTTTCACAAGCCAAGACACAAGAATCATCTCGACTCTCTCACCCACCGCTCTCACCTCACCCCTCACCACATATCATTGCCTCACTCACCTTTCAAACGCATCTGAATTCTGGTAAGAAAGAAAAACATTCAAATTTTATCCACTCAAACTCATAAACAGCTGATGTCTGATGCATCCAATTATTTCTAGCTCGGTTTTAGATCCACGCAGGTGATTGTAAAGTATTTTTATCAGTGATTGATTTAAAATTCTAATTCAACGTCTACGCCGACTCACAAGATTCCAATGCTTAATGTTTCAAACCATTTCTAGCTCTGTTTCCCATTCACACAATTTTTATGGGTAGTAAATGTACAATCTCCTTATAGCAGGTGGCTTACAATTCTATAAACAGTGCGGGTAACACCATAGCCAATTATATATTTATCATTTAGATTTTCTTTGATTCTTATTATGTCCTCAAGCATGTGAAGAGCCATGTCCATGTGCAATACAACCAACCAATCTCCCCAATCAACCAAGATTTCTTGTGAGGATAAGTGAATAAACGATTTCAATGTTTAACGCTTCTAATTGTTTCCAGCTCACTATCACATTCAGATTTGGAATTCAAATTATGTGTGCCTGTCAAATAAATATTTGTTGATGGCCTAACTATTTAATGTGGCTGTAAATTCCTTAAACAATTTATAGTTTTTAAATGATTTCTTTATATAAATATCGGTAAGTTGTATATTTGTATGTATTTTATACATATTTTATAGAAAACTACTCAAAAAATTATATGATTTTCTATGTTTTGTATGTGTTTTATGTATATTTAGGGGGTGGCTTGATTCGGTTAAAATAAAATTAAAAAAACATCCTACAGCCTGTCAATCTCCAAGCCTAAATTGATTCAAATTCACGCTAACTTAATTGGTAGTGACTCTAAAGTCTCTTTTTAGCAATTGACTTACCATTCTTTACAATACATTTATAAACAGTGCTTGTAACACCGTAGCCACTTATATATTGTTCATTTATATCTTTTGTGATTTTTACTACACTATGTCATCATGCATGTGAAGAGCCATATCCATGTGCAGTATGACCCACCAATTTTAATCCACTCATCCTTTAGGTAGGTTTGACGAATCTATCATTTTATTAGTTGGTCTTTTATAGTCATGTCATTTTATTAGTTGGGATTTTATAGTCATGTCATTTTATTAGTTGGGCTTTTATAGTCATGTCATTTTATTAGTTGAGATTTTATAAGTCATATCACTTCATTAGTTTAACTTTTATATAAGCAATTATTTCATTAATCTAGTTTATCTTTTCGACTCAATTGCTTCCTTTATATTATTTTATAGTCTATTGTTTAATTTTCATCGCTTATTTACTCGAATGAAATAGGAACATTAAACTACAATTTTGTTAATTAATTAGATTAATTAATTTTTTTATTTTTATTTATTTATGATGACACCATTTGTAAAATTTATAAAGTCATTTTTTAACTACTTTAACTAATAGCATTTATTATCTTCTTACATGATAATGTATATGACCTCACAACAACAACATTATGCTATCAAAGACAACCATTGAAACATAAACACGCCACCAATCTCCTTTCACCGACCCTGTCCGAGATTGTAAATGGTGCCATTTTAGGGTACCCATGAGTTTCGGGCCACTAACTGGTGCTTTCAAAATACATCACTATCACATACACTTAAATAACCAGGAAAAGTGTTCTCCAGGTTTTTCTCTTTTGTCTCTATTTTCTCTTTTACTGCATTGAGTTTTCCCTTTCTTGAGTGTTTGTCTACATCGAATATCACATTTCATTTTGGTCTAAAATAAAACTTATGCATCATGCTTTCTTACATAGCCTAAGTAAGGGATTTAACTCTCTGCATTTCACTTATCACACACTGCCTGAGACTGCACAAACATAATTAACACATCAAAATGGTCCTCTCACCTAGTTAACTCGATTAGGACTTAAACACCCAATAGGAAACCGTCTCAGACATCTCCCAATCCAAAGCTATCCGAAACCAATATTATAATTCTCTAGTACCTGTTATCCCAATTTTTCCCCTAGGAAAATTGATCAAACATGACCTTGCATAAGAAAATCGGAGAGGGCTCTCTCTTTGCAAGCTCACATTCAAATCCAACAATCAAGGGGTAGGTGGGATCGAAAATGAAGGGACATGGTTGGAAAATGAGGCCAACAACGTCAAAAGAGACCACATGCTCAATAGGAAATATTGAAGAAAGGGCTCAAATTTTTTGGGCTTTGCAAGAAAGTCGACTCGAGGAAAAATAAAGGAGTGGCGAAGGAGCCATGTGCCTCATCGATGTAATTCTAAGGGTAGAATCCAAATCGGGGACCCCAAATGAGCACTAGCCCTCCATGTGGTCAGAGCCTCAAAATTTGAATAGGTTGTTAGAAATTCTAAGGCTAGCAGATGACACCACATGTCTCATCGGTGAACCTTCAAGGGTCGAAGCCAAAGGCAATTCCCAAACAAGCACCAACTCTCCATGTGTCTAGGGTCCAATCGTTGTTCGAAATGGGCAACATGCCTAAATCAGCTAAGTATAAAGGAATAAGCGGAAGCCTCCACGTGCCTTATCGGTGCAACACCAAGGCTGGGTCCAAAGAGTGGGTTCCTAAATGAGCACGAGCTCACCATGTGGTTAGAGTAAAAAAGGGGACAGATCTCGACTATTGAATCAACTAAGTATAGAAGGCCAAATGGACGTCGCCATAGTGTCTCTACCAATAGGAAGGGCTTAGGAAAACTACAAAGGAAATAGAGCATGCCTGTGAACGACGCCACATGTCTCTTCGACGTAACTTCAAGAGTAAAAGGAGGGGGAAAAATATTAAGACACACGGGGCTACCATGTGGACCTTGCAAAAATATACCCCAAACCCACAAGACCTTTATGCGGACATATCTTTTGATCAAAAGCTCGAATCAAGTGGGAGGGGATGTTTTAGAGAGCTCTCGGCACTTGCTACCCACCTGTCACCATTAATGTTTCAACCCACCATTTTTGAGGCCATCAAGTCTCCCACCTACCACCATGATGAAGAATGGGTTTCCTTTCCTTCCCAACAATAACAAGAATGGGGGCATGGGTGTTGCAGTGAGACTCATCATTGTGGCAAGGGAATTCAATTCTCCTTCAGGGGCGGTTGGAATAGGGTTGGATTTTTCCCTCCTTTCTCTCTCTCATTCTTCCTATATATTGTACAAGAGGGACAATTTCAAAGGTTTGGACATTCTTTCTTTACGCCTCCCTTTTCTCTACTTTGCAAGTGAATTCATGGAGTCTTGAACCCCTCCATCCAAATTGTAATGTAATTTCTACCTCTCGCTACTGTAATGCACTGTATCAATTCTTGGAAAAATAGAATAAGTCTGTGGATGATTTCAACCCTCTCTTATGTTTAATTACTTGATCCCGATCCCTCATGGTTTGTGTCCAATTTTAATGGTTTGTGTTTAAAAGAAATGTAAATTTTTATCATTCCTTTGGTGCATCTCCTCTCGTTAGATTAGATTTTATTTCTTGCATCTTTCTCAACCCTATCTCCTTGGAAAGTTAGAGTAGGATTTAGAATGACTGTCAGCAATATGAACGTGTGCACTTGGACAGAGGAATATGAGCCAACCTTCATCCGGAGAGCTCTCTCGAATTGTAAAGTCTGATGCTTTGAGAGATACTCCATTTTTGTAGTCACACTAAGGATCTCAACCCATCAAGTTACATATTTTAGGGTGCTGTGATTTTGCAACAATTTTGCTTTGGCACGCTGGTGGGATACTTGAGGTTAGATTTTTCTCATCTTTCCAAGTTGTCTCATTATCAAAGAGCAAATCTTAAGCCACCATGCAACCACAAGAACAATTTCGACACGTCCCGGTGGGACAGGTCTAAAGCACCTTACCACTTCAATTCATCAGGTTTGATGTTGTCTTGGTGAAGATCTCAACCTTTGGAGGCACTTTCAAGCACATCTAGTGACTCCATCTAGTCAACAACCCATCCTCTGAGTTGTAGACCTTCCCCCATCTATTTTCATCCATTTTTCTTCCATCTCCTTCATCTTCTTCCATCCCATGAAGTTGTGCAATCATGAATTCTTTCACACCATGGAATTCTCATTTGTAGCAACATAACTATTTCCCTCCATACCCACAGTTTCAAAATCCTCCTCCAAATCAATTTTATAAGCCCCATTATCCCGAAAATGCATACAACCCACTTTTTTCTAACCAAAATGTTTATGAAGAACAAGTTTATGTATATGATAGTGGAAAATTCTTTGTCAAAGCTGATTTTGAGAGGCAAGTGCAAAAGATGGAGATGGATATGATGCAGCTCAGATTCAAGTACTCCATAATGGCAACTAAAGTTGGCTACAAGGTCCCTTGTCCATGGGTCGACTCACTGTGCCGATCGGTTTAGCACCCGAGAGAAGCTACACTTTATCACTACGATGTTGCCCCAAATTACAAAATGGGTAGAAAATATGGATGCTCAACAGTCCTAACACACGACAACCTTGTCAATGGGGAAACCTTGAACTAGCATCTTACAGCCCTCCCACTCCACCGTGCCAACTTCCATCATCTCATCCCACTGCGCTTGTTCCTAGCTTCTTGCATGCTTCCCCCACTCAAAATTAAATCCCTTCTCCCTCCTCACTTTCACCTCACCTTCATTTCTCTTCCATTCCCCTTCCTACGCATGCCTCTGCTCCTCTTGCACATGTGCCTTCCATCCCTTCTGTGTCTATCCTTCCATTTTCTTCCAAGTCCCCTATGCCTAGCTGTACCATAAATGAATAGCCACCTACTAACGCACCTTCCCTAGCCAACATCATCATGTTCGATGAATGTAGGACAATTGAAGAATGGCGTGACTCATACGACTCCAACTGGGAAGAGGAAATCATACGGGCACTGTTCTAGATGAAAATCAGTTAGCTCCAGAGGGTGTAGTTCTGGAGGAGACCAAGTTGCTTGTAGAGGTAGAACCATATGCATCCCAGCTTTGCGCACCCCAGCCTATAAGTGCTCCCCTTTAAGAGGAAATTCTACAAGAAAATCCCATCTGTGGGATTAAGCTTCAAAGTAATGGGAAAACCACAAGGATCAGACCGTGCCCAATAAGATATCTAGCTAGCCTAGAGCCAAAAATAGAGTTGCCACTGGTCATGCTCACTTTAGAGCATGAGATAGAGCTTTAGTGCACCAAAGGTCAGCAACAACGCCTCCCAAATCCAAGTATAGAGAAACTCCAAGAGGTGTATATTCTGTTTGTTAATACTTTGAGGAGAGTGAAACACCATCTAGAAGGTGTTTTTTCACTCTTATTTCTGACCATGTCCAACACCAAATCAACTACATGGTTGTAATTTGTGAGGAAGGGAAGTTACTTCTCCCTGCCTGTTGCAAGTTTTACTTGAGCGCCCCTTGCCTTTGGTTAGTTTAGGTTAGTTTAGGTTTGATTTCATTAAAACAAGTTCTTTTGCACACTCGTGTATGTCTCATTTGAGGCGTGTATGGTTTAATATTTGTATATAAGCTTTGTTCCTATTTCTCCAAAGGTACAATACACTAGGCCCTTTAGTATTTACAGGTGGGGAAAGCTCGGGGTCACCAAGTGCAAGCAGTCAAAGGCTCATAGCTTTCAAGGAAAAGATCAGATATCATGATTTTATTCATGACTCCATGCCCAATGGATGCAATAAGGAAACTGGTCTCTTCATCTAAGCAGTAAATGTCCTTGTGAGTCATAAAACGGTATCCCAATTTTTGCCCCTAGGAAAAATTGATCAAACATGACCTTGCATAATAATATCGGTAGGATCGGCTCATCTCGTGAGCTCACATTAAATCCAACAATCAAGGGATAGGCAGGATCGAAAATGAAGGGACAAGGTTGGTGAAGGAGGCCAAAAACGTCAAAAGAGACTAGAAGCTCAATAGGAATGATTGAAGAAAGGGCTTGAAGTTTTCAAACTTTGCATGTGAGTTGACTTGGGGCAAAGAAAAGGACTGGAGGAAGGAGCCACATGCCTCATCGGTGTAATTCGAATGGAAAAATCCAAAGTGGGGACCCCAAATGAGCGTCATCCCTCCATGTGGTCAGAGCCTCAAAATTTAAATCAGCCATTGAAAATTCTAAGGCCAACGGATGGCGCCACATGTCTCATCGGCGCACCTTCAAGGGTCAAATCCAAAGGTTGTTTGCCAAACAAGCACCAACTCTCCACGTGTCTAGGGTCCAACAGTTGTTCCTAAATGGGCAGTAGGCCCAAATCAGCTAAGTATAAAGGAATTATCTGAAGCCTCCACATGCCTCATCGGCACAACACCAAGGTTGGGTCCAAAGAGTAGGTTCCCAAATGAGCATGTGGTTGCCACATGGTCAGAGTCAAAAAGGGGATATAGCCGGTCGTTAAATCCTCTAAGTATAGAAGGGATAGTAAATGGTGCCATGTGTCTCATCATTGCATCTCCAAAGGTCAAGCCTAAAAGGCGGTCCTCAATAAGCGCCAGCCCCCCACGTGTCCTGAGTCAGACATATGGCCCCGCTAAATGAAAAGGACTAGCCAAACATGAGGAAATTGAGGAGCGGTCCATGGATGATGCCATGTGTCCTTCTGAGTGCTCTTTCAAGAGGAAAATGTAAAAGCAGTCCCCAAACATGCACTAGATCTCCATGTGTCTTGGGTCGGGCATAGTGTCTCCACTAAGAGGAAGGGATTAGGTAAAATACAAAGGAAATAGAGAAGGCATGTGGACAACGCCACGTGTTTCTTCATCACAACTTCAAGAGTAAAAGGAGGGGGAAAAATTTTAAGATGTGTTGGGCTTCCACGTGGACTTTGCGCAAATATATCCCAAACTCCAAGTACCTTTAGATAGCCATATATTTCAATCGAAGCTCATAATTGAGTGAGATGGGATGTTTTAGAGAGGTTCTCGGCACTGCTACCCACCTGCCACCATTAATGTTTCAACCTACCATTTTTGAGGTCGCCAAAGTCTCCCACCTACCACCATAATGAAGAATGGGTTTCCTTTCCTTTCTAGCAGGGAACAATGATGGAGGCATGCGTGTTGCAGTAAGACTCATCATTGTGGCAGGGGAATTAAATGCTCCTTCAGGTGCGGTTGGAACAGGGTTAGATTTTTTCCATCCTTTCTCACTCTCATTCTTCTTATATATTGAACAAGAGGGATAATTTCAAAGAGTTGGACATTTTTTCTTTGCATCCTCCCTTTTCTCTCGCTCTGTGCAGCTAATTCGTGGAGTCTCAAACCCTCCATCCAAATTGTAATGTAATTTCTACCTCTTGGATACTATAATGCATTGTATCAATTCTTGGAGTAAATAGAATAAGTCTGTGGATGATTTCAACCCTCTCTTATGTTTAATTACTTCTTCCTGATCCCTCATTGCAAGCTTGGTCATATGTACTTGGATATTGTGTCCAATTTTAATGGTTTGTGTTTAAAAGTATTGCAAATGTTTAGAATTCCTTTGGTGCATCACCTTTGTTAGATTAGGTTTTATTTCTTGCATCTTTCTCAACCATGTCACCTTGGCAAGTTAGAGTAGGATTTAGAATGACCCTTTGCGAATCGAACGTGTGCACAACAGGAGGAATATGATCGACCTTCATCCAGAGAGCTCTCTTGACTCGCAAAGTCCCACACTTTGAGAGATTATCCATGTTGTGCGCTTACACCGAGGAGATTAATGCATCAAGTTATAGATCTCGGGGTCTTTGTGATTTTGGAACAACAATACCTTCATTACCTACTTTTCTTTTCTCGCTCACATCTCAAATTAATCATGATGATAAAAATATCTTTGCTTGATTTTTTTGTCAACAACATACATAAATAGATGTTTCTCTATTTCACACGTATTGTCACTTTCTATCGAATCGAGACAAAAACAATGTCCTCCATCCAATAAAGTTAATTCTTCCGACGATCTCACTAAACAAGATATTAAATTCAAAACCACATCGTCAGGGCACCCAACCTCCAGTCTCCACGGTCTTACCTCATGATAACCATGTCATATAAAATTGTCCCCACCTTGACACCAACCCTCATATCTCTTGTTAAGGAAGTCTTCCTAAACCAATCGCACCACCATCTCATGTTCCTTTCGAGACACTTGGGCCTCCTCCTAACCCCATATATGACTTCTTACTCCAAAAATATCCTATAATCTCTCAATCCTCCCAATCTCCAAAATTGGTGGATCGCATTCCACCCACCTCCCATTTTGACAATTCTATTTCATCCACTATTAATAGGCTTGCCCAGCTGTCTCAAACTCTTAACACACATATCCCCGTTTATCTTTTACCATAGCAACCTACCTGACTTCAACAACCAAATCATGCCCTTATTGCTCAACATAAACCTATACAATAGTCCCAACCTATGACATGTGTTATTCCTTACCAAACAGCTCCCCAAACACTGCGCATATCCACAAATTAATCAACTGTCTTATCAAACCATTCTGTAAAAATCCTATCCACAAACTTATCAACCACCTTATCAAATGCTTCTCCAACTACCCACACACCCACAAACATACCCTTCACCTTATCAAACTACCTTTCAAACCACACAAAAATTGAATCTCAACCTTACAACACCTCAAGTGATTCAATTCATGCCTTAATGAATCGGTTAGCCTAGCGAGTTTAGAAACTGTTACCTTGGCACCCAAGAACACTTTATCTTATGAACACATCTGTAATGAACCCATTCATCCATTAGTTCCAATTAAACCCTACCCTCCTCATTGGAAAATTCCCCAGTTTACTAAGCTCAACAACGAATATCCCCAACAAAATCTCCTCATATTTAAACATGCATGTTGTCTTACTGCACATGATCATGATATGCTTCTTCACACTTTCCCCATGTCTTTATTCGGTCCAGGATTGGACTGGTATAACAAAGATATCTCGCGAAATTCCATATTCTCCTTCACCCAACTTGCACAATTGTTCTTAGAACACTTTTCTATTAATATCACATGTAAAACCACTATCGTTGATCTATATACCATTCGACAGTTTGAAAACGAGCCCATCACCGACTTCATCGCATGATGGCATGATGTTATAAACCAACTATCCTTCACTATCCCGCAGACCAAGCTCATCAAATTATTCTCATGTTCATTTTCAAAACATATATCATTTGCTTTACTGAGATCCAATCATTCCGAGCCTTTGATGAACCTTTCACAATGGCTCGTAAACTTGAAACCCATGTCATTGAGAAGGGTCATCTTAAACTAAGTTCAATTAAAACTAAAGTTTAATCCAATAAACCATTCACACATAATGACGATTTCAAGGATACGGCCAACACTGTGGTCATTGAACCCTCATCCCCATCTACATCAAGCACATAGTCTCAACATTAATCCCTCAAGTAAACAGCCAACTACACTCTCTTAGGAGAATCATACAATTCTATATTCGATAAATTGGTTATTGTAAACTCCATCCAACTTCCTCCCATACGACCCGTGGACAACTTGCAAGCCAAGCCTATTTGGTATCACAAAGCCCACTATTGTAAATATCATCGAGTCAAAGGTCATGACATTGAGAAATTTCGTTCCTTCAAAGATCATGTCCAACAACTCTTGAATCAAGGGGATATCCAAATCGATACCTCCACTGCGTAAACTAATCAACCACCAACAAATCAAGCCATGCTCTTTACATCTCAACTATCAAATGCTTATATGATTGACATTGTCAGTCAAGATCCCATCTTATCACCAACTCTGCATGTTCCCATAGTGGACATTATTCCCACCTCTTATTCAGAACCTGTCACACCTACATCAACTTTCACTACCTATCTTGAACCTACACCTTCTCCTATCCTTATCACATCCACATCAAATTTGACTATACCATCCACTTCTGCCACTTCAAATATACCCCAATCTACCACATTAGATTCCTCCTTAGCACCCATTTCAGCCCCACTCATATCCACACATATCCCTATATCTCTCACACCTATTCCTTCACCCACATCTTCATCAAACACACCTATTACTACACCTACATCACTTATCTCCACAACCATCCCAACTAAACTCAGTTCTACTACATGCACCCTTACAACCCTACCTTCAACATCAACCCCTTTAGCAAACATATCATTCTTACCCCTCGAAACATTTATGAAACAACCAGTCCTATCTACTTCTACACTTGAGAATACGCCTGCATTTGTTACATTACCCATAATGTCTACTCCATCGGTTATCACATCACTCACATCTCCACATATTCCAAATATTCCTACATCCCTATCTATCCCAGCTACCCCTATATCTATCATACCAACAAATCCACCTATCCCTACCTTGACATATTTACCTATATCTTCGCCCATGGCCACATCACCTAGTCTACCCCAATATTCTTTACCTAATCCTTCTATCACACCAACCCAATCCTCTTGATCTATAACCCTATCAAATATACCCCTCGGATCATCTACTGAACCAACACATCCACCTAAATCAAATAAATATGATTTTCCTTCTCCCTCTACAAAATAAACTCGTCCCATGCCAAAAACCCAAAAAATCCACATCTCACATAGATATCATTAATCACATCATACAAACACCCATCTCTCTACTAACATCATCATATTGTTTTAGGACATGTTCTCCATTAATAGCCACACCACCACTATCAAATCCTTGATTGAAATTATAATCATCCTTGCTAGAATTAAATATTCTTGATTGAAGTCTAAGGCTCGGGAAAACATCCTGATCCCCTGCAACCTCGAAACATTCACATTTTCCCTCTTATCTACAATTCAATGCCATAACATCTATTTTAGGATCAGTCTCTCCATCTACGACATCTTACATAATAATCAATCACCAAATTTGATTTATCTCCCAAAACACAAAATGCACCTATCCAATCTACATCCACTTTTTCTCCTAACTCCAAGCTACGATATCCTATCAAAACCCACAAGAGTTACCTTCCCCACGATACTTCAATGGGGTTTTACGTAGATATCCTTCGACATTTAACTCGAATATCTACCATCACACTTCCTCTCATTAAATCCTTTAATCCTTATGGTCCCAAGCCATCATGGTTAAATCATAATTGCGATTGCACTTATCATCGTAGCCTGTGTCACGATATCAAACATTGTAAGGCATTTCGGTCAATCATCCACAATCTTATTGAGAAAGATGATTTCCTCATTTAGGGAAAGTTACTTCTCCATCTACATTGAATCCAATTCATATCCCATCTGTCATATCTCCCATGATTCATCCATCCACATCATCCCTTAACATCCCTCCTGCACATGACATTCCTCCTAAGGAAGGTCCTCCATTGTTCATCAATACCACTTATATTACTAAGAACACTTGTGGTCTCCGATTTTTTACCCCATCCAAATCTAAAACAATCACCACCACAAACTTCTTTCCACTCCTTTTCTACTTAACACTCTTGCATCATCACTCCCACCACATGGGAATCCCAATTAAGGATTTCCCTTACACTCTTCATCTACACTTTGCATATGTTCCTCCATCCATTCATGTCACACTCTGTTTCCTTGATATCACCGTGATATCACCTCCTTTCATCTCTTGTTCCATTTTGGTATACACTTTCTCGAGTCTTTTCAACATCCTTCATATTTTGCGGTTTGGCGATCCTACTTAATTGTCCCGTCACACAGGAAATCTTACTTAAGATTTCCTCTTAAAAATTATTTTTCATCCGACCCTTCCACCTCCCATCATATCTTCCTCATCTTCTATCTCCCACCTCTCATCATACTCATCCACTCCAACCAACCCTTCCACACCTGTATCCAATACAATGTTGTCTTTTTCCTTCCATATCGTCATTACCGGTGTGGTGATATTACTTAATTCTTCTGCGGCATGGTGATCATACTTAAGAGTCTCTCTTAAGCATGATCTGTCATCCCGCACTCACCCAATACCCCACATTCTCTCCGTATACATTTTCTCTTCATTCCCCATCATCACATCCTCTCACCTCCTCTTCCATTCTCTCAAACACCACTTCCTCCTTGCCCCGTTTTCATCTCCATCATCCATCGCTAGATAATATTTATTAACCATTTCTTCTCCATTCATTTTGTGTCTTGTTTCTTCATTTTCTCTCATTCATTCTTATCCATTGCAACCTCTCCTCGTCTTCATCTTCATACACATCATTATCCCTCTTTTCTTTACTCTTTCCACTCCATCTTCTAGAGTTCTCCCACATATCTACCCCCATACTTTCCCATCATTGTCATTTATTTTTCCCTAACATTATTTCATCATCATATTCTTTTTCTGTGCTAGTAATTATCAGTGGACTTCTCCTAAAAATCACTCATCCCCATTCTACATAGCCTAAATCCTTTTCTTTGACCCCCTCCATTCTATCTTCAATCCTTCCTTCATATGTGTCCTCTGATCATTATCGGGGCTTTTCCTAATGTCCCTTCATTGGTGTTACCCCTACCATTCTTCATTTACTTTCTACCTCATCTTATATTTTCTCCCATTCTTTCCTACTAATCATTATCAATGGATTTATCCTAACATCCATTCACTCGGCATTGCCTCTCCTATCTCTTCCTTTCTTTTCCCTCCACATTCCATTCTTCCTTTCCAATTTCTTCACTTTCTTCATCATACACCCTCTCTCTATTTTCTCATCATCAACTTATCCTCATCTCATGCATCTCTGCATCTTTTCCAATCGATGTCATTCCTCCCCTCAAGATTATCTTTATGTTCATTGTGTTTTTAACTCTTTATCAAATATCTTCTTTCTTATTTCCCTTCCTTCTGCATAATTTTCTTCTTTTCCTTCTCCTCCTTTCTTATCCTCATCTTATTTCAGTTCCTATTTATCGTCTTTCTCCCCATTTTACCTCACATTTCATCCTTACTTCCCCATTGTAACCCGAATCTTCAGCGTTGTCCCATCTCAATTATCATCTCATGATCCACATGCATTTCCATGTAGTCGGTTCCATATTCTTTGCCTTAGATTTCCTCACTATGATCTGTTTCCTTCAATTTTCTTTGATCTATCATCTCTTTCATTTTCCATTACCTCTCTCGTTTTCCTCTACTTCATCCTCCTTCGGACCTTTCGTTTTGAATAACTCTCTCTCTTTTTTCATAATTTCACCCTCTCGCTATGTTCTTTTCTTTTCTTCTCTTTGATTGTCCTTCATTTCCCCTTTCTTTATAATCCTTCTTTGTTATCTTCTTCCTCCCCTTTCATTCCTTCTTTTCTCCTCCTCCATCTCCATCCCTCTATTCCATACCCTTGTCACCTTCATATTCAATCTTTCTTGCTCTTCTCATAATCAACCAATCCTCTTGTCTATTCCCTTTTCTCTTTCTCAACATCCCTCACATCTGGCATTCACAGTCAATGCCAATGTTTCTCTATTTATGTACCACCATCTATCCCTTTCATTACCATTCTTGTTCTTCTCTCTACAACATTGACCTCTTCTCTTTTTGAGAACCCTATCACATATTTTATCTTTTTCAGTCCTCTTACAAGGACATCATCATATCCATTTCTAAGAATCTCTTCCCATCTTCCTTTGAAATTTTTGTCTTGGAAGATACCATAACAACCATCACCTATCTGATCTTGTTCTCTTCCATGAATATTTTCTCTACTTTTGTTTTGTCACAAAAGTATCTTGACTTCTTGTCCTACTTATCAAACAAGTAGGACTGATTTTACCTTTTAATTTTCTAACACTTATGCATCTTTCCTATGAAACATGATTTCCATCATATTTATCACCCTTTTAGGGCATTTTATCTCACCCTTCTATCCTATCTACTCATCATGTGCACATTTATGATTATTCCCCTTGGGATATCTTATTTCAACATCCATCTATGTCTTATGTTGGGGCACCTTTTCATCCTTGTACTTGTCAACACATATAACTCACTTTGTTTCCTTCTTGTGCCTGTGCTCGGGCATCATTATCTTCCTCCACGTCCCTTTTGCGGACGCATGATTTTTGTTAGAGTAGGTATTTACCTCATCTCATGTTCACCTAGGTACTTTATTTACCTTTATTGTATTTATCCTCACCCACTTATGTGTGTGGATATTTCTTTTATCTTATTTAGATATTAGGAGATATTATCTAGTTGTTAGGTATAGTTATTTCCTTGATCTATGGTATTGACTAGTTCTTTCCTTGATCTATGGTATTGACTAGATCCTTGATGTCTAGTTCTCTCCTAAATCTATGGTCTTGACTAGTTCTTTGATGACTAGTTATTTCCTTGATTCATGGCTTGATCTACGACCTTGACTAGTTCTTAGATTGTTATTCCTTGCCTATTTAAGCAAGGCCCATTCTCAATGTATTGCATTGAGTTCCATAATAATATATGATATTGCTGCTCATTTGTTTGCAAAGGTTTTATGTAAAGCTATTATGGTGAATTTCTTTCATTTTATTGATCGATTAAAATCCTTAACCCTTGGTCATATGGTATGATCATATGAGGGCTTAAAACTTGTGATTTCTACTAGTAGGTGCTTAACTTCAACCCCCTTTAATTTTATTTGTGTGGTGAAGGAAACAACATTTTATTTTGTTTTATTAAAATAAATAACAGAGTAAAATATTAAAAAGCTTGTAACTTTTGATCGGTAACTCGGTTTTGAGTGCCACTTTTTGCAAAAGTGCTTGTTTTTTTGTGCTCTTTCCATTAGAAATATTTATTTTTAGACTTGCACTATAAATATAAAGTGCCAAATATGGAGGAGTGTTGTAATCAATTGTGGATGCAATTTTGGTTGAGCCCGACGTCCTAAATTTTTGGGAGTTGCAGTTTGTACCTATTATGGATTATGAGAATGATATGCTTTTCTCTGAAGTATGTGGACTTCAGGAGGATATTGTAAAATTTGTGGAAGAATATAGATTGCTCAAGAATTGAAATTATCTTCTACAATCACTCATTCATGATAAGGATATAATAATACACTCCCCGCAGAACAAAATTTCTAGCCTATAACATCACCATCATATTGTGGACAACCATATCCATGCTCCTATTCCACTTGTAGTTGTTGCTCTTGTACCCACTGACATTGATCTGCCAATCTTTGAGCCTGAACCTACTTTTGATGCTTCTAAACCTGTGAGGCTTGTTACTGCATGCTCTTCCACATATGTGCCTATTACAGTACCACATGTTGTGTATCCTACTTTTGCTCAGATACATGGATTTTTTAAGAAGCATACCACTGCTTTAAGTTCTTGCATGCTCCATTCTATGGGTCTTACTAGAGGATTCATTGGCAGACATTCACAGGGTATTGTTTCATCTATTCCACATGTTAAGTGGAATTCTCGTCATGACATTGGTTTTTGAGCACATACTTCATTGGGATCACACATTGACAAAGCTCCTTTTTTGTTCGCTCGACTCTTTCTAAGGATCATGAGCAACACATGAGTTCTGCACCTTCACTCAGGCTTGATGAACCTGAGATTTCAGTTGTTAGACATGATCAACCTGACACATATCCTGATGTTCTTTTACATGCACCCATTGTTCATTTTGCACCAGCCATATGCGAGGCATCTTCTTCATCCATCCGTGTTGTTTTGGGGTGGATATCTAATCACTTGTGGTGGTGACATATGCATTCGTTGAGAGGAATCTACAGGGCATGGATCCTCCACCATTCCGCCTCTTGCTCCACTTTCTATACCTTCGTATTGTGATGCTTCTTGTTTTGAGCATTTTTCTTTAGCAGTGTAGTGTATCTCTCTTGTTTGTTAAGAGATTTTGTAGTTGTATTTTCAACTCTTTTGGCATGTTGAAGATTCTCTTGTGGGGGATCTATTCTGGTGAATTCCAATGTTATTTTGTCAGTGTTTGAGTAGTTGATTTTGGGAAACTCATACATATTTGTAATGTCACTCCACCCATTCAGCAGTATGGGAGGGTGTGGTGTTGATCCTGCTTCTTCGGGTTTCATGTCCTTGCCTTGTTACCTTGGCTTTTCTTGGATCGTGACACTATAGAGTTTGTGTCCTTACCTTGTTACTTTGGTTATTGTTCTTGGATCGTGGCACACCTATTTGTAGTAGTTGGTCAAATTATGTTTGGTATTTTTTTGCACTTTCGACATCACTTTTTTGACAGTCTCCTCCTGTATGGAGCTATTCAGTGAAGCCAAAGTGTCAGTTGTTTTTGAGTTCTATGATCGAGCAGTGGATTCAAACCAAACTACTTTAGCATTGTATGAGTTTTTTGAGCCGAGATTCTTGGGATGCCTTGGAGCGGGTTTTTACTCTCTTTTACTTTGTTATTCTTGGTTTTGGGTACCTTACAAAGTGTCCCTTTTTTCCCGATTATTGTACATGAGTACCTCATCGTGCCTAGTTGCGAGACTCATAATGTAGACATGCCACTTCTATTTTTGCCCCTAGCTTCACTTGAGGGGGTGTTAGAGTAGGTATTTACCTTATCTCATGTTCACCTAGGTACTTTATTTACCTTAATTATTTTATCCTCACCCACTTATGTGTGTGGATATTTCTCTTATCTTATTTAGATATTAGGAGATATTATCTAGTTGTTAGGTATAGTTCTTTCCTTGATCTATGGTATTGACTAGTTCTTTCTTTGATCTATGGTATTGAATAGATCCTTGCTGTCTAGTTCTCTCCTAATTCTATGGTCTTGACTAGTTCTTTGATGATAAGTTGTTTCCTTGATTCATGGCTTGATCTACGACCTTGATTAGTTCTTAGATTTTTATTCCTTTCCTATTTAAGCAAGGCCAATTCTCAATGTATTGCATTGAGTTCCATAATAATATATGATATTGCCACTCATTTGTTTGCAAACATTTTATATAAAGCTATTATGGTGAATTTATTTCATCTTATTGATCGTGGTGTTTGATTAGCATCTGTTTCTTGGCTTGGAACGATCTCGGTTATCGTTCCTTTCAATTTTTTGTACAATTCCTCACAAACAAAGAATTTCACACATATTTTCACTTTCTATTGCACATATAATGATGTTTTCCTATGACTCGATGGTCAACAAGGTTTACATCCACACTTTAGTGGTCTTCACCCACTCACCGGTCAGTAGAACATTGTTGTTTGTCTCTGCATGATATCGCACTTGTCCTCTATCGATGTGATATTAGAGTCACCGCCATAATTTTTTTCATTGTTATTATGATCTTTTTTTCCCGAGAAATCTTGCCTTTGGTCATGTATTCATCCATCCTCGCACACATATTTCATCTAACACTTTTTGTTTTTATCTCGTGGCTTGCTATCACAAACCACTCAACAAAAAGGGGCAAATGTTGACACCTATTTTTGGTCAAACTAGTTAGGCGGTCTAATGTCTTGACACGCACTAATGGAATTTGTGAATCTAAGGCAAAGAAAATCTACCCTTCTAACTTGGGTGGTGTGGAATAGATCGATCGGCAAGGATGAGTTGCTCGAAGGCTCCAATCAATATCGAGCTCTGGCGTGATTCGATCTATGGGTTGTGGAATACGTGGGAAATGACCTAGGATAGTTTCGTGTATGTCTCCAGATAAGGTCATATGGTGGATGGTGGAAACAATTGACTCTACGGACGATTCTCTGGCCTAGTCCAGAATTCTCTAGCTTCGTTAGCCGCTATATCTAGTAAGGACAATTGTTCGATGATGATGGGTGGAAGTGGAGTGGATTGGAATACTAGTGTGCGTAGGCCAGTGTTTATATCTGATTGACTTGTGGATTCGTTAGGCTGTGGGACTTGTGGGTCACAACCGTAGACTCTTGGTTGTTGCGGTCCTGTTATGGTCATATACGAAATCAAGTCCTAATTCCTAGTATCCAGTAATCATATGCTTTCTCAGCTTCTATGTTTAGGACCAACAACTGCGTGATTTTCTCAGAATATCTCACAGGCGTTCGTGCTAACACGGATCCTTAGACTAGTATCTATATACGTGAGAGTGTCTCTGCTGCTTTGTTTGTGGGACCAAGGATCACAACCAAAGGTTTGTTCTCTTTCGAACCCTTCTACGATCATGTGAATGTTTGTCTAGGGTAATCTGTAGTTTGGTTGATTTGACCAAAACGTGTGTGCTTGGTCGTCTTCTATATTTAACCCTCTCAGCGAGAGCCCGATCGGTTGTAAATCTTTGTTGTTTGGAAGACTTGTATTACGAGATTTTGGTCTATGTCAACTATTCTTTGTGAGAGGTTTGGTTGAGGCACGATTGGCTCAAATATGTATTCCACAGGCTCCAGAGGTCCCGTGATTGTCATACAAAATAAAATGTAAATCTAACTGTAACAAAGCAAATTCTAACTACGTGGAATAAAACTAAAACATATATAACTTCTATTTTTCTGAGAAACCTTTTTAAGAATTTAAGGAAAGCAGCTATTTAAACGTATCTAGAAATAACAACTAAATAACAATTTAAAACAAACAAGATAACCGAGTGTAGTTATTTGTCTATGCGATTTGTAGATTTATTCTAAATAATGCAATAACTTTCCTAATCTACTTGCAAGATTCTCGATCCTACCTCAGAAGTGAGGAGTGAATCATAGTTTCTCAGAAACTATCAATCCTCATAGCTTCCCTGGCAATATCGAGAATAGAAATTTTACCGAAATAAAGCAATTAACTATTCTATTTGATATGATTCTAACTAGAACTTTGAAAGCTAGAACACGGATTCCATGAGCAGGTGGCGAATCCGATGGTGTGTGTGATCTTGTCCCCTCAGTGTGATCTCCTCGTTCTTTCGTGTTCACGTGGATCCAAGAAAAAGCGTGTAATGCTAGCATCGACAAAAATAGATATTGGGACAAGGATAGCTCAGAATGCAGACTGAAAATGTGAGTAGGAGAGGGATAGCGCAAGAGTACAGAGCTTGGCTTATGCAATTCCTAGCGGGATTTTATTGTGAGTCATGCAACATAAAGTGACCAGAACCTGAAACTATCCTGTTTGAAGAGCAAAACCTGCAACTTTAATGGCTTCCTAAGCTATTCTACTCCAATGGAATGGATAAAACAACAACACTTGTTTGCCTGAAGTGGATATGTGGCTTACCAACAGTGGACAATGCTAAATAAGCATGCAAAGAATTAAAACTATGGCTCTAAACAAACAAAAAAACTAAAACTATATGAAAATGAGAGCTTGAAAGTGAATGAGGAGGGAGACTGTGACAACACTTGCACAAGCTGGATATGTGGCTTACCAACAGCTGGACAATACTAACTAAGCCTGCAAATGAACTGAAACTATGGCCTCTAAAAAAATGATAAACTGAACTATGGAAAATGAGAGGATGAGAGCAAAAGATCAGACCATTTGTTTGTGCACAAACCATTTATTTATAGCTTTCATTCACCCAAAGATCAAAACCAAACTGAACTCTAAAAACCATAAACAATGGCCAAACACTATTCCAGGGGACCAAAAACATAAATGCATGCCCAAGTCGGCAAGGAAAGCTGGTGAAACGTTGATATTTTACGTGAGTCGCGTGCGCTTTACGGAAAATGCGTGTGGGACCGCCGCTGCTGAGCGGGGCGGCGGTTACGAGACCGCCCGCCACGATCGGGGCGGCGGTCACGAGACCGCCGCCCAGCAGGGCGGCGGTTTCGTAACTGAAGGGCAAAAGGCCAAGAAAAGAGGAAAAAAGGGGAAAACAAAGGACACGGGGGCTAAGCGGGGCATGCGGGATGTTAACGCATACTCAGAGGGCTTTCCGGATCCCGAACACCTTGCGAGAGACTGTGTATCATCATTGGGGCACTTGTTACACTTTGTTACAGCGATCTGATACCTTACAATTTTGGGTACGTACATATTGCCCCCTCGGAGAAGCGTTTTAGCCATGAAGAGGCATAAAACGGTGGGTCAGTATGGCAGTCCCGAAATGGGAAGTTAGAAGTTATACCTTACACGTCCATGTGTTGAAATGACGCCATCAAAATTCCCTTCTACTGTGAAAATGAAAAGAGAACTCAAGTGCAGATAGATACAATAGTTCGAAAAATAAACGCTAAGAATAACAGGGAATGAGAACGTACCATTCGTGCGGGGATAGGAACTTACCTCCATCAGCGCTCCAAACCTGTGAAAAATCATTTTAAAATGAAACAGAGTGCTATATATATGAAAGTGGGCCCATTTTCCTATTCATTTGCGTGAGTTGATTTGATTGTTTTTGAGCTCTGGGGCCCACGGTGACGGTTTCTTGCGTGAGTAGAGTCAAAACGTCCACAGCGAGATCGTGATCATGCCTCCACGTGCGGAACACCGCCCCGCTAGATCACAGGTTGGTTTTCTTCAATTTTGTGTTTTTCCCCCCTTTAATTTGAAATGCTGAATACTTTGTAATGGGGGGGTTATTTTTGAAAATGCTTGTGTTAAAAGGTCCATCTAGGGGCGCTTACTGGGTAGGCTCCGTTTTTAGGTTAAATGGTCATTTTTGGGACTTTTTAGGTGTTTTTAGATTAAAAACCCGCGTGGGTTTTCGGACCACGACCGCCGCCCTGGCCAGGGCGGCGGTTATGACCCGCCACCTGTTTCAGGCGGCGGTTTACTGACCGCCGCCTTTAAGGCGGCGGTTACTTGACCGCCTTTTAGGCGGCGGTTCAAAACCGCCTCCCTGCTCAGGGCGGCGGTTTTGCACAGAATGCAAAAGGAACTTATATTTGAGATTGCACTTGTATTTTTTGCATTTCTACGTGTTTTTATGACTCTCTCGGTATTGTTCGGATATTAACTTGCTCTGTTTTGTGTGTTTTTGGGTGTATGCAGGCGAGAGAGGAGTACATTAGATGGAGCAGAGAGAGAGAGTGTGATTGGCTCTCAGGGGTATTGGATGCCCTCTCACAGGATGAGGAGGACACACTACAGAGAGCCGGCATATTGCGCATATCGCGCGTGCCCCACGTTGCACCATCTAGTCACATCCTTTGTGACTTATTTTCTTATTGGGATGCAGATCGGAACACCTTCCGACTGCCAGGGGTCCGTGGTGAGTGGACCATCACATTAGAGGATGTCTACCGCATTCTGGGGGTCCCGATCATCGGGAGGTGACTTACATTAGAGACAGCAGGCTCACGGGCACAGATTGCACAGTGGGCAGCTTATATGGGAGATGCAGCCATCTCCACGGGGTCGAAGAAGGGGGTGAGAGTTCGATCCATTCCTTCTTTTCCTATCCCCGTATTTCGACAGGCCATCATGGGGATCCTTGCCTCGAGATTGATCGGGGACAAGGGAGGGGACACGTTGTTATATTGTTGGGCCCCCATCATTGCACAGATAGAGGGGCATGGCCGGATATACGCCTGGGGTGCAGATATTCTGGGACCACCTACCATGATCTATATAGGGTGGTCCGTTTACAGGGACAGTCATTGAGCCACCCAACTCTAGTCATGAGTTGGGTGTATGAGCATTTTATCCCTTATGGCAGGGGTGTGGAGGTGGCAGATCCTGGGGCTGTGAGGGCAGCCAGATGGATGGACATGTCGGTGCTCAGAGCACCTCATCAGCCAGTTGCCTCCCTTACTACTGCAGACATGGAGGCGACACCGTACCGGCTTATGGCCGGCATATGGGGTGAGGAGACTCTTACCCTGATCTCCTGCTCCACCACAGGGCAGCTTATTGATCGAGTGGGACGAGTGGAGGTACATCCTTTCGGCCGGGTTCCTCAGCAGTTTGGTCTTCCATATGTGGGTATGCTTCCCCCAGTGGCACCAGTTTACAGATCAGTTCGCGAGGCCAGAGGGGGGCCTAGAGGCCGAGGTTGGACAGTGATTACTCCTGGCATTCCCATTGCAGCCAGGAGGATAGTTCGTGCTAGAGGGAGAGCCGGTGCGCCTCGGGCACCTTTGCTTCAGATTGCTGCGGGTCCTGCTCATAGTAGCGATGACCCCATAGATATTGACTCCGACTCTGAGGAGCTCACAGAGGGAGGGTCAGAGGAGGAGACTGATGACAGTGATCCTGAGTGGCATGACACTCAGGACATTATGCGAGCGAGAGAGGGGGATGAGAGAGCGCAGAGAGGGTGACTCTAGTTTCAGAGGAGCCACTCTCCCAGGGCCATGGTGGAGAGGATGAGTCCGTTGCAGGGTGACACGTTGCTCCTGCCACAGGAGCAGCCCCTCAGTCGGCAGCGGCATCCGCGGCGGGTGCTGGTCCCAGCGACCCATCTTGGAGGCCTGGTGATCCGAGTAAGTTACCCTTTCTCCCTTTTAATGTTTATATGTAGGCTCTCCTTAGTTGCTATTGTTGTATCTTTTAGCCTCTTGCTTGGTTTCTAATTCATTTTCTCCTTTGTTTTGCGAGACTGTTGATGAGTGGCGGGATTTGATCCACAGGGTATGTACTGATTCCCTGATGATCCCCATGGATAGGACCCATGCGGAGAGCTGTCCGTAGATGCTGGGGAGCCCTCAGCAGCCGGTAGACATACCGATGTCTTCGCTCCCATTTGGCACGTGGCCAGGATGGTGTCGACCCTCCGCACAGAGTTAGCGGGCTATAGGACGGCTGAGCGCCTTATGAGGAGCCATTCTCGTGGTGAGACCATGGCTGCCCCTCGGGACCCTGAGCCCTCCGTACATTCAGAGCGCCGGCGTAGCCGAGTCCTAGGCGTGGGCGTGCACCTTCGGAGGGGTCTCGCAGGGATTGAGAAGCCATTTGGCTCTCGTGTATTTTGTATTATATATTCTTTGTATATCACGGGCTCTTTGAGCGTTTTGACCATGCTTAGAGCATGATGGCATTGTATATAAACATTGATTATTTATATATATGCATTCGTTTTGGATTAAAAGCTTGGCACTCATGTTTTCCTTTCTATTTCCAGTTTCCTTGTGTATACTACGATGTATGTTTATATGCTTTTTAGAATGTATGCAATGGAGAACAGATGATGCAAATGTTTGCTTTCTTTTTGTGTTTCATGATGCTGATACATGATAATGTAGATATATTGTGATTTTGAATCTTAGCTTCTGTGAGCAATTTGGATACCTCATGTTTGTTTTGCAGAGTGATGAATATAACCAGTATGATGAACAGATTAATTTGCCCCATTCCTAACTCCACGCAACTAGTAAGATGCGAGGGCTCATCACCGAGAGTCAAGAAGGGCGCAAGTTATGAAATGTGGTGAAACGATAGTGATGAAAGACAGACAAAGCTTTGGCGGAACCAAATTGGAAGCTACAAGCTTACTCTACCCGAATGACTTCATAGTTTAGAATGCACTTGCTTTGCGGTTTATCTAGACTTAGACCCGTAGATGGCCACATAGTAGACAAGATCTGGGTTTTTAGGATTTTAATTCTTTTGGGATTTTGCACATCTGATTCATTTGTTTTTGACTCAAAGTTTCAGAGTTTGAATTGTTTGTTTATGACTTTTAACGTTTGCTTTGTCAAGAGGACCCCCTGTACTTTGCCCCATGCTACTAGTAAGAAGCGTGGGTTTATCACCATGGGCAAGGTATAGGCGAGTAAGGGCATTTCCATCCTTTCCCAACCCTACGTCACTAGTAAGAGATGCAAGCTCATCACCGAAGGTTGGTGGGGCAAGGAAATGTGTAAAATTAAAATTTTCTGTTTAATCACTTGTTGACTTGTTTTCTTGAGTAAAATGTCAGTATGTGCTTATTTCCAAAGAGATATATATATGGGATAGATGTGACACCATGAAGCTTCTAGAACAGACCATAGGCAAGACACCTATCCTAAGAAGAAATCAAAGCGAGAATAAACTTGCAGATCTTGGTATGGTTACCGTTAAGACTTTGTCATGTTTGATTTTATTTGATAAAAGATTCCGAGATGATTCGATGATATATGAAGATGGAGAGGTATGATTAAAGAGCTTTATGCCAAAACATCATGAGTTTGTAATGAATTGCTTTGAGAATAGATTCCTTGATCACAATTTATGTAAGAAACAAGTGGACAAAATGATCTTAATCTATATGAAGATGTAATGTAGATAATTATACAAGTAGTGCTAGTTGCTTATGCGTAGAACCACTTGAGGTGCAGGGAATTGACTGTTTCACCAAATTCCTCACCTTCTAGCGTACATAAGAGGTAAGCACCATTTCCGTAGTCCTTCATGACTTGGTATGGGCCCAACCATTTGGGCCGGAATTTCCTTCCTTCGCCGGTCTTCTTGTCGATCCGGCTGTCTAGCCTTAGAACTAGATCACCTTCGTATATGTCACGTTCATAGAGACTTCTTGTTATACTTCCGCACATTCGGTCGGCATAAGCTCTATGCCATTGTTGTTCACATCTAACCTAGTTTCATCTAGGCTTTCTAGTTGGGAAAGACGTGCTTCTCTGTAGCGTCTTCATCCGAGAATCCCTTGTAGTGAAATGCGGAGGCCCAGGTATTTCGACCTCAAGCGGGAGAACTGCTTCTGCCCCAAATACCAGCGAGAAAGGAGTTGCTCCCGTTGGTGTTCTTATTGAGGTTCGGTGGGCCCACAAGGCCGGATATAACTTCAAATGCCAATCTCGTTTGTTTTCTTTCACCGTTTTAAGGAGAATGGCTTTCAGTGTCTTGTTTGTCGCTTCAGCCTGTCCGTTGGCTTGGGGATAATACAAGGAAGCCGTATGATGGCTTATCTTAAATTTATTGCATAGTTCGCGAACCTCTTCATTTTTAAAAGAAGTTCCATTATCGGAGATAATGATTTGCGGGATACCGTACCTGCAAATGATTTGGTTCAAAATGAACTTGGCGATCACAGAACCAGGTACAGTAGTAAGAGGCATGGCCTCCACCCATTTGGTAAAATATTCAGTGGCCGTGATTATAAAATTATGGCCATCTGTGGATGAGGGAGAGAATTTCCCTATTAAGTCTAGACCCCATGTAGAAAAGGGCCATGGAGTAGCGATTGGTTGTAGAGCTTGTGCTGGCATGTGGATCTCATGGGAGAATTCTTGGCACTTATGACACCTGCGTACAAACTCTATCGCGTCATGTTCTAGAGTGGGCCAGAAATAGCCCATTCGATGTATTTTTTCAGCGGTGGCGTGGCACCAAGTGGCCTCCACATATTCATTTGTGAGATTCATGGAGAATCTTCTTGGATTCTTTCTGTGTCGACACATCTTAGGAGTATTCCATCGAATGCTTTCGATAGAGAACTTTCTCTATAATGACGTATTTAGCTACGATTATGCGTAACCACCTTCTTTGTTGCGGTGTAACTCCTTCTGGGTACGTATGGTCCATGATATAATTAATGATATCAGTGTACCAAAGACACTCAGAGATAGAGGGTCGGGCTTCGATGTAGTATACGCACTCATCTGGAAAGTCTAAATCTACTAAATCACCTCCGTCTAATGGGTTGTCAGCTAACCAATCCGCGATGATTTGTCCCTTAACTGACTTCTGATTTACAAATGTTAATTCGAATTCTCCCATTAAGGTTATAAAACGTCCAGCCTTTTTAGACAATGACCCTTGTGTGAGGAAAGTCCGTAAATGGTCCGTTTTTACCATGACCCTCGTTTCTTGATTCAACATATAATGTCTTAGGCGTTTAGTAGCAAAGACTATGGCAAGGCATTCTCGTTCTGCCTGTGTATAGCGTGTTTCATAGTCGAGCAGCGTTCGGCTGATGAAATAAATCACGCGTTCTCTCTTGTTATCGTCTTCTTGGGCCAACATACAGGCCAGCGAGACATTGGTAGCTCGTGAATATAGAATTAACGGGTGATCTAGCTTAGGTGGCATTAGCGTAGGTGGTGATAAAAGGAAGCGCTTAACTGCATCAAAGGCTTCATTACAGTCTTTGGTCCAATCAATGCTATAGTCTTTCTTGAGTAAATTGTTGATTGGATGAATGGCGAAGCTTAAGTCCGGGATGAATCTTCGGATTGCACCCAGTTTTCTGAGAAATGATCTGATTCCAGATTCATCTGAAGGTGGAACCATTTCGAGGACAGCCCGGATTTTGGTTGGGTCGACATCTATCCCTCGTGACGATATGATATAACCTAGGAGCTTCCCTCCCGTTACACCAAAGACGCATTTCTCTGGGTTTAGCGTGACTCCGTATTCTATTAGGCGTGAAAGAATGACGCGGAGTACTTCCGGATGGTCACAACGCTTCTTGGCTTTAGCCAATAAGTCATCAACGTAAGATTCCATGATTTTATGAATTAGATCATGAAAAATATGTCATGCCATGGCTTGATACATGCATGCAGCGTTTCTTGAGACCGAATGGCATAACAACGTAGTGAATAGGTTCCCCGAGGAGTTATAAACGTGGTTTTAGCTTGATCTTGCTCAGATATTCTGATTTGATTGTATCCTGAGAATCCATCCATGAGAGACAAAAGTTCAAAACCAGCTGTTGCATCAACAATAACATCTATGGATGGTAATGGGAAGTCGTCCTTAGGACATGCTTTGTTGATGTCTCGAAAATCTATGCAGATGCGTATCTTTCCATTCTTCTTGAGAATGGGAACGATGTTAGATACCCATTGGGAGTAGTCGACTGGCTTGATGAATCCTACCTGAAGGAGTTTTATTACCTCCTCCTTTACCATGAGAGCTACTTTGGGCTTCATGGGTCTTGATTTTTGTTTAATTGGCTTTGCATCTGATTTAGTGACGAGGTTGTGCACCGCAATGTGGGGTGCGACTCCTGTCATCTCCTTATAATTAAATGCAAATGCCTTCTGATGTTCTTTGAGGATCTGCGTATGTATTTCCACTTCTTCTAGGGTTAACGAAGAACCTAGTTTCAATATTCTCGGTTCATCTTCTGTCCCGATGTTGACATCGATTGTTTCTTCGATCAAAGAGGCGTTACCCTCTTCGAACTCAGGTGGTGCTGGAGGTAAATCCAAATCATCCCCATTTTCTACTGCGTATATGCTAGGTTCTATTTGTGAGGGGAGATCCATCATGGGATTTCCGAAATAAGAAGACGAATGTGGAATTAAGGATAAATCTAGCATATGATAGGAGAGATGTAGTGCTGCATAGGCGTTTAAATAATCCAAAGTAGCCACATCACTATCAATACGGTCTAGGATGGTAGATTCACTTCCGCTTGAAAGAGGATTTGTCATTATTTTTATCAATGGTTCATCACGAATGGACACCGTGAACTAGGTATCTTCTAACTCATTGCTTGGAGTAAAACGTGATGCTGAAGTTGCTATTGAATCGGCGAGAAGATTTTTCTCTCGCGGGATTGCTTCAATGGATATGAAGTTAAATGCCTTGCTTAAATTTAATACAACATTTTTGTAAAGCTGCAAGTGTTCGGCTTTGGTTTCATATACCTCAGAAACTTGGTTTGCCACTAATTGCGAGTCTCCTAAGACTCTGATGTTATCAACACCAATTCTTTTGGCTAAGGTGAGGCCAAGGAGGAGGGCTTCGTACTCAGCGCCGTTGTTTGTGCATTCAAAATTTAACTTAAAGGCGAATGGGAGGACTTTCTCCTCGGGCGAAGTAAGAATTATACCTGCCCCCGCTCCATAACGGCATTTAGCTCCGTCGAAATGGAGAGTCCAATACTTAGTCGGGAGTATAGATGTTGGGGCATCTGCTGCGTTTGCGCACTCTACTTCTACCATACAGAGGTCCTCTGCTGGAAGGGAACCAACACCTAGGGAATATCCTATGCCTACTGAATCAAATGGTAAGAACATTGGTGAATCTTGTTCTATTAACTCAACGATTTTTGCAGTAGTCCCTAATGATACCGTTTCTTTAGCTTTATCGTTAGGGGTTGGGGTTGTTTTGGCTATGCTGATAGTTTCAAGATCCGTTGTAGGTACCAACTTCTCCTCTGGTTTTGGGTCAGTGGGTTTATTAAGTTGGTTTGTTGGAAGTTCAAATTTTGAGTGCACACCTGGTCTTTTCTTTAAATCAGCTAGGTGCAAATCGAAAGGTTTTGGATCACCTTTGGCTATAAATACCTTTCCTAGATGCAAGAATCTTACTTCTTGGAATAACGTAGAAGGGATTGCCTTCATTCGGTGTATCCATGGTCGGCCGAGTATCATATTATAATTAGTTTCCCGATCTATAATATAAAACTCAGTCAGGATTGTTTTGGGTCCTAAGGTGACCGGAAGTATTATAGTTCCTATCGAAGTGGCTTTAAGGCTATCATAGCCTCTCAATGTATTTCGAGTGGTGGAACAGTTTGTTTCCCCATATCCTAGTTTTTGGAGGAAAGAGAAGGGACTATGTTAACTGCGGCCCCATCATCAACCATTGCCCGTTTTACATAGTTATTATAAACCCATACTTGTAAGTGTAAGGCTGGATCACCTCGGCGTGCGATCTCAGCATCTGTGGGCATTTTACTTATTTCGAATATGAATTCGACATCCTTGTCCGGCTGCCCCGGAGGGTGGATATCAAAATCTACGTGATTTACTTGTGTTTCAGGAGGTGGAGTGATGTTAATTAGATGACCTAGACCTAATGCTTCTAAAAGAGCAGCTCTGTGAGGAGGAGAGTTCTTTAGTAAATCCAAAAATGAAATGTGCGAGAAGGTCTTTGTTAGGTCACTAATTAAATCATAGGCACCTACGGGTTTTTCTACTATTTGTTGACTCTTATCTGTTTCTGGCAGGTGACTTGGGCTTGGTTGAGAGAAATATTCTCGTGTTCTTGTTATAGCTTCGATAGGTAGTTCAGCGTCTAATTCTACCAAACTGACTATCTTGGGTCTCGGTTGACTTCCTAACTGTGGCGCAACTGATGGATTTAGTGAAGTCGAGGCTTCATGATCATTGTTTCCTGTCATTGCACTTTTGTTTGTTCCAGTTGGATTCAGCCTATTGCTATCATGATTTGGGAGTGGATCGTTAAAGATCTTGAGAGGAGCATTCTGAGGGGAAACTGCCCCTGCGAGCGTATTTGGTGGTGATGACACGGGATCTGCCAAAAACAAATCTGTGAAGAACTGTCTTTGTTCTTCTGGTAAACGTTGCATGAATTTATTGTAGTCACGGCACGTTCTAGTATCATGACCCCGAATTTTGTGGAAACCACAATAAGAATTGGGATTGTAATTCCTGTTTTGTTGGTTTGGTGTATATTGTGGCCTAAAATTCTGATCAAACTATTTCCTATTAGGATTAAAATTTTGCATTTGTTGTTTTTGGCTTTGGTTTTGATAACCAAATGAGTTTTGGCTTGGCCCTTGTATAGGATTTCACCATTGTTGTTGTTGTTGTGGATGGTTAAAATCCATTGTATTGATTGTCGGGGTAAAGTTGTTGTTTCGTTGGTTGTTTGTTTGTGATGGAGTATTGACAACATTTACCTTCTTGGGCTGGTCGGTTACTCCATCCGTTGTTACACCCCGATTTTTGTTAAGGATTTTGGGTCCTTGATTAACGTTTGTGGTAGTGGGATAATTTGTAGTGTTTTGATTGGGGGCGATCAACTTCCCGTTTGCTCCATATGTTTTACGACCACTATCTATCGCTGCTTGGTCTATTCGAAGAGCGCTCTCAAGTACTTCATCGTAAGTTCTTAGTGGGAACTTCTGGACTTCTTCCTTCACCTCTTTGCTGAGAGAATGAAGGAATAAATCACATAGTTCCATCTGATCCATGTTTGGAGCACTTGCTGAAGAATAAAGAACTGTACGCCACCTCTGGATGAAATGGGTGACATATTCGTTGTGTTCTTGTTTGATGTGCAAGAATTCCCTGATTCCTGTTCTCAACAGTTTGTTCATGTCGAATGCCTTAATGAATTCTGATACGAGTTGTTTAAATGAATGGATGGAGGCTTCAGGTATTCTATAATACCAATCGAGCGATGCCTTCCAAGGTTTTGGGGAATATTTTAGCAACAACCCCATCCCAAGGGAGTAATTCACGTATGGCTGTAGCGTAAGCTTTGATATGCGCGTTTGGATCTCCCTCGCCTTTGTACTTGGGTAAATCGGGAAGAGGTCTTGGAAGCATGACGCTTCGTATGGTGAAGTCTAAGGGTTCCTTCAGATATTCTGAATAAGTCCCTATCGCATAGTTTTCGACCATTGATGGTGGTTGTTGAGGGAGTGGTGGTGGGATGGGTTGTTGGTATGGCGCAGCGTATGCATTGGCAGGGGCATAGGGAAGTCCCTGCGTTTGAGAAAAAGGGGCGGGAGAGGAGAACATATCTCCCTGTGGTGATTTGGAGTACATGTTTAAGTATGACGGGATATTGTCTAGTAATGGGTTGTTTGATACTAGACCGGGAGAAATAATGTTAGAGATGATAGGCCTTGTTGGCGTTTGTTGTGGATACTGAGGAGGCATGCCTAACGTGCCTACTCCTGTGAGGAGATCTACTTGGCCAGAGTGATATGGAGGATTGGAACTTCCTGCTTGCATGAACTGAGGATTTTGACTTGCTTGAGCAAGTTCTAACCCTCTCACTTTTTCTACTAACGTTGAAATGACTTCATTTGGTGAAGTCACGGTGCTTTACTTTGAGTGGCGTTTGTTGTATACCACAGTGTTGTATAGGCATGTGATATCCTGCTATAAACTGATCGCTTATCTTGCCAAGTTTCTCAGAGAGTATTTCCTATATGCGGTGGCATAGAGGTATTTTTAGGTATTTTCTTGGAAAGAGATCTCGGGTTGTATTTGTAAACCTCCTATAGGTGGGTACATGCCCCTAGAATGTTGTTCACTCCTAGGATAACGTATTGATTTATTTCATCATCTAAGACCAGGTATGGGTCAGATTGTCTACTAATTTGTGGTCTAAGTAGCATCTGAGGAGATGAACTAGATTCTCCGGTAAACGTCATATTGTTCGAGCCTGAAGGCTCTGTTTGTTGCGTTCGAGGGGGTTGATCTAACTCCCCCATTTGAAAAGATGAATTATATCTGTTTCTTGGGGTTTGTGTTGACAACTGATTAGTTGAATAGTTGTCGCCCCATACTGAGAGTGAGGGTGATGATTGTCTATTCAGTTGGGCATAGTATGCCTCGAGACCCAAGAGGGGTCTACCATATGCATCGAATCCCGACATATTCGGGGGGTATATGAATACCCATGAGAATAATGGGAAGGAGCGAAGGTGATTTGTGAAAGAACACGTGATACTATGACTCCGAATGAGAAAGTAGGAAGTTTACGTCAGCTTCACTAATTTTGTTTGCTTCACGTCGGGTTCACCAATTTTGTACGCGGAAAAGTGACAAGCGAGCGTGGGAATCTACAGGTAACTCTTCCGCGTACCCGACCTCCCGAGGTCGTGCCGAGACAGCCGGTGGGGATGGAATATGCGTGGGATGCAGACAAACTAGTTAGGCAGTCTAATGTCTTCGACACGCACTAATGGAATTTGTGAATCTAAGGCAAAGAAAGCCCTTCTAACTTGGACTGGTGTAATAGATCGATCGGCAAGGATGACTGCTCGAAGGCTCCAATCAATATCGAGCTCTGGCGTGATTCGATCTATGGGTTGTGGAATACGTGGGAAATGACCTGGGATAGTTTCGTGTATGTCTCCAGATAAGGTCATATGGTGGATGGTGGAAACAATTGACTCTACGGACGATTCTCTGGCTTAGTCCAGAATTCTCTAGCTTCGTTAGCCGTTATATCTAGTAAGGACAATTGTTTGATGATGATGGGTGGAAGTGGAGTGGATTGGAAAACTAGTGTGCGTAGGCCAGTGTTTATATCTGATTGACTTGTGGATTCGTTAGGCTGTGGGACTTGTGGGTCACAACCGTAGACTCTTGGTTGTTGCGGTCCTGTTATGGTCATATACGAAATCAAGTCCTAATTCCTAGTATCCAGTAATCATATGCTTTCTCAGCTTCTATGTTTAGGACCAACAACTACATGATTTTCTCAGAATATCTCACAGGCGTTCGTGCAACCTGGATCCTTAGACTAGTATCTATATCTGTGAGAGTGTCTCTCTGCACTTTGTTTGTGGGACCAAAGGATCACAACCAAAGGTTTGTTCTCTTTCGAACCCTTCTACGATAATCATGTGAATGTTTGTCTAGGGTAATCTGTAGTTCGGTTGATTTGACCAAAACGTGTGTGCTTGGTCGTCTTCTATATTTAACCCTCTCAGAGAACCGATCGATTGTAAATGCATTGTTGTTTGGAAGACTTGTATTACGAGATTTTGGTCTATGTCAACTATTGCTTTGTGACGAGGTTTGGTTGAGGCATGATTGGCTCAAATATGTATTCCACAGGCTCCCGAGGTCCGTGATTGTCATACAAAATAAAATGTAAATCTAACTGTAACAAAGAAAATTCTAACTACGTGGAATAAAACTAAAACATATATAACTTCTATTTTTCTGAGAAACTTTTTAAGAATTTAAGGAAAGCATTATTTAAACGTATCTAGAAATAACAACTAAATAACAATTTAAAACAAACAAGATAACCGAGTGTAGTTATTTGCCTGTGTGATTTGTAGATTTATTCTAAATAATGCAATAACTTTCCTAATCTACTTGCAAGATTCTCGATCCTACCTCAGAAGTGAGGAGTGAATCATAGTTTCTCAGAAACTATCAATCCTCACAGCTTCCCTGGCAATATCGAGAATAGAAATTTTACCGAAATAAAGCAATTAACTATTCTATTTGATATGATTCTAACTAGAACTTTGAAAGCTAGAACCTGGATTCCACAGAACAGTGGCGAATCCGATGGTGTGTGTGATCTTGTCCCCTCAGTGTGATCTCCTCGTTCTTTCGTGTTCACGTGGATCCAGAAAAGCGTGTAATGCTAGCATCGATAGAAATAGATATTGGGACAAGGACAACTCAGAATGCAGACTGAAAATGCGAGTAGG